>OZ018324.1:64715964-65915964 GCA_963969495.1 Ceratothoa steindachneri | reverse complement strand
TTCTTTTGTATTTGTAGTCGCGACTCTATAAGTCAATATGTCGGGCCGTAGGTCGAACGAGCGCAAGGTAACCGCATTACGTTTTTGGCAATACCATCGTAACTATTTGGCCGATTCTAACAAAATTTGAAATCCTTTTGTTGTTGTACATTTTCTTTCGAATGATATAATTGCCAAGGTCCTTTCTAAGGTTAGTACGGAAATTATGGAAAGTTTTTAAGGTCGTAACGTCATATGTCAGAATAATTGAGAGCACGCGACCTGTTGACCTTTCTCCATCGTCGAATCTCTTTTTAAACACCAACAATAGTCTGCTAGTATAGTAATGTGTCAACTTCACCGGTATCTTTCCTCCATGCACTTAATGTTCTGATTGAACATTTTCCCTTGTTTTTCACTGTAATCTCCACAATGGTGTGGGAAGTAGTCAAGATGCAATCTTATAAAGTGGGGTTTTGCAGATATTCTCACTCCTAGATTTGAAAGTTTTGTATTAAACCTTCAACAATGGCTTCATACTCTAAACTTCTTTGATTCTCGAGAAATTTGAGGAAAGTGCTTTGAAAGTTTTCCATACAATATTTCCTTCCTTACTCATAAAACAAGGGTTTTCCATTAGCATCCTTATTTGACGACCATCAAAAATAGATGCAGTTAATTTTGCATCACTAACCTTTTGAAATTTTTTTTCCCCCCAAAGAGAAATGCTTGGCATTCTTTCTTTAATGTTTTTACAAAACTTCTCATTAATCTCAATTTTATGCGAAGGGAGGGAAATTAAATTTTCTTAGGATTAACTATGAGTTCATTTATTACATTATGAGGACCAGGATTTAAAGACTGTCGAAATGGTCATTCTTGTCGCTCACAAACAGTGGAAGCAGGGATATCTTCTGTAACCATCTTGCATTTCTACTATTAAAGACACAACCTGAAATTAAAAACTACCTATTCTTAAATCGGAAGAAATGTAACAAATTTAATGTAAACGTAAAATTTATATATATAAGAGATGCTGACGCTTTTTTGTTCAGGAGACACAAAGCAAAAATGGGTGGTGACGTGACGAGCAGGAAAAGTCGACTGGCCACTGGTTGGGCAAATTTATGAAGAAATAAGAAATTTCTATCTTTTAAAATAATAAATTTTTACTGCTACTTTACTTTTAATTTTAAGTAAATCAGGTTCAATCGGTCCATTACCCTTATTTTTTAGGTAATGGTTAGGTTCGGTTATATAACCAAAAAGTAGCAAAATCGGGAGTTTTGTCACCCTGGTGACGTCACCAGCCATTTTTGTTTTGTGTCCCCTAAACAAAAAAGCGCCAAGAGGCCATTTATCGTCTTCCACATGCGTTTTTCTTATACAGACAAAACTCCAGATTTTGGTACTCTTTTGTTATATAATCTAACCTAACTTTAACCTAAAAAATAAGGTAATGGACCGATTGAATCTGATTTAGTGAAAATGAAAAGTAAATTAGCAGCAAAAATTTATTATTTTAAAGGATAGAAATTTCTTGTCGTTATAAATTTGTAGAACCAAATCCGTGTGTAAATATTAGATCTATAGGTAGATAAAAGGACTCTTTTGGATTTGAGTTTATCAGGGGAATAATGATTTTTAATTGATTGCTTAGCAACACAATGTTAATCCATTAAATATTAACCCCTCGTAAATGACCAAAGACGATCATAAGCCTTCTTCTGGATAACAAAATATGGTATTCAGAAGCCACTGATAACGCGAGTACTGAGGCAACACAATATCAGGCAATCCACAAAGCTCAAAGTATTCACGGACATCGTGCTCACCAGTCTCCTATATGGATGCGAGACGTGGACTCTCCAGGATAAACAGTAGGGGATCTCGAAACAGCAGGGGGCCCCGCAGGTGTGGGATTACGGCCTGCCGTAGTGTAGATACGCCCTGATCCCATATTAACCACTGTCCCATAGCTTAGTAGGTTTCCTTGGTTGTATTTCGGCTAAGGGAATAAACCCCGAAAACAAATCTGGGTTGGGGTGACACATTAGGCAAAGACCAACACACTGGGCCCTTGGCACTCCCCTGCATCACCCACAAGTCCAGGATTCCTGGTCTTGCCCAAACCACTGGGTCAACTGTTGGACTGCCAAGATAGTGAACTGAGGACTGTGCACCCACTTTCCACTCTAATCCTCATTGTACAAGAGCTGTCCCACGCTACCTTTTGCCTGCAACTCTATTTCCCTTTTTTAACATCTAAAAAGTCCTCCGGCGATGAGGAAGGAGCAGTAAGGACAGGTGGACGTTGCTACTGGCAGCCCTTAGTCCCAACCTTGCGCGCGAGGTGGCCCTGAGGTAATGGTCGCTGGAAGGCCGGGACAGGAACAGTGGGCTTCTCAGGCAGCTCCCAGGGTGACTGGGTGGCCTTTTTTTGGATAAACACCGCCCACCCCATATGGGAGAGGGTCTAGAAAAGGGGACATAAACATTGACTGTTCCAACCTCCACGGGCCGGTAACCGAGCCTCGCCGTGGCAACCCACACTTTGGTCCCAATAACAGAAGGCAAACAGCAAAGAAGCTTACAGTTGATACATGGAATGTGAGAACTCTCCTTGATCTGACTGACACTGAAAGACACAACGTCAAACATCTCTTATTGCCAAGAAGTTGAAAAGATACAACATAGACATAGCGGCCCTCAATGAATCACGTTTATTGGGAGAGAACTCACTCACAGAAACAGGAGAGGGAAATACATTCTTCTGGAAAGGCATACAAGAGGGAGCTCCTCGTATTCATGGTGTTGCACTTGCAGTAAAAACATCGCTGCTTACCTTCATTCCTCAAAACCCAACAGGTATCAGTGAGAGGCTTAGGAGCTGGCGCATTTCATTAACTAACAACCGTCATGCAACACTAATCAATGTATATGCGCCTACTTTAGACATAGACGAGGGAATAAAAGACAAGTTTTTATTGGTAACTCAACGAAATAACACAGCCATCCCCTGAGAAGACAAAATCATCATATTTGGAGATTCCAATGCTAGAGTTGGACGCAGGCACCACCTATGGGGAAGAATTATTGGTCACCACATAATTGGAAAATGTAACAACAGTAGTCTGCGTCTTATTACCTAGTGCTCTAAGCACAAACCTGCCATTACAAATACGATGTTTCAGCTCTGTGACATATTCAAAACCACCTGAATGCATCCAAGATCCAAATCATGGCATCTACTGGACTATGTCATTGTGAGGCGTTGTGATCTGGCAAATGTGGTATTCACACGAGCAATGAGGGGTGCTGATGGATGGACTGATAACTGCCTGGTCCATTCAGTTTTTAAGCTACGTATCCGACCACCAATACGCCTTAAAGCACCAAGTGTCGCTTTAATATCGGATCCTCAGTAACCAAGTAAAGCGTGCTACTCTGCAAGCATAAATTTCAGCAAACCTCACACTACCTGTTCCAAATGACATCCCATCAACGACAGAAACCTTATCTGAGAGGTGAAGTGCAGTAAGTGAATTACTTCTCAACACCGCTAAGAAACAGAAACTGGTTTAATGAGCAAGCTGAGGACATACATCAACTTCTAGAGGAAAAGGAAAGAGCTCATCAGTCATCCCTCACTAACCCGAATGCAAAATTTGCAGAACTCCGTTCTAATGTTCAGCGAGAAATTAGAAATATGCAGAATAAGTGTTGGCTCAAACCTGCTGGCGAAATTCAAGTATTTGAAAATTCAGGGGACCAACGACATTTCTACAATGCTATCAAGATGGTATATGGGCCGAAGGTAACAGCTTTTGTCATGTTAGGAGTGATAATAGATCCACTCTCATTATGAAAAGACAGAGATTCTAGGCTGCTAAGCTGTACACCACCAGATCTATTAAACAGGAGTAACCCAACGGATCCTACATTTCTTAACAAAATGCCTGATCTCCCTTTCTTGCAAGAAATTGACAATATTCCATCTCGTCATGAAGTACACCTGGCACTCAGCAGCCTGAAGTACAACAAGGCAACTGGCCCTGTCAGCATCCCCACTGAAATTCTGAAATACGGCAGTGATACTGTTGTAGATTGTCTGCACAATATCATGCAGGATGATGGGCGATCCAGATGCTGTCCACAACAGTAGAAAAATGCCGAACTCATTAGCATCTACAAAAAGAAAGTTGACAGGGCCATATGTGGCAACAACCACATATGGAAAAGTCATCATTAAAATCTTGTTCTCCGGAATCCTCAACTATATTGCTAAGCGAGCTCTACCTGAATACCAATGTGAGATTAGAAAAATCATGCAGCACCACCGATATGATGTTTGTGGCAATGCAGCTGCAATAAAAAAACATAGAGCAGCATCAAGGCCTTTATATGTTTTTTGTGGATCTTGCCAAAGCTTTTTATTTGATTGACAGACCCCTGCTCTGGGAAGCACTGAGGAAATTCGGGTTCCCACCAACACTCTTAGCTGTTCTCAGAGCCAAGTATGATGGCTCAATGGCACGTGTCTCTAGTGTCGGGATATAACCAGAGCCTCTGCTGGTAGATACGGGTGTTAAACAGGGGTGTGTATTGCTCCCATCATTTTTAATCTATTCCTTGCAGCTGTGTTCACTATTGCTAAGCAGTAAGTTGATCATGCTGATGGTATACGTCTTTCTTATCGCTTAGATGCAATCTGTTTGACTTGTGGCGTCTCAAGCAAAAACACGAGTAACAGAAGAGGCAATCCATAAGCTGCAGTATGCCAATGACACTGCCCTAATAGGCTTCACTCAAAATGGTCTCCAGCGCACCATCAACGCTGTTGCTAATGCCTATACCCGCTCAGGACTCGCCATAAATATAGAAAAAATTGAAGTGTTCAGTATGTGTGAACATATACGAGAGCCAGTTGAGTACACCATCAACAAACAGCCACTAAAGAATTTAGAAGAGTTCACTTACCTGGGCTCTGTACTTACCTTTTCCTGCGACCTAACCAGTGAGGTTCAACTCCGTATTGGTCTAGCCTCTGATGCCTTTTGTAGGTTGTGCCACAGGGTCTTCCTTAACAGGAACCTCACCACCACCACCAAGGTGTCTGTGTATAGGGCAATCTGTCTCACCATCCTTTTGTACGGCAGTAAATCATGAGTTCCATACCGGCGCCATATAAAAAAACTGGAGGCCTTTCATACCAACTGACTACAGCGAATTATAAGACTCAAGTAGTGGCATAAAGTACCCCATGTCAAAATTCGTAGACAAGCACAAATTGACCCTCTTGAGTCCATCCTCACGAAACGTCAACCGCGGTGGGTGGGTTATACCATTCTCATGCCTGAGAACAGTCTTCCACCTAAGGTCCTGTATGGAGAGCTTGCTCTGGGCAGGCCACATGCTGGAGGACCTCGTAAACGCTTTAAAGACCATATCAAAACCTCACTAAAGAAATGCGACATTGAGCTTACCAACATGGAAACAATTGCTGTTGACTAACAAGAGTGGCGTCAGACGTGTCGCACAGGCACTGAACTACTCAAAACCCGCTACAACACCTTAGCGAAACAAAGAAGACAGCAACGTCATGCACAACCACGTGCAGACGGCAACTTCCCCTGCAATACATGTGGTCGCGTGTACAAATCCAGGATATGATTCATCAGCCACCAACGAGCCCACCAGATGCAGTGAACCTGTTTTACCTGAATTCTTCTACTTCATCATGGTGCTAGGTTATCGTCGTCTGCGACGGACTACATTAAGCAATGACATGCAACTTATTTGAAAATGAGATTAATTTAAATAAGGTGAGTTTTTTTTAGATAAAGTAACTATAATGTTCTATTGATTTTTTTAAATAAATGGCATTTATATATAGTTATTACCTTTAAATCTCTACAAACTTTCCATTCATGAAGATTGATTTTCAGAGCATCCAGTAAAGTCTTCATGGTTTCATAAATCTCAATTAATTGAACAGGATGTGCAACTGAAACAGATGCTACTTTATTTCCTATATGTAAGAGCACAGCCTTTAAATTTCTGGTTGATGAGTCTATAAAAAGTCTCCATTAATATGGTTTGTATGGAAGCCTAGAACTTTACTTAATCTATTGAAATTTTCGCGATATACCAGTATAGTATTTTCGTCAACGGAGAAAATCTTTAGAAACTCTTCATCTTTGCTGCGGTACTAGTAATAAGTTGTCGTTGGAGCTAGTAAATTATTTTCACCAATTCTTGAGCCAAGTAACTGTGCTGACTCTTTAAGTCTCTGGTCAAGTCGTTCAGTTTGACTTGATTTAAAGGATTAGGTTGGTTTCATTCTGAAATTAAAGGAATAAATGAGGAAGTGTCCATTTCACCATATTTCTCATCACTCTCTATAAAAATATCCAGGTTAACTGGTGGTGCTAGTATTGGTACCTCTCGCCCGTGAGGATCTTGTCGTCTGGCAGAAGGATGATAAGGATAAACAACATGTTGCTAGTTTTTCCTGTTAACTCCTGAAATAAAATGACTTAGGTTTAAAAATCATAGAGTAAAACATACTGATATGATCGATATATTAAAAGGATATATTAAGATATTATTATTAAATATACCATAAATATCTTTCCTATTAAGTCAGTAAGGCAGAAATAACAATCTGTCACTTTATCTTTGCCTTCTCGCTATTGCATAGGTAAACCAAATGGTAATGAAGTTATTTTGCCTTGACTCGAACTTCATAGACTTTCAACACACAACTTGCAACAGAAATAAGGAGCAAATATTTTATCTTGATCTTCTAATTTTATCCCAAAATATGCGTGGTAATTTGTTTCCACAAGTAACGTTTTTTCGATCGATGGGGCAATTTTTGCATTTTCTATTAATTTTTAAAATTTTCCTAAATAAATAGAAAAAACATTTAAGCATTTATAATTCAGAAACAAATTAGCAGTGAGGAAGGTATTTAAAATAAAATAATTTTAGACTAAATAAGTGTAGGTCTTTACTAAACTAATCAATGAAACTAAAAAGAGTAAAATAGATGAAAACCACCATTATTATGGAAAAATAGACTTTTTATTGGTCTTTGACATTCAACTTATCTATTTTTCACACTTTTAGCATTTATTTTTAATATGTATTTTTTTATTACGTCTAGGGGTAGGATTCGATCAAAATCATGTGTATAAAAATCACACAGTATAACATTTTGCACATTATGCACCAATGACAAAGCTTAGGAAAAAAACAATTGATAACAACCATATCAATGGCAATTAGGAATCTAATTAAGATAGCCAATGCTAAGGATTTAAATACTGCTTTGTTTCTCACAGAGAGATGCGCTCTTTATATACAAACATATTCGTGACGTCACCCTAGATCCAGAAATTCTACAATTAGCAGATGTGATGCAATAAGAGGCTGCATTGCATCATGATTGTTATATGTTATAAAAATGAAATGAAATGATAGTCCAATATTTGTAATTATCTGATCACGGGTAATGACATTTCCATAATTCTAATAAATATATTTCCGAAAATAGCACAAAAACAGGTAAAAGTTCTTGTTTTTTAGAAAATATAGGTCATAGCCAAAGATTGCCCTCTCCCCCTCTCCTCTTTGTCTCCTGTGTCTGCTATTTCTTATGGCAATAAGGAGGAACTGCCAAATTGTTCAATTGAGATGGGTTGTATTAGTAGTAAATGATAATATATTTACGTGAAAGCATTTTGTATAACAATATTCTAAAGTCATTTAAGAACTGTGTAAACCAAATTTTTAGTTTTTCCGCCTGGTCCGCTAAAGTATAGGTTTCTTTCACTACCAACCCTGTAGCATGACACCTCCAGTTGTCCATATGAGAAGCATGGTTCTTCGAACTGGAGCCCAGCCCCTTTTGGAGTTTGACCTTGCGATTTGTTGATCGTCATTGCAAAGAATGTCCTGAATTAAAAGTGTAGTCGTTTAAAATCAAAGGGAAAATCATTTTGGAATAAAAGAATAAGCACATCCTCTCCAGCTCCACAGCCAGTTGAGGTCAGTCCTTCTCTCTCTTTCTCCCCCTATCTCACCTTTCAATCCTTCTCCCCCTCTCTATTATTCACCTCTCTTTTATCTCCCTCATCTCCCCCTCCTCTCCTCAATATCCTAGTCTTCACTGTGGGTTAAAGAAACTCCCAGAAACCTAGTTAATGTCTAAGAAACCACTCAGCCTGAGAAACTGGCAATGGGTCTAAAGAACCCCTATTATATCTAAGAACGTGGTTGTGGTTTAATAAAACAAAAGGTGTGACATGCGAACGAAACTTGCTTTATATATATATATATATATATATATATATATATATATATATATATATATATATATATATATATATATATAAATGAATAGATTTTTTTAAATTGAAGTTCTATGTAATAATTTAATTTGCTGTATTGTAAATGCATACTTTTTTATTAGATTGAGGATCCTACACAATCAAGATATTTCTGACTTTCAATTTATCTAAAGGAATGCAATGGACAGTTTTTTTAAATGAAGGATTTTATGTATCATTACTGTATCAAAAACCGAAGCAAAATTCAATACCATTGGATGAGATATTGCTGAAAACATTGTGGATGATGTTTACAAAGAGTCCTGTACATTTGGTGGAATGCTAAATTTTAAGCATTTTCCAAAGTTTGTTAAAATACACTGGCCAACAAATTTTAACTTTGTCTCTGCGACTTAAGTAAATGTTGTTGTAACAAGTAATTTTGGTGCGCTGATTCCATATCTGTGCTCATATTTCTCCTAGAACGTAAGGTTCCTGAGTTATGCAACTAGGCTATATGACTCACTTTGTCACCTTGGATCAATTAATGATATAATTATTACGAGTTTGAGAAGAATGAGAGGTTTCTGGGCAAAGGTTTAGAATCGGGGCACTCTATTTGGCATTATGTACGTCCTTTTGCAGACCCAGATAGGATATGTATTACATATAAAAGAGGTAGTACTCACCCAACTATAAATTTCTTCAAAAATGTTTGAGATTCTTGCTATTGCGCTTGTACGTGGATAAAGGATCCTCCCGTCGTAGGAACCATCAGTAGTCACCAATCATGTTTTCGTTGAAACAGCCTTGATACATGCCTTCCTCTATTGCGATATCTCGGTGAAACATTTACCCATGTTCCTCACTGTTATCACCCATATTAGATAGAAAGAAATCTAAATGCGAATGCAAGAAATGCATTTTAAGAGACATCTGACACCTCATTCGTTGAAAGGCATTTAGCATGTTGTCCACTAGTTTTTCATAGTTTTCAGCCCTATGATTACCAAGGAAGTTCTGCATTACATGAACAAAGGAATCACATGCTGCCAACTCAAGTGGAGTTAGTTTATTTCTGAAATCCCTGTCACGTATCAATTCTCTGATCTCCGGTCCTACAAAAATACTAGCTTTAAGTTTAGCATCAGTTTTCTTTGCACCAAATTTCTCTTTGAGATACTGGAATCCATCAGGATCATGGGCCATTGATTTAATAAAATTTGTGATAAGGTCAAATTTGATATGAAGTGGTGGAAGGTAGATCTTCTGTAGATGTATCAAAGGCATGTGCTTCACATTGTATCGGCCAATTATGTGTTCTTCTCTTTCGGGCCACCTTTTGACAATATAATGATTTCTGTCATCACGGCTGTTCCATAGGCATATGAAGCACATATTTTTGTATATCCTAGCTGCAGTCCGAGAAGTAAAGAAATTACCTTTTGCTCACCACAGATATTCCACTTATGATGCGAGTAATGAACACATTCCAAGATAAATTTCATTGAGTAATATGTCTCTATCATCTCAACTATAAGTGCGACAGGAATTGAAAGTTTTTGTTACCATTGTGTAGCAACACAGCTTTAAGGCTAGCAGTCCTTGCATTGATAAATAGTTACCATTCATCAGGTAAATGCTCGTTTCCTAGCTGATTCATGAGTCCATTAACATCAGTACAGAAATAGGCACCATCATCTTCTTTATAGAAGGCAGCTAAGGCCTCATGGCGTTTACGGAAAGTAGATATTTTTACACTGTCCTCTAGAAGATTCCATTGCTATAGTCTGGAGCCCAACAGTTTGCATTCTCCTTTGACAATGACACATCCCTCACCAAATCATTCAATCTTTCTTGATTTATCAACTGGATCTTCTTTTCCTTAAAATCATCCTAATACATTTCATCGTCATTGTTATCCTCTTCAGGTGATGAATCATCTTCTTTAACTGCACTAGCTGATGGAGGAACTGGGATTGGCATCTTGATATTATTGAGTCTCGTTTTATAGCTGACTTACAATCTGGTTTTGCAATTTTTTTTGTCATACAAAAGTAGCAATCAAAAACATGATTTGTTGGCTCAGGCCACACTATTGGTACAGCAAAAGGCATACCCTTCCGTTTGACATTTAACCATTGTGTGAGCACCGTATAACACACAATACAAGATTTGCGAGGTGCCCAGGGCTTGTCTTGGTCACCAACTTTACAAGCAAAATAATAATTGTATGCAGTTTTCACTCTTTTAGTTAAATTTTTCCACTGGTTGCTTGAAGTATATCTTCCACAGATATAACAAAAGATGTATGGGCTATTTATACATCAACGCCGATTCATGTTTTTAACTTAGTTTGTATATATCCCGTTATATACTTTTTAAATCATATTACATTTAAAAATTAATTAAGAGATAAATCTGAAAGAAAATACAATTAATCAGCATACTCGATTTAGCTAATCCCCATTACCGAAATCATTGTTGATTAGTGCTGTGCGCAATGTCTCAATGCAGGTATATTATTTTAACCCCAAGAAATTTCAATACTAAAAGATCACCCCAAAATATCAATCATATTACATGAGTCTCATGAAGCATATTGTAATATTCTAAAAACTATTCGGTAAAATAGATTTAATTAAGAATAAGCAATTAAACTAAAGAAAGGAAAATATTAATCCAAGGGGTAAAAAAAGAGAAATATGATGGCTGAAATATTCACATCCACTCCAACGAATCGATCCTGCCACGTATGTAGGTATGGTTAGGATAGGATAGATTAATATTACTTTTTGAAAAAATCAATCTTATGGAATTACCTCCAAAAAGATCATTTCTTGATACTGACCGCCCAAAAGCTCAATCCTAAATAATGATCCATAAATTAGGCTGGGGTCTTTGTATAGGATTGATCCAAATAATCGACTAGAACCATTAAGATTAAATTTAGTTTTATTAGCTTATAAAATGGAAGCATGATCTGGAATTTCACACTAATTGAAACTTTGACAAAAGTGCCTCCTGGATATTTACTGGAAAAATACACACCTCCAAGAGAAGCGACATGCGGCTCATAGCACATACAAAAACAATATGAAGAAAAGTGATGCATCTAAAGAAAAGCTATGAGGCCAAAAGATTTTATTGCTACGGAGCTGGAGGGAAAAAATCAAACACGATTAAATAATGCTAACACGAAGTCGGAGAATCTGCTGCAGATTCTAAATCAGTTAGTTACCTCCATTATAAACATGTTTGAGGTCATTTTTATTATAAATATGTTACTATGTATTTTTTATGATATAAGATAATATATTTTAATTGACTATTTGGCAGATGTGAACACAAGAAGCAAATAAATATCATAAATGGAAATTAAAGCGTATGGTACGAGTATCAGAGGAAAATCGTGATGTACTTTTATCTTATAAAACTCTTTTCAAGGTTGGAACGCTCTCCCAGGTAATGTACTTCAAACTTCGTCAATTAACAATATAATAAAATAGAACATGCTTCTGTCAACTATTTGACTTGCTTGTTGCTTTTTAAGCTGAAGGTCCTCCAAATACTTTACCTTTCTCACTTTTCCTTCGAATAGGAAAAGTCATGCTACGTGTTTTGGAGTTTCATTTTTTAATTTTCTTACTGATCATGGATTTATTACAAAAAAACGAGAAAGACTTAAAAAAAGGTTAGTATATATAATATAATATACTTTTATTTCCAAAAGGCGTTTAATTTAATTCCCCCAAAATACTGACAAATTGTAATGCATGGAATAGATGGGAATAATTTAATTTAGAGTTACTTACAGACAGTCGAATAAACGGATAAATGACGAAGAATCAGAGTTTCTTAACGATAGCAATGGAGATTTCATTGAGGGTGTGCTATCCATGATCTTTGCTATCAGTGAATTTGTAATATCATGAAATTTGCTGATGATATTAAGTAGAAAGTGTGGTAAATAGCCAAAAATTGGGTACGGCCCTGCAAAAATGTTTACTATAAGATTAATAAATGAAAAATGATATCCCAAGCAAGTAAATGCAAGGTTTTTTATTTGAAAACAAGAATATCATTCTTACATATGGCTAGTAACTAGAATAACGCAAGGATAATACGATCTAGGAGTAGATGTGGTATTAGTTCTTGATGAACATTGTCCAAGCGACAAGAATGTAATGAGGCTAACTAATATTTTTATGAATAGCCTTTTATCTTTAAATATCGAAACTAAAGCCAAATTTTCTAACCCTACGAGACGAAATTGCAAATATTATTCCCTCAAATGCCCATTATTTTTGTTGTACATACATATTGTATTTCTAAAGGTTAAAGTGATCGTTAGGGTGTAGTGTCGGGTAATCAAAATGATTCCTATTCTTAAAATAGTGACTGGAAGAGCTTGCTCGAAATATGGAACTTAAACTAATGAGTAGAGGTGATACTGTAATTATTAGGATATATATATATACATATCGAAAACTATTCCTCAATTAATATGCTAGTAAATTAATATGGTCCCATTTTCTTTTTGAATTTCATAGAGTGATGCTAATAAATTGAAGTATAACAGCAACATTTGTGGATAGTAAGTTTTGGACTCTCTATAGGTTTGGGATAACTGAACGAGCAATTTGACAAGCTTTAATTTGGGGCTTTTGAGTCCCTTCTAATTATTGCCCAATTTGGAAATGTAGGCATAAATGGTGTCTATCGATAAAATGTAAGGTACAAGTATTAAGAGATTTTCTTTATATATTTAACTTTGAATTTTGTATTTCGTTTTCCTTCATTAGTTTTGGTGGGACTCGATAAGAACCATGCTTAAGCACAAATATTTCTTCAATTGTGAGCAAATTACTCCGATTTTTATGAACATATAAGACCTATACTCTCACTGCATTTTATAAAGACAATTTGATGATATCTCGACACACAGCCTACCTAGGCGGGAGCTATAAGGGGAAGTATTGAAGGTCTCTGAATCATTAAGAGTGTTGTAACTTTGGAATATTGGCCAACCCCTTACCGGTTAACATAGGCGAAGGCAGTGATTTGTCATACCCATTCTCGAAGAAAAGGTTCATACCAACAATCCGTGGATTCAAAAAGACCTCTGGCTATAGCAATGGTCTGGTAAGTTGGCAAACAAAGAATGCTATAAATAACCTAGTTTACGGACTTAGATATCAAAAGTTGACGAATCTTGTTTAGTAAAGTTGATACAAAAGTTTGACTACTATGCTTTCGAGAACTAGATACCATACGTTTACGATACTGGTTTGCGGTAGAATTTATCAAAGGTTGATGGCTCTAGTTTAGGGAAGTGGATAACAGAGATTTACTCATCTTGTTCAGTAAACTGGATATCAAATGTCTACGGCTCTTTTTTATGCAACTGGATACAAAATGTTGACGATTCTGATGTCTTGGACCTGATTTCCAAGGTTGACGACCTTGATTTACGAATCAGGATAGCAAATGTTGAAGGGTTTGGTTTACTAATCAGTATACCAAATGTTGATAATTTTGATTTACGAAACTGTATACTAATGTCTGACGACGCTGGTTTCCTAACAGAATAGCAAAGGCTGATGATACTGGTTTATGGAACTTGATACCAGAGTTTGATGTACTCTTTTTTACAGAACTTGATTAAAATGGTTAACGACTGTGAATTATGGTGCCTGATTCTCAAGATTAACGATCTTGGTTTACGAATCAGTATAGCAAATGTTGACAAGTCTGATTTAAGGAACTAGATTACAAAGGCAGACGACACAATTTTACACATCAGAATAGCAAAGGTTGACGATTGTGGCTTATGGAACTGGATACTAAATGATGACGACTCTGTCTACATAAATATATTCAGATAATCTCTTACGACACCAAGTTCTACGAACGTAAAATACTAAAGAACTATGAATGAAACATTATTTGCTTAGATACGTGAGAACGGAAGTGGAAAGAGCTAAAGAATTGTAAAAGGGTCATATCCTTCCTTATTCCATTAAAAACAAGGTCAAAAGAACTACGTCGCATGGACTCAATTATTCGGACTTATGGCCTTATGAACATATGACCTTACGACTGTCGGGGTGCGAAAATATATCAGAGAAAAATTACTTCCAACTCGATAATATAAATAGCTGATTAAATTACCAACTCAGAACGGACTGAGCCTTGGCATGAGGCTAGAGTGTTGGCGTTTAAATACAATAGTACCGCGTTCGAAACTCAACAGTCCCCCAAAAAACTTTTACAAATAAATCTCAAGAAGAAAACGGATATCAAGGAAAACGCTTGAAGGACCAACTCAACTAGAATCAAGAACGACCAAAAAATCATCAACTCAAGATAATTGGAAGTAATATGAAGATACATCTAAAAAGAAGAACGAAGATTAAGGATCAACCCAGCCAACAAGAATACCTAGGTCAAGAAAAGGTGAATTCTAATGATGGAAGGAGCAACTTAAAGAAAAAGGAATTTGAGTCAAGAAAGAAGTAAATAGATTCGATAAAGAGAAAAGCAAGAATAATATGGATAAATAAATAAAAAGTTATATATAAAGAGTCCCCCCCCCCATACGACTTTCAAAACTTTCCACAAGTGGGGCAATCTGACACATAGTTAGTTTTATTTTAATAATTCCCAGAATAACTCTGAGATTACCTAAACAATTATATTATTCAAAAGAGAATGTAAAGCAACATAAAGTTTTGAAAAGTAAAATGGTTACCATACGACGACTGACCTAAGGAACAATAGTAACTTATAGAGTAGCGTGCAAGTCCTACCAATACAATTCAGAGTAGTAAAGATTTTGTCGTATAAAGAGACGTAATTTCATTCATAAAATAAATCATGGGATTATCTGATGGATTAATCATTTAGTAATTACAATAGCAAAGGTGTGTTCCTTCCAAATGATTAACCCATGCGCAATTACAGCCTCTTACTCAGGTGAAGACGTTGAGGTGCCGTATGTATGTCAGAATCCCCCTACATTAGGAAAGCACTAGCTGAAGATGATTAAAAGGGAGTTAAAGGTGAAGTTTAGAGAACAAAAACACCATATTGGATCGGTAGCTCGAAAACCTATAGGAGAGGGAAAAAACGGAGGCCGATAAGTAAACTTTGCAACAAGAGCAATGTTAGATTTATATTATGGCCATTTTATTATAAAAATAGAGCAAGTAGAGGTTGCACAAGGATGGTTCCAGCGCAACGAAAAGTAGATTGATTAAAGAATTCTCGACAGGATGAAGTTAAATTAGGTCATATCGTTTATCAATTCTTTTAGCACAAATAGCAACCAGAGAGAACTCAATAAGTTGAAAATAGATCTAAAATAAGGGAGCATACTGATGACTTCCTCACAAAAAAATATTTTACAATATACAACTTAGGAAAAGTATTAAGAGCCTAGATCCTTTTACACAATATAACTGAAGCTACGAACATATTTTAGACAGAAGAAAAAAATGAGATTGGATGGAATAATTTGAGAGAGAATTGAATAAATTAAGCTTAATAAACTTATTAAAAAAGAACTTCGGATAGATAAAACAACTCAAAAGATCGAACTAATAAAAGAGATGTAACAATTAGCAGACTAAATAACTACCCGTAAGAATAAAGAAAAGACTAAAGTCTCAAAGAGAAAAAATATCATCAACATATACAATAAATGCGGAGGAATTTCTTTCAGTAAAGGACGAATTCTACACGCACTGAAGATCATGAAAATTGTTTAAGCGACTGGAGAGAATAGGAAAATTATCTACCCTCTAAAGGCTGAGGAAGAACGTCTTGCGGAACTATTAGCTACTCTTTTTTGAAGGTGATGTTCGATTTCAGTCGAAGAAAGTTTGTTTATGTTATACGCGGAGTTCCACTTTTCACCGCTTCAGAATAAATAATTTCTTAATATGCCATATTCAATTTTCGTCTCTTCCGGACATCAATGCCAAGCGGAAGATGCTAACTTTGACGTTTTACTTAGAAATAAAGCTATCTACAGTGGTTCCAGGGATGCTAGCGATTGGTTCTTAACCAAAGAACTTTTTTGTTTGGCCTGTTGCTTGGGATATAGTTTTGTTTTCGCCTTAAATGCCTATTTTTGCCTAATATGTCTTTTATTTGGCTCATTAAAGAAGCTAGATTAAATGCCAACGTTAGACATTTAAAAAAAAATACAACTTCTAAATATGAAAAAATGTCAATGCTGCATCCCGTTTGTCGTTGTTAATAACTTGTTTGACGTTTGCAAAAAAGCTTTTCCACACAGTAAAATTGCTTAAAAGGTCAATCAGAGAGGAGCAAAACATTACTATATTATCCAAGATGGCATTGTTGATTATGAATAATTGAAACTTAAAATATGACGGGACCAAATATTTTCTATTCAAATTAACGAAAGCACTGATGTTTCTGTAATACAGATTTCAGCTACACTGAGAAAATTTTGAATTGAAAAGTTGGATGTAGCCGATGCTCTTCACGATACATTAGTTGTAGAAAAAGGATGTGCCGTTGACCTATTAAATTCATTTCAATCTCTCTTTTAAGGATGAAATATTCAAGTGATCAAAAATATTTGTTTTGTAAGTGAGAAATATTTTAGGATGCTTTGATGCAAAAAATCTATTTCAAAAGTTACTACCAGAAGTTTTGCCATTACTTTTCTAAATAAGATGCGTATGTCATTTTTTCGCTTTGGGCAAGCCACGCTTTCTCAGTGGTACCCTCATACCTCGGAACTTTCCTAAAAGATGTTACGTCTTATAGTTCCCGCAAAGGTAAGCGTCAATATAACGTTGCCACTACTCAAGATGTCTTTCAAGCTGTAAATCACTGATTTCCAACGTTCGCACAAACAAGGTGGCTTTACATTAAAAATTGTCATTGCTAGAATTTTGGAACAATGGTAGGCTCTCGTCTTTTATTTTCAGTCATAACTAGAAGGTGATGGAGTGAATTAAAGACTAAAAACAAATTAAATTTGCTTTTAAATCGTAAAAAAGTTCAACAAAATTAATGCAGAAGAAAAGTCACTAATAATATTATGAAACAACACCTGCCACGAAATTGCCACACTCTTTTGTTTGTGTGGTGAAGATATTTTTCAAGTAAATATAGTACAAACAAAAAACACCAACAATTTGAAAGCAGCTACCACAAAGGACATAATTTGATCTAAGTGACACGTTGCAAAATACAACTCTTTAATAAAACCGGGAGCACTGTCTTTTCCTTCTGAACTACTTGAAGAGTCATGACAATCGAATTCTAATTTATTCGGCTGAAAAAATCTTCAAGCTCGATCCAGTTATCAACAAGCAGAAATACCGAGTGGTAAAAAGCTTTGGCCAGGACGTCTCCGAGATCTGCTACTTGTCCCCGACCATGTACCTGTCCTCCCTGATGATGTTCGGCGTCTAGGCGTCGAATAGCGTGAAGATGGCGCCAGTATGGTTCACGCCTGGTTACAGGATCAACTCCGCCGATTACAGGGAATTCTTGGCCCGAAAGTCCTGCCGTGGGTGGGAAAGATCAGGAAGAAGGCGAACTACGCCTTTTAACAGGACGATGCTCCAACCTACGTGGAAAGGTTGCTGAAATCGAACATGAACTTTTGGTAGAAGGACCTTTGGCTGCCACAGTCGTTCTACGTCTATTCTCTCTGCTGCTCGTACGGGTGCATAGTGAGGGCAATTCTTGCAAGGTCCGCCACAGCAGCGACGATGAGCCGAATGCCTCTGCCTCGCGTGCGGGACAGTATGAGGAAGGACTTCATTCGCAACGTGTGCGCGGCCTTCAGCTCTCATCTGGAGCTCGTGCTCGTCTTCGAGGTTAGTGACATTTATTAATAATACAATGTAAATATATATTCATATGTTAGAATTATAAAACCCTGTCTAAGTGTATCAAAACTAGCATTATGTCCTTTGTTGTAAG
This sequence comes from Ceratothoa steindachneri, assembly GCA_963969495.1. NCBI lineage: Eukaryota > Metazoa > Arthropoda > Malacostraca > Isopoda > Cymothoidae > Ceratothoa > Ceratothoa steindachneri. The sequence goes on along the minus strand of OZ018324.1, from coordinate 65,897,674 downwards.
CGTCGTAACGAGTGTAAAAGGACTTTTACGATAACAGGTATGCACCACTAAAATAGCCTGAAATGCAAGGAGATTGTTACTAAGGGTATGGCATCAAGGATCACTATCTTCAGGATCATTAATGACTTTAATGACTTCTGGACCTACAAGAGATTTGAATAAACGCCAATATCACTTCCAGCTCAAGTATCGGGTTGGGTCACGGGCCCAGTTGTTCATGATTAGAAAGAAGCAGGTGTGAACGCATCAGCGCGCACAGAGACGTGAAGATTTTTCGATAAAAATCTCAAGTCGAGAAGGGCTGCGAGGAGACCCCATCTCACCATAAAGATCCTTACACATAGTAACTACCCTTGTATGAAAGATAAAGAATAGACTTGAAGACTGGGCCAAAGGGATATTCTCTGTTGAGTTCCCTTGCACTTGATTGGAGCTTCTGGAAGATCTTTCTTTAGGAGGAGAGAAGGGTCCTCTTTTACTAATCATGTTTCGTGTCCATGCTAAAACATTGGCATAATCTCCATGTTCTAGACTGTTTCTCATCTAGGGGAACTTGATGGAACACCACAATTTTGCCTAAGAACACTGTCATGAACTTAAAATGGTACAAAAAGGTGCTTTATCAGCAGCTTTTCCAACAGCTCAGGACAAATTTAGGAATGATATGTGTATTTTTCAGCATGATGGCGCAACTTTTCACAAATCAAAACACTAACAGAGCTTATAACCGAAATTAACATCCAATTTTTGAGACTTTGCAATGGGAATTCGACAAATTCGAACCCAATAAAGAACTTGTTGGCGATAATCAAACTGGTAGCTGATACACAGAAGCCATCCAATTGTAAATAGTGACGGTTATTTATTGAACAAAAATACAGCCAATATCATTCAAGATATCCTAAAAAAAATTCGTCTCCAGTGTACCAAAACGAATTGAAGCTGTACCGAAGAACAAGTGATATCATTGTAAATTTTCTTTCTTGAAGGAAGAAATATCAGGTCGTATCTGTACCTGCGGCATTTTGTTAATCAAAGAGAAGCACTTTTTTTAATCTTTTTTATTGTATTGTATTAAATATAAATGAGCAGAAATAAAATCTGATAATTTAACCTTATGACACCCAAACTGCAATTAATTATTATGTTGTATGCTTTGCTCATTTTCTGCGTTCAGAGGGTTAAAAAATGTTTAATGAAACTAGAATTTCAAAGGCATTATCCAAAGCTTCTGTTACACTCTTTTCTTTGAGCAGTGAGTAGAAAGTTTTAAGGAGCTCAGCCCAATAAGCTTTTCATCAGAAAATTTCTTCAAAAGCCAAGGCCATCATTGGTCTAACATATGCTCTCAAATGCAATCAAACTCTGAAATATGCAGCTTTCAGCAATAACTAAATTCATTTTAACACTTATTGCGAGAACAGAGGAATACGAAAACCCTCTCTACCTGGGTCGTAGACAATGAAAATATCTTTTACTTAGTAAACACCCATTCAGTTCTAACTGCACTACGGAAACAAAGAATTAAGTAAACCTACAATGACATACTATATTCTCTATACACTCAGGCAACACTGCCACTCAGGCCGCACTCCGGTAATAAAACAGAGCAATACTCCAAGAGATTTAAGAACATTTGACTGGGGCCAGAAGGAAGTCACGGTTAATGGGAGATACTTGAATCTCCATCTATTTGTTGATGCTACCTTATTATTTACCTTAAATCCCTAAAAAAATTTTGATATAGAAGTCAGGCAAATACTACAGCTGTAAATGGACTTTCTAAAGACGAAATTAATGTTCAATAGTTTTGAATAAGATTTGGATTTGACAAACTAATTTAGAGTAGGAACAGGAATTGGAATACAGGACAGCAATTTGATCCTGATGCGAGTTTGGAAAAGAAAGACATCAGAAAATAGAATTGGATTGGAAATAAATATTATCTTATATATACATCATCAAAAGGACTTATAGACTAGATATGTTTAAAATTCAAATTATTACTTGATACACGTAATTAGTTATAGTTCTCGTCGTAAAAATTAGGCAGTAATCATAGAAATAGTCACAATCAATCCTTGGCAAGCAAATATTTTAGAAATATTGTGGCTATCTCATTTATTTACGTTTCTCTAAGTGACGAGCCACATGACTACCACAGTAGATGGAGGGTTGTAATTTGTAACTCACGACTACTGCGTCGAGTTTTGCTAGCAAGAGACCCTTCTCTTGTGTTGTGTGGATTTATAATTAAGAAAGAAGTAGTATTGGTGCTGGAAGATCGCAAAAGTTGTGTATTCGGAATTTTATTTTAACTGTAAAAATCAAATATTAAATTTAATTTCTAGTTATCCATTGATTTTATGATATATGCGGAATATTAACTCCTAAAATGTTCAAGAATATTACATTCAAATTGGAGGCTTAAGAAAGAAACTGTATTCAAATATTAGTGGGGTCCTTTTAAACGATTCTAGAATCAGATATCTTTCTTATACTAAAAGCTGAAATATATTCGCTCCAGATCGAAAGTTAAAAACATTTGAAATTTGTTCACAAATATTAAAATTTTATAGTCACTTTCGCAAGGTATTGCAAAAAAAGACACGTATATCATTTAGAAAGTTGCGGGCTGTTAATTTGAAAATTTGTATTCATAATATTATTATTTGTTCTAATATACGGGAATTCAAATTGCAAACAGTGTTTTCAGTTCTACCATTTTCCTAATCATTACACATTATTTTTAAAAGGGAAAGTGAGAATTTTCTAGTTAAATTCATCTAAGTTTTCCAAGTTAGTCAATTTGTCAAAATTACATTGATATCAGTAAAAGTTTTAACTTTATTACGGTGCAGCTGCATTGTTTTTTTATAAAGCAAGCCTTAATATATTGCCATCAAGGTTAGACTCTTAGGTGAAAGATTACTTCACGAAGTCTGTTTAGGTGCACATATGATGGAAATTAAAAAGTTTCAGGGAAATATGTTTTAAGATAAAACTGAGCATCAAATATCAATACTTAATTCTGCTCTGTCAAACTCATTGGTTCAAGTCATGATTTTTAAAAAGAAAGAGGTTAGGATTCACTGGAGTTTGAAAGAAGAAACACTAGTTTTAAGGATTCTAAAATTTTACGAACATAAACCCAAATAAAATGGATGTATGTACACACATCGAATAGTTGGTAGATTTAGAGTGGAACATATGTACGATCATCGATCCTTTCCAATAGATTAACTTAAAGAATCCATCAAAAAATATTGATTTCAGGTTACTTCCCCCGGGCCATCATCAAGAATTCGATGTTTGTCCTCGCTTCTATTTTAACAAAGACCAAGTTGCTCAAAGAAGTTCATAAAGAAAGAAATAAAGATATGTTGAGGAACCTATAATGGGAGTAATTTCACTCTCCTTGATGACAGGTAAAAGTCTTTTGGGGCATTAGCGAGTAACAGAGCACTCATCATTTCGAGTCTCAAGCCAGCAAAGGAATCAGTTCCATCATGTGGATTCTAATTTGAAATGGATGCATATTATGTCTGATGAATTTTGGTCTTTCTTAGACCGTTTGAACTATTTTTAATAAAAAGCTTTACCATTTGTTTTCCCATCAATTAGAAATAAACCGTTAAAGCTGGCTTTACTTACTGATTAAATGCCTCAACAAAAGCAAAGAAAATATATTTATGTTTCACTAGCAAATAGCTTCGAGTCTTCTCGCTTCATTTGAGCAAGGTTAAACAAACCTGTATTTCCTTAAATAAAACAAACCTTTTTCTTTTCGGAAAGTTTTTTATTAACTCATAATTCAGCGTGACAGGAAAGCTAAAGGTTATGTTTCGCTATGCGTTTAAAAGGAGTTTTCGGGGGAGTATAAGGCAGGGTGATCAAATACTTGGTAGATTTAATTAATAACAATATTATTAGAATTTGTATTTGATAGATCTTACGAACGGGAATATGTTGTCAATGCACCAATAGAGGAAGGTAGAGGAAAAAAGGGAAGCGGAGCGCTAGGAAATTTATCAAGGGCGCCACAACGCGTCACCAAGGGAGAAAAAAGAAAAAGTTAGACAAGATGATCAGACCCGGGGTGAAAAATAGAGTCAACCAAGTGGCCAAAAGCCTCTTAGGGGAATACAAGTGGTGTACCTCTCAATATTGCACCCTAAAGGTAAAATATTTTGTAGGGTAAAACTTTTTAATACATTTGCCTCTGTGAGGCATTTATCTACCTTCCAGGTCTGAATAAACCTGCGTATCTCAAAAGAAGGAAGTCTAATTCACTAGCTCTAATCACTGCCTCCTGCACTTTATCAATTACTTAAATATTTACAGTAATAAAAGATAAACTCAGCCCTCCCAAAATAAAACAAGGTCTGCTGATAAAATTCGCATGCTCTCACTAATTCGGATTTACGACCTTAAAACTTCAAAAGTTTTAAAAGGATCTTGCCAATTATATAATTCGAAAGAGAATCTAAAAAAAAAACATAAGGGTTTCAAATTTCGTTAGAATCGGCCCAATAGTTATGATGTTATTGGCAAATAATTCATCGGCTAACCTTGTGAGGACTATGACAGTTATATTAATCGAAAGAAAATATAAAATAACATGAGGGTTTTAAATTTCGTTAGAATCGGCCAAATAGTTACAATGTTATTATCAACACAAAATAACTCCCGGGCTATCTTTGGGAGGATCGAGGCAATAATATGACTCGAAACAGAATATAAACAACTTAGTATTTCAAACTTCGTTAGATTAGGCCGAATAGTTACAATGTTATCCCCCCAAAAAACCCAACCCCAAAACGGAGACCGACCGACCAACATCGTAAGATATAGAGTTGCACGTGACTATACGCACGCGACGAAAAAAAAAAAGAGTCATTGAATAGACGGCCCTCTAGCTACACATAATAATATTAATAAAAATGATTAATACTTATAATGGTCTTTATGATGAGGCCGGGAGATATTTCCCTCTCCATATTTCAAACACATAATAATAAAAAGCTATGGTCAAAATAATCCCTAAATCGAACTAGAGATCGTTGCCTCTACGCTCAAACGAGAGTAAATAAACTTAGCTTTCGATTGAATTTCATATAATAATAAAAAACTCAATTGAATTTGAATTTTTCCAAGGTATATATTAAGTTTCCGAGGCGTTAGATGATAGCAGGTTCCCCCTGAAGAATTAGGTCGTTGAAGGCAAGGGACAGATAGTTACAAACAATATTTCTGTATTTCTATTTTATCCCAAGTTTTTCTCTCTTCAAAGAAAACATTCATTAATAAAAATAGGAGAATAATCCGCATAGCGAGAAATTTTTTCGGTGTTAAAAATACTTTCTCTGATGAATCAATGGTTGTTCTTGCTCCAGATCATTGGTTCATGAATAATAACATTTTGATAAATATAGCATCTTACTTTAATCAATTTATAAATGATTCAAAAACATATGAAAGGGAAACTAGACCCTAGCATTTAAAAAGAGGGAAATTATTTTCAAAATGTGTATCAATCCTCCTAATTGTGGCATCCACATATCGCACAAAGACGAAAGACCAACCTTCTAATTCATGCAGACTAACTGTATTCTGGAGTACCACTGCAAGCCATATATCAGACGCATAAAATTAACTTAGAAGACTTCCTTAATGACAAACTTCGATCGACTAACCATTCACTAAGGTAGGATCGCGTTTACGAATGATGAAAATTCAGTCTCGAACAGAATTCGAACTGGAACCTTACTGTCGTGGTATAGGTAGTACCGAGTAATGGAAGGAGTTGGTACTTACGGGTTGTTTAAGTATTACCCCCCCAAAAAAGGAATCCTACTAACGTTATACATCTCTAAGAGTGCTATATACTTGTATGTTTGATTATTATTATATTGATTATTGACTTATTTAAACCTTAAGGGTTCTTTGTGCCATATGTAGCGATTCAAGGAGAGAATAAAAAAAATTGTTAAAGCAAACTAAAACTTTAATTAAAACACAAAAACAAAACAAAATAAATATGAAGCACAGAAATATTATGAACTAAATACACAGTAAGGACTTCAATAATTTCTAAGTAAGGCTTTCTAACTTAACTTACTTGACATTATAGTGATGGTTGACCCACCACTCACTTCAATTAAAAAAAACAAATGCTAATCGCCTTTACCGGCAGGAAATACCTTTGTGGATACCCCTTGGAACGGGTTTGAGCCTGACCTTGAACTGAATGAGTCCAGAAACCTCAGGAATCTTGTGGGTTCTTTGACGCGTGCCTCGGCTAGATGGTTGACGGCGGACGGAATAACTTGACAACCACAAGGGACTTTGGCGAGTGTGGCCGATGGGGGGCCACATGGGACTCGGGGAGGTCTTCTTCAAGGGCGAAGACTATCACGGTGCTTTAAGATGCACCAGGATAGGAGGGGTCTCTCTGACGAGAGTAAGTTGAACTTGGTTCTTAAACCAAGTTAACTTATAGTTCGGTGTGACCAACGGGTAACGGGCTCGAGGAGAAACTTTTTCATCTTCGTTTGTGAATTCCTTAAGGGCGAGGACTATCATGGTGCTTTTTGCTACACCAGGATAGGGGGTGGGGGGTTCTCTGACGAGAATAAGTTGAACTTGGACAAGTTAACTTAAAGTTCGGTTTGGTAACCAGGAACTAACTCGAGTATGAGCTGCTTCTCATTCCCTTCTCCTGATAGCCCGGGCCTCTTCCTGGAAACTTCGTCGCCTTGATAACTAACCGAATCTACCACGTTTTTCCCAAGTGTTCGGTATTTATACCTAGTCACCCCACTGTGGTAAGGGGTAGGAGGGGGTGGCTTGTGGATTGGCAGTAGGATACTTCTTACTCCAACGGTTTTTCTCAGGCCGTTTTCCCCCTTGTCTTGATGGGTCTTCGAGCTTGAGCGAAACACGTCTCCAATTTCGTACTTGAGGTAAAATTGAATACACACTCGTAAGGGACATCTTGCAGTTTTAACCATGGTGATTTCATAGGGACGAGGGGCGAGGGACTGTGGTTACGAGATTGCCTCAAGGTGCCTGTCCCGGATGTTTTGCGGTCAACGTACCTTGTCTCAAATGAGAGAGGAGGGAGATGGTTGATTCCCTTACAAACCTCTCTTCAAAGAATCTAATGGCAGATGGGGTCGGCTCCAGGAAACTCAAAACAACTAACTCAACCTAGTCGACAAAAGCAAAATTTCATGCCTTTGAATCTTCGCTTGATTATCAGGACTAACTGTGTCAACTCAATTCTTACCTCATGTTTCTTCAAACTTGAGCACACACGCGCGCGCGTACAAAGTATTGGGTCGAAATAGACCTGGCAAGCCTACTGGGGGGAGAGTATGTTACACATCACAATTTAACATAATCGCAACACAATTTAACCTTCAAACAAACATAAAACCTAATTCATCGTTTACATACAACAAAATAAATAAAACAAAACAAAAACTAGCGACTTCCTTACCTTTCCTAAACTTTTAAGCCTTAAATCCTAACGATAACTTCAACAAAAAAAAATGAAAACATGGTTTCACCATTGCTAGGTGCTGAAATGACCCTCAATGGGGTTTTAAGTCAGGTTATGGAGCGGCTGTACTTTATCTGCCCCTCTAATGTAGCTAATATTAAAGTGGTGCTCTATGAACATTACTTTACTGCGCCTGCGTCGGCCGTTCGGGATATTGAGTCTACCCATATATCTCAGACAATGGTAATGGTATTCCAACATACTCGAATTACCCTTCTTATGGTACTTGAATACTTTTAAACTAACCCTCATTGCTAGAGCGGCCTGTTGCAGTGTGACATAAATAATGGGAACGTGGGATCCATAGTCCTCATTTAACAAGGTACCTTGAGAGATCTAGGCTGGGTTCCATCTAATTGGATCGGAAACAATTTTCCTTACGTTAGCGTTAATGGGTGTGGAGCTCTACGACTTAGAGTTTTAGTGGTAACTCCGTGGATGCTCCATTCTGGGAAAAGACTACTGGGGTAGGGGATACTTATTATCCTCGTCTACCATTTGAATTGGTTTACCTGTGTGTATCGCATTAACACTTCTTTCATCCCTTATTGTCACTCCATTTGGCTTGGTTTTACTCGTAGGTACTTTCTTAGGTACACCGGCATACCTCTTTAAGAGTGCTATATATGTTTGATTAATATTATATTGATTATTGACTTCTTTAAACCTTAAGGGCTCTTTTTGCCATACGTAAAGATTCGCGGAGAGAATAAAAAAATTGTTAAAACAAACTAAAACTTTAATTAAAACAAAATAAATATGAACTGCAGAAATATTACGAACTAAATACACAGTAAGGACTTCAATAATTTCTAAGTAAGGCTTTCTAACTTGACCTACTTGACATTATAGTGATGGTGACCCACCACTCACTTCAATTTAAAAAAAAACAAATGCTAACGGCCTTTACCGGCCGCAAATAACATGGTGGATACCCCTTGGAACGGGTTTGAGTCTGACCTTGAACTGAATGAGCCCAGACACCTCAGGAATCCTGTGGGCTCTTTGACGCGTGCCTCGGCTAGATGGTTGACGGCAAACGGAATAACTTGACAACCACAAGGGATTTTGGCGATTGTGGCCGATGGGGGGGGGCACACGGACTCGGGGGGTGTTCTTCAAGGGCGAGGACTATCACGGTGCTTTAGGATGCACCGAGATAGGAGGGGTCTCTCTGACGAGAGTAAGTTGAACTTGGTTCTTAAACCAAGTTAACTTATAGTTCGGTGTGACCAACGGGTAAAGGTCTCGAGGAGGAACTTTTTCATCTTCGTTTGTGAATTCCTAAGGGCGAGGACTATCATGGTGCTTTGTGCTACACCAGGATAGTGGGGAGGGTCTCTGACGAGAATAAGTTAAATTTAGTTCTTAAACTAATTTTACTTAGAGTTCGGTGTGATCACCGTGTAACGGGCTCCAGGAGGAGCTTTTTCTACTTCATTTCGGAATTCCTCAAGAATGAATATTATCTCAGTGCTTTGTGCTACACCAGAATATGGGGAGGAGGGGGTGTTCTCTTACGAGAATAATTTGAACTTTGACAAGATAACTTAAAGTTCAGTTTGGTAACCAGAACCTATCTCGAGTATGAGCTGCTTCTCAGTCCCTTCTTTTGCCAGCCCGGGCCTCTTGCCAGGAACTTCGTCACCTTGATGACTAACCGAATCTACCACGTTTTTCCCAAGTGTTTGTTATTTATACCTAGTCACCCTACTGTGGTAGGGGTAGGAGGGGGGTGGCTTGTGGACGCGTCGCAGGATAGTTCTTACTCAAACGGTTTTACTCAGGCCATTTTACCTCTGGTCTTGATGGGCCTTCGAGCTTGAGCGAAGCTTGTCTCCAATTTCGTACTTCAGGTAAAATTGAATACACACTCGTAGGGACATCTTTCAGTTTTTACGGTGGTGCTTTTCATAGGGACGGAGGGCGAGTGTCTGTGGTTACGAGATTGACCCAAGGTGCCTGGTCCGGATGTTTTGTGGTCAACGTCCCGTGTCTCAACTGAGAGAGGAGGGAGAGGGGTCGATTTTCCCCAAGCCTAAGCGTGCGAAACGCATGCGAAACCTAGCCATCATAGCTCACTGGTAATCGTCCATCCTCCGATATAGTAAATGTATTCGTCTCTTAGGATGTAATTTCTATATTTATGAAAAGCGTGTTAATGAAACCTCATCATTTCTAGAAAGAAACTACAAGAACGCATTAAATTAATTTATCAATTTCCAATAATAATTTTACTAATCCAATAAAAGCTTGTATCTCTAATAATTTATTCACTTTGGAAGTTGAATAACATACACAAAAGTACATTTATATGTATTCTCCCCGGGTAAGTCTGTATCCCCAATGTTTTGTTATAATTATATGCGGCATAATGCCGTCTTAAGGCAAAAAGCATTAACTGCAAAAATGCGATTTTTGAGATTTTGGTACCGTTGGATTCGTCTCGACGAGACGCATCTAACTAGAAGGTTGCCAGTTATGCTTTTTAATTCAGTAAAATTTTAAGAGAGCTCAAAAAGCATTATCTCCACCTAAAATAAAAGGATTTTTCAGGCAGAAAGCATTAATCCTTTCTTTTCAGGCAGAAAGCATTAAGTACAAAATTTTAGCTACATAATGCGTTTTGCCTGCAAATGTCAATGTGAATTCCCATAGCAAGTTGCAGACAAAATGCATTAAGTAGATTATACAATATGATTCGCATTGAGAACTCAGCCTGAGCTGCAATTCCGTCATGTTTCTGCAGGTACTGATCTGTTTGAACAAAGCAAAACATGATTAATTTCAGGTACCTATATCTCGATCATAATTTGAAAGAGGGATTTCATTTCACTTCTGTCCTTCTAATTGAAAGGTCTGAATAAATTGTTTCGTAATGTTTACTAGTGCACAAGCCGTTTTTAGGGAATTGAGGAAAAGGTGAGTAACTTCTTTTAACTGATGATATTATGTTTAAATTCTATAGCTAATGTTAATGTTGAATGTCAACCTAACTTTTTTGTTTATTTTTAAATATACAGGGTGAGCCAAAAAAAGGGGCCATTATTAAAAGACTGACTAAAAATTTATTTTTCTATACCTATTTTTAAACTAAACATTATCTACGGTTTAGTTTTAAAAATATAAAAATAAATTTTAAGTAAATTTTTTAATAATACCTCTTTTTTTTGGGCCACCCTGTATTTTTCAAGAATAAAAGAAATAAAAATTGTACAGCTGTTTAACAAAAGACAGTGCTTTTCCGAGAAATCATTTCCTTTGTTTGAGCACAACATGATTCTTTGTACAATTTCTCTTAAATTAGTGAGGTTAATATACTAAAATTTATGTGAAATAGAGTTTTGGATGTCTTTCTGTGCATGTAAAAGTTATATATAGATCAAGTTTTTGGTTCATAACTTTTTAACCATTGGCATACGGACTTGGAAATAGTTTTAAGCACCCCGCAGCCCCAAATTACATAAGATGATATGTATATTTTTTCTCCCAATACGCCCCCATTTAGGCTCTGCAGAGTGTGACACACACACACAGATAAGATCAGACTTATATCATAGTATATACATATATAATATATATAGCTCAATTTTCTATATCGTTTTCTATATAATTAATAAGCTAATAAATTTTTTTTTATCCTTTACAGTGGAGTAATTCCAAATGATGATGATGCTGAATCAAATAGGAGTATAGATGAAAATGAACATCAAGAAGTTTCTCAGAACATTCAAATTCCCCTTGAACAAAATCATCAAGAACCCTCTCAGAATAATCAACTTCTTCTCCTGGAACAAAGCCCTCAAGAACCCTCTCAGAATATTCAACTTCTTTCCCCTGAACAAAATAGTCAAGAAACTGCAGCAGCTGATGAAAGAAAAAAATCAAAGAGATTACGAACAGCTAAAGCTCAATTAGAAGCTCAAAGAGAAAAACATCCATTGCTACCTCCCTGTAAAGATTCATGTAAGCAACAGTGTACTAAATCCATTTCTCCTGAATTGCGGAATACCATACATAGTGAGTTTTGGAAAATGGACAAATCTGTTTAAAAGCAGTGGCTTTTAGGAAGAATAAAGAAAACCCCACGACTGAGCGCAGACGCTCCAATTTCTCATGCTTTACAAAGTCCTGCACCTTCGTATACACTTTCTTAAATGAGTCAGGGTCAGAATTCAAAGTGTGTCAGACAATGTTTTTACACACAATAGGCTTTTCAAGTAATCGCATTATTTTGGATGTGTTTAAAAAAGCTTCTACTAGTTTAGGTGGATCTAATTCTTTAAGTGATTTTCAGTTTTTTGATATGAGGGGAAAATATGAACCTAGCAACAAGAAAAATGAAGAAATCATTATTGATCACATAGAAAAGATGAATCCCCAAATTTCGCATTATAGGAGGGAGCACGCTCCAAATAGAAGATATTTATCCCCTGAATTAACAGTGAAGGATTTATATAAAACCTTTATTGAAGAGAACCCTGATTTTTGCTCCTACGCTACATACTCAAGAGTGTTTAACAAACTAAATATTGGATTTGGAACTGACTCTACTGATCTTTGCGACACCTGTTTATATTTTAAAAATTATTCAGATATATTAGATGAATCAATGAAAGCAAAATGGACTTTGCATAATGAACTTGCAAAAGATGCACGAAGAGCATATGATTACGATTGCTCTCAAAAATGGGATTCTACAACCCAAGTTTTTGCTGTTGATATGCAAAAGATACTTCTTTTACCTATTATGAAAGGTTTAAAAACTTGTGTATTTACTCCACGCCTGATAATTTTTAATGAGACATTTGCATGTATCGGCCAAAAAGAAAAATCAACTTATAATCATTATGCAGTCCTCTGGACAGAATCAATTGCTGGCCGAAACAAGGAACATGTGGCCAATGCTTATTTAGACTTAATAAGAACAGAAAGAGATGGTGCTAATTTCATTTTTTGGCTGACAATTGCGCCGCCCAAAATAAGAATTGGGCACTTTACAGCGCAATGATAATCCTTGTTAACACCAGTGAACAAGTCAATAGCATCACCTTTAAGTATCTAGTGCCTGGGCACACCTTCATTGCCGCCGATGGCATCCACGGCCACATAGAAAAAAATATTAGGAAAAAGGATAATATCTATGACTATCAAGATTTGAAATCAGTTATTGATGCATCCGTTAAAAATTTGAAAGTATTAGATATTAATTTTAGTGCCTGTTTTAACGATATTCCGGATATTTCGGTCAAGAGAAAAACTTGGCTTCGTGAAGGGATAAAAGAAACAAACCTTCCATTGTTAGCAGAGATTGTGGAAACAAAGTTGAAAAGGGTAGCCGTATCTTAAAATATAAAACCAACTACAAGGGAGACTTTAAAGTTGCAGACTTTGTTCATACTAGTTTAAATTTCACAAAAAAATTATTGGAAAAACCTATGTCAGATTTCCCAAGAGGCTTATCTTCAAAAAAGAAAGGAAATATTTTAGACAAGCTTGTAAGTTTAATGCCTGAAAACAGGAAAATATTTTGGATCAATTTACCAGAAAGCAAGAACAGCCCAGATCTTCTTGGAAGCGTATAAACCCCTTTTTTTTCTTTTGATTGCTGACATTACGTATGCAGCAATGAGGTTTCAATAATTGGAAGATTTTGTTTGTTGGAAAAAAAATTAAATTGATATTCTTACGTATAGGTAGGTAGCTCTATTCATATACCTAGGTATACTTTTGAACTATTTTTGCTCTATTATCCAGTTATAAGATTTGCCATAATTTTCATTATTTTTGCAAATATTTCTTTTTCATTATCGTGTTGTCTTTTGTTTGCTGCAATTAGGTATGTAGGAAAAGTAAAGTTTTACCCAAGATTTTTTTTATTTTTAAGTTTCCTGCATTAACTAAGGAAAAAATATTTTCAATTACCTACCTAGTTATGTTGTCTACAATGTTTTCTTTCTGTTTTCTGTAATAATATTGCTTTACAATGTATCTTTTTTATTTTCCTTTCCAAACATTTCTGGTAAAAGTTAAAATGATAAAATATGTATTTACCAATAGAGTACAATGATATAATAGGTACCTATCAATTATTTAGATATAGGTATACCTATACCTTTTTTCCACAAAAATCATTTTATTATAAGATGACCCAATTATTATAACTGTTTTCAGGTAAAAAGCATTAAGTCAAAATTTACTGGACAAATTTGAATATATTGAAGTTATTAACTGATTAAACCAAATTATATTGCAAGATTCATATAGATGAATGCTTACAATTACCAAAAAAAAAAAAGATTACAATTAATGTTATCAGATCCTTATTTGAGGCCAAAATCCGTTTTTTGCGTTTTCCCCAAATTGACAATTTTGCAGTTAATGCTTTTTGCCTTAAGACGGCAGCATTATGTTTGGAAGATATGACCAAAACTATGTAAGATTAAGCTCCTCAAATACATAGACGAATTGTTTTTAATATGATAAGAAAAACTAATATTATATAATCTGTTCAAGACACAAGACTCATCATCCTACAATGAACCTTAAATTTCAGCGTGAAAATAACTTTACCTTACATTTCCCTCATGGCCGCTAATTTTTTCCATTATTTATTTGCCGGAAACTTACCCAGTCCAATTCCTATATAAATTTTCCTTCTGCACGCAGTACAAACATAAATAAAAATCAGTTTTTTCTTCCATCTTCCACAGAGGATTAAGAATATGCGACCAATGCTCGCTCGAAGAAGAAATTCGAAACAAGAAATAATTTATTTGATCATATTTTATTATAATTGATGCTCTCTTCGTAGCAAGAAATCCATATTTCCTTTCGAAAAAGAAAACTACCATAAATTCTGATATTATGTCTACCCTCTATTATTTTACCCTCTTCTATAGTAATCAGTTAAAAAGCAGAAAAACTCGATAAAATACACGTATACATGAGCTTTAGCTTTTTTGTCACAATTAAAAAATAATACAAAACGTTGCCCATATATACATACATCCATGACCAAATGTATAAAGTATTCATTATAGATTTATATATTTGACATAAATAATACCAATATTTAGAATTTATCATATTATTCATAAATATATATGCGGTTAGGTAAGGCTAATAGTAAAAATTCCTTAATCCGCTAGAACAGTTTCCTAGAGTTCCTCAACCCTCTTCCGAACTGCCAATCATACGATTAGGCAACCTTTCATTTCTCTAAAAAGAGAAATTTTAAGTAGCCTTTCGTATAAGATAGCGTTTACTTTAACAGAAAACGAGAATGTGAATGTTCCCTTGGCTCTTCGACCTCCTTTTTTTATCTAGGTTAATATTGTGAATTTTGCAAATATATTTGAAATTTTTTTTAATATTTTTGAAATACTTAGCATTTTACTTAATAGAGTGTAATTAATAAAATGGTGTTTCCTAAAATCGGAATTTAACAAATATTTCTTAAATCATCAGTTTAAATCTATAACTATTGTGTATTCAATATCTTACTTAATAATTAATATTGCAAAAACTAAAAAAATACAAAAGCAGAGAGAGCACAAATACAAACTCTCCATAGTAAATGGTTATCACAAGTAGAAATTTAAAAAAATAAAATGTTTAGGAAATGCCTTCTAATGAAAGGAAGTGGAAAAAAACGTTTTAAAACACCGAAAGAATACCAGTCTATCATTCGGGCTGCACGAAAGAATCATAGAAAACATCGTCTGAATAAGCTAGGGAATTCAATGAGCCTCTGAGTTAAAAAATATCACATAACAGTTATAAGGATAAAATGATACAAGAGAAAAAAGAGGCTATGGGTATCTGAGGCTAACAGAAAAAAACCTGTCATTATTGGGCCAAAGATCACAAAAATTGGACACATGAATAATGGTCTAAAGTTATCTGGTTACTTAAAGTAAATATCAGGGATTTAAGAGGGGTATTTAATGTATTGTTTTTCACTTGTAATTTATGTAATTCTATTTTATATACATATATCTTGTAATGAAAGTACTCGAAAAATTATTTTTTTTAACAATTTTGTAGATATTCAGCAAGTATGAAAATTATCTGGGCTAAGATAGGGTCAGAAATTTGTAATTTATGGCTGTAAATATATATATCAGGCTCGTCTATAGAGGAAAAATTAATGGTAAGCAAATTTTTGAATATTTAAAATAACAAGTAAGATACTTACAAAATATTTTAAACATAGTTTAACATTAGTTTTCTTCGCTTCTTAGTAAAATGGTCAGTTATCTTATAGAAATTTTCTTCTACTTGATGTTGACTTATTAGTTCTCTTTCAATTGAAAGTAAAACTAAATTTTCTTCTGATGAAGTTGTTGCTGGAAACGTCAGGATAATATGGCAGAAATTATAGACTTCGCCATATGTCTTCTTAATCCTTTCATTTGAACTTATGAATTTTAAAATTTTAATGGATTTCATATTATTGAAATTATCTACCATGTAAACAACTTTTAGTTGTGATTTTATGAAAACGAAATAAAAAACAGTAGAGTAGGTATTCTGTAGTGAAGTTAAAGCTCGTTCAGGATATTTCTTTGCAAATATTAGGAATAATTCCGAATTTAACAGCTCCAAAAATTTCAGCATATCCAAATTTTTAATCTTGATTCAAGATGGTCAATTATTTTCTCCTATATTTCTTTGTGCACCTCTTTGTAGAAAATCTTGGTGTAAATATTTCCTTTTACTTATTTTCTGCTATTTTGAGTTTTATCTGTTGTAGGTCTACTTGCAGATTTGTTCCTTCCCATATGCAATCAAAATTCTTTTATTATGTTGTAGAAGAGTTTTAAATTCATTTATTATTTTAATGCAATAGCCAATGGCGCTTATTTTTGCCTTCAAAACATCATATATACTATCGAAGAAAGGAAAAATTGCTTGAAACACATTGAAGAAGAAGCAAATATTAAATTTCTTAAGTGACAATAAAAATCCAGAAGCAGCATCGTATAACTCTTAGTCCCAGTTATTACTAGGGTTGGCCAACTTTTCCAAAAGGCTAACGAGGGATGTCCTGCCTTCATAAACAGTTTCTACTAGCCTATAATTATAATTACATCGTCTATGACAAATTCTAGGAAGCTTCTTTAAAGTACTTTCTTGGTTAAGAGCATTAGTTCTTTTAGACAAACGATTACAACAAGCTGCTAACCCAGTTAGAGTCATGATAAAGACTTTACATTCACTTATTTTGGACACTGATTGTGAAATAACCAAATTTAATTTTTGAGCAAAATAGTGTAGGAAAACTGCATTTGGAAAAACAATTTTTAGTTGTGATTGAAGTCCATTCATTTAACCTGCCATCACTGCTGCCCAATCATAACTCTAAGCAATCAACTTTTATTCATCGTCTCCTCTTAATGCCAACTCATTTTTTGGCCAAATAATTGCGCTATCTATATAATGCTTCATTACATTTCTGTTTTTTTTTATCGAGGTTATTATGTCGGTTATCATCGATCTTCCTTTGATTAATAAGTATATAGTCAATTCTCACTTTTCCAAATGCTCCTTCAGATAACAGCTGTATGTATATTAGAAACATTACAATAACCATGAAGATTCAAGACATTTTTCTCTTTTGTGAATAACAAACAAAGTCAACAGAACACTATTTAGAACTGAACAACTAATTAGCCAGATGATGTCATAATACATTTTATTATGAAGTTTTATATTAGAATCTTTTTCAGTTAAAATAATATTCAATGTGAGGGTAGGCTACAGGCGTTTAAAATATCTGTCTTTCTATTATAATCATAAGATGCAGAGCCATTTTTTAAAATCACAAATTATGCATGAGCATACTAATTGCCTTTCACTATTTTGGCTTTCTATTTTTAAAGAAGACTAAATAATTAACACGAAACAATATCACCTATTCACATAAAAGACAATGCGATGCAAAAGCTACGTTATAATTCTAGAGGGGAGATGAGTTGCCTTGCCAAATGTCGCAATACGCAGTTCCGAAATCTGCTTATTTTTCGTTTTTTTTATAAATAGGATTATTCTTCTTAAAAATCAAATAAATTTATGAAAATTGTTATAAATAAAATGTACGAGCAATAATTTACACTTTGATAGCTTTTGAGGTAATAATGCAAGAGATTTTATAAAAAATAACTAGAACAGTTATAGATAAGCCGTTTTTAAAGCACTATTTTCTTATAACAGTATAAACGAGAGGAGGATGCAAAGTCGGGATATGCCTTCTTTTAACGACAGGCGCCACACAATAATAAAAGAGCATCTCTCCATATATTTGAAGATGTTTAAGGAATTATTCAGAATGCAATTTATTTTACTGTCGTAATATTGTAGCTTGATGTTTGATATACTCGTATAACCAAGGTAAGCATTGCTTACTCTGCTTGTTAACTAAACACAGGCCTGATATATATATATATATATATATATATATATATATATATATATATATATATATATATATATATATATATATATATATATATATAATTAAAGGGTGACGCAATATCTCAATAAACAATGCAGCTAGAGACATGAAATAAAAACAAATGAATCCTTTATCTATAAATAATTATTGTTTGTAAAACCGCCTCAAAAACATTTAATGAGTCAATTAGGCTTTAGGAAATAATGTAAAAAACATATTTTTTATTGCCTCAATTTGAACTTTTTAAAATTTCAAAATTTTAAACTAAATTCAAATTTTAATGAATGGTTCAATATGCCCTCCTCCATGGTCTACTATAAAGGCGGGCATATCGATTATTCGACACTAATTTTTAAGTTTCCTACAACCTATAGTTTTCGAAGTCCTTTTCCAGATTCATTTATCAATGTTGTACTTTTATCCTTCTCGTCTAATCCCTCTCGTATAGTTTTTTAAAATCGAATCATATGTTATTATCTCCAGCAAATGAAGGACGCTATTTTAGTGTCAAAATAAAGCGTGAAATGCATTGGAATGAGAGAAATGAAAGGGATGGCCAATTCATTGCTTGCAGAGTTAACAAAAGCCACCTCGCAATCAAATTCTGTGTAGACATCTGGAATGCGGATCAATGTTAGCACCTATTTATTATTCATTAAGGATGACAGTATGCAATCAAAATGGTCGGATTTTTAGCCCCTTTAACTCCAGAATAATTAATGTTATCCAATATCTTCAGCATTTTAATGGCTACGTTATGCGTTGTGTTTCTTGATTAAGCAGAAGTCTCAATAAAATCTATAGAAGGAATGAAGCTGCCCTCAATTATTTTCAGAGCGAAAGAAAGAGATTAGGTTGATTTCATATAAATAATGGTAAGATAACTGTGACTTTACTTAGGTGGATAGCATGTTTGAGGTTTTATACAAGTTATTATTAGCAATTTAGCAAAAACTTAGTAAATATTTAAGGCCTTTGCTTTTTCACAGAGCCCTTATGACTAGATTGAGATTTTTCTTAGCCAAAACAAATGATTCCAAAGTGCTCATAATTTTCATGTTAATATGAAGGTATTTACTGCTTCTCCTTTCCTTATGCTCTTGAAGGAGCTTCACATTCAATAATTAGAATAATAGGCAGAGGAAAGGCGGTGGCGACTGAAGTGCGGTAGTAGAAAGGTTTAGGCATCGTGTGTATTTTCTATTTCTATTTATATCTCTTCCCAAGAATACATTTGAGGTTTTCATCATTTTCAGCTTTGTTATGATTTCTGATTCATTCGGACATTTAATCGATATTCACTGTAAACGTATTACCCTTTATACTATTATATATATATATATATATATATATATATATATATATATATATATATATATATATATATATATATATATATGACTTGGGTTAAAAAATAAGAGTAATTAAGGTAAACAGTAGAGATAAATAGTAACTACTAATTTAAAAAACATTGAGTTTTTATGGAATATCTTAGGTTTATTTATATAATTAATCCCAATTAATTACTGCCAATTAGCCATTTATGGCGCAGAATAAGTAAAAGAAGTACAGATCAACAAAGCTGTAGGATCTATTCAAAGTCAATCAGAAAAAAATAAGGAAGATAGAAAGACCTAGTAAATGCATATTTTATGAGTTAGTTATCCTTTATTTGAATTGGCCCGAATTGCATGCTATTACATTTTGTGCTAGGACGAGGAGTGTTGATACATATCTGTCTACATGTGCAAATCATCTTTCTCTATTGAGCTGTTTATTTGATGTCTACGATAAGGATACAAACTTGTCAGTTTGTTCATCTATAGAATAGCGCAAGGTTAATGCCAGTCAAAGTCAGTTATACTCTTTCAAATACACATTAATAACTATCTTCTTCTCTTAGTTTCCTGACTGCTAGTAATGATAGAGGAATACAATAACGGAAAAGTGTGAAACGTATTTGTACACATGATTTAGATGGGATTAATCGCTCGTGCCAATTTTTTCCGTGTACCCTTCTTACTAATTCGCTAGACATCCTTTGTGTGTCTTTTCAGGGTCCATGAGCAAGCACCCTACCTACGTAATAATGACGTCGTGGCTTCGAAAGGCATGAAAATACTGTGGTGTGGTTTTTGGCCGGTTACACCTTCACTGTGTCCGATTACATGCACGTTTTCGTCACAAAAGTTGTGTCGTGGGTGATTAAAGATCACAAATAAAGCGGAGTACGTCTTCCAGCACTACGGCGACCCGGCCCACACGGGCAAGTTCTTGCAAGAGTGTTTGGGGGGAAACATGAACTTTTGGCCAAAGGAAGTTTGAAGCCTCAGTTTCCCCACCTCAATGCCTTCGACTAAAACTTGTGGTTTCATGTTGAGCGCAAAGCCTGCTAGGTCCGCCACAGCAACGTCGACGAGTTTAAGCCGTCTGTCAAACGCATGTGGGTCAACATAAAGAAGAATTTCGTTAGCAACGTGTACACGGCTTTCAGGTCTTGCCTGGAGTGTGTGCTCGCCGACAAGGGCGACCACATTGATTAATTTTACAATATAAACACATATTTATATGTAAAAACAATAAAAACCTTGTTTAACTGCAACAAAAATATCATCGTGTCCTTTTTGATAGTGTAGTAACGGGGGGAACAGGACTTTTGCAATTCCTCATATATAAATAACATACATCTTTTTCTATCGTTACTTCTGCATTTTAGGTTAGGTTAAGTAAAGTTATGCTAAGTTATATTAGGTTAGTTTAAATGGAACCTAACCTAGACTAAACTTAACGAAAACTAAAATTACCTAATCTAATCTAATGTTAGGTTATGTAAGACTTATGATTATGTTGACTGGGACCTATTATTACTTGGTGGCGCATATCCACTGTGCTAAGACAGTCTCAGATGAGCTTGCTAAGCGAGTGAATAGCTATATGCAACGACAGATTTTCACTTCTTACACAGTCTGAAGTCTCGCTGAGGAGCACGTTCCTCGGGCAAATTAGCGTGACACGTGCCACGGCAAGTAATTCCGCTATTAGCCTTTTTGGGGGAGATACACAGACAAAGATTTATATCCTCTGTCATTAATAAATAAATTAGTAAATTAATGGTATAAATATAGAATTGAGTTGTGTTTCCACATGAATTTTATAAATTTCATCAATTGCACAATATATATATATATATATATATATATATATATATATATATATATATACAGCCATCGTTACTGTTCGGCCTGAGTTTAGCCAAGAACTATAAGAAATTATAAGGCCTTTACTAATGTAAAGTATGGTAAACGTGTTTAACACCATCTAAGTAAAACTTTTTAAGCATGGCGTTGATATTTTTCAAATATATATGAAAAAATCACCATGCTTTGAACATTTTAGTTATTAGATTACATTATACTGAAAATGGGTATAACAAGATATATCTTTTATGGGCTCCTAGAAAGAGTTTTTAGTCCTAATCTATCATGGAATTATATTTATTCTTCCTAAGCAATTCCAAATAAAAGAAATCATCCTTAACTAACACGATTTCTATTTGCGGATTTGAATGATCTTTTAGTATATTTACTTGTATTGATGCGTTATTTTATTCTAGTGGCCTCCAGGTGAAGGGGGAATTATATGTGGATCTATATACGAGTGTTTTTTTAGTCGTATCTTTCCATTCTTGATGGAATGTGATGGAATATTTGGTTGCTTTAGGTTTACATTGACGTATGCACCACTATCACTGCTTACATCAAATGTAGCATCATGTTGTGGCCACTACTCGCTCTTGCTTTCATTCACATCTGGAAGTATTGATGGTATTGAATAAGAGGAGTGAATTTGGGTGACCTTTAATCTATACTATTTGCTCTGGACATTTATTAAGAAAGAAATGATTTTCGTGGTTTACTACAGGAAATAATTACATAATTCAGCTATGTAATTTCCAGGTGAAAAAATATAGTAACATATAAATGATTAAATTATTAACTTCAATCTAAATTAATTTGCTATTAATTGCATTAAATATATTTGATTCAATTTATGCACTATCAAAAACTTAAATTATATAGGAATTAATATTTATGTTTTTCACTTTAAGGTAAAATTTACGAACGCTCAGTGATTGCAGCAGGTGTCTCCTCCCTATCTCTTAAGCGTGTTGGAGAATGGATGCTCTACGGCTTGAATGGATGGAAGTCAACTGATCTCATGTCCTTCACGAGAATCCGCATTTATTTCTCCCCAAATTTGGGGAGTCTGAGCTATGGAAGTCGCTAGGGCAGAAAATAGAGGGAAATTAGTAAGTTTCATATTTAGTAAACGAAAGAAGGATAACTTCTCAATCTCCCACTTCATAGAAGCCGGCTGAATGTTTCTTTTTGTCGCGCGAGTACAAAAAGAAGAAGGCTAACTTCCCCTACATTAATTATGTCCATTATTTACGCACACAATTATTAAATGAAAATGACGCTAAATATCGCTGAGTAATTTATGTATATATGTATATAATACAAACTTCTTTATTTTAATCTATGAAATAATTTCTATTGGGGAAATGAATGTTTAATTCCCTTAAATTCGATATTAAACCTAGCATATATGTATACTACTAAGAAGTTAAACATAATCACAGAGAACCTAACCTAAACACCCTTTGAAACAGTAGAGCACAATGATGGTAGACCTAACATGTAATGTTTAAAGCAAGTAATTAACTGAAAGTAGTGTGTAATTTCATTCCAGTAGAGGAGTGTGACAAGGATGTTTAATGGTCTCAGAAACTAGACAATCATCGATTGAAATTTGCTAGAATGACACATACGATACTTCTGAGGAAGGTAAATCAATCGATGACGTTAAGATATATTAAATTTAAAAACGTTTAACGTTTTCTTTCACTCTTCGTTGGTTCTTTACAGCCGCTGAAAAGATGGTGCAAGAAATAAATTTGAACTTGGTAAAATTTTGAAATAAATGCTTTTCATTGTTTTTAAAGAAAGTGTAGAAACATTATACTGCATTAACCTTTCCAAGCAATTTCATCTAAAAGTATGAAAGTGCCGAGAAAGAATATTGGGTTTCTGACGGAATTTAGTTATAATTTGTAAAAAAATATGTATTTCGGATCGTTCGTTATAATTTAGTTATTTTCCGGCTAATAATTACTGAATGGGATAATAAATAGAGCGAAAAATAGGATGTGAAA
This sequence comes from Ceratothoa steindachneri, assembly GCA_963969495.1. Classification (NCBI taxonomy): domain Eukaryota; kingdom Metazoa; phylum Arthropoda; class Malacostraca; order Isopoda; family Cymothoidae; genus Ceratothoa; species Ceratothoa steindachneri. The sequence continues at coordinate 65,874,433 of OZ018324.1, read as the reverse complement.
TAAAAGATAAAATGTAAAATTGTTCCTTTTATTTTCTTTATTCTTTGTACGAAGAACGAAATCTTGTCTCCTGAAAATGGAGTAAAGTAAAAAAATATTTCATTAAAGAACTTGGATACATAGTTAAATATTATTATGAGATCATTTGTGAGTTATTTTTATATCAATCAACACAGGGATGAAAGGCTACTTTTTGAATGCAAAACAACGAACTGCCTATGATGCAATTTGTAGCCCCTTATTTTTTTTAGTCAAACTCTTTATCGGTATAAAATAACTATCTGAAACGTTTAGGGGTGAAGAGAACTCGCATGTAATGGAATATTTATTTGCCATAGCAAATTTAACTAACATAAAGAATTTAATATTAAATATTTTAAGCCCTGGAGTTTTTCTGAGACTAATCCCACTTTCATCGGAACTCGCATTTGCTGTCTGAAAAAGGCATATATGACAGGGTGCTGAAGAATAAGAGCTTTATTCGATGCGTATTTAGTTAACTTTTAGTTAGGCCTCGTTCACATCTGTGGATCTCGGAAGTGCATAGTAGGATATTTGTTCATACATTCAATAAATAAGTTAATGGAGTTAGATTAGAGTCATCGTTTTGGATCTGCCTTCTCTAGAAATCGAAGAAACCGGGAAATTCATTAAGGAATTTTATATTCGGAGTAATGGATGAGAACTTAATAGTCGTTGCTAAAAATAAATTGATTTAATCATAGGGTGTTTGAGAAATCCATCCTAGTTTCGTTTTTAATATATTCTGAAAATGTATGGAATGAGAATAAGTCACAAGAAACAAGACTCAAAGACTTATTTGAACTAGAATGACTAAAATTTTATATATGGAGGAAAATTAATAAATCAAAACCAATTTCATCTTCGTTAATTGGATCCACAAACATTTGAGATAAAGTTCAAAATAGATAAAAATTTAGAGATTAAATGGATACGTAAATTTGGTGCAATACCTACAATAGATCGACCTAGGTAAAGATTTTAGGGACAACAGCAAGAGTGTAGAAATTTCTAAGTCAAAGGTAGGTTACCGAAAAGGACACTGCTTAATTACCTTTAAGAACCCTGTAATCAGTACTCTACAGCATCTAAGCCGGTTGGTAAAGTAAGTAACTCCTACTTAATATCTCCAATTCACCAGAAGATCATACACTATAGTGTTCTTCGAGGGCGTACGTAAACCACCAAAACATGCGTCCATATAAATCACATGAAGACCATAAACCATCGGGTGATCGTGGTATCTACAACGAAAATAATTAAAGGTAATTAGTAAACTATTTTTAAAGGTTTAAACTTTGATTCAAAATAAATATAGATAAAGAAAAGCAATAGTGATTAACAGCATTAAAACATATATGACTGACTCGGAGATCTATTTATCTAACAAGCTGCGCGTAATCTGAAAACACTTTAATTACCATTCTGAATTTTCGATAGAAGAGACATCAAGTGCCCAATCTTCGTGAAACGAACCAGTGAAAACAAAACAACTAATCATGCTCTAGTCATGCACCAGGAAATTCATAGGAGTAAATTTATTAGTTCTTTCTAACTACTTATGATGCACAAGGCTTAATTGTAAATATTTGAATTCGGAATGTAAAGCTAGTTCACATTCACAAGAAACCATTTAGGATAAAATCTTGTGCTGAATATTTTATAAAATTAAGTCAAATGCGAATACTTAAAAATATTCGCAGTACACAAGAAGTGTCTCTTTAACTAAGGTAAATTGAATACAATGTTCAGGATGAGAACATTTTAAGCTCAACCTGATGCTCGAAATGGAGAATGATCATGTAGTGAAATGCAACCGCGGCCAAAGTTTTCGGACACCTTCAATTTTTATTATTCCTTGGGTATGTATGCCAATGAATATATTGATGTAAGTTTACATGTATGTTTCCAATAAATGGGGAAAGCAAAATATAAGTATAAGTTTCATTATAACTTCTTTTGATATATCTAAAATGACAATACTATTGAAATCCTTGTATCAGTATATACGGTATGATACAGTAAAAATGTCTTTATATAACACATCATATTTGTTGATTAATACGATAATCCCTGTCAATAGGATCTGATAACTATATGATAATGAAGAAAACACGTAACTATACTGTGTGGGAAACAATTCTGATACGCACGCTGGACGAAGAGGGAATCAGCTGTCGACAAATTGCCAGGAAATTCAGCGGATCACCTTCTAGTGTTGCAGACGTGTTAAAGAGGATATAGGAAAGCGGGCATATGCAAGGCCGACTTCATTTTGGATGACCAAGGGCCAGTACGCAATGTGACGGCAGGTCTTTGCACGCATGAGCCCTCGGGATCTCAAGAAAAACACAATCTCGTTGCAACATGAATTGACCGTGTGCGGCTAGGTTAATGTATCCTTCAGAACAGTCCTTCACAGACCCAATGCGCAAGAACTGAAGTGATATAAAGCCGGTCAAAAGCCACCTCTCAACCTCAACACGACCTTAAAAATAAATCGAGCGCAATGCTCGGGTATTAATGAGAAAATCTTCTCCTTGCTGGGAAAAGCTAATGGCAACCAATGGTCGATACGATCGGTATATTAAGCGATTCTGTCAAAAACAATCTATAACACAACCTAAGGACGTCTGGATAACTATGTACCTAAGTCCCGTAAAATCAAAACTTTCAAATAAGCAATGCTTCCTAAATAAAGATGATGCACTTAAATAAACCCAGATTAATGACGTTACCAAAGTATTCGGTCGAAAGACTGTTTACAGGTGAAGTAAAGAGGGTGGACAGAAAGCAGGAAACTTGTCATTAACAAAGTTGATCAATAAATAAAGATTTCTACTGTAACAAATGATAAGTATGATAAAATATTTACAAATATTAAATGAGTATTGATGTTTTAATAATTCAGCTGAGGTAATGTCAGGAGAAAATGTACACTGATTTGTTTCAAAATGCTTAGTGTTCTCTGGCAACTAACAAAAGAATAGGCGATTTACTACTAACATTAAAATAAAATATAATTTTTGACAAGCCTCAATAGCCTTTCAGATCCACAAGGGTATCGATTCGCAAAGAAATATATGTATGTAATTTTAGCAACCACGCAGGCCGATTCTTCTCTAATCAATCTTCTGTAATATCTTAAGCAAGGTAGAGTAGATGACTGCTTGTCAAAATATACAGTAAATCTTTCTTTTTAAATAACATAATGAATAAACGTTGGGTAAAAACACAAAAAATAAATAGTGCATCAAGAATATGCCGGTTGCGGTTGTTAGTAAGTTGAAGGATCTATGGTCACAGACGGATCTGAGTGAGCACATTGTTTTCCACCAGAAACTACAGGGAATTAACCTACACTCGTCATTTGGCGGACATTCTTGTAAAAATCCAAGAATAGCAACTACCTATTGATGAAACAAGTTCATCGTGGTCCATGATGACGGATGCCCTCATAGTAGTCTCGGTTGCTGCGTGCGCCCGTGACTGTAGAGGCCGACGAGAGAGCCGCAGTGGCGTCCAGACTCGGGGCACTGGTGATCTGGGGATAACCTCCATAAACATGGAGCTTCACCTGAGAGCAATTAAGATCTGGTACAAAGTACACCGGCACCTCCCTCCCGAGTTTGTACTCGAGCACATTGACTTTGATGACATAGGACTCGCAATACCTTTTGAAAGCAGCCTACTACTCATTGACTACGGCGTAGACCCAAGGTTCACTTAGATTTTCACAATACCCAACCAACAGCAAGCCAAACAAAATCACTTTTCACTAAATTAGTCAAGTGCTAATTTTCTAAATTTTTCCCCAAATTTTAGTGCGATTAACTCACCAAAAATATAAAAAACAACAAAAAATACAAAATAATAAACAATTCAAAATCAGCGTGTAAACAACCCAGAAAAGAAGATAAAATGTCTTCACCAAAAGCAGTAGGGATAAAAAAGCCCACTGCTACAAAGGTTTGAATGCCTTTTATATATTTATGTATATAACATAAAATACATTCCAAAACGCAAAGAAAACCTGAGATGCCCTATCCCCAGGGTCCTGTCTTTTATTCTACTTTTCATTTTCACTCGTCTATCAATTTCCCCATTTTTCCCCACTATTTCTCCTACTAAACCCTATATTCCCCACTTTATATGTCCAATGTCCAATCCAATGCAAGAACCCAAAGTGAGCGGCTGCCAAGCCTTTTTGCTCCAAATTAATTAGGTATAAATTTGATTGGCTAAGTGCATTTCTATCCATGCTTCGAATACACTAAACTATAAAGAACAAGAAAATCTCTAATGAAAAGGACATTACTCTCTTTTTTATACTCAACGCTAAAGAAACCTTTTTGTTTTTCTTAGAGACATTGAAAGAAGAATGGAAGAGAAATAAAATAGTAAAAAAATGTACAGAGCTTTGCCAAATCGCCAAAGTTTGGTGAGTAAATAAAATAAAATAGAGGGAATATTTTTCAATTTAAATTCGGATGTGAACTAACTCTCTGGTTAGTATCTCCCCAGCTTCGGTCCGAGATGGTTTGTTGCCAGCGATCTCTGACGACTGGCAATGAAAAGCGCGGTTTCGTGACCAGAGAAGAGCAAAAGCATGGGGCATTTCTTCGTGATGCATTAACGATAACGTGTTTGTCTTCCATCAGTATTTGATTCATTTACCAAAATCTCCCACCCACTATTTTCTTCTACATCAGTGCGAATTTTAACTGTTAGAATGAGATGTAAATTCTATTAAATATTATCATAATATTGAGAGGCATAATTAAGAATTAAATGCGGTTAAGTACTTTTCTGAATGATCAATAAATACGAATGATTATAAACTATGATATAATGATTTATTATTTGTAAGATTAACTAATTTAATATTTCGAAGAATTTAATTACATCACCTGTAAAAAAATTAGTACGGAGGTTATAATTGTTCATTACGTAATTTATTCATAAATATATTTTAGGATAATATAAATATGTTTATCCGATATTGTTTTGGGGTGTTCAGTGAATAATGAATTTGTCCATGGCACTCATTTCTCTCTCGGACTTTATCACATAACCAGAACCGGAATTTGATTTGACTCTCAACTTGTGTATTAAGATCGGAAAAAAGTAAACATTGTAATTAATTGAAACATTGTAATTAGAAAGTGGAAAATTTTCATGAATACGAAGTGAGCAATAAAATCCCATTCTAAAAATACTTAGGTTGAAAGAATAAATCAAACCAATATTTAAATAACATTGAGGTGAGCAGCATAATAAATTACATCATAAAATGATTAAACTTTTAATGAGATTCAAAATTTGCTATAATTAGTAAATTACACATATCACACATATTCCCCATCTCTGCCGTGCCACGTACATTCCATTTCCTAGTGTCAGTTATTAAAAAAATAAATTAAATTTTAAATAAGATTTTATCCGTTTCGCGATTGCAGCGATTAATTACAATGTTGGGTAATTTTATTTTGCGTGTTTGAAAGTTTTAAAGGAAATTAATATTAATCTCCCTTTTAGAATTTAAAGTCAAATGGAGCATTAAAATAGACAAGAACATTAGAAGAGACCACAAATAAGTGGAACCACGAATTAAAAAACCAACATAGAACCTTAAAATCAATTCGAAGAGAAGGAAGGTATTCGTGGAAACATAGGGAGGAAGTAGGGAATGGTGATAAAGAAGGAAGTAATTAAGGCTGTCGATAAATGGGACTCGATGTCAATTTTATTAAAGCCACGTAATTTAATCTTGAGAAGAGATAGCCAAATTATATTGTTCTTTCACATGCTTAATTCTCTCTCTCTCTTTTTTTTTTCTCTCTCTCTCTTTCTCTCTCTCTCCCTCTCTCTCTAGTTCATATTCCCTTTCTCTTTGTGTTTCTCTTTGTATTTTTCATTTTCTCCTACCATTTCTCTTTCTCTATCTATTTCTCTTTATCATCTCCCTCACTCTTCCCCTTTCCATTTACTATTTCACTTTTATTCCTCTTTTTTTGCTTTTCTTTTCTCTTTCTCTTTCAATGAGGTTTCCCTAAACTTTTTCCTCGTCTATTTTTCTCAATTTATATATTTCTCTTTTCTATGAATTTTTTTCTCATTCTCTCTTTTTTTCCCTTTTCTTTTCTCTTTTAATTTTCTCTTTTCTCTTTCTGTCTTTTTCTCATATTTTTCTTCGATATACGCTAATAACCCATACTATTATGGAAAGACTCAATAATTATTGCTTTCGTATCTTTATAACTTCAAACATTGATTAAAGAGAAGTAAGATGAAGTGTACAAACAGAATAACATAATATAAATTCTTTTACTCTTTAAAGTATGTTAGAAAGAGTTGAGTTCGGACCTATGCTATTGACAGCTCTTCCTTATTATGGCCACTGCTCTAACGAATAGGCTGAAATACAGCAAAGACCACCCTATATCATATACATATATGAACCTAGCCCATTTTTTTCTTTCATTAATTGAGAAAATATTTATATTATTTTTTCCCTTTTGTTACCTTTCTCTTATTTTTTATTAATCTCTATTTAATTTTATAAAGATACTAAAGCACTTGGTAATTAAGCTATCTTTATTCCTATCTTTATACCTATATCATGTATCTTTTCAATCTTCTCGATTTGACTTATGTTCACCTTTGCTCCATATATATATATATATATATATATATATATATATATATATATATATATATATATATATATATATATATATATATATATATATATATATATATATATATATATATATATATATATATATATATATATATATGCCGTAAAAAATCGAGTAGTTATTCTCTATAAATTTTTTTAATAAATTCAATAGAAATCAAATATTTAATCTCGTATGAGTATATGGAAGTTGCTGTGAAATAAATACAGGTGTTCTGAACTTCTTGGGTTATACTCTATAATTTTGTTGTATTTTCAAACTAAACCCCAAATACACAAAATACGTAAATGCATAAAGAATTTTGTTATAGTCTTTACATTTCTGTGTAAAATTTTAAAATATCCAAAAATAACATTGTAAATATACGAGAAAAGATATTTTATTTCTATTGATTTTATTAAAACAAAATTATTGCATAATTACTACATTTTTCGAGGCATTTTTGGCTGTAGGAATTGTCAGTAACCTATACCTACGTTTTAGGCAACCTTCTTCATAACTTTTGAATGCAATTGATGAAAATGCGCAGACAGTAAACTTTCCGCATTTATAGAAGTAAATAAATGTATTGGACCCATTAGGCGGTATTTTATGAGTATCTGATAAATACATATTATCTTACCGTTGTGCGTAAAACAAATCTTTTGGGAAATATAGTTTATTTTTATATAAACCAAATCAACTTGTGATTGCTAAAATGAAATAGGTTCTCTAGACGATTTGTTTTTGCGACCATAAAACAGTTTGTTTCAGCCGACCGGTCGTTGCCTTTTCTCGATAACGTCCCTCCAGTAGGAAATTCATCTTAGATGAGTTACTAAAAGATGACCGTAGAATCCAACATCAAAAACAATAACATCTCGACCCAAATTCTCTTCTCTTCTCTCTACCTAGTAAAGCCTCTCCTAATACCAGAGAGAGGAGAAAGAGAAAGAGAGAACGAGGGAGAAAAGAAACAATAAAACAGAAGATCTAACGAGAAAAAAGACAAAAGAGAGAAAGAATCAGATAAGGATAGAGAAAGCATGATGACAGATATTCTTCGCTTTAGATTTCTTTCATTTATTTATTATATGTGTAGATGATCACATATGAAAAATAGGAATTACGATAAAAAAAACAACAACGAGTGCATCTCTGCCTTATGTTTTCGAGAGGGTAGGTCAAGACAGTGGTGAAGGTTAAACAAGGAAAAATGCATAAGCAGTACATAGCACTTTTATTCTAAGAACGAAAAGGCCGTTTAATTGTCCAAAATCTGTCTAAACTTCGCAACGAATGCAGTTTCCTATCCGGATTTCCATTTACCCGAGCCTATCGATTCGCAAATAATGAGTCTTGTCGTTAACTATGGGAGCTCCAAATTGTTGAGGAGAAGTCGAGTGGAAAGAGAAGAAAGAGAAAAATGAAAGAAGAGAGTGGACAGAAAATGCAGCAAAAGTCAATCAAATTGAGATCCCTAAGTAGTGCAGTAACAAAGTTTAAGAACCATGAATTATGGTATGGAAATGTATATACAAGAGTAGGAGGACCATTTATGGCAAAATGTGGTTTCCTTTAATAGATCATTTCGAAGCACCTCCCATCTTCTTTGAGATAAAGCAAGAATGGCGATAAAAATAGATCGCTAATGGCGAGTAGATACCTCAAAGCAAGCTCAACAACCTTTCTCCTCAGTATTAAAAAGAAGTGAAAAGATTTTCTCCCAAATACTAAAGAGAGGGGAACATTATTTTCTCCCAAGTATTAAAAAAAGGGAACGGTCTTTATCCCCGGTAATAAAGGAAAAAGAACACACTTTCTCCTCGGTATTAAATAGATGTGAACAGACTTTATGCTCCGTATTATATAGCAGTATAGTCCATTCTTGATTTTAATTAAAGGGAGATGAAAAACCTTATTCCTCTTTATTTTCGGGGACTGAGTAACCACCCTCCTTCAAAGTAAAAGGAGCTGAATAACCTTCTTCTGTGGTATTAAAATGGGATGAATAGAGTTCTTTTGCTGTAATTGAGAGCTGAACAGACTATTTCTACAAATTAAGGGGAGGTAAAAAACCTTCTTTTTCGCTAATAATAAGAGGTAAACTTCTTTCCCCCTTTGTATTAGATGGATGCGAATAGCGTTTTTCCTCCAAATTAAAGGGAGCTGAGCATCCTTCCCCTTTCAAAGTAAAGGGAGGTGAACACCCTTAATTTTCGGAAATAAAAGAAGGTGAACAGTCTTCCATCTTGATAATAAAATGAGGTAAAGATAGGCCTTAGCATTGATAAAAAAATTCAGCAAATCAATATGCACATTTCAGGTTTTGTACACTTTAGTAAACATATTTTAAAGGTGGAAAAATTGTTTTTGATAAATATTTGCAACAACCCCTTTTTTGAGTTTAACTTTTTACTTTTTTTATCTTCGACACAGAAAGATATACACCATCAGAGTTATTGGTTTGTTGTTATAAATGTTTATAAATACATTAGTTTAGTTTAAACTCAGGGATAATGACAAAACGTGAGTTCAACTTTTATTAACTAACTGATACAAACTATTTGTCAACTAATACATTAAAATCATGTTTTCTCTCAAACGGTGGCAAGAAGTCATGGGATTTTAGTAATGCCCGAATGTAGCCATCTCTTGCTTCTTTCCATAAACTTTGCCAGATGCTTCTCTCACCATTTACACACACCGTTCCAAAGGTTGAGAATGGCATGTAATGTTAATAGAAAGTGGCTCGTCGACAATATTTCGCAGGTCTGCATTAGATACATGCATTGTAAGTGGTGGATCATACCTGCACACCTCCTCAGGGGAAGTAGATCCTTTAGATTCTTAGCAGTCTTATCTGTTTTTGGTGGCCTGAAATCCATTATCTCTTTCTCATACACAGTCAATTCTCGGAACTTCTTGATTCTGCCAATAGATAATTTCCTGTTCTTCTGATCAAAGTTTGCCAGCATTGCCAAAGGACGTTCTCAGGATGAGCCTAGTCAGAATTCATTGTTTGCCTGCTATGGCTTCACTGGCAGGTTGGAGTATTTGTAGTAGATTGATTTGTTCTAGGAAATGTTTAGATCTCTCCGTGCATTTCTAAGAGAATGTGATGTGAAGCCAGATGGGCCCATAATGACACATGATAAACTCTGTGAAGACATACAAGTCATTATTAGGTTTTCTGTTGCCACATAAAGTCGACATATTCTGCTGGTAGTGGTGAACTATCCTGCAGGAGATATTGCCTTGGTTTCATATGTAGGAGATCATCGTCAAATACACCACGTCCAATAGCACTGATAATTCTGTACGGCTAAGCTTGTTCTAGACTAAGCTCATTCACATCTATATCTGGAAGAGGAGTTCCTTTCGCAATAAATTAAAACCTAGTTGGTAATACTGGCAGAGTTTAACTTGTAGTTAACGCTTTACCAAGTGGTCCTTTCCATTGAGTTCTACTGTCTGTTTGACCAGTATATTTCCTGCAAATGTACCTCAAAGGTAGCACATTTAGATGCAAACTGCTGATGATCCACTGTAAAGGATGATGTAATTACATTCCAGCGCTCTTATAGATCCATTCTTGTAGCCAGTACTGGTTGGCGTGCTGTAACCTCCTACTGTCTTGATTTCATCTCTGATATCATTTTCAACAAGACGTTTCATCACTCTGTCTGCAATACCTGTACCTCTACTCGTTCAATAGTTAGATGATCTAAATAGCCAGTTCCAGCTTATCCTACAAGAACATAGTAATTTTAAATTTCTTTAGCTCCGTACAATTTGTTCCCTTTCTTCTTTTTAGTTAGCGTTGTGTCTCTCCTTCCATCAAAAGACAAAGCAGTAATTTTCTTATCCCCTAAACATTCAGATTCGGTGTAATTCCTCCTTAACTTCGGTCGTGCCGTCTAGACATTGTGATGATCAATTACATGGGAGCGGTCTTCTAAATTTATAATACCATAGTCGAATAGGGTCTTAATAATAATAGTAGCAGCAATCGCTATATTTTACATAGAATACCGATTGGCTTCCATGGCATTGTTGGGATTGGTCAGATATTGTTTTCCATTCTCGCAAGACTCTTCTATTCATCATCAGAAATGTCAGAAGATGAGGTTTCTTCATCCAAAGCTTCGTCTGAAATTGTAGTTTTCTCTTCCCTCTTCTCTTTTAGTGACTTCTCTTCTTGTATTAATACACAGTAACTTTTAGGATCTTCTTGATTCTGTCAATTAGCTGATTTCCTGTTCTTCTGATCGACGTCTGCCAGCATTGCCAAAGAACGTTTTCAGGTTAGACCCAATGGGAATTCCTTTGAATTGTTTTCCATGCTATGGCTTCGCAAGCAGGTTAGAGTATTTGCTGAAGATTGATATTTACTTTTTTTATTCATTTAACTTGTTCTTACCTCCACTTCTCTAATTTCCATGTGGTCTCAAAGTGGTACTTTCATGTTATTTTCATACTTGCATTTCAGGAGATCAGGACACTGGCAGCCTGTTATATCAAAAGGTTGACATAATGATGAATAAACTTCTTCCTCTTAGACGTATTCATTTTTTGTTTTGATACCAAGGATGCTTCTTCCACCAATCGGAGCAATTTGGTTTTAACATTCTTGATCGGCCTAAATGGAATACTGGCTTTTTTTCCAAATCTCAGTAAGGGTCTCGGATACTATAAGAATAACATCCTTGCTCGTCTTGTATTTATTATCCTTTTCATAATGAATATATGTTCTAACCTATTGTTTTGTTGGCAGCTCATAATTAGAAAGTTCTGGAAGTGGGGAGAAAAAGACACTCTGACTAGTTGATGTTCTAGTTCCTCCATTCATCTTAGCCCTGAAAATGAATAATAGAAAGACCCCTTAATATAAAACTGAAATAATACAATTGATGAGTGGATCTCTTAATTTATAGTGCCCTCCAAGTAGTTTACAAACAAAGAATTGGTCAATCTAAAATTGCCTAAACATTCGCTACATTAGGAGTTGAAGTGCGAATTTTCTCCCTGTACCAAAATTACCCATTTCTAGCTTCAGAGACGACAACTATAATAACTGAATACAACCAGCCTCACCCTACGGAAAAGATCCTTTTTAACCAAAATTTGGGCACCCGAATGGAGGTGTTTATATTTTTTCAGATTGTTTTCGTCTTCATTTAAAAATTTGGATGGTCTCGTCTACAAAACCTGAAATGTGCCTTAAAATTGGTTGCCCACTACGCCCAAATGAACAGCCCTCCTTCTTTGTATTTTTTTGTAGCACTGATAAAATCCCTTGTTAATTTTTTTTAAGAACAGGGCATTTTTACCTTGGTACTAATATTTTGTACATGTTTAAATGTATACATCTGCAGATCTGCATACATGAGTTAATCTAATCTTGTAGAATATTTCGTTACAATTAAACTCCAAATTAGAATGAATTTTATTGATTCATGTCCTATTTGCTTTTTTAATGTACTAAATTTTAAAACACAAAATGGGCCTATTGCTCAGTATTTCTCTATACATTGCATTGAATTTGAGTATCTAAGAAAAATGTACATTTTTCTAAAAAAAAAAATTCTTTCTTCGCTCCCCAACATTTGTATGTTACTCTTTTCTTCCTTTTTAACACGCAAAGAAACAATCACGCCAGTGTCAGACAATACATAGCTATGTTATTAATAAAAAGACAACTTTAATAGGTTTCATCAAGCCCATATTTTTTCTGTGGATATTTTATACATAAATAACCTATGATAAAAACGATCACGCTACAATACGTATACATTTTAAATTACCTCAAAGACCTTATGACGTTTTATACCACTTTTACAACTGGCTTAAATTATCAGCTAAATGTTTAAATTTAAATTTGTGTGAAAAGGGACGATTACTTACATATAAGAAATAAACGTACAGGCAATCTCGGTAAGCAGGTTAGTGCAAGACTTAGTGAAGTAAACTTAAATTCTTTAGCATATGATGAACCTTTTGACATCAGGCATCTACATCGCATTCGGAGAAGAAGGCTGGCTAAAGGCAACTGAAGAATGAAAATATACTTCACTTTCATTAAGACAGCTATTGTTCTTAATCTCTTTGGAGGTAAGGTGTTACCTCTTTGTTTCCAAAAACAAACTCTATGATAAATATGGTAATATTTAGTTTTCATGATTAGTAAAATTTAAGAGTGTGGATTTGAGATTTATTTTGCAACTCTGAGCATAGTCTTTTTATTATATCACATAATAATAGTGTAAAAAAAGTGAAGGCTTGAACATAAATGTATATAATTCATCATGTATGTGCTAGTTAAATTTTTTTATTTCAGCACTTGTATCCTAAGAGTTAGCCTTAATTTCAACGAGTGTAAATACAAGGCCGTTTTACTAATATTTACTTTTTATCTTGTAAAATACGAGGTATACTCGTATGAGTCAGTCAGGCATTCCTTCTGCTCGCTCCTTGCTTTTCTCCCTTGAGAAGTGATTGCTTATTGATTGCATTCGAAATTATGAATATTGAAATATTTGAATCAATATCAACCTCTTTTCAATGTAGCTGGCTCTATCGAGGCACGGAAAGGAATGAGAGAACAATGAAAAAATATATTAATAAAATGAATGGAAATAAAGTAGACAGAACTACAGTTTTGGTCAAAAGAGTCAGTAATATAATAATTCTTGTTTATTTCTCATATCTCAAACGGTAGGTAATTATTAAGCAAAAGGAAATCCTGGGAATTTATTCATTCCGCTTTTGGGGGGGAAGTTCATGCCCTCATAATGAAGGCATTAAATCTGCACTAGGTTTAAACGGGTAGGAATGTGTGCAGTCTTGACCGAGGAGAGAATGACCCTGGTGGCAGGAGAGGCTCGAGACGTCCAGGCTTCATCGTCGGCTTCAGGGAGTTGCCAAGGCACCAGTATCTTCAAATATAGTCCTAATCATGAAAAGAGAGTTATTGAATACTACTTTTCTTTTCCTTGTCAGTTTAGTGTCAGTTGCAGTTTTTGGTCGTCCAGAAGCATGTTTATCCAGTTTATATTTTAACCATCTATAAATGTCTTTATCCTTTTCCGTTTTATAGTCGCGAACGACTCTACATATTCTTATGTCGATCGGTCACTGTTTGGCCTTATTTGTTTATGTAATAACATCTTAACTATTCGCCGATACTAACTAAATTTGAAAACCTTATGTTGTTTTACAACATATAATTAAGAAGGTCCTCCCAAGGTTTGCCCGGGAATTAATTTGTTTTGGCAACAACTTCATAACTATTCCGCTGATTCTAGCGAAATTTGAAACCCTTATGTTGTTTTACATTCTATTTCGAATGATATGATTGCAAAAGTCTTCCAAAGATTAGCCAGGGAATTATTTTGTTTTGGCGGCAACATCATAACTGTTCGGGCGATAATATGCTAGACTAGACTAGGCTATAATATGCTATACGCTGTTAGGCAAGCCTAGAATAGGATATACTATGCTAAGCTAAGCTAAGATATAATGTACAAAAGTAAGATATACTATGTTAATTTAGGCTATAAAATGCTATACTAGGATTGCATATAGTATGATAGGCTTGAAAAACTAAACTATGATTGACTAGGCTATAATAGGCTATACTTGTCTAGAATAATTAATGCTAGGCTAAGTTGTACTATGCTATGATACGCTAAGCTATGCTAGGCTATACTAGGCTAGATAGGGCTATACTATGCTAGGCTAGGGTAGGCTAAAGTATAATAGGCTACGGAGGGCTATGTTAGGCTATGCTAGGTAATACTAAGTTAGGTAACGATAGGCTAGCAAACCAAGTCTATAATAGGCTAAGCTATGCAAGGTTATTTTAGTCTAAGGTAGGGTATGCTATACTAGTCTAGGATATACTAGGATAACTATAATATGATACACTTGGCTATATTATGTTAAGTGTGGTTATGCTAGGATAGGTTATATCAAGCTTAGCTAGGCTATCGTATGCAAGGATATGTTGGCTAGGATATAGTAGCCTATTTTAGCTTAGCTATATTAGGCAGGCAACTCTAGGCTAAGCTCTAGCATGTAATGGTAAGTAATACATGGTTAGGTTAGGCTATAGTAAGCTAGGCTACACTAGGCAATACTATGCTAGGCAAGGCTATACTAGGCTAAGCTAGGCTATACTATGATATCCTAGGTTAGAATAGGGTCTACTAAGGTAGGCTAGGCTAGGCTATACTAAGTTAAGGTAGGTTAGGGTAGGCTATACTATGCTAGATTATACTGGGCTAGATACATTATACTAAGCTAGGGTAGGCCCGGCACACCTAGGCTATTTTATTTTGGGCTAGGATATACTATGTTTGGCTCGGCTTGGCTATCTTAGGCTAAAACAGGGTAGGTTATTCTATGCTATGTTTAGCTATCATATGTTATGCTATACTAGGCAAGTTTAGGCAAGGCTATACTAGGCTATGCTATGTTAGAAAATACTACCGTATGCTAGGCTAGGCTATTATCTACTATGTTATTTTAGGCTATGCTACGAGTATACTATGCTATAATTTACTATGTTATATCATACTATGTTATGGTATACTATGCTGTCCTATATATTATCCGATGCTGTGCTATTTTATACTATGATATGCAATAATATTCTATATTATACTATGCTCTAATCTGCTATCTTATATTATGCTATATTATAGAATACTGTGCTATTAGTGTGGCTCAATCTTTTCAACGTTCTAATTACATAGATGAAGGGTGCTCAGAATTTGCAGCCCTACATAGGAATTCTAAAGTTGGTTTTTATATTTTAATATAATTATAGTTCTACTTGGTTAGCTACTTAAAACTTTTGACTTATTTTAGTCATCTTGGGGAATTAAATAACTATTATTATATTAATAATTATATCTATTTCCCTTTTATTCTTATTTCACCGTTTGAAACATATTCAACAGTTTGCTGAAGATTCCGTGGCCTTCAGTACTACCATTCTACCAGTGGGATTTGACCTACAATTGCTTTTAAAGTTAGGACAAGACTGACGATATTCACACATTTGAACACCTAAGTTGATAATAGGAGTGTTGTTGCTATCTCAATTCCAAACTCTGGTTGACGTTCTGAAATGTGGACGTGAGAAACTCTCCAGCAGCCAATCTTGCAAAGGATATTTACCCTAAAGTGCTTGAAAAGTGGGAACAGTTCGTTGCTAGCCCCCGTTGTAAATTCAAGAGTCACAATCTTAAACAGATCTAAAATAACTGGGAACAGGCCAAAAACATATCTCTTGGGAGAGGAGAGCTACAGGCCTAAGTTACTCTTATTACAAAACTAGACAACCTGTTAATATCCTCAGGCGCAAGTGTAAAATTGTTTTTTTTGCTGTGAATTTGGCTGCCCTGGTTGCAAAAACGAAACTTAAATTAATTTAAATCCCCTATGGAGATGAACATCTCTGTGAAGGAACTTGCTTTCATTAAAGGTCAGAGAGAAATGATTACGTTTTTTGGACCACATCGAGTTTGTTTTAGAAATTAACTTGAATAAAATAGATAAGTCAATAAGTACAAGCGACAAGAAGGTTAAGGAAGAAGAATTGCTTAATATAGGTAGGCCAATGTTTTAAGGCCATCAAGTTAAATAATTCTCTCTCCTGAAGCAAATGAAGAACAAATAACTGATGTGCAAGATGGAAAGGATTGAATTTATGAGGTGACATTAAAAATACCAACCACATCTTCATATTCCCTTGAAAAGCAACCGGGGAATTATTTTCTTGGCAATAACATCCTAACTCTTTGGCTGATTCTAACGAAATTTGAAAGTCCTATATTGTTTTACATTCTCTTTCAAATAATATAATTGCCAAAGTCCTCCCAAGTTTAGCCCGGGAATTATTTTGTTTTGCCAATAACATCATAACTATTCGGCCGATTCTAAAGGAATTTGAAACCCTTAAGATGTCTGCATTCTCCTTCGAATGATAGAATTGTCAAGGTCGTCCCAAGGTTACTGAGGGAATTATTGAAACTTTTTAAGGCCGCAAGGTCACAAATCAGAATAAGTGAGGGCACGCGACTTATTGGTCAGCAGACCTTGTTTATATTTTAGTCAAACTTATGTTTTTTATTTCTTTCACACCTATCCCCCTTTATTTTACAGTTAACATCTTTCCACGTACTATATTTGAGTTCAAGGTAGAAAAACTTATCAGTTTCAAAAATCTTTAGGTCTGTAAAATAGAGCTAATCAGGATAATTAAAAAATTGCTAGTGGAAATTATCAAAATAAAAATGTAATTCTATCTTAGTAAAGTAACACTACTGAATTATTCCCTCTAATGTGTTCCCTCATTCAAAATATAAAATTAATGCAAGTTTTAAAAATTGCGTTTCGGAGTGTACCTGGAAATAGGTGCACAAAAATCTTTATCAAAATTGAATTTTTGTTAGGAAAAGGAACATTCTGAGTCAGTTGAAAGAATTTAATTGAACTAACAGTCAGAGGAGATTTTGAAATGGATCATTGAATAAATATGCCTCTAAACATGAGGCTGTCACATCAGCGGAACAGTATATCACAAACGTCAAACCCTGAAAATTCTAGATATGATTTTTTTAGCAATGCTGAAAATCGCTCAGAAGGAGGAAGTAATCGGATCATAAATCCCTTAAGTGAAATATAAGTCTCAGTTTGTTTCCGATCGAATTTCACGAACAGCCAATTTACAGGGAAGAAGCCATTTGCCAAACGCTCTGGTATGAGAGATTTCAGAAAAATTTGTCGATCGGTCCATTAAATTATATATTCAAATAAATCGATAACCTTATCTGAGAGAAGAGGTTTTATGCTAAAAAGAACAAATGATTTCCTTAATTCATGAAACACTATCAAACAGAGTCCAGTGATATTTCAATTTCATTAAAAGTAAACGTAAAATGGGACAAAGCTCACACCATAGGTAGTCTTAATATATACGCAAAAATCAGAGCCATCTTTTTTTATAATGTCAGATAAATTTTAAAAATATAATAGGATTATTTTGACCTGCAAAGTTTAAAATACACTGAGTAAATAAAATACTGGAGCCAAAATTAGCGGCTAGTTTATTTTACGCAATTTAAAAATTACTGGCTATAAAAGGGATGAATGTTATAAAAACATTGCGATTATTATTACCTAAAAAGCTTAAAATTTACTGAGAATACGAGGGACAGTCAATAAGTTTTGCAATTCGGATATAAAGAAACGAGATATGAGAAAAATTGTTTTATTATTTTTCAATATAACTGCCCTCGACTTCAATGCACTTTCGCCACTTGTCCCTGAGGCTTCGAATTCCCGACAACCAGAAATCTCCCGACTGCTGTTCAATCCACTCCTGGACGGCGAGCTGGACATCTTCATCGTCTCCAAACCGGTGTCCACGCAGTGCAGCATTGATCTGGCGGAGTAAAAAGTAGTCGCTAGGAGCTAGATCTGGACTGTAGGGGGCAGGGTTGAGCTCCTTGAATCCGCACTCGCGCAGGAAAGTTTGTGCAACTCTGGCTTTGTGGACTTTGACGATGTTGAAGTCGATCATAGGGCGTGAGTTTTCTAGGGATCCAACGGGCAGAGACCTTAGGCATGGCCAAATTGTCGTGGATGGTGTTGATAACACTTCTATGTGATATTCCAAGTCCTCGCTCGGTTTCTTTGACCTTCACCCGTCGATTTTCGAGTATTATCCTCTCCACACCAGCCACATTGTCCTCGTTGGTCACTTCTGACCGGTGTCCTGGACGGGGGTCATCTTCAAGGGACTCACGACCATGGCGGAAGTCCCTATTCCAGCGAGCAATGGTTGCATAGAAAGGGGCGGTGTCGGTGTACACTGCAATCATGAGTTCAAGGATCTCTTTTGCATTCTTGCCCTTCTTGGTAAAAAAATTGATCACTGCGTGGTGCTCAACCTTCTCCATTGTTGAAAAATTTGTGACAGACGATCTGCGATCAGCTACTGCTTCTCAAATAGACGAGGTAGGAGCGTGCGGCTGCAGGTCCTGACTTGTCATAGCTTGTCCTAACACCCCCACAAACAGCCATCGCCCTTTCTCTGTTTTGCCCTACTGATTCGCAAAACCTATTGACCACCCCTCGTAGATAATCAAAATTTAATTAATTGTCTGTTGTTGTGATCTTCATTATATCTTATATCTCTTTCGGAACTAAGGTTTGGTTTGTTTTTTTTAAAGGCGTATAATATTACTTCAGGATCTGGGTCATAAACATTAACTTAAAAAATATGGAAAGTCTTAATTCTTAAGATTAAAATCACGAAAGGCCGAAATACTGAAAAGCCATTTTGGCTTTTCGGGATTCCGGCCTTTCGAGATTTGCCGTAATCACCAAGAATCCAACCAACCAAACCAAATATTTCAAGCCAGTTAGACATTGGCAGTGTTACACCGTTTGACCTTTCTCAAAAAACTTGATAGATTGAACGTAAGTGGCTATTAAATGGTTAAAGATAAATCGAATCTAATCTAAGAGGTGCATTTTTGTGATCAACATGCTCAGTAATTTGACCGCTTCTTTTTTTGTCTCTTCGTAGTTTTTGTATTTTTATGTTTATCTTTTGGTCTATCATTTAATTCCATGTTGATGACATGCAGATCTATCTAGCGACATTGCTTAGAATATTATAAATATTTTATCAGTGCACGAAATCAGAATCGAATGGGTCTCCGAAAACTCTCCGAAACAATCCTGACAATACTGAAGTAATGCCGTTGGCCACTCCTTCCTATTCCTCCTGCTTCAAAAATATTGCTCCATCCACTAATATTAGAGATCTTTAGTTGCAATTTTTAACATTGATAATTATTTGTGCGTCACCTTTGATTGTGAACAATCTTTCGAATCTTATGCCGCTACTGTCTGTAAGTCTTCACTCTGAATCTCTATTGACCATAGACAGATCCGCTCTCAGTTTAACGAAGCGTACGCAAAGATCACATTCCATGTTTTTCTTATATTCGGGCGGCCTTGTATACTATAACTTACTTCTCTCTGTATCCCGTGATTCCTCTCTTGCCTCCATCATCTTTCTGCAGCGCGTGTTCTTCTATACTGAAAACGTCTCTTAAGAACAACTCCTCTTGTCTTGAAACATCTAAAACTTGCATCACCTTACAACTTCTCTTTCTTATCTAGTAAATCTTAAGGTCTGCTCCCGCCCCTTTAACTGTTTTCTCTCAACCTCTCCTGATCCACAAAATCATTAAGATCAAGCTTTGCATCTTTATTGCCTTATTCTCGTTATCATATGTGCAACATAGGTAATCATTTTAGTTGCATGCGAGTCTAGTAGTGGGCGACTCTACATCTCACAATGTCGGTCGGTCCCCGTTTTTAATTATTTTTGTTTTTGTAATAACACTGTAACTATTAGGCCGATTCTAACGAAATTTGGAAGCCCTATGTTGTCTTACTTTCTCTTTCGAATAATAAATATTATTACTAAAGTCCTCCAATGTTCGCCAGGGAATTATTTTGTTCTGCCATTAACATAATAAGTATTCGGCCAATTCTAACGATATTTTAAACCTTTATGTTGTTTTATCATTCTCTTTCGAATGAGCTAGTTGTCAAAGTCTTCCAAGATTACAAAGGGAATTATTTTGTTTTTGCAATAATATCATAACTATTTGCCCGATTTAAACAACATTTAAAAACATTATGTTGTTTTATATTCTCTTTTGAATGATGTAATTGCTAAATTCCTACTAATTAGCACGGGAATTATATTTGTTTATCAATAACATCATAAATATTTGGCCCATTCGAACGGAATTTGAAAGCCTTATGTTGTTTTACTTTCTCTTTCGAATGATATAATTGTAAAAGTCCTCCCAAGGTTTGCCTTGGAATTAATTTGTTATGGTTATAACATCATAACTATTCCACCCATTCAAAGGAAATTTCAAACCATTATGTTGTTTTAAATCCTCTTTCCAATTATGTAATTACTAAGGTCTTCACAATTAGCCCCAAAATTATTTTGTTTTAGCAATAACATCATCACTATTCAGCCGATTGGACGAAATATGAAACCCTTATGCTGTTTTACATTCACTTTCTAATAATATAATTGCCAAAGTCCTCCTAGGGTTAGCCCGGGAACAATTTTGTTTTGTCTATAACATCATAATATTTAGCAGATTCTTACGAAATTTGAAACCCTTATGTTACTTTACATTTTCTTTTCGAATGATTGAATTTCCAAGGTCGTCCTAAGGATAATCCGGGCATTATTGGAAGATTCGAAGGTAGTAAGGTCATAAATCAGAATAAGTGAGAGCAGGGGACTTTTTGCTCAGTAGACCTCGTTTATTTGTTACGAAGTTGACAAAAGATCTACTAACTGCTGTGATTCCTTGCTCTTATATACAGCCTTCAACTCCCAACATAAGAAATCCTGCTTTATAATGCCCTTTTTAGTTATTATACAGGCGTTACTATTTTTTAAGAGTTATTGCTAATATTTTATATCCACTCCCCCTTGAACTCAGCGGGTTACTCGGTAATAGTGTAAATTAGGACCATGATCACTTTCCCTGGAAAAAATTTTTTGCCATTATTTTAAGGTGCTACGTATAAATGAATCCGATCTTAATATTATTCTAAAATGAAGCTTTATCATGATGGACGTAATTTTACGAACCCTTCCTTATATAAACATTCCCTACTGCCCTAACTTACCTAACCTTAAGTAAGAAACAAACTGTAAGGAACGTATATAAAGACAACGAAATATACTTGTTTCGTTTACCCCCAATGGTGAGAAGAATATATATCTATAGACCTCGAGATGGACACATAATTATACATTTATACTGACTAAAAGGAAACTAGGCACCGCCATTCTTAGTACCCGTTGCCATAGGTTAAATTCCAGGTATTCCCTTGAATGGGTGGTTACGCTTCCGATGCCGTATAGGAAAGTTCTTACCTTCTTGTTTCGACTAAAAGACTTTTCTCTGGATAAAATCGATCCCCTTACTTATTCGAACTGTACCTGTGATTGAGAGGAGAGGAGAAAATCTTTAATGAACAATTTTAAAATTTAATTCACGAAATATTTATCGACACTTAAATATGCAGATATTAAAATGAATGAATTTGACTTAAAACAAATGCAAATAAATGTGAAAATAGCTTTTAAACTCTCAATTTCAATTTACATATATTAATGTTTTGTAAAGTGAGGATTGAAAATTACCTTTTTGTAAGTGTCTAGGAAACCTGCCAATTATTTTAGCATGACGCATAAAATAAATACATTCGATACTATGAAAATAGCTTCCTTCACTAATTTCGGATGGCAGGAAAACATCTAATAGTAATCTCAATTTGGAGTTACACCCTTAGGATAGCTTGTATGGGGAGGGGGTTGTAGAAA
The DNA here is from genome assembly GCA_963969495.1 of Ceratothoa steindachneri. Classification (NCBI taxonomy): domain Eukaryota; kingdom Metazoa; phylum Arthropoda; class Malacostraca; order Isopoda; family Cymothoidae; genus Ceratothoa; species Ceratothoa steindachneri. Next base: position 65,852,278 of record OZ018324.1, on the reverse strand, counting down.
GTGTTTGTAGGAGGATAAAGAAAGTTTAGGACATTTCAAGACCAGAAGAGTTGTCCTTAAGAGACGTTTTCATTAGAAAGGAACACCTGCTGCAACAAGATTATGGAGACAAGAGAGGAAGCACTGGATACAGAGAGAAGGAAGTTACAGTATACAAGGCCGCCCAAATGTAGGAAAACGGTGGATGGCGATCTTTGTGTACGTTTTGTTAAAATTAGATCAGATCTTACTATGATTAAGGGGGAATCAGAGTGAAGACTTTCAGATATTAGCGAGATAAGATTTTAGAGGTTGTTTACAATCAAAGGGGACGCCCAAATTATTACTCTACACTGTGTAACGAAATTTCACTTTTGTCTTGTCCTTGGGTTAAAAGGGTTATTTCACAATTGTTTGTAGATCTATTAAATAAAAGAAGTCAATTTTAATCCACACACTTTGCTTTTGTGGCTATGACATTGAATTTTTAAATTAGCCCATATATGGTAAATAACATTATTTCGATACAAATAGTAAAAAGTTTCAAGAGTTATGTTTTTTCAGTTATGGTAGAAAAATAATATACTGTATTTAAAAAGTTATAGAAATAGTAATACAGTAGGAATAGCTATTATTTCTCTTATTATTTGTTTTTTGCGACCTGGACAGCAATAGCAGTTCTCTTACATTCCACATAGATTCAACACTAATTTGGTGAAAATTAAACTGTAGAGCTTTGATAGAACTTTCGAATTTTTTTTATATGTTTTAAGAAATTCTAGAAGATTCTGGCAACGTAGATGACTGTATAAATACAAAGAATGTCAACTCAAAGACTCATCACACAGTACAATAATCACTACACTAGAGGCCCATGACAACACAACATAAATCACTCACGTGCCCGCATCCTACAGTGCGTGCAGCTAGATAGGAACAGACAGTGGCGAGAAGTCGTCCGCATCGCGGACGATACCCGTTGCAATGACCCTTCCTTATTCTGGCGGCACTTAAAAAGGATGATAGGCACTGATCCACGCAAACCAATTACCCTCTAAGTAAACTACCAAACACTCACATACACTAACACACAGTACATACACACAACCAACCCCAACCAGACGCGCGGGAGCACTTCCAGGAAGTCCAGGCGTGGTATCAGGCCCACGCTCACAAGCTAAGGCCCGCTTCCCTGATACGAATCGAGCTGCTCGACTACACATCCACACTGATCGCTCCTATCACCGTTGAGGAAACAAAACACTACATAAAAACGACACCAAAACGTGCCACTGGCCCCTCCGGGCTACCAGCTACACTAATACACAACCTCCCCGCAAACATATACCCCACACTTACACACCTATTCAACGCTTTACTAGCCTTAGGCCACTTCCCTAAAATATTCAAAGTCTCTCACAACATACTTTTACACAAACCGAACAAAGACCAAAAACACCCAAACAACTACAGGTATATTGCTCTATTAGAGTACCTAGGCAAAATACTCGAACACATGATCAACTGCCGCCTACGTGAATACCTGGAAGAGAGAGACTGGTTCTTCCCCCACCAATATGGGTTTAGGAGAGGTTGTTCCACTCAGGCGGCCGTGACCATCGTTTACGACAGAATACAGAAAAAACGCTAGGTACATCAAAAGACTATCTCCATCAGCAAGGATATGGAGAAGGCCTTCGATAAAGTGTGGCACGAGGGACTCCGTTGTAAACTCGCTAACAATACGGACTTACCTCTCTGCAGTAGATGCCACATAAAATACAATAATACCCTCTTACAATCCTTCACACCACGCTCAAGCGTTCCTCAATGAAGCGTATTGGCACCCGCACTATACATTATGTTTACAAACGACACCCCACACCCACCCGAAAACTGCTGTCACACATGCACAGTGACCTACGCCGATGACGAGACCATTCTCCTCAGCTGACGTGGCCCAGAAGAAATCTTGCTTCACGCATAAGCAATACTAGACGATAAGACAGATTACGATGATAAATGGCTGATTGCCACGAATCCTCAGAAGACACAGATGACACTCTACGGCGCAAGAGATCTCTTCATGCACAACCTACAAATCTTCTCACACACACCAGACATGAACCACCTAAACCCAACAAGGCTCAAATATACACAATGTACAAAAATCCTTGCGGTAACTTTCGACAAGACCCTCAGGTTCAATATACACCAGAACATAACACAAGCAACAGCCTCACGTACAAACACATCGCTGAGCAGGTTCTACCCTGCGGGCAAAAAACTAAAGTTACACCTTTACCAAACACTCGTGCGGCCTATTCTCACGTACGCCCCACTGTCACTTGTAGCCACGAGTGACACGTGGAAGCGGAAGGCTCAGTGCGCTCAGAACTCTGCTCTGAAGCGCGCCTGCCGCTCTCCTTTGTACTTGCGAATGGCCGCACTACATGACAACAACAAATTAGTACCCCTCAACACATATGCTCACACCAGACTTACAAAACAATTCGAGAAACTCGCTAGTGACCCATTATACACAGCACTACATGTAAGAAGGTATGCGATGGCACCGCAATACCCCGCGGCCCATGACCACCCGCAACCCATACCATTCTTCGCATAAACTAAAGGCATCATGGATAACGTGTTTTTGACTGAGGAGAGAGCCTCTCCTTCCTGACCAACCTCCAACCGTCGTCCAGTCACGAAACTTCGAGACCAACGAAACCACACCAACGCCACGCATCAGTGTCTAGCCGCCGACCTATCAACTCTTGCTATCTTTTTTCAACTTATTTCTGCAACTTTTCCTCTATGACTGACTGTTCGCCTGTGTTACACAGTGATCGTTCTCTGTCCTTTCTATACACAAAATCAATAAATCAATCTCAACAGATCAGTTTGACTCTAGCCTTCACAGTGCAGACATCGTCACTCGTAATTGATAGAAGCATTCGTCGCACATAGCATCAAGAGATTGTAAGCATCTGACAGATGCATTTTGCTATGTCAGTGGCGAATTTATAAAGACAAGAGCGAAAAAGTACTCTGTGGAGACATCTGCTGAAATGTGTTAAGCTTACAAAGCATATTTCGGCATGTCAGTTGGAGATTAAGACAAACATTGGGCACCTTATTTCACCTCCGAGCTATGCAAAAGAACTCTGGAAGGTAATATATATATATATATATCCAAATATACAATACACATTATATATATATGTATATATATATATATAATGTGTATTGTATATTTGGATAGTGGATTTTTTTAACATTTCTAATAAGACTAAGTTGATAGGATTTGTATATTTAAAGGATGGTAGAGATGAGAACAGGGAGCTATGAATTTCGCTATTCCACGAATTAGGAGCAACTGACGACTCAAGCAATTGTTTCTTCCAAATGTCGAGCACGCAAAAATGCGCCTGTTATCATGTATCCAGACCTTTAGTCATCTATTGCGCAAGTGCCACAGAGTTCTGAGTTTCCCGTACCCACTCCTCCAAAAATAGAGCGTCAGTTTTTAGAAAGAAAAAGAAGTTCAGAAGAGAATGAAATCATTTATCCAGATTGCAGAGCTGCAACCGAAGAGATAAACCCATACTACCCCAAACAAAAAGTTTCTTAACGACCATGTCAGAGATCTTGGTTTTACGAAGTCAAATGCCCTGCCTTTAACTTCGAGACTCAAGCAGTGGGATTTTTTAGATAACTGTGCAAATATCATGTCAGATAAACCTTCACCAGTGTTTTTCAACCTTTTTTACACCTTAAGATGAGCTTTACTTTTGTCACAATATGACCAGTCTGTTTGAGGAAATCGAAATCCCCTGTAACCCCAATGAGTGGCTACTCTTCATTGACAGATCGTCCAGGAGCCTCAAAAGCAATGCTGCTTCATAACGGGAACATGTATCTATCTCTTTCCCTTGCTCACTCGGTCCAGCTCAAAGAGGAATACAGCAGTATTAATATCTTGCTAGATGCATTGAAAAAAGAATTGTACGGTTGGAGGTTAACGGATACTTCAAAATGGTGGCCTTCTTGATGGGTTTCCAAGGCCGCTTTACCAAGTATCCTTGCTATTTTTGCCTTTGGGACAGCAGGCACACTGTGGCACACTACCATCAGCGGGATTTGCCCCAACGAACCGAGTTTGGTGTGGGGAGGAAGAACGTCAAATGGGGTCCTTGGATTGACCCACAAAATACTGTTCCCTCTTCTGCACTTAAAAATGGGCCTTAGGAAACAATTCGTCATAGCTATAGATAAGGAGTCTGCAACTTTGAAGTATCTCCAAGATTTCTTTTCTAAGCTATCTGCGGCAAAGGTAGAAGCTGGGGTCTTCGTGGTCAACAAATACAAAAGATCATGGAGTTCAATGAGTTTCCAGAGAAGCTCGTAGAAACGGAAAAAACAGCGTAGGACAACTTTATCGCAGTAGTTCTGGGCTTCCTAAGTAATCACAAAGCCGAAAACTATGTAGAGCTTGTTGAAAACTTGGAGAGGAAATACCGCAAGATGGTTTGCAGGATGTCCCTGAAAGTCCATATTCTTGATGCTCATCTTGATTAATTTAAGGAGAAAATGGGAGCGTACTCCGAGGAACATGGCGAGCGCTTTCAACAGCATCTACTTGACTTTGAACGCAACTATCAAGGATCATATAATGGAAATCTGATGGGAGATTATATTTGGACGCTGATTCGTGAAAGTAATTTACAGTATAAGCGTAAATCACGTTAAACCATTTGTATCATGTCGTTTTTTTTCTACTTTATGCAAATCAAAGTTCAAATTCGCCACTTCCTCCCAGAGGGAATAGATAAATTTCATATAAATATCATTATCCTAGACACAAAAGCAAAGTTAGAAATAAATACAGTCTTTTCCTGTATTCTAGTAACAAGCAAAAAGAAAATAACAGTTTTTACTCCAAGAAAAAAATCGTGTCACACACTAAAGCAACAATTTCTTAAATTGCATCTAAAGATCCATAGTATTAAGAGATGGAGCAATATTTTTGCAGCAGGAGGGATAGGAAGGAGTGTCCAAAAGTAACACTTCAGTATTGTCATAATTGTCTCGGAGAGTTATCGGAGACCCATTCGATTCTGATCTCGTGCACCGATAAAATATTTTCAATATTTTAAGCGAAAAAGACGCTGGGTAGACCTGAATCTCATTAGCATGAAAATGCAATGATAGACCAAAAATAAACATAATAATAACAAGGCTAGGAAGAGACAAGAGAGGAAAGCGGACAAATTACTGAGCTTGTAGAACACCAAAATGCACCTCATCTGGCCTAGATATATTTTGCCGATATGATAGTTTCAAAGTAATTCAATCAAGGACAATTCCCAGACCTGTAAAAATTCAGAAAAAAAGGTGATGAAAAACACTGAATAGTAATATCAAAGGCAGCTGAGATCAGAAAGTACTAAAATTGGTGGGTGTGTAGCAGCAACCGTTCGAAGAAAGAGACAATTTAGTGCTGTGGTATATCTTGAACTCAGAATGGAATATAATAGTTATATTAGAGAGATTGTGGGACAGTCTGCCGTATATTTTAGGGACAGTTATTGTTATATTAGAGAAATAAACAGCCTGTTTAAAATCATATGTTTTCAAACCAGACGAGTAGGAGGTACAGAAGATACTATAGGTTGGTAGGCTGTGTAAGATCTTAGGTGTGGTGAGATTACCAGGGTTGATTTGTCACCGAGTTTTGGTATTACTACTGGGGAAGCCAAATATGTTTCTAGATTCGGGAACTTGGAAGGTTATCAGATGTCTTTTCTTGATAAGAGAATTAATCTTTATGCGTTTGTTTGTATTTTTTGTGTAGGTTTATTGTGCAATAGCGATATATAAAAAATAATAATATATAAATACATATAAATATATAACATAAGCATTACACAAAGCAGGGAGCTCGCTGGTGTCGGCGTGCAGCAAGAGACGGCGGGGTGTCCCACACGTGGCTTGTCTGCTGTTTGTGGGTGGCGGCGGTCCTCAGGACCCCTCGCCCGGCTGGGCGCGAGCGGGGATTAGCGCGGAGGGGGTACTGTTCTCAGTACCTCCAGAAGCTTATTTGTCGTTGTGTGGCGGACCACTTCGGTGGTTCTTGCCTTGCGCGCCCTCAGTGGGGCGCCTCTTACAGGGTGAGGGGCTGGAGCTGGCTCTGGCCTGAGGCGGGCGGTGGCTGGGCAGGAGAGGAGGTAGTTTACCAGTGGGCACCGGGAGCAGCCGCCGCAGTGTTCGCACCTCCCCGCTACAAAGTCGGCGTGCAGCTCTTCCCGCGTAGAGTAGCCCAGCCTGACACGCTGCAGCAGCACGCCGTTCGCTCTGGGCTGGTGGTAGGCTGCTTCCAGTGTGCGATAGGTTGCGGCTGCAGCATTAACACGCTGCTTGCTTCTTGGTCACCTCCAATTCTTGGTGCTGCTGGTAAGCGTTATGGGCGGCTATGCGTTTGGCCTGCGCCTTGAACTGCTGCAGGCTGGGGCGCACAGTCTTAGCGATGGTGGGGCCGTGGGCGGCTCGCTTGGCGGCCTCGTCGGCAACTTCGTTGCCGGGAACGCCTACGTGGCTCGGAATTTAGTGGAGCCGGACTCTCCTGCCCTGCCCTGCGCTGCCAGGTCTTGCAGGGTGCACATGATTGTCGTGATGCAGTGGATGTTGTCCCTGGTGTGGGCGTGGCCGTGCTGCAGCGCCTGCAGCCTCTACATAAAAAGGCCAGGCATTATTTCGGAGTAAAATGTGGACTCTGGACCTTTAGGTTCACAAAAATCCCAATGGGATTTACAGGAAGTTCTTACATATTACAAGCCTCTCTTGGCGCCGGACTCGCGCCTGGGCTAGAAGACATAATTGCGAGGCCTATACCTACTTAGATGATGTCCTTCTACTCGGAAAACCCTAGGACCTCATCAACCTCAGAAACGAAGTCCAGAATAGCTCAATCAACATTTACCTGGAAACGAGTGTACTCGATCCATGTCTACAATTAACATATTTGGGGGTTAAGGTTGACCTCTACAAACACCAGGTAGCTATCTCCGACTCCATGGCACTCAAAATCAAGACCGCCCTTTGTTTCGCTGCCGAGAACCTAGTCTCCTCTACCGGATGGTCGCGCTTTGCCGGCTTTCTCAATTTTTCGCTGCCCTTACTACACCTACCGTTCTTCTGGGTGCAGAAGTGCTATCTTCAAGACCCCGAAGTTCCAGGCAGTAGCTGGTGTAGAGCCTTGGCCTCATTGATACACACAAAATGGACATACTGGAAGAGGCCTCGAGCATCCGGTACAATTGTCTACTTTGACGCCAGCCCCTCAGGACTTGGCTGGCATTGCCTAGGAGATAATTTTGGCCACCCAGTACCACCAGGACCTAACATCTTTCTTAAGGAGTCCCTAGCAGGAATGATCGCCTTGACGTGGTTCCCTTGGGCGCGCATAAGGGGAGACAATATGCCTGCAATCCATAATCTGCGAAGGGGAAAAATCCCTATGGATATTTTACAATACCTTTCTACTCCTGCCCTAATCGGCTTTTCCAGAACCTTTTAGGTATTAAGTCTCAACAACTCTTATGTGCGCTCACACAAGAACCAAGCAGACCATGCCTCGAGGGCCTTTTAGGCCCAAGAAACATCATGCCAGGGTTGCGGCTCCTATACCTAAATGGGTATATAAAGAGCTGCCACGCGGGCGAGGCACGGCTGTTTAACATCGCGTCTTCGAGGATCGGACGCCTGCCCTTACCCACCCGCATAAAGAAGTGCCATCTATCCCTTTTGAATTATATAACTTACCCTATTGATCATCTAAAGGTCCAAGGGAGTGATTCATTGTACTAATTTTAAACTACTTTGATCACTGACTAATTATTATAATCATGTTCTATGGTACTTAATTTTCTTTGGCATTATATAAACTCTCACTAATTATTTTTGAATACTTTATACTCATGTATTAATTATATGTATTTTTAAATAAAGGAAGGGTTGCCCCCCCCACAGGGGAGGACAACCCTTCCTTTATTTGAAAATACATATAATTAATACTTGATTTTGAGTGCCATGGAGTCGGAGATAGCTACCCGGTGTTTGTAGAGGTCAACTTTAACCCCCAAATATGTTAATTGTAGACATGGATCGAGTATACTCTTTTCAACCTTTTAATGTTGATTGAGCTATTCAGGACTTCATTTCTGAGGTTGATGAGGTCCTGAGGTTTTCCGAGTAGAAGGACATCATCTAAGTAGGTATAGGCCTTGCAATTATGTCTTCTAGCCCAAGCGCGGACTCCGGCGCCCAGAGAGGCTTGTAATTTTTAAGGGCTTCCTCCAAATCCCATTGGGATTTTTGTGAACCTAAAGGTCTGGAGTCCACATCTTACTCCGAAATAATGCCTGGCCTTTTTATGTAGAGGCACATGATAGAAGGCATCCTTTAAGTCCAATCTAATGGCGTGTGTGCCCATCGGAGTTTGTTTAAGGACTTTCCCAAGACTGGGTAGTCGGAAGGTTGGCGCCTGTAAAATTCGCGTGCTGGCGCCATATCACAGATGAGTCTGCCAGTTCTATTAGGCTTTGGGACTATAAACACCTGGTGGTAATGGGTTCCCTTTTGACTTTCCTTAAGAATTTTTCGTTCTGTTAAGTGTAGTATGGCCGGTAGGAAGCTGTCGTTAGTTGATCTCCAGCAGTTGTAGTTTTGTTTGAAGAAAAATTTAATGCCATTTCCTTAGCAGGATTTTATGATGTTATTGATGGCTGGCAGGCTGAATATTGTGCTAGGAACCTCCACGTCCAGAGTCGTGGAGGGGTTGCACTGGCGTTGCTCAGGTGCCAGAGGATCTCTGAAGGGGCTTCCGTCCTCTTTGGTATCGGAGTGCTCGACGTCGTTACGTTGTTCATTGTTGTTGTTGTCATTCTCTCGTTGCTCGTCCTGTTGGTTGTCTCTGTTGTTGTGGTTTCCCATGATGTCCGGGAGCGCTCTGATGATATCATTTATAATGAAATCATGGTCCGTTGATTCCGATGCTATAGAAGGTGGAATCGGAGAAGGCGCGTTGACTGTGAGGACCTTTAGAACCGCAAGGCCTTGTTCCGGAATTGCGGTAATAGATTGTGGTATCTCGTAGTCGTTGATCCTTAGAGCGCCCAAGTCCGTGGCTGCAGTTTCGAAGAAGTCTCTGATGTTCTGAATTCTGTCATCATGGTCCGGGGATGAGGTAGAGCCTGTTAATGGAGAGATAAGTGAGGCAATGGGAGACAGGCTCAAAGGGCCAATTGGAGAGATGAGTGGTCTAATAGAAGAAAACCTGATTGTGGCGATTGGAGAAATCGGTGGCCTGATTGGAGAAAATTGTCTCATTGCGATGGGGCTAATAGGTGGTTGGTACCAAATTTGCAAGAGTGCCTCCGAGACAGGATCATCTGGATCGTAGATGGATTCGGCTGAAGCAGATGAGGGGAAACATAAGTCGATGATATCCGGGCTGTGTGTGACGTTCCTGTGGCCTCCCGGCGGAGCAGATCGTGCTGGAGGGTGTGCAGGATTGCTACAAGCTCCGTCTGGAAGGTGGAGCAATGGTCTGATGTCAGATGGCTCGTGACGAAGGCGGTGCCGGACCTCCCGCTGTCGGGGTCGACGGAGCCGTCGGTGAAGTAGACTGCTCTGCCCGGCTCCGTTACCTCAGACATGGCTCGAATGGCATGCTGGCGCAGCTCCTCAGTGAGGCAGTTCACTTTGCTAGCGGGCAGCTCTGTGGCAGTGAACTCGGCGGTGAGTGGCTCCCATGGTGGTGGTTGAGCTTAGGCGGGGTGGAGGGTGTCAGGGTCGCGCCACAGCAAGTTCCCTGCCTGGCTGAGGATTGGTTGCTGCTGGTGACGTTTATGAGCCATCTGTTGTTAAGCAGGCACTCGATTCCCTAAGGCACGGCCAGCCGGAGTCTCCTCTGCACCACCCCCTCCACCTCGCGCTGGAGCACTCTGGCCACCCGAAAGGCCACAATGCAGTCAACCCTAGTGGTGATGTGCACCAGCTGGGCCTCGCTCTGCATGACACAGGAACTGCACCACCTCGGTGCTCCCAACATGGTCCTAATGGCGGTGTTTTGCACCACCTCCAGGTGCTACTGCTGCTGCCGGGGTAGCGCTACAAGGACCGGTGCACTGTAGTCCACCCACACCCCGAGGTACTGGTAGGAGTCGGTCCAGGCCAGCCCAACTATCTGGACGCACACCTGCTAGCCAGCAGGCGTGGAAGTCTTGATGGCCATGACCCGGGACTTCCCTGCTGAGATCTTGAGCCTCAGCTCTTCGCACTTGGCAGTGATGAGGTGCAGCGCCTCTTGAGCCCGCGCGAGCTTGTCGCTGCGCCCGGTGACGACAAGAGCTGAGTCGTTGGCCTAGCTAAGGAGGATGGTTCCTTCTCGATAGGCAAGCGCCACCAGCTGCTCCATCAGCACGTTGAAGAGGAACGGGCTGAGGATGCCGCCCTGGGGCGTCCCGTTCTCGAAGGTCAGGTGGGGAGACTTGTGACCCTGGAACTTCACACGGGCCCGGCGGTGCTGAAAGTAGTCCTTAGCTGCCCAGGTCCAGCTTGGGGAGCGGCGGTCCCTCGTACCCTAGCAAGATTTGCCTCGTGGGGACCTTGTCTCTGTGCACCCGAAGCCGTGTTGCCGAGAGCACTGGGGGTGGGCCTCGACAGCCGGGAAGGAGAGATTGGTGGGGTAGCGCTCCAGCACCATCTTCTGCTTCCTCACGCCGGGGTTGAGCAGGATCACTCGGTCCACTTCCTCGGGAGGGGGCGCAGCAGGGCCTTCGACCAATCGTCCTTCGGGGTGGAGATGTATTCGCTGGTGAGAGTGGGGCGTACGTTTTATTCGCAGGCCTGGGTGCGCGCTCTCCAGCTCCGTCACAGTCTGGTAGGTATTGGTGATGTTCTCTTGCTGCACCAGTTTGAACTTAGGCCGGGGGCCTCGTCGAGAATGAGAGACTGTTTCCTAGCCTCCCTCTTTCTCCTGCTGGGCCTCCTCGGTCTGGGGGCTCTCATCGATGACGAGGAGAGCGCTTTCATCGCTGGTGGCCTCCTTTGCGTGTGAGAACTCCGGCTCTAGGCTTCGGGCGGTGCTCTCCGGCGTGGAGGTCTCTGCCGGTGACGCTGAAGGCAAGCGGTTCCGCGTCCGCTTTACCGATCTCCCTGGGGTGGCCTCGGGCGACGACCCTTGCAGTGAGGGCATGGTGGCGTCCCAAGGCACAAAATGGTCACTGTCCTTTGCTCACCACGTGATCACAACGTGAATTTCCGTTTGTATTCCATTAATCCTAAAGTTTAACTCTTATTTTACGCTCAATATTATTTAACAATGTCCCAAATTAGGCTTACGCTGTTGTCTGGGCCGAATTCACTGGATTTTAAGCTAAAAAAATTAGTGTATCATGGAGCAAGAGCACAACATATCTATCCCGAACGGAGTCCAAACGGACACTGATCTTTATGCTCCTTCCAGCTCCCATTTTACATCAACGGGGCACATACATGTGGCATTTTTACATTTCGTTTCAAATTAATTTTGATACAATTAGTTCCATATAATATTAAAATTAATCTTACTATACACGTCATGATTCTGGTTGGAAGGTGATCAATGACCTTCATGGTACTAGACCACTTTCCAATTCATCTATTATTCTCTTGGGTACTGCCGCCTGAAAAAAAAACAGATTTGGTGCATGGAGAGAGCGCATTGTTCCGCATTTGCAGAAATGAATGATTTATCTGTAACAGTTGAGGAGAATTGGTCGGAAGTTGAGGGACTTTGATATATTCTCTGGTAACCTTATCGTCTTAGGAATAACTAATATACCTAGAAAGCTGGCCTATTAACACTCACTCAATTTTATTGCCAGTCGGCAGTGGGAGGTAGTCCTCATAGAGGAGCGATATATCTACAGGGGTTTTAGTCCTTTTAACACAGGTTTACGTTGAGTTAGCTTAGTTCCCCGAGACAGCCACCTATACGGATGATTTCTCGCATGCCATGCTTTGACAGAGACGTGAGGGAAGCATAGTATATTTGTTAGATTTGTATAACAGGATCCCCCAAACTCTTGACGAATGACTAGTGTGTTCGTTATTCGCAAACGGGAGAGATGACTCTACCCTTGGCGCTTTACGCCCGATTATTCTAACCTTCTCTTTGTGTAAATAATTAAAAAGTTATTAAATGTTAAATATGCATTTATCCTGGATAGTGGAGGCCAGGTCTCTCCGCAAAATTCAGCTTCTACAAGTTCCTCTAACAGAAAAATAATATATGCTAGTCCTTTTTTAAATAACACTACGCAACGGTGTTTTTGATCTGGAGAAGGACTATGATACCGTCTGTATCTGTTCGACATCGTCGATTCCAGGTACAGGTGGGGTGGGTTGGTGATATCTCCAGACCGACTGGGCATAAAAAGGGCGTGCCGCTGGGAAGTATCATTAGTGTCACGCTCTTTGCTCTGAGCATCCATGCTAGACGACCTTTTGAACTCTTTTGGTGCGGGCCAAATGCCAACTCTGTAGCGTCAACGTCAACAGGCATTAAACCGCACCTTTCGCTATTAAGAAGGGCTTAGGTTTCAGTTTTCCTTGGACAAGAATAAGGTAGTACATTTCTGCAGCCATTTACGGTTCCACCCCAACCCAAATTTGTTCCTAAATGTGGCTTTCTTGGAAGTTTTGGATTCCTAACGAGTCTTTGGTGTTGTTTTCTACCGACGCCTTACCTGTGATGCTCAGATTCGCAGCCTCTAGGTCTCCTGCACAAGCGCCATGGACATTTTTTGCTTCTGATGTTCAGCACTTGCGGTACCGAAAGGCCTACTCCCCATCGTTTCAAGCTTGACTACGGATGTGAGTTATACGCATCCACAGCTGAGCGTGAACTGGAGAAGCTAGACTCGTTCCACCACACCTGCCTCAATCAGGTGACCGGTAAATTGCGCAATTCTCCAAATAATAGCGTACTAGTCGAGCCATACACAATACATTATGGGTTTGTACGCGCGAGCTCGGCATTTCCCTCAGTCGCCAACGGCTCTCACTCCATTTTCTTCCGATCTCGACAGTGCCTATGCCATTAAAAGACACCACTTATAATCAAACCCATTTGGGTTTAGGGTCTGGAAACCTCTTTGAGAGACGTCGTTGCTCTCACAACCTCGCCACAGCTCGTTTCCTAAAACGGTTGAAGCGCCTGGAGTACTGCGTTCTACTTTTTGGGAGCACACTTCGTGTCACACTGGATCCCTGCCAGTGCACACGGATGGCTATAACTCCCAGGAGGGGGCGGCTTCCAAGCCGTATTTCATCTGATTGAACTCAACTGGGCTCTACCAGTTCTACGAGTGTCTTAACAGCTGAGTTAGTTGCAAATCACCTCTTCATACGTGAGATAACTCATCCTTGGATGTTCCTAAATCGGATTGAAATCTTTAATGACTCATAAAGCGTCCCGATAGCTGTCGAGGTTTTAGCGCCATCACACCATCTATTTCGTAGTATCCGTGACCCGACGGTTGCCAGGAAGTTGCGGATATAAAGATTATCATCTAATTGGATGCTGGACATGTGGGAATTATGTAGATTGAGCGAAGGACACACCGACATCTAATGATAGAGAACTTCCCTACATCTTTCTGAGAAAACTACGAGGGCCCACAGAATGTTCGGCATATTCTTGCTAAATGTCCTAGTTTGGACGATCTTCGTGGACGTTATCCATCCCGTTATTGGGACGATCGGGGTCTCTACCCCTTGTCTCTTGCACTTGGGTTTAAGTAGTACATACAAAGTTGTGAAGTAACCTAATTCTTGAAGACGGTGGCCTACTCCCCCATTTTATTTGGCTATCTTTGGTGTTGGTCGCATACGCCTGCGACGGGTGGATGTTGAGCTCATCCCTACGGTTCACCTTTGTTACTTCATATCTTTGCTTTGGTTTTGTTTCTTTCTTTTTATGTTTTTGTTAATTGATTGGTTGTTTGTATTTTTCTTGTTTCCTGTTTGTTTGTTTTTTGTCAGACTTTTAAAGTAGCCTATTTCTAGGCAGAATTTCTAATTACGGTCACTTATGCCATTGGTGGCAGTCGCCAGATGGCTGCTATTGAATAATAAACAAACAAACTCGCAATCTCAAATAACGCATATTTTAAGAGCTATAATATAATGGGTAAAGAATCGCTAAGAAAACCCCCTCAAATATTTAATGTTTCCAGCGTAATTGTTCCTTAGATCCTGAATGCTTACGAAAAAAGAGAAGGAAACAATCCTATAGAAGTACAATCTGACGAAGACAAAATCTACGAGATAAAGACCGTAGAATTCTAAATTAAACGATCTGAGACCTAAGCTTAATATACTTCTTATCCAGCATCTAACAAGTTGTTTATTGACCAAATTGTTCGTCCAGATCTTCACGAAGCCGGTATTATGAGAGATATTTGCCCCATATTTGCTTAAGCTGATCAACATAGTACGTCGTAAAAAGGGCTGATTAGATCCGCAGTCCACAACTATTTCCTTTGATGTGTCAGCATGAAGAGGACATGTTTTAGAATTAATCACATTATTTCTAAAAGTTCATGTTTTAATTTAATTTAGCTCATCTCTATGGATAGTCTATTATTATACAGAAACCTTTTAAAACATTTATATAATTAATGTACTACATTTTAATTTTACTTTAGATATAATGGTTATATGAGATGATAGGCTATTAATCTTATTTAGCCTAGGCTTAATTAGATATTAATACTTATTTACAAGTTTAAAAATATCAATTTTTATATTACTAATAAAAAGACAACTTTTTTCTTCTAGATGCTCATCGGTAAGCCTCGACCTAATCATTAATTTTGAGGTGGATTTTTGGAAATATTTGTTGTCAGATATATGAACTGCCCAAAACTCAAAACATGAATATAGTAAACGTTATATAATCTGTATATTCCTTCTCAAGACGAATAAAATTTCAGTTGGTTATTCTTATTAATTCTGGATAGTTTTTAGTGCATCTATGGTTTGCTAATCGATTATTTTCATTTGGTGAGTACCAGGCGTTTCTTCTGGTGATACACTTAAAAAGTTAAGAAGCATTTGAAATTCTGTTTTATGGTCATGGATATTTGCATCTCTTTTCAAATTCCTCTTATAGAAGATTTATTACCTCATTTTATATGTTGATGAGACTGCTGAGAGTTCTTAGTTCATTCACCAATGATTAATTACGACAGGAGAAATACATATGGTTTTCTTTACTGAGTTGTTTCGTAGAAAGTTCCAGTTTAATTTTAAACGCTTTTACATCAATTACATGTCTGATACCAACTTTTCTGGGCCTTACAATTACATGTTCAAATTATGCTGATAATTTGTTTTATCCAAATAGCAAAACACAGAGTCAGAATTTGAAATTGCTCTTTGAATTTTTGTTTTTTAATGTGGAGTATTTCAATATTACCTGAAAGCGGAAGAAAAACCCGCCTGAGACAAATTTCCATTTTGATGGAATTTGCCCTTGGTATGATAATCATTTTCTACTAATGTGAAAATGATTTTAAGAGAAACTACAAAAATAATTGTTATTTTATGATATTAAAAATTTAAATCTAATTCAACCATAATAAAATAAAATAATTGGCATTTTGAATTTAAAGAAAGAACAAATGTAATGACTAGTATATCTCACATAGCTTCAGCTCAGTGATTGCATATCCGTCTATACACTCAGCAATTTTTAACAGACTGGCAAAGCTCCAAAAATCCCCTTGTTGCTACTCCATGAAAGAAAAAGGCTGATGTACAGAAATCAGAGTGGACGGAAAAACAGATATAAATTATATATCAGTTATAGGCATTGTTACTCTTTATTAAAATTTTATATGTTAAAGTAATGTTTCTTAACTCTTTTCTTAAACCTTTTATCTGAAATTCTTTTTCTCACTTGCGAGGGAAAATTATTCAAATAACCGAGTAATTTTGTACGAGAAAAACACCTGAGCCTTTGTTGAGTTTAATGTTTTGCTAATAATTCTGAAGCCGTTATTTGTTATGGCCACTCAGTTTTCTAACTCATATAACAACTTATAAATAATATTAGTAATTGTGTTTAGTATTTTAAAAGTCTTGATGAAATATGAGTATAAACGACGATTGTGCACAGAAAGGAATTTAAATTCCTACAATCAGACTTCTTCGGAGTTGTTTCTGTTCTCGAATTATTCTGGTTGCTCTTCGATGAACTCCCTCTCATGTTAAGATAACTTTCAGAAGATGAGCAGAACAAAATTGAATATCATATTCCTATTGAGGTTTAAGATGTGCTGTATATAAAGGTAGAATAAAATATTTCAATTTAAATACAAATCTGGTTATGTAACACATACGAATGTTCGCCTTTGATGGTTGCTACAACATATTGTTTAGAACCTTTTAATTATATCGAAATTAATAACTCCCAAAGTCTTCTTTTTTTTACGCAACTGTGCGTAAAAAAACTTACATTTATTTACACATATTTTATTTGCCATTTATCAACCCTTTTCCCTAATTTATCCAAGTCATTTGGTAAATGTTGTAGATTAATAGAATATTTTTCTTGATTTCCGAATTTGGAATCAAACACAAATTTTAAAATTTGGCATAATAGATTGCTATCAACATCATTATATGGTACTCCAAAATTAGACGGATTCCACAATTAAAGAACGATTACAATACATTTAACTCACAAAGCCTATTAATATATTACTCAGAGAAGATTATCGAATATCAATACCAATTTAAGAGAGAAAAAATATTTAATAAAATATGAATACTGAGATGACATAGCTAACAATTCGGAAACACCAAATGGAAATAAAGCAGAAGAATAGAGCTAAATAGCAAATTGTATTGGTAATGGAATTGGATTTATTACTAATTTCAGAAATAAAATGGAAAATAGATACCATATAACAAATATTTTAAATCAAGATGAAGTCGTTCCTAAAATATTTTGTACCCACTTATAAGTATAAGAAACATCTAGTGAAATGGGTGTAATAAACGACTTATGATTTTTAAGGGGGAAAAAACAATTAGCATATTTGAATACTTTAATATTGACCCGCTTTAGAGACTCCATCCGAGAGCTCTTTTCTGGATTCCAGCTGTCCCCTTAAGTGCAATTGTTTGGATTTCTCTTTCATTTGGGTCGCTAGGTATACCTGCCGGATATTTTTCATGAGCCCAGTGGCTCCTATAATAACTGGAATGATTGAGATCTCTCTGACGTTCCAGTTTCTCTTCATGTCATACATGAGGCCTTGGTACTTGGTCACATTTTTCCTTTAGGCTCTGTTCAGGCCGCCGTCATTGGGGACACTAACCTCAACCACGGTTGCCACTTTCTCTGTCTTGTTCCATATTACGATGCCCGGTTTGACAGCTACGTTTTCTAGGTAGGTGGCTGTGAGGATTACATGGTCATAATGAATTGTGTACGTCTCATTCCACACAGTTCTCTCGGTTAGATGTTCCCAAGGCTTGTGCTACATTGGATGTTAGTGTAGGAAACAATTATAATACTAGAGAAAAATCTAACTCTTATCAGAAACCCACAAAAATACTTACAAATCATAACTAAAACAAAGCATGCACTGTAAGGAATAGCCAGAAGACGGAAATGTGCAAACTTTTCTATTGTAGATTTGATCATCGTCAAGACATTCAGTAATTATTAAGGAAAACTAATGAATGCAAATTGCATCTTTATTTGGCATTGTTACTGAAGTAAAATCTAACTCACCAACGTAAAACTTTCCAAAAATTCCTATACAGATGACGTTATGATTGCTAGTCGAGGCATAAATAGTCGTGACAAAGGGAAGGTCAAAAAGGCCAGTACTAATAAACCGGCACATAATTGTGCAACTTTTGATGCAATCAGCATTACCATTCAGCTTTTGTGAAATGCCAATGAAGATACACTTTCAAAATTTCTCTCTTCCTGCACCTGAAAGAGAGAGTAATAGTGTTCAAACGTAGTTTATATTTTACCGAATCTGATCTGTCAAAGTTGATAGTGTTTTTTCTCTCTTGTGATTCTGCAATTTTTCACTTTCTGGAATAATTTCATCGAATTTAAAACCTTTTTAATTAGTTGTGGTTAATCTTTATAAACTTGATGCATAAATTGAATTTGGTTCGAACAATGCCAATATTTTTTCAAACACTGGAATGAATACTCTGGCCTCATATATTATTTTAAATATGAGTTAAAAAGTTTCTTATTTAGTTGCCTTCGTTGATAAAATGCAGATAAAGCAATTAAAAGAAAGGCAGGTTTCCATATAAAGCAGTGACATGCTTAACCACGTTTCAGCCTGAAGAAATCTGTTCAAGTCACAACACTAGCTATCTCTTTCACTAATTATTTTTGAAAATCTTTTTTTCATTCTTTTTTTTGTTATATCAAGTCTTCGCTATGACCAACTCATTGTCTACTAAATTGTAAATCTCTTTTATGGCATATTATTTGTAAATTAACTTTAATCATTCAGGTATCATATTTCGGTTTTGTAAAGAACCCTATAAAATACAAACGACTAGTTACCATGTTGGATCACGGTTTCATTGTTATCAGCTTGAAATATAATCTATAGAGATTACTACAAAATTTTAAAGATGATAAGGACTCTTTAGGAATAATATTTTAGTTTTACAAAATTTCCAATGTCAATGAAATCTATTTGAAAATCCGACAAAATTGTAGTTTGATTAAATTTGTTCCCAGTGACTCTTCAACTTCTACTTAAAAATTAAAAATTACATTCGCATTAAAACTGATGCAATCTTGTTACTTTTAACAACCATTACCAAAATTCAGTCAATTGTCATCCCTCAACTCGGCTAAATTTCTCAGAACTAAGTGAAAAGGATAATTAGATAGGATATTCGAAACTTTCACGCATAGAACTTAGTCAATAAGATATCGATAATATCCCATCAGAGCGTGTGTGTCTATGTGAATCAATAGTGTTCAAGTAAGCATGTTGGGTATAGAAATAAAAACGCGTTATTTTTTATACATTAATTTATGTACATAAAAATAGTGATATTGAATTTACGGAGAATATCCTTAGTGATAAAATATGTATTATTCAGTCCAAATGGAAATATTTGCAGTAATTCTACGAGAGATGACATGTTTCCATAAATGAATTAATAACTACTCTCGCTTTTATTAGGTGCAATAATTTTACCTATAAATCAGACGTGATACTAATGGTAGGAAGTTGTTAAAACGCGTTTAGCAACTAACATCTTTTTTCCTTTATTAATTAATTCTACTGATAGAAACTAAAATATCTTCCAATTGGACATAACTTTTATTCTTGAAGAAATTATAAGTGTTTAGTCACGGATATTGAAGGAGTTTAAATACTCATTGATTGAGAAACAAATTGATAAGACAAACAAAGAAAATTAATTTTTATTGCATTTAATATGGTTCAGTTATCGCGATGGATAGGAAGACTATGTTGAGTTTAACTTGAAGCCTTGAATTTTGCTCATTCTCGTTGTTTTAGATACAATAGTAATAATGAACAAAATTGTTATAGCTTCTCTTGAATAAGTCACTTAAGGGACAGATAGAATATGAAGATAATCCTCTGATAGTAATAGTTTAATCAATAACATATTTAGTCTTACCTTAAGAGCATACGGAAAAAATACACTAAAACGAGTGTTTTATTAATAGTTTTATTGCACGTGCGACTCGCCTTATAGTTCCTCTCTCTTTTAATTCCCTTGATGTTCAAGGGGCTTAGAGTTTATAACAAGGTTTGTGGTCGTCGTGCGCATACATAAATATGCAAATACTTTGCACGGAGATAGAGCTTTATTTTCATTGTCCCATTACAGAATAGAAGAGGCAGGCGTAGCAGACACTTCAAACTTGTATGGAGCTATCTCCACATTAAGGCTACTTTAACAGAATAATTATAGTAATGTTGGAGTGATATTAATCCGATTTTGCATAGACGCAAATATAATCAATTATATCGGCTGCATATTTCCTGACACTCAAGATGTGGTATTCAGAAGCTTCAATGTCCTATTTGACATTAAAATAAAATTGAAAATTTTAAAAGTTTAGTCAAAGCGAAGAAATTAAAGTGGGTCAATTTTCACATGAAACAAAGATGAGGGAAAAATGCAAGATCGAGAGCTTCGTAATTTATATAAAATTATTATTGGTAGAAATGAATTTTATGTATAGAGAATAAGAAAATAACGGGAAGTACACACGTACACATTAATCTACCATATATCTATCTTATGTTGAGCTAACAAATAGTACCGTTTATAACGCTCCTGATATCTAGTACTGGTAAATGATCAGTCACATAGAGAAAATTTTATAGATGTTTAAGGCCCTGTGCCCTTCGAAAACTTTCCATAAGGGCTAGAATATTGCTATTATATTTTATTTCTATTTTACATTATTACAATTTTTAATCTATTCTAGACTTAATTGGAGATGCATCCAACCTAAAATTTTAAAACCTATTTATATTCACTAATAAACCTTATTTGTCCATATATGTTATATATATATATATATATATATATATATATATATATATATATATATATATATATATATATATATATATATATATATATATGTGTGTGTGTGTGTGTGTGTGTGTGTGTGTGTTAATATATTTGTTACACGACAGTAGAGGGGAAGAAAGAGGAAAGAAAGAAGAGAAAAGATAAAGCAATAAAAATAAAAAGAGGGGGTGGAAGCTTGACATATATTCCTAAGGACGGCACGAGGCAACAGCATTGAACGGTAAAAAAGATATAACTGAAGTCAGAGGATTTACTCTGTGGGAAGCAACGACGTAGTAAGGAGTGGGAAAGGTTGAAACCACTATGAGAATCCTCACAAAGAATTCTGAGGATGACCAGAGAAAAGGACTGACTTCGAGTATAAGGATATCTTCACTTTATTTGACTCCTCATGAGAGTTTAGAAGGAGTCGAAGAAAGAATGACGTTTCATAATTTTTCATAAAAAGATTGCAGAAAATTGAAGAGAGAGGATATATATATATATATATATATATATATATATATATATATATATATATATATATATATATATATAGTATGGGGATATATTCTAATCCTCGTTACCCTTATTATCATTACCTACACTGACAGGCGTAACCAACCATGTTTTACCGCCTTAGCGCGTGACATGCGCTGAAGCTTTTTTTTTTTTATTCAGTTTCCGTCTGGTTCCATTTGGGTCGGGCCATCGTGGCTTTCTGCCGAAATTAATTCTCTTGTGAGAATTTAATTTTAATTTGTAACCTTTTTCATATTTGGTATTATACACAGAAGCAAAAACATCTGATCATCTGATTTACCAATATTTTGCAAGCTCGAATGACTCTCATTAAGATTAGGACCTACTTGTTCTAAGCTTGATAGAATTGTGTTGAGAGCAAAGCAGTGCAACAAGAAATTTTATTTTCTTAAGATTTGGTTAGTTTTATCGACAGAAATAGTACTACTATATTTTCAAATATTTAAGAGGGAATAAAGTTCTCTGCTACTATTCTAATATTGCATAAATTAAGAAGTTAAAGAGCAATAATTTATTCTAATATTATTGGATGACCTTTTATGGGTCAGTTTTCTCTTCTGATTTGTATTCATATAAATTGTAAATATAGGAGTGTGTGGCTGCATACAAGAGAGCGAATGAACTTCGGGTTGGTGTTTTTTCGTTATAATTTGGCCCGGTTGGGGATTAAAAGAAGACCCAGAATATGCACAAAGAGGAGTCAAATAAAGTGAAGATATCCTTATACTCGAAGTCAGTCCTTTTCTCTGGTCATCCTCAGAATTCTTTGTGAGGATTCTCATAGTGGTTTCAACCTTTCCCACTCCTTACTACGTCGTTGCTTCCCACAGAGTAAATCCTCTGACTTCAGTTATATCTTTTTTACCGTTCAATGCTGTTGCCTCGTGCCGTCCTTAGGAATATATGTCAAGCTTCCACCCCCTCTTTTTATTTTTATTGCTTTATCTTTTCTCTTCTTTCTTTCCACTTTCTTCCCCTCTACTGTCGTGTAACAAATATATTAACACACACACACACACACACACACACATATATATATATATATATATATATATATATATATATATATATATATATATATATATATATATATATATCCTCTCTCTTCAATTTTCTGCAATCTTTTTATGAAAAATTATGAAACGTCATTCTTTCTTCGACTCCTTCTAAACTCTCATGCGGTTCCAACAAAAATTAGACGATATCCTATCAGCCTAACCTTAGAATAACTAAAATTTTAATTCATTTTCCTATAATTGAACTCTTTGCACTCTTCAATTAAATGCAAACTGGATGAGTTTGTGAGAATTCTTTACCATTTAAAATGTAAGAATACACCATTTAAGCAATCTGATACAGTGGTGTCTATCGTAATCCAACTAATTCTCATGCATACATAAATTTCTTCTCATTCTACGACAAATCTGTTACGATTTCCGCGCTTTCTCCGATTATGCAGTACATGTGAACCAATATTTATTAAAGATGAAATCAACCACCTCATTTACAATTCTATTGACCTCAAACATCCTTTTTATTTCTTTAACTTTTTCGATATAAGGCCAGAAGTAATTATACTCTATCAACCACTGCCCCCAATGAAGATTTTCAAAAAGGTATACACTTTCCCTAAACCCTCTCTCTAGTCCCTTAAAATTGTATGCTAATAATATTAATATAGGATTTGAATACTTAATTACAATTAAAAAATCTTTGATCAAACTTCATCCCACTAACCAGGATACCTTTGTATATCTTATCCCGTATAAAGATTGTGAAAAATCGAGAAATCATACAATGCCGAGTCTGTTTACCTTCGGAAGAAATTAGAGCAAACTCGGCAGTTATAAGGAGAGGTTCCCTTTATTCCAGCCTTTTCCTACACATATAAACTTATGATCAGTGGATTGATTTATACTAAGCCAAAATCATAAACAATTAGAGCAATTATATAGAAAGTGGTATCGCAGAATCCATTAACCTTGACATTGTTGGGAATTGTGGTATTTTTAAGGACAATATAAATTCAAATACATTTCTAACAATGTCACCTAAACTATTTTTAAACCACCGAAATCCGTTCCCCCAGGCATTTAAAGCGCCTCCCGCTTAAATGGCAATATTTTGAGACCTTTGTCCAAATGAAAGAGGTAAAATCCCCCAAAGTATAGAGATTTTTTTAATGTATTGGTGTTTTTTTCATTTCTATTCATTTGTTTGACGCCTTTAAATACTGTAGTCGCAGTACGTTCTTATTATTATTTATATGGCGGTGTGAAGCCCTACTTGATACAGGATTGGTTAAATTCAAAAACAACGGCTATTTGTTTGAGTATACCTTAAAGCTTTTTAACTTTTCCAACGATGCACTTCCTAGGAAGCGTAAGGTCAAAAAGATGATATACAGTGGCATTTCTTTATTAGCCAAGACCCTTTTCAGGGTAATCTTTTGGGTAACCTGAACTTTTTCACTTTGTTTCTGCGTGCGAATGACAGGGATAAGTAGGCGAAAGGTGTTGAAATTTAAATATAGATGAAGGTAGAAATTGTGACATGGAATAGGGAAATCTCAATAGGTTCTATGGCATTTAGCTCATTTTTCTATAAATGGCGTACTAACCCACTTTTTTTATAAAATCTTTATTTATTTATTTATTTTTCCTGCTATTTTCAGTTCTTATTTGGATATTTTTTTAATGATTCCGGAAAGCGCAGATCTCGCTGATGGCAAGATCAGCAGCTGTTGAGAGAGTTGATTCTAAACTATTCCAGATGTCGTTGTTTATCCGAG
Organism: Ceratothoa steindachneri; assembly: GCA_963969495.1. Taxonomy (NCBI): domain Eukaryota; kingdom Metazoa; phylum Arthropoda; class Malacostraca; order Isopoda; family Cymothoidae; genus Ceratothoa; species Ceratothoa steindachneri. The sequence continues at coordinate 65,828,289 of OZ018324.1, read as the reverse complement.
CGTGTAGAAAGATGTTGACTTGCTTGATGCCACTATGGACATGGGATTATCTGTACCTTAAATAGTCATTCCTTTTGAAGTTATGGATGTATCATTGGTCCTGACTTTGACTCCTTCGCATTTTAAGCATTTTACTTCTCTAAGAGGTGTTGAGAGGAACCACTGGGTAAAAGAGGTAGGATCTAACTAGTGCTGTTTATAGTTATTTTCTTATTTGTGATACTTATGTTGAAAAATCTGTGTAATTTATGTAATTCCAGCTTAGAAGTTTGTATCCGAGGAATTGATATGGCTTCTTGTGTCGTAGATGGAGAGTCTGAAGTTTAGTATGTTCGCATTTAAGTGTTACGGTGTGATTTTACCGTCTAGTATTAGAGGCTCAGTTTTGCATCTGCTTATCATGATGGGGCAAAATTTCCTTGTTTATCTGGATTTTCCACTACTATTTAAACCTGGAGATCTATTTAGCCTCACGAGCAGCCGTCTTTGATTTCATTCCTCAAGATCTTTTCTGACGGGTTACAATAAGGCGGATGTCGTCCGCGTAAAGTACATTGAATTTTTAAAGGAGCAGTGGTTTCAGAATGTCACTTCTCTAGACTGCAAAGAGGATGGTGCTTAGATACCCTCTTTTGAGTCGTCCGGATAGTAGATCATAGGAAGTTGCTGTGAGACACTCGACGGCTATACCGCTCTCCTCTTGGTGAGATAGCTGTAAATGATCTTTTAGAAATGGAAGCTTCGCCCGAGTCGAGAGTCCTTATATATTAGTTTGTCAACCTATACCTTGTCAAAGGCTTTCTTCATGTCCCTGCATGAAACATTATGCATGCAACTAGAGAAAAGTCTATTGATCACGCGTAGGTACGATTATATTACTAGGATCGCTATCTCCGGTCTCCCTTTCATGTCAAAGCCATGTTCTTTGGCTCCCTGAAGAGAGTAAATTGATAGATGGGAGACCATTCTTAGGTTAGAATCCTTTTGAAGAATTTCTATCTTGTCTCAAGAAGCGAGATTGACCTATAGATTATCACGAGGTCTTTGGGCTTCCATTATTTGTGGGTTTTCACGCAGTCTGGGAAGTATCTTGCCGCTAATGATGAATTTAAAAGATTCAGACTCTGGTCCTTGTTCTTTCTGAGGCCTCTTTTAGGTGCCTTATTGCTATTTCACTTAGACCTAGATCTTTTTGGTTGAATCCTATGATCGCAGAGTTCAATTCTTCAAACTTTAAAAGTAAAGGTAATGCTGAGAACATTGTTGCATCGCAATTTCTGACTAGAAATGTTTTCGTCCACGGGAACGTTGTGATCCATGGAATTGAGGTTCATTAAAATCATGGACACGGATGGTTAGGGGATTTAGATATCATACGAGACTGATTTACAAACAAAGTTTAACAAGCACCCCCGAATGCATAACATTACAAAACTTCTCTGAAACTGCCACTAACCGAGAGAGAATACAAACCTGGATACGTCTACAGAAACGTTAAATCTTACAAACAAGGTTACACAATCAGGCCCATAATCAGCTAGACACATATTGTGGGCAAGAAATTTGGTTTTCTCTGGCCAAGTCTAATGTAGTGCACTTCTATTGCCATCCACGGCTCCACTCTGACCTAGTTTTGTTTCTAAAATTGAGACCGTTTGGATGTGGTCTAGTCACACAGATTCCTTTTTCTTGTTTTCGACTAACACCACAACTAGAAGGCTATGTGACTTTCAGTATATGGTCTGCTGATAAGACTATTGACTTGCTCTTTTATTATTCTTTAATTCGTTCAAAGCTCATAAATATATGCGAATTTTATGTATCCAGCGCCAAGTGTCAAAGGAAGATGGTGTATGTGATCCACTACACAAGTCTCCCTGCGGCAACCGGGGAACATAGCTCGTCCAATAGGGATATGCGGGAGAGGTACGAGTACTAGTCGCTCTTCAAAATGTAAAGTGTCCTATGCGCTTGTTAGCAGAACCAGGTCAGTGCCTTCCTCAGTTACCAATGGCTCTCATTGCTTCCCCGTCCATCTTGTCACTGACTATGCATTCCAAAGACGAGAAGAATACCTCATGTTGCGAGCTAAAGCGCCACGACTGTACGCTTAACTAAACCCACAATGCTCCGACGGTTGCGACGCATCGTTAACACTTGCGGAAGGCATCGCCACTTTAAGATCCACTCTTCTTTACATTACTGCAATGAGTGCGTGGTCCTCCTTACTTTTCGGCACATTTATGTTTAGTGGTAGAGTCTGGAACTTAATTGTAATTGTAATGACGTCACATTGGATAAGTATTTTTGACCCCAAATTGGTACAGTTGCGTTAAATTGTTAAAATAATTTCGAACTTACTTTTTCACTTTTTCCCCATTTTTCTGTTTTGGGTTGGAAAGCTTTGTGTTGTCTCTTCTAGGTGATGTGAATTATATTTCGAACACCTCTCGTAAAACAGATTTACTCTAACTAAAATCGTGCATTCGAATATTTGGCAGGTTATTTATCCAAATCTTCTCTTCATTTTTGTTATCGTAAGGCAAAATGCAGTAAATATCAGAGCTTATTTTGTGCTTTTAATTTTTTTAAAATTACGAGCTAATTAAAAAAATCGGGGGGTTGTGGGAGTTGATATTTCCCACTCAAAAGAGAGAGGGTACAAATAGTTCGTATAGTTTCACAAACTGGTAATTTAAATATTCAAGGTTGTTATGTTAGCTCAGTTTATTTTCTTTGTTTTTTTGCTTTGTTCAAATTTGTTCTTTATTTTGGGCGATTGTAAGGAGAAATGCGGCAAAATCGTGGTTTACTCTTATTTAGACCAAATCTGAATAAAATTGTTGTCCAGCATTTCGGATTCTGACCACAAAAAAAGAAAAGATTGGAACAAAACACAAAAAATGCTAAAGGTGTGGGTAAAATAAAAAAAAAATTGATTACGGGAAAATTAATAATGTCCTTATCTTAATGCATTTTATAAGGGGTCATACGCACTCATCGGCATCAAAATTTCACTCACAGAAACTCTTGTTCTATTGACAATTACCGATATATGTATATATATATATATATATATATATATATATATATATATATATATATATATATATATATATATATAGAGAGAGAGAGAGAGAGAGAGAGAGAGAGTTTTGATTAAATTCATAATTTAGTCATTAAATCAAAATTTAAATAACTTAAAATAATTACCTTCAATAAATAAGAATTAGGAATATAATTTTTGAGAGATTTTAAATATTTTTATTAATTTTAAAATATAATCTATTGGGTTGAGGAATAAGATCTTGGGGTTTTATCAAATTTATTCATTACCATTAACAATTTTAGAAAAAATTCAGTTTTCATTGATAACATTATGCAATTTAAACAATAATGTATTCTCCGCTGTTATTTACGACCTCTTCCCAACGTTAAACTAGTTTTTCGTTCCCTCTGTAATAAAAATTTCTGGATTTTGACTCAAAGAATTCGTCTAACCCGGTACTCAATTCTACATCAGTATTGACCGAAACGCCGCGCAAATTATTGGAGAGCGATCGGAACAGATGGAAATCTGATGAAGCCAAGTCTGGCGAATATGGAAGATGCGGCAGGATTTCCCAATTAAGCGTTTGGATGGCGTTTTTTGTCATATTGGCAAAGTGAGGACGAGCATTGTCTATAACGTCGATGAGGTCGTTTTTCACGAATAGCTTCGGCAAGTCGATACATTTGTTGAACGTAGAGTTCTGCATTAACAATCTCGTTGTTCACAAGGAGCTCAGAAAGAATGATGCCTTCACAATTCCACCACACACACAGCATCGTCTTTCATGAATGAAGTCCTTGCTTTAATCGCAGAAGTGATTTTTATTGGAGCTAAGTCATTGTTTTCGATGGTTCATGTTGACACAAATACATCACTTTTCATCGCCAGTGATGATGAGGTGAAGAAATCTGTCCTTATATCCACGAGTAGCCTTGTGACGAGCAAGCAAACCTGCGGTAATCGTGGAACCTTGAAGTTTGTTGCTTTCACTCAAAGCGTGCGGAACGCATGCACCGAGTTTTTGAACTTTCCCCATCGAATGGAGGTGATTTACTACAGTTTTCTGATTACACGCTAATTGTACAGCCAATTCTCTAGTAGATTGACGAGGATTTTCATGAAGCAGGTCGTTCAATCGATATTCACAGAACATAATGGGGCGACCAGAGCGTTATTCGTCATTATGATTGAAATCGACCGTTTTTGAAACGTGAAAACCACCATTAAGCTGTCCTTTCTGATAAAGCATTTTCTCCGTACACAGCACAAATATCGCGACGAGCTTTGGCTGCGTTTGCATTGTTCTCGTCTCGATTGAAAATGAATAACAACGAGTGTCAAAAATGCGCCTTTCTTTCACCTTGACATTCCATTTTGAGGGTACAAAACAAAAATTAAATTAACACAACTTTTAAATAAACCACAATAACTTATTATTCAACTTCAAGACGCAGCCTAAGCAAAAGCCTAATAGTCTACGCTGTAAAGAGACGTAGCCTAACCTTTGCAAATTTTCCTCTTATTATTTATTATTCCTTAATATGTGCACAAATCACGTCAACAAAACTTAAATCAACACAACATTAAAAAAACGCAAGAACTTATTTCTCAACCTAATATTTAATAGATAATTATATTTAGTCCTCTATCTATTAAAATAAATGCACAATCGGATTCATTTTTCTCTCCACTCTGCTAGCTAATATGGTATAGGAGGTAAAAAGTCCAGAAAATCAACGTCAACAAGTAATTGGGCAGGAGAGGAAATGCTCCCCTACAAAAGCCTTTCACCCATCTTGCGGATGGCGTTCTAAACATGAACTCAGCCTTTCTGAAATATTTCGGATTGAAATAACCCACTCAGCGATTTAAAAATTGGATTTATTTTTCTCTCCACTCTCCTGACCATTTTGAAAAATGAGGCAGAAAGATCAGATTTCAATTTCAACCAGAGGCTGACGCAGTAGAAGCGATCCTTTCTGGCAAAAGCCTCCCATAATCTTGGCGGATTGCGTTCCAAACATAATGAATGGTTCTTCTCTGAAATACACGGTAAGGAAATAAGCCACTCGATCTGTACTGACCCAGGTTTTCTTCGGGCTTTAAAAAGTTCCCTGATTATGCTCCTAGACACCACATTATGATAGTTCTTTCTTACCTAAAAGAAGATATCAAGAACTAAGTAGCAGACTAAGCGAAGAATAGTCTGAATAAAAGAGAAAAAGAAGCAAGGACCCCACTTGAAATTGTCGCCCAGTGTATGATCATCTGTAGAATTGTAGTCCCCATCTTTTGAGATTAACATTCGAAGACATTAAGAATGAAAGTGGGCAGAAACACACCTGGACCAACCTCTGTAAGATAGACAAATTCGGCAAATACGAAAGCTTTGTCAAAATAACTTTTGCATCCACTGAAATGGCAGGCAACGTCAAAACAAAGAGACTTCTCGTTTTCCTTAAGCATTAGGGATTATGAATGAGATGCCCTACGAAAAAGGAGGAATTAATAGAAAGGGAACCTTGGCAATAATCCCGGAACAAATACTCCATGTAGCAACGGTCTAACAACCCACGTAGTTGAAAATAAGGCAAACAGATCCAGACCTACATCGGCCATAAAATGTTATGGTTTCTTACAACCCATAGTCCAAAAATATTTTAAATTTTGAATTAAAAAAAAAGAATAAGAACAAGAAACCGAATAAGATGAAAAGTACGTGGGTATCAAACCATTGATAAATCAAGAGATGTTGACCAGGTAGCGGGCACCATCTTCAAGGAAGAAGAGCTATTTCTGCTCATAGCTAGAGAAATGTGTCCCAATTTTATTCTACTCTATCATGTTACCATGTTCAAGTTTTCCGCCGTCAAAAACACGCTAAAAATTACCAGTCTAATAAACAGTAATTTTAAATTAAAATTCGATAAAGAGGAGCCAAAGTGCTTAAAATAGTAAAAAAATCTGACATAATGAAGTTACTAGTAAAAATTAAGAAAAATATATACTAAATTAAATATTACTGTATAACAACAGATAGGAAAATATGATATCAAATGCTAGACAATATTTTAAATAGGCAATGAGAATAGCCCTCCAAAATTATCACATCGCCACTACGAAAGCAAATTAAAAATTTAAATAAACCCTAACAAATTCAATATAATCACCCTAAAATAGGAAAATTCCGAGGTCTTAAACGTCGGTATCAATAAATTACTTATGGCTCTTAATTTATGTGATTGCAATTACAATTTCTGATCTAGGTGGTATTGCTGCTTAAGTATTACTTTTCCTGGTACTTTTTAGTTATTTTAACTATTCTTTCTCCATCGTTGATGATTATACCTTCGTGTTTTTTTATAGCTAATCTGTGAGAGTTTCCTTTTAGAAGTATTTTAGCCAGTTTATAGCCCTTTCCTTTTTATGTAGATGATGATTTCAACATTATTTGTATCATATTTTCTGATCTAAGCTTTCTGACACCTTTTACTGAGCTTCTTAAGTTTTTCTACTTTAATTTGTAGGTTAATGATTTTGACTTTAAGATGTTTTGAGTTCTTCATTAGCTTTAGGCAATCTTCTGTGGGTTTGTTATTGTACTAATTTTGTGTTTCCTTGTATTTTTTCTCAGTCTCTCTCATTAATTTCATAAAGTTATTGTTCATCGCTTGTATATTGCTGGTGTGGCTGTGGTGAAGGGGATTTTTATAGCATGTTCGATTAAGTTGCCTTAGAATTTTGGAAAGAGGTTTTTCTGGATCTAAGTAATGGGCATATTTTTTAAATGGAATAGTTTTCTTTTCGTTTTTAATATTAAATTTTATTCTATCTCTGATCATCTTCAGTTATATTTTATTTTAATATAGACTTTAAAAGTAATGGAAGAGATTATATATAAATTTATATATATATATATATATATATATATATATATATATATATGCAGATACACCCACAAAGGAAAAGTGAAAAAAACGATTCTGAGCGCTTTCGTCTTTATTCTTAAAGATCTTTTCACGTTTCCTTTGTGGGTGTATCTGCATAACTTTGACTCTGGTGCACTTTATGAGCTTTTTTCATATATATATATATATATATATATATATATATATATGCAAATTTCGTTAAAGACATATGTGTATTTTGCCTTAATTAATTTCCTTTGGCAACTTTCTCCCTTTCTAACTATCTTTTTTATTCCATCTTGTAGATGATGGATTACTTGTCCAGTATTCATCTCTTTTATAAATAAATGTGTTTGGTAAAAACCAAAATAAATTGCTATTAAATGAAATGGAATGAAAAGAGAGGTGGAAGACAAAGAACAGCTCTTCCGACCTTCTCCCCGCCCCCCTTGGCCTTCATGGAGCGGCCAAGGAGGGAGGGGGAAGGCCCGGTACTCTTTTATAGACCCCCATAGTCACACTGTCTAGAGCCAAAGTAGTCTCCAAGCACTCTCAGTACGGCGGTTAGGAGTGAGAGGGAGAGGAAGAAGAAAGTTTTAGGATAGGACAGCGAAGACACAGTGGGAGACAAAAGTGGACTTAGTTAGTCATGGGACCTGCAGCTTAACGTGGAATCCAAACCACGATGTGTCTTTTATCTCTAACTATAATTATAACAGTTTATCGTGACCTCTGTCCCACGTATCATTGTGAGTCCCGTGTGCGAATATAAGGGTAAAAAACGAATAGATGCCGAAGGCTGAAGGAAGTAAGAGGTTTGCAAAGAGATGCTAATTGCCTGGAGGTCAGGCTTATCTCTGTCCATTTTAGGTAGTATAGCTAGCGTGATAAAGTTAGAAAGTAGTATTGGTATTTATGAGGAGTTCAAACTGTTATTAGTAAATATTCTTACTAAAAACTGGTGTAAGTTTCTATCTATTCTTTCCTATTCCTATCCTATTTATGATTGGCTATATGCTATTCTCTGGTTTGCATCGGTTAATTAATTACTCTTAGTCGTCGTCGAGTATTATTCTCTTTCTCTAGGTGTAGATTTCTTCTTCGTCTTCTTCTCCTCTCTCATCTATCCTTGGGAAACTTGGGAATAATCTGTGTGATCTCCATCCTTCTCTCTGGGAAATTTGGTTGGTTAATTCAACTCCTACTTCATTCTGTGTCTCTAAGACTTTCTTTTATTTTTTTGCAATTATTCTATTAATTGGCTTTATCCTTGCCTCCCTTTGCAGGTCTCGTAGTCTTCTTCTTTTTCCTCTTCTGGTTTTTGTTATTAAGTGGATAGCTTTTTTTTGGACTCTTTGGAGTCTTAATAGGCTAAATTGCTACGCTTTCGATCTAATTCGATCATCTTCGCGGCGTTTTGAAATGTTCTTGCCTCCTTTACCGATGTAATTAGTGGAGCGAGGATCTGGCAGAAAATAATGTGAAAGAAAACGATTTTTAAGGGGTATTTATTCGCCTTGGTTAAACGTAACGTTAGAGGAAATGAGCCACTCCTGTGCGTGGAAACTTTAAAATAGTTTTACTTGCCGGCTTATCTTCATTTATTAATCTGGCTTATAAGATGTTTAGTCTCACTTTATTAACCTCGGGTGGGTGGGCTGCGATTTGCTGGAAGAACAAGGATGTGGAGGTCTTTGTTTCAGAAAAGGCTAAAGAACCCCTTAGCAAGATAGGGCTAGAAGAATTAGCCCCCCCCCTAAGGAAAGTTGCCCCCTTCTTCTTGGATAACTCCACCGAGGATATCAAATCCGAACTGAACTCCAAACAGTCATGGGTAAAGATAGACAAGGTGGAAAAAATCGGGAAGACGTTAATTAAAATCATCTTTAACAGAGGTGAGATGGCTCAGAGAGCGATGAGGGATGGCCGCTAGGGGTTCTACCTACGGATAGTTCCAGGGCAGATCAAAACAGGTGAATATATTTATCTAGAAAACTGCCAAAACTCCCTCGCGCTTGAGAATCACTCGACTAAGGAATGCCTGACGAAAGAGCAAACATGTGCGGCATGCTTTAAAACTGGCCACAGTTGGAGAGACTAGCGAGAAGAGCGTGAAAAATGTGCGAATTGCGGAGGCAAACATCGGGCTCTGTCCATGAGATGCCCTCTACGTAAAAAAAATGATACAGGCGAAACGAGAAAAGCTAAAATAGGAAAAGGAGGCAAAGGCCCGGGAAGGTTCCTACGCTACGGCAGCATCATCACCAATAAACACGCAAACATCGGAAAGAGTAACTCCGAAACTTGTCATGCCGGTCGAGAGCAAGGAAATAATGACAATAATCATCCTCACACACCTGGCGATCCTTGCGTGCTCCGGCAGCTTCTTGGAGGAGCTAAACAACACGCTACAACATAATGGAGTCAAAAAGAAGTTGTGGTTTTCGCCAAACCCATCATCTTAAGTTGTGTTAAACATCAAGTTCGTCGATGACACACAGACCTGAGAACACGAAAAAGTAACGGTTCCAAACGAGGAACATCAAAAGAAGATGTAAGCCACGAAAAGGAAAAAAGAAGAAGGCGAAGCAGGAAAGAAAACGCCTAAAACACAAAAAATAGCCCAAAGGAAAAGCGAAAGAAAAAGAACAAGAACACTAGATCAGCATCAAAGAAAGAAGAAGAAGAAAAACAAATACAAACAGACGAAGAATCGGAAGATGAGCAAAGTTATCCCGGAGTGCCCCTAACGGGAAAAATAGAGGTCCTGTAAAAAGTACATTTTTTCGACGGAGAAGAGGTGAAATTAAAAGTTTTCGGGATTATAGCACGTCGACCTGAAAAAAAAATAATGTGAAAGTAGTGCAAGGAATCAGAAGCGGGGAATTCAAGTGGACCTTTGAGGAACCGTGGTCTCGAAAGGAAATTGAAAGCCTCGTGTGCAGTGGAACAATGTATATTCCGTACTCGAGTTTATACACAGTAAACGGGACAACATACAAGAACATAAAGTGCGGAATGAAGACCTCAGAGATAAACTAATGGTAAAAAGCAGTGAAAGTGATAAAAAATAAAGTAAAATTAATACTTTATTTAGTTAATACGAAAGTACCATTGAATTGTGAATCTAGAAACTAATAGAATTAAAGATTCAGATAGTAAATAAAACCAAAATAAAAGTTCCAAGAGTGAAAAAAGCTGAAATATAAATTCAGCAAAAACAAAGTGCGAACAATGAACTTAATAATTTAAAAGTAAGTGTACATTAAATCAAATCATTAAATAAATCTTAAACTGTTGAATATATATTGCAATATTAGTGTGAATAGTAATATAGTAAAAAAATAAGAATAGTAAAAAAAAAACTAAATAAAGTTAGCCGTGGAACTAAAAGATATAATTAGATATAATAATTAAAGTTAGCATGTGAATTTAATCAAAAGTGCGAATTAGTAAACCATCAAACAATGATTGTAATAATAAACTCAAGTATTAATGTAAATATAAAAGCATTCCAGTGGTGTACAAATTAAATGAAAAAATGATGTAAACTACCAAAAAACTGAGCTCCTGCGTAATTAGTTATTCCAGGAAGACCTATTTCACTTTTTGTGTAATTTTGCCTCTCACTAAATCTTTCTTCTCCTCAACTCTAGCTTCATTTTCAACACTTTTTAATTATAATATTCATTTCCTTTTGACTTGTATAAACTGGATTGTTACGGGTGTTCCCTTAAGACGGATCAAATTTGCAGTGAATAAAACAGTGTTATTTGTGAAAATTTATTGATTTCACTATGGATCATGTTATTTAGGTTATGGCGATTATTTGTGACAAATAAGTTCACCTTAATGACCACCAAGGCTTCGGCGGCACACTTCCACTCAATGGTCTAAATTTTTTATGAAGTCTCTGTATAGTTGCTCCTCGATCTCACCAATTTGCCTTATTATCTCATCGTTCAGCTGTTAAATTGTTGTTGGCTTATTGGCATAAACTTTACTTTTGAGATGACCCCAAAAGAAGAAATCTAAAGGCGTCAAGTCACACGATCTTGGTGGCAAATTGACCTCGCTGTTTCGAGAGATGATGCACCCTGGGAACTTCTCATTTAATAAAGCCATTGTTGCATTGGTTGTGTGGAATGTGGCGCTGTCCTGTTGAAACCACAAATCTTCGACCTCCATAGAATTCAATTCAGGCCATAAAAAGTTCGTTATCATGACGCGGTATCAATCGCCTGTCACCGTAGCAGAGTTTCAGGATCATTTTCGTAGAAATACGGCCCAATGCTTCCGCTAGCAAAAAATGCACACCAAACCGTGACCTTTTGTGAATGCAGTGGCTTTTCAAAAATCTTCAGTGATTTTGATCAGCCCAAATGCGACAATTCTACTTATTAACGAATCCACCAAGATGAAAATGGGCTTCATCACTAAAGATGATTTTGGCAAAATATCATCATCGGCTTGTCTTTGCTCGAGCACCCAATTGACAAACGTACGGCATTTCAAATGGTCAGCAGTCTTCAGTTCTTGTGTCAATTAAATTCTGTAAGCGTGTAGAGACAAATCTTCTGTCAAAATTCAATGTAACGTTGTTGTGGAGAGGTTCAATTCCTGCACGCGATGACGAATAGAGGTGTCTGGATCTTCGGCTATATTAGCGTGCACTGCAGCAATATTTTCAGCTAAACAGCGTAAACAAGCACACAATGGCGTTTTCATATCTGCCACCGACCCCGTTTGTTTGAATTTACGAACAATTTTTCCAATTGCCCTCTCGGTTGGTCGATTATGTTGACCCCAAAAATCGCGAAGTGCCCGAAATGCGTTTCTGTTTGAACGTCCATTTTTGTAATAGGCTTCGATAACTTTAACATGTTGTTTGATTGTTAATCTTTCCATGATTGAAATTGCAAAAGACTAAAGTTCTTAAATCTGAAAGAAGAAGAAAAATATCATTAGATGCTTAAATTTAACTCGCATTTAAAATCGCTCTAAATTATTGGAACACATTTTATATAGATGTAAAGGTCAAACTACATTCTTGTACCCATTTTTTCTCCAATAAATATATCATCTTTCACTTTACTTTCTGCCAGATTCTCACTCCACTCATTACATCGGTAAAGGAGACAAGAACATTTCAAAACGCTCCGAAGATGATCGAATAAGATCGAAAGTTTGGCAATCTAGTTTGGTTTTGACAAAACACATTCATTTAAAAAAGAGATAAATACTGGACAAATAATCCCCTATCTACAAGGTGGAATAAAAAAGATAGTTAGAAGAAGACAAAGTTGAAAAGAAAATTAATTAAGGAAAGATTCACAATAGTCTTCAACAAAATTTGCATTCAAGAAAAACTGCTACCCAACTACTCTAATATATATATATATATATATATATATATATATATATATATATATATATATATATATATATATGAATCCGATGTCAAAGAAAAGGACAACATTAATTTTATTTATTTTCGCTGGTTACGTTTCGAGCAAAGACATACCCATTTTCTAGCCTAATAGAAACCACTTATCCGAAATTCCGTTTCTTTATGCGTGTGATTACACTTTTTTTAACCTATCTTGAAAAGTTACTAGGAGGAGATCAAGAGGAAAAGGATTTTGATCTTCATAACCAATTTCAAAACATTTTTTTTAGAGAACCATTCAAGAGAAAGAGTTTGGGGGGCATTATTGTGATTTTGGTGATTTATGAGCATGTTTTTGTTGTCATCTCGTTGGTTTTTAGCTAGCATCGGGTTTATCATGCAATCTTCTTTTGTAGACTGAGAAAAAAATACAGTCGCACCCGTCATAAAATAGATATTTAAACAAGAGTTCAGATTAAACTTCCTAATCAGTGATTGCAAATTTGAGGTTATTCAAGATATCTTTCAAGATTAAATTTTTGATATAGTGGCTACATTTTATTTGAAAATCTGATAGGTTGAAATCCGGGATTTTGCCAATAACAATGGATTCAACCACTATCTTTCAAGAAAATCCTTATACGGATAAACTGTTTTGGCCAAGGGGAAATCTATTGGATAATTAAAAATATTCGTGTGTGTGAAAATACTAGAAACCAGGCTTGCACGCCTGACATCGCCTCTTTGCTTGTAAAGCCTCTTTTTCAGAGTCGTTCCTGTCTCACCTATGTAAAACAAGGGGGAGTTAATGCCATTACAAGGAATTAAATAGACACCTGCTTTATTACTTTCCTCGGTCTGTTTAGTTGTAGTGAACGATTTTATAATGTTGAAGAGTATTTAAAGGTGGTTTGGTTTGGGAAAAGGATAATTTTTAATCCTTTCAGTAATATATAAAATGGGAGGAATTATGTTACTCGAATTGCAAGGAAAGTATGCATGTGGCACCACAATTGCAGGATAGGTAGGCCCAGCGAGAAATCCCACAAATTGGTGCCTGGTGGATCCCTGAAATCCTGAAATTGGGTACCTACACGCATTAATTAATGGAATAATATGCCATGTAATAAATAGTGAACCAGGTAAAATTGAGAGAAATACTATATCACAATTGTATATTTATTAAGAAAAGTATGAGTCGAGAAAAGCAGACAACCATAGTTCCCACGCAGTCACACGGACATATTTAGGCTAGGAAACAGCTGCCAGATGAAAACGAGCTAAATAATAGATAACACGGACAAGCTGAACAAATACAGGGTGGTATATGCTTTAAACCGTCAAAGCACATACCAATTTTAGGGGGTTTGCGTTTGAATAGCTAGCATATGCGTTATTCACTTGTGACTGTGAGAAAAGCTCCTTCTGAGGGCTTCATGAAAAGATCAGTTAGCTACAACATTGCTTTTTTTATCGAAAAATTATGATTGCGTAATTTCAAATAATTCTCGATTTATACAACCGAGCTAGAATTGATAAAGTTAGAAAGGCTGGCTTATCCGTTATCCTTTCGTGACTGCGTGAAGAGCTTCTTTCGAAGGCTTGACGAATAGCTTAGTTAGCAACAACATTAAATTTTCAACCAAATAATTATGATCGCGCAATTGAAAATAATTTTTCATTCATAAGACTGAGCTAGAATGGATAAAATAATTTTTTATTAGACGATTGCTACGCAAATTTTTGTGTTTGTGTTTGTATTATCCTTTCGTAACTGTGAGAAGAGCTCCTTCCTATGGCTTAATGACAAGCTTATTTAGTAACAACATTGGCTTTTTAAAAACATATATATATATACTTATATATATATATATATATATATATATATATATATATATATATATATATATATATATATTAAGAGAATTTCCACAAGTTCTCGGTGCAAATAGGTTAAGAAAATAAAATGTCTAAACTAATTTTATTAATTTTCAATATAGTCCTCGAACAGGTTAATGCACTTTTTAGATCTTGAAATAAGCATTTCAATCCCTTTGTAAAAATAGTTTTGTCTTTGCACAGAAAATGCTCAAAAACAGCTGACGTGACTTCATCATCACTCGAAATCTTGTTTCTCTTCAAGTTTGATTTGAGTTCGGAGAACAAATAATAACCATTGTGGGCCACGTCTTGACTGGAGGGAGGATGTTTCAATTATATGAAACCGCAATCAATAATGGCCCTCTTGGCAATTGACGCTGTGTGTACAGGAGCATTGTCATGGATGAGTCTGACTCCTCTCCTGAGCTTCCCGCGACGTTGTGTTTTGATGGCTTCCCTTAATTTATGCAATAAAAAGCATAATACTCACCATTTACCACCGTATTCCTTTCTTTGGAGTCAATCATCAAAATTCCTTCACAGTCCCCAAATACCGTTGCCATAAGTTTTTTTGTTGAAAGGGCCACCCTGGCCTTTCTTGGTGGGAGGGGAAGGCTTCTCCTGGACGACGCCAGTCCATTGATTGAATTTTTGAAAGAGGCGCAAATAGTATAGTAACATAGTTTTATTGCTAGTTACAATGGACTAAATCACCTCTCTTTCATTACCTTAGCAAACATCTAAAAATTCTCGGCAACATTCCATCCTGCGGTTGCTTCTGGACTGAAGATAGAAGTTTTAGGCACCCTTCTTGCGCTTGGCAGTCACATTATGTCTACAACGTTCATCATCTTGTAATGTTTACCGAACCATATAAAATTACGAAGCACATATTTTAACGGTGCTGTAAGAAGAGGAAGAACCTGCATATACATCATCCAAACGGTGCTTAATTTCATTCGGGTTAACACTTTTTTGCCTAAGAAATGTAATCACTTATCTATGCTCAATATTCGACATCTTTAAATATGGGCTTACTGCAAACTGAATAATATTCACCCAAAATCCGGAAACGTATTTGAATCAACAAAAAGTTCATGAATTGACACCTTTAAACACATTTTTAAAATTTCATCAAAGTTGGGCCGAGAACTTTTGGACCTTCCTGATGTTTATATATATATATATAGTACAAGAGAAAAAAGAATTGGACGCTAATGAGCAAATGAGACAAAAAAACGGAGTTTTTTAAAGAGAAGAGAAAGGGACATTAGAAGAAACCAGAATCAAAGAGAGCAGAGGGCGGCACAGTGAAGGCGATCCTTTACCGAAAAAGCAGAAATAACGCCAGGGGAAAATTTTCTTATTATTATTTTATTTTTAGGGGAATATTTCTGCCTTTTTTCTTTCGAAAATTGTTGCATAGGATTCCTTCAGTATTTTTATTTAGTTCGAGTCTGAGTATTTTATATTTTATTACTCTTTGCCAAATTTTATCGAAAGCTTCCTGTATTTCGTGGAATGGCCAGACTCTCTCTCTCTCTATATCTACTCGTACATATGCCTTTTTGGAGTTTTTGGGTCGAAGTTGGCTTAAGGTTCTAATTGGACGGTTCGTGACCGCAAATAGTTACGAATTCAGTAGAAATGGTTTACTTTTAAATTTGCAGGATCCTTTTAAAACAAATAATTCAGAGTGCAAGTTGACCAAAAATTAACAGGTAGATATTATACGTTTAAAGTTGCAAAAGAAAGACAATAACGAAAATATACCTTTACTAACAACAAAAGAAATAGAATTTGAATATACACAGATATAGGGTTTAAAGGGAATGATAGCACATGCGAAATTAAAGTCGGCACGAGACACAGTAGGGATAATTATAGGATTAGTGGTGGGGTTCAGGTTGGTGATTAAAAGGGGATTTTAAACCGGGGCTCCCACACAAAGAATGCGACGATTCGGGTAGGTCAGATTATAGAATAATCCGTAGGCGCCAACGGGTGGAACTTCTTACGTGTTCCTTGAAAGGAAGGGCCAGTCTGGATACGATGAATGCAATGGGAAAGTTGGGTTACCTCATGGGGCGGATGAGGGAGCACAAGTAGTTTGAAATCCTCGTTAGATACCTGCCGATTGACTAAGGCAGAGTTCACGGATGTCGATTTAGCCTTCGTTGTTGCCTCCGATCACTACAGGCGAGCGTTTCTTAGCTCGTACGCGGTATTATGCTAAAAGTCTGGAAGTGCTACACGCTAAACCGAGTTGGGCGATTATATAGACGGTCTGCGGGGTGGCTTTAATGGCTTGGTGGTAGCTTTTACAACTCGTGCGATCTTGGGGAAAAGGTAGCGACTCATTCGGGAGAACCGAAATAAAGTTGGCGTAGAATGTTCGAAAAACTTTGATCTATGCTGGATGGCAGGAATGCTGGCTGGAAGGCCATGTGAGATGACGTAATTGTGTCCCTAAGCAAATATAACTGGCGTGAAATAAAACGGCGTGGACCGCCGCCTCGCCCTATATCAGCCGCGCTTTCTAAGTTCCATGCTGTGATCTCGAGATCACGTGGGTAGTGAAGGGCACGAGGTCACTCTTCGAATTTATTCATCTACACAGTAAATACTTCTTTATCACTTTAAGTATGTTGTTTTGGGCTTCTATATAGTGTTTTCTAGTGAGTACAGACTTTCCAGGGCCTTTTTAAAAGTTAAAATTATTTGTTTCAATTTATCCATCGAATTAACTGCGTAGTTCCCTAGTTGATATTTTATATTCCCTTAAGAAAGTGGTGAAGTGTTATTTCTATTTCTTTATTTGGTATATCTATGATATTGGTTTTTAGATTTTATGGTATCGTTTTCTTTTTTCTCTTTATTTCTCATGAACAAATTTTGCCAATGTTCCGAAATTTTCTCTCAAATTCTGGGGTTTTTTTTCAAAAAAGTTGCTTCTTACCTCTTTGATTTTCATTTTCTCCTTTGGAGGCTTATCTTTTATTTGGTTCATCTTTTTACAGAATTCTTTTCTACTCCTCTCTCAACGTTGTTGCTTGTCATTGTGTTTACTCGCCTATTATCTTAAAACATGGCTGTGTTCTATGAACTTTAACACCATGAAAGTTTAGTCATAGCTGGTCTTTTTCTTGTCCTGCTTAATTTCTTGGAAGGAAGATTCTCTGATCTACGATTCAATTTTATGTAATAACACAATTCTATTAGCTGTTATTTCTGGGGTGCTCTTGCTTCCAAAGCTAGTTTATTGAGAGTTTTGCTTACAGCTGATGAAAGTACAAATTCAACTTCAGTATTTTCAGGGTAGATGACTGCAAATCCGTTTGGTGTCTTAAGGAATCTTATCAGCGGGATTTTTAGGTGGATAAAATCTGTGTTCTAATTCTTGAGGTTTGTATTTGTTTCCGTTCAGTATAAACCTCAGAAGCAGTCTTTTCGTGAATTTCGTGGGTTGAGTTTGCCTTTTAAAGGAATCCGTTGCTCTCCTAGTGATAGAGAGACACCTAACTATAATTATATAAATACCACCTACCTTAACAACACGCACCAATCTCCTTGGTCATCTTACTAATATAGTATTAGCCACAACAGCAGTCCTGCAACTGGCTTCGGATTCAAATCCCAGAATGGTCCCCAGTTTTTGGCTCCCAAACGGAGTCTCTTACAATAGCTTGCATGCTCCTAATACAAGTGCTTCTGAAATTTCCGTTTAAAAAGGTATGTTTGGCTAGTAATCAGGAAAGAGGAGATAAATAGGGATAACTGTAGGAAAGAGTTAGGAAGAAATATAACACCTATTTGGGGTGTTACCTCGGTTAAAGAGAAGAAGAGATTCTCATTAGCCCATAAGCGAATTTATTTGCTCTCTTCTCGCAGGGGTTGTATCTCAGAATATATTTGATAGTAAGTTAGTTTAGTACCACAAGTTTGCTTGTGTGGTTCTATACAAAACAGTGGCTACACCAACAGCGCGTTGGTTATGAGTATCCAGTCGGACTTATTTCAGCGGAATGATATATTGTGGGAAGATAACTTCGGGTAAATTACATAGAAATAAATTTGGGGGAGGGGAGGGAGCGTAGCATTGGTTTAAGATGAAATGTGTATTTAACTAATTGTTTGCCAGGTTTATAGCACATCTCCATAATGTTTTTGTTGATTTGTTGTGTGTTTTTCCTCTTTTTCATAGATGTATATTTGCTCTTTTTGTTTATGTTTGATTTGTTTTGTTTGCTATTACGTTGTATTTTTTTTTATCCATTGGTATAAATGGATGATCCTTAATTTGATTGTTACTATGCGTTTATCTTATTCGTTATTTTAATACTTTAATCCCGTTGTTTTTTCCTTTAGATCTTACTTGGAACTTGGATTTGTTTTCACTCTTTATGTCCATCATGGGTTCTATTTCGTTTCTAATAGTCTTCTGCTTCTTTGGAAACCGATATGACACCGTCTGTTAACATACACCTCGGATTCGTGTTACAGCTCTGTCATGTTTTGGGCGTATCCTTTCCTACATTTTAGTGGGAGAGTTTACAGTTTCTAGTTTAGCTTTCTAATAGTTTGGAATTCTGTATTATTTGAATATGACTTTTTAGGGTTTTAAGAAGTGTGCGTTGGAATTGGAGGATAAATTATTACCGGATGGACCACCGCTCCATAGACTTTCTTATGTTTCTTCTAAGCAAGATAATTTCATTTACTCTTCTTTTCTTCCATTTTTTTTTGCAAGTTTTGGGGGCATCCATATGAACTAATCACTACCCCTAAAATAGTTAGATCAGTCGCTTACTCATACTTCATCCCATTTCTCCATATTTATTCTATTATTCTCTTTTGAGATGGGGATGTTCTTGAACGTTTTATAGTTCTTATTACGCATTGCTTTTCGTAGTTATTCACATCCTCCATTTCTGCAGTGGAAGTCTACCTACAGTCCTAGATCTTTATAAGGAGTCGCCGGTATTTGAGTATATCATCTGAATATTTAAAAATCCTGAATATTTAAACATCTTGATGTTATAGTTTGAGAAATGGAAACCGTGTAGGGAGAATACAAGGGCAGGCCTGGGCAGTCTCTTTGTGGTGCGCTAGCTTGCAACCCAAATATTGGTCCACCATTTACTTTTAGCCAGATGTACACCTTTCTTTTCTGTAAATAGCTGCATATGAGTCCCTATTAATTGCCGCTGATAACTGACTAAAGTATTTTGTAAGATAGTCCCTTCATCCAAACATTGTTAAATGCTTTTTCAACTTCACACTGTATGACATCGTTAGTAAATTTTGCGGCTTTGGCTTTTTGCAATCTTTTCAGTTATTATGTCTATGGCCATGGTGGTAACTGTATCTTTTCTGAATCCAGATTACAAGTTATTCTAGAGTTGATTCTCGCCGAGAAGTTCAAACAACCTCCCAAATTTTTTCTATTACTTACTGAGGAAATTCAGGAGACAATTGGGTCTATAGCTTGGTAGTTATGAATGAGGATTCTCCAGCTTTGGACGAGTAGAGTTTAGCTATCTTAAGATCTTGTGGGAAGTATACTAAGCTTAGGCAGGAAGTGGACAGTTTCATAATGACTATAAAGATGTTTAATGAAGTACTTTGATAGTTTATTTTAGTTAAACACATTCTCTTTGGAGTTTTTGTTTAAGGAGTTCTATAGCACAATTTACTTTTTTTATCGTTATTTAGACTCAGTTTTCTCTTTGCTCCTCACGTTTTGAGTCTTAACTATTATAGAGATGTTATCCCTCAATTATTCTTCTACTCTTTGTTTTGACTCTGAGTAAAATTTAACATTCTCTTCAGCAGTTATGGAGAATATTTGATTACAGTGGCTGTTGAATCTGCTCTCTACGTCTGCTCTTTCTTGTATAAAATTTGTTTGCTCGTTGTCTATCTTTACTTTCTCTTATGGTATCGACACTTTAATCTTTTTGATCATTTGTTTTTTTTCTGCCTAGTATGCGTGAACCTATTTATGATCATGATCACACTAGTCCTTTTGATTGTTTGCATTACTCTTCATAGGTAGCTCTTATTTTCTAAATTCTTAAACAAAAGTTCAGATCTTCTTTCAATATTTGGAACATTGGCTATGCTTTATTTTTGGTCCTGTTCTTTTTCATATTTTCGTAGATTTCAGCGATTTTGTTTGCCTTCCTTTTCATTTTTCTTTTCCACCCTGGGTGGGGTAAGTTCCGGTAGGATATTTTCGATATTAGCTTCTTTTAATGAACTTATGATGTTATTAGGCTCGTTGTCGATTGTGTTTTTGTCTTCTCCATCCAGTGGTATTAGGGTATAGGACGTTAATCTTTCAGAATATTTTTATACTAATCTCTTGTTTAATCCCTTTTCCGATATTACGCTCTTGTATAAATATATTTTACCAAATCTTTTACCGTGGGTAACAATTTTTTCTAGTCAGCATTTGGTATATATCGCTATTCTATTTAGTTCTATTCTATTTTGAGCATTTGTATCCCTTTTGGAGTTGTTGTTTTATCTATGATTGGTCTGCTTTGTACCTTTTATTTCTTTTCTTTTTTCGCTTCTGCTGTTATCCATTTTCCGTTCTATTTGTTTTATAATGGCTTGTTTTCATATTGTAGATATTACTTGAAATATAAACGTATTCTGTATTATATTAGTTATATTAGTAGTTCTTTCACTTTTTTCTCATTTAGTTTTGTTCTAAAGATCCAATTAGAGTTGCCTCTTCCAATACCTTTTGGTGGTTTATATGCTCCATATACATATATTTTCATATCAAAATAGGCTTCTTCGTAAATTATTTCTTGAGTTTGTTTTGTCACTTTTTTAGTCTTGTGTATTTTTATTTTTGATGTGTTCTATGCCATTTTATTTTCCTGATTTGTCTTCTCAATCAGTGATATCATATTCTGTTTCTTTTGAATTCGAAAAATTCTTCATTTTTGGTTTACTCTTTTCATTGATTTTGGGGTGACTTTTTATTATTAGTGATCTGATGCTCCCCATTGTGCCTTATTCTTTTATTTGCTCTCTTATTTCTACTTTTTCTCCTCTAAGTTAACCTTTTCTCCTTCATCTTCTGTTTCTGCTTTCATCTTACTTTGCTTCAAATGTTGGTCTTTTTGTCGTAAGTTCCCTCATGTTGTTACTCCGGAAATTTCTGCGAAGAAAGGGTTCTCAGGAAACCACGTCGTTCAGAGGCCGTCTTTGCCAACATTAATTTCATTGTTAATGCAAATGTATCAGGTTTTGTTCTCTTTTTATGAAGGAGTACTTTATATATATATATATATATATATATATATATATATTAGTATGTCAAGTTCTATCCTTTTTATCAACGTTTAGCGCCACCTGGTCCTCTTTTGATTCTTTAGATTCTACATTTGCAACAATTGCATATGTTTTATTTATCTTCTCCTTTTTTTCTTTCATCCTTACATTCTTCACTTACGTTCTCACCTATCTTTGAGCAGTTATTACCCATGGTTTAACCTCTCCTTACTCAATTTATTCATTCACATTTTTTCCAAACGTAGTGTGGACGTGGATATTTATAGTATATCATTTGTTTTTTAAAGGCATTTATTAGTTTTCCATTCTGCCAGTTTATAACACTGGAAGTACGTTTGTATGTTTATGAACTTTTCTCTCACCATATTGTATGTGGGGATTATTATGAAAAAGAAAAGAGCTTAGTTTAAGGTTGATCTGATAGCTTCTTCGTAAATTATTTCTTAAGTTTGTTTTGTCACTTTTTTAGTCTTGTGTATTTTTATTTTTGATGTGTTATGTTACGTCTACGTCTTGAAAAAGTTATAAGTAAAAGTATATAGTAAGAGTAGAGTGGACAGTGTGTGTTAAAAAAAATGGTGAAAGGGAATAACTAAGAGTTAGAGTTTTGCGCTGGGTGCCTAGGTATCTCCTTTCTTCTTATCACTGATTCTTTCCCTTCGTTCTTCTATCTTCCTAAGTTGGGGGCTCTCGCGCCTCTTCAGCACTTCTTTTCTTCTCAAGGTTCTATTAGTGTTCTGTTGTATATGTTTGTATGTAGCTTAATTAAAATACGATTGCAAACAACTTCGATGTTACGTGTATATGGGAGCTGGTTCCACTGCGCCGGGTTTCCCGCTCGTGAAGTTGCCTTTGTTGTTGTTTATGTAGTATAGTCAGATTTCTAGGGGTTTTCTATCCTATTCATTTAATATGTTATTCAATTTGTCCCACACGTGGCTTGCCCTATTGTGTAGGGACACGTTAGTAGCCGGGAGGTTGATCTCCTGGTGTCTGTTCATAATTCTTTTACGTTCGCGTCTTCTTGTGCCGGTGATGATGTATACAGCGGAGTATTACGCTCTCTAGAGTTTCACAACATTTGACTTAAGAAGTCTGTTTAGAGAAACAGCTGGATATAGTAAGGTGGCTATGCATATAGCATTGTAAATTTTGATTTGATTTTTTATATTCAGCCCCCTGATTTGGATCATCTTAGTGATTCTATCTTATTGTGCTTACCATAACCATTTTCTAGTAAGTTTTAGGCAGAGCACATTTCCCTGGTACTGATATCTGTATCTCTCTCCCTCCACCTGGACTCTGGATGTCTTCTTTCTACCTATAGGAACGATCGAGAACTTGTCAGTGTTTTTCTAATCTTCCACGCCTTTCCGTGGTTGTTATTTTGGCAATGTGTCGAGCATGCCTGCAAGGGCTATTAGCGATTATGATGATATTGTCCGCGTACTGGATATACCTCGTTTTTTTTGTATACCGAGCTGAGTAGGGGAATCCTATAGATACTTGAATTTGATGCTTATACTCCAAACCTTATCAAAGGTTTTACGGACGTCCCTCAACACTAAGTCAGTGTAGTTTTTCTTGTATTTTGCCTTTGCTATCGTTTCAACCAGGACTGCCAACGCCGTTCCAGTGTTTCTTCTTTTTAGAAAACCAGGCTGATGCTGTGCTATTAATGATCTTGCTTCGAGATTATTCATCAGTGTTTTGTTGATAATCCTTTCCAATAGCTTGGCCAGTGTTTCTAGTATAGTTATGGTCCTGAAATTTCCAGGGTGATTTGGAGGTTTACCAGGCTTAGGCAGAAATATATTTTTGCTTTTTTTAATGAGTCAGGAAAGTAACCCGCGCAAATTATAGCATTGCATATAGAGACTAATTTTTCTATAATGGAATCCGGTTCATGGGCCAGATTCTCTCTGGTAACGCTAGACTCTCCGGGTGCCCTATTTCTGGTGTTAATTAAATCATTTTTTAACTTTATGAGGGTCACTGGTTTCATAGCTTTCTCCTCTATGTTCCAGTAGAGGTACAATGGTTGGGGACTGTCTTGAGGTGATGGCGTTCGAGTTCATCTAAGACTATTTGCTCGTATTCTCCGTCGAAATCTTCATTTTTGCTGGATGATATATCAAATACACCTTTCCAATTTTCACGTAGTGTAGCTTCAATCTCCTGGGGCTATTTTATTTCCGCTCATTTTCTTTAATTTTAACTTAGATTTAGTACGCTTCTTTCCTCTGGCTAAGTTGATTTTGTTCCAGAATTTCGATGGATTTATTTCTGAGTCGATCTCCTCCACAAACCTATTACATCTAGTATTCCTCTCCTTTGCTATAGCGATGACGAGGTCCTCCTTTGGGGCTCTTCCTTCTTGGTGGTTTTTGTTATTATTTTATACCGGCTCTCGAGCTCCGCGATTTGAACTGTTCTTAATGGATGTGGAAGTGTTCTTGTCGTAATTTACGGTACAGATTTATCGTCTGCCTTGAACAGTGCTTCCATTAAATTCTCAAGTGCTTAGTCTATTTCCTCTAACGAGGCTTCGGATAAATCGTTCAACTGTGTTTTGCTAGTTCTTCCGCATATGCTTCCGAATTAGCCTTTCTGAATTGTTTCCTTGGTGGGCAGTTAACCTGTATTGGGTCTAGCCATATGTGGTTGATGGTTTGTTAGCTCTGTTAAGGCCTAAAAATGTTGGTAAGTCTGGGCCTATCCTTACTACTACTCCTCTCTCCAGTAGAGTATCTAGACTCTTTCTTGCCTTATTGAATTGACGCTTGTAGCCCGAAGCTCTACCTCGCGCGTTCAGATCACCCATGCATACGGCTGGATATTTTCTTCCGAAAATGTCCAGGAAACTAACGAAAGGAAAATAGTCCCTTCCGCGGGGTTGATACCCTGTGGAAAGAATAAGGTTTGATGTATATTTTTATGGTAATTGGCAGGTATGCGTCGTCTAAAGCTTTCAATCTGTTAAATTTGATATAATTTTGCACTGCGATCGCTGCTCCGTCGAAATTGATGTCATTAAGTGTTGTAGGAGAACGACGTAGGAGGACCACCTTAACCCTCTCCCCTCACCCATTTTTGGAGCAGAGACCGCGTGGTCTCAAACAAAATCCTAAGGAAGGAAAATAACGAAGATTCTCACATGGAAGTCGGTGAGACACCCCACCTGGTTTGCCTAAATCAGCTAATTCCCCCCCTCCCCCATGATCGACGGACAAATTAATTCCCCACAAGACAAGAGCCTCCAGTCAACCACGTGCCTCGAGGCCAGAATTGGCGCCAGACGAGCATCCTTTCAAACGCTTATCTGAAACAGAGCTAATCCGTTCGGCGCCAAATTTATATTGATACAACAGCCGTGCCTGGAGCCCTTTTAGAGAATTAGCCGGCTGACTATATATATTCATGGTCCCCAGTTACTCGAGAGAGAGATTACAGCTGACGTCCCTTGAAGATACGTCCCCCTTTTGTCTCAAGTCGAGCTCCTGAAGTTTGAAGGTCTCCTCGGCTAGATCACGACCGCAAACCTTTGACTATTTTCTATAGGCAAGTTCGTGAAGCAGTTTCTTCGAGGAGTTTGTGCGACATACTCCTCTCATCCCATTCAAGAAAGTATGTCGCCCGGTCTGAGGGCACTCCCCCAAGTCTAAGTGCATCTCGCTACTCCGCCCACTAGTAATTCATCTTGCTCCAACCTCACCTGGCTCTTCCTTGAGGTAATCGACTCCCATTGCAAGATCTCATCGCTGCGCTGCAAGATCTTCTCATCCCGTGCAATCCGAGTCTTGGTTCTGTCACCACCTCCCCGTTCTCCGAAAAGCTAGTCCGTAAGGTAAATGTCCTTCCGCACATTTTTTTTTATTCCCCGCTGTCCATACTTTTCTAATTTACGAGTCTCATTTACATTTCTCTATTGCATTATTCCATTTCCGATCTGCTCATTGCAATTGCATAATAACTCAATCTTGACCCGTGTATATATTTTAGTGATTACCTTTTTTTGGTTGTAATTAAATAATTTATTTTGGGATAGTCTCTTTAAATAACCTTGAATGAATCCTGGTATTTTACGAACCCTTTAAGGAGCTCGATTACCCACCCTTTTGTTTGAGCCTCCCATTGAACTTGAGCAAGGCCTACCTCCCACTCTTCATTCAAGCGCGGCTTGTCAGCTTTCGCTCGCCTATTTATGCGTGCACAGACCCAGAGACTAGGTTGTACACTGATAATTGTACACCCATAAGTGTTTTGGGCTATTTCTGTATAGTTGAATATTCTGATATCATTTTTTTCTGGGTCGATATTAATTTCATTTAGAATAATTACTTCCGGATCTTCTTTTAAATAACCATTAATTAGTGACGGCCTTTTATTATTCCAGCCTTCAATATTGAGATTTATAATTTTTAATTTTCTGATATGATCTATTAATTGAGGTCTTTTTCTTCTGAACTTAATCTCTTTTCGGCTTTTCTGATTTCCTTTTCTGTGGTCGATTTTGGTCTTCCAATTCGTTTTTTCTTGAATTCTTTCTTCTTAAATATGTGACATAGATGTTGGAGGATGCTTAGGTTGCCCCGGGTAAGTATTTTGAAGACTTCCCAGGCTGAAAATGGGCCCTAAAACTCATACTTTATGTAGCTTTTTATAATTCCTTGCAAAATTTCACTGTTGGTCTTCTGGAACGGTCTCTCCTCCGAAGCAAAAGGTTTTACTCTAGACTCTTTTTGCTATTCTTCTTTATTTATAGGGCTCTCGGTGGTGGTAGCCTCATTAGTCTCCTCTTGTATTTTATCTTGATCTGATGAAGTGGCATCTTCTCTTCGTAGTTTTTATCTGCTAGTATTGGTTCGGTTTCCATAGGATCATCTCTGTTCCTGCTCATTTTATCTTGTTGCCTTTGCTATTTTGGTTCTGCTGGGATGAAAGTTGACTCCTCTGACTGAATGTAGGTTTTGGTTTAGAGCTTTCTTTATCTGTTATTCTAGGTTTGTAGCTTACGTTAAGGATTCGATCGAAAGGGGGTTCTTCGCGAACCACATCTGTTCTAATCAGTTATTTTTTAACGGAAGATTTAGCTCTTTTGAATAGGATCCCGAGTTAGCCCCATTCAGCACATGAGCGTGCAAAATACATGCCAGTATATTCAGTGATTTTATAATATTCTTGGTGGGTTGGATTTGCTCTACGGTAGGTTTTGCAACCTTTGCGAATGTTATATTTTGCTTCTTCTCCTCCCGTCTGACTTTTACCTTCTTCCTGCTATTTATTATTTTTCCTTTGGGGCGGCAAGCCATCGATAATATACAGTGATCCCCGTTGCAGTTTAGACATTTCTTGTTTGAGGTGTCGCATTCATGCGATGTGTGCGTTTAGTGCTACACTTGGAGCACCATTTAGTTTCTTTCCTAAAACATTCTCTTGTGACATGCTTTTCTAAAGCAAAGCAGTTCACGCTTTATCTGATCTGGTGTGATTTTAAGTGGAAAACTACTAGGCCAATCTCTTTGGCTTTCATTGCCATACTAGTTTCTCTGAAGATCAGTTTGAAAACATGTGTATATTCCGTGTTGTTAATTATGTTGTTAAATTTGATAACTTCTTTGAATTTAGCCCAGCTTTGCGCTTTCTAGACTTCGTCTTTGATCTCTTCTGCATTGTGTTCTCCGATCCGAGTCAACTTGGCGGCAGTAAATTGTTTTCTGAACTTCTATTCTTGGGGCTATTTTCACTTCCAATCCGATTCCGTTTAATCCTTTCGCCGCTCTCTCCGATACCAGTTTATCAACTTCTTTATGATAAGAGAAAAACGCAATATATGAGTTTGAGTAGTAGAGAAGTTGTACCAAAACAATTCTAAGTTAGCCGTAAATGATCTTTAAAACAATTTGTTCGATCGGGATTTACACGCCGTTTCTGACGCGCAATGGGACCCGTTTTGTAGAGTCCATCTTCTTCTGTTTATCATATATTCTTAGATTTTTTCATTAAGTAGAACACTAAGAAATAAAAATAGGAAAGAGGAAGACTATAGGTAGATAAAGATTGCGGTTATTATCCAGGTATTGCTTGGCTTATTTAGCTAGCAAGTTGGTTACCCTGCCCACTTGTCGATCACCATTGCCTAAGAGCTTTCGATCCCACCTAAGTCAAGGCCGCCGCTCGCGTGAGTCTAACCCGTCCCGAGCTAAGCTTCAGACTGCACCGAGTTAGCCGCCCGGTTCAGATTTGGCTTCTGCTCAAATAGGTCCCTATGGAGACTTAAAGCTTCCCTAAACCGACTTGCCCTAATAAGGGTTTATAGATAGGGAAGGTTTGCCCAAGTATGGATTCCAGTCAGGGTCGTGTCAGGCTGTCACTGTCTCTTCAGAACAACTTGTTATCTTCACGGAAAACGTCAGGAATCTTGCTTCAGAGCTTGAAATTTATTGCTTGTCAAAAAAATTTGGTAAGAAAGAATTTCCAACAACTTCCATATGGCAGCCATCTACGTTCTCCAACATAGAACTTTTAAGAGGCGGGTATAGGTGAACATAAATATAAATAATGGACCAATCGCGGGATAGGAAACTTTAGATATGCGTAGTAATGTTAGAACGAAACTGTTAAATACTGAACACACAGTCGAAGAGAGAAGAAAAGGGCGCAGCCAGTCAGCTTAATATGTACATCGTACAAAGAACTTAGAACTAGAAAAGTGGTGAAACTGAAAATCTGGAAAGGCGAAGATCAATGCACAGAGAAAACAACTTAAGCCTCTGCTGGACTAGTTGGAGAATCTTTCTGTGTTCTGTGGACGGTCTATATGCCATAAAGTGTAACTCTACCATTAATCTCCTCTTTTTTCTACCCTATAACTTCCACTCATTTCACCGACTAAAAGCAACACAAGACTAAGCCCAAATCCCTCCTCCCTAAAAAATAGGCTATAGTGAGCCCCAGAAGGAAGCCCCATTAGGGACGCAAAGTAGAACAGTCCTTATGACCACGAGCCCGAAATTCTGTGGAGGCGCCTAATAGCTTACATCCATATAGTCAGAGTGCTCGTGAAGTGCTTATCTAAGGTAGGCAAATAGGGAACCATAGGCTGTTAGGCAATTAGGGAATATCTCTACTGTCTTTCATTTCAGTTTTTATACTTGGAGACAGAAACAAAATCAACTCTAGTAGAAGCACAAAGAAAGACGCCTAGGCGTTCGAAATCAAGATGACGTGAGACCGACCGCTACTATTGATTCGGGGCAGCCTAAAATACCTCAGAATATAACTACTGAGAATCAATCAGGACAAAGAGCATGACAAAGTTGAGATCTGCTTACACTTTACGGACATATAAAAAATGTCTCTGATAAATAGTATTGTCATCCAAATTGGCTACCTAGTAGTTTGCAGTGCAGAGAAAGACAGAACAGTTAATCACAAACGAAGAGATCGAAGTCCTTAAAACATACTTTCCCACAAATCACAGCAAATAGAATTATAAACTCAAGCGAAGTGGACATCTGGGTAGAATCGCACGATAGAGATTAAATAAAAAAGGAGATAAGAAAGAACCACAAGAGAATCATTGTAAAGCATAATAATTAAATTGTAGAACACACGCACGTATTTACGAGCGTGTTCAATCAGGGAAATGACGTGTAAGATCAAACAATTATGAATACTCATGTTAAGTAAGAGAATTCTCCAAAAATATATAGAAAGTGAGAAGAAAATTAACATCCAAATTTGACTTAGGTGTTTCAAAATGGAAGATCTCCTAAAACTAAATTATACTGTCTTGAATGCGAACAAAATTACCACGAATGGAGAAACTGCAGGGAAAGAAAGTAAATAATTATTAACTAGAATGGATTACACATAAAAATGGGCACTTCATAGAAATTAAAGAATATCTATAACGCGTCCTAACATCGGTTATTTACCAGGTGGCTATAAGCTAACTAAAATTATTTTCGCTCCCAATCCAGATTAGCTACATAGTAACCTTATCAATTACATCGGTAAAGTATCGAAAAAGTCCACAATCGAAGACTGAAAAATTTATTCAAGAAAATAATCGATATAATGTTTATTAATTCAGATTCTGAAGAGAAAGAGATAATAATTGGGATAATAACAGAAAAATTATCCAAGTACAAGGAATGTTAAATTACCTGACCGTGTTCTAAGAGCTATAGAGAAAACCTTTGGAAAATTCTGGGTCAGAGGAATGCTATATAAAATCGTAGATCTCAAGGCGAACAATAAGCTGGATTGAATTTTCTGCAATTAAATTATAAACAAAAGAGCATATGTGATAATTATTAATGATTAGAAGGAACCAAAATTCAACTAAAAGCTACTGGAATAAACGCTTTCATTCTAGGACAATAGCTGTAGTAATTAGCAACATAAGAACTAACAGGAGGAAATTTACGAAAGTCTCACTCTCCAGGATCAAGGTAGAATATATTGAAGTAAAACACCAGAAATACAGATATCATACAGAACGTAACGCCTCAGGATTAAAAATAACATCAGTAGGCGATAAAAATCCCATAGTAGAAAGAAAAATATGAGTCATCTACAATGCCAAACCTTTTATACAGCTTGAGGAGGTTAAGCACAAAAACAAAGAGAAAAATCTCTTTGGCACTCGGAAGGAGGGGCTAATATACCCCTTCTCTCAATCAAGATCGATTCAAATACCCAAAACTGGAAGTCCAAATGATTCAGAACAAAGCTCTCTATATATTTCCGAACAAGAGAAGAAGAGAGCAAAGTAGTCAGAGAAATCTATATGAAAGGGAATGAATAGAACAGCTCAATATCAACTCCAAGAAAAGAGAGGAGCAAATATAGAGAAAAATATAATTGCCTTTTACGATGTTTGCCGAACACACAAACATCACTGAAGAAAACTCCCTTAATATTCGATTTCCACGCGCAGAACATCGGCTGAGAGTTGATAAAGCATTGTTGTTAACTTAAAGTGAAATCATCCACCCTTGAACAGAAACCGAGGATATATAACCTGACCAAGACCATAACAACATATATACATAAATAATCAAACAGGAATATCGAAAAAAATACAAAAGTCTCAAAGTGAAGTAGAAAGTGAAAAAAAAGCAAAGTTAGGGGAGATAACCAAAGTTAAGTTTAAATGAATAATTAAAGTGAAATAATAAATTTACAGATAAAATAACTTAGTAAAAAGTGGAAAATTACTTCATAAATAAATACTAACAAACAAGGTGAGCGTCTTCACCCCTCATCCTCAAAGGAGCAGCTTGCCCTTCACATGCAGACCTTCGATCTGTGGCTTACGGCCTATCTGGCTCTGGCAACGGGGTTTCCCTCTAAAAAAAATTAAAATGGTTTCAAATACAAATCTCCAAAGAATTTACTCCTGGCCTCTGTTTTTTTTCAGATCCTTGCTTCTTTTCTAAACATAAAGGTAATAATTTTTTAAGGCAATTCCTTTGAAATGAGGAAAAAAACATATCTCGACTTTTTTTTCACATCAAATTTGATCTAATAATACTGTAAAACAAATTTCAGTGTCAAGAAAAAAACAGATCTGAATTCGAATTTGATAACCAAAACTTCTCAAAACGTAACATTTTGAAATTATACCGATTTCCACGATACTATATATGTATTTCGCTCCCAAAGTCAGATTAAATGTATCCATTGTAATAAATAAATTCATGAATATATAATTAATCAGTATGTTTATTAGAATTAATTAATGGATTAACCTTCTTAGTGGTAATTACTTCTTCGTTTGTAATATGTCTAAGGTGCGTTATGCTTTAGGTTCCAGCGGAAGTCAGCCAGCATACAAGGACTCCATTTTCCTTTATACCTCTATTCCATTGACGCTATAATTGTATGGAACCTCTCTCCAGGTTCATCACTCACATCTCCTGCATTCTCTGAGAAGAAGGACATATGAGAATGAAGAAAGTGTTACGTAAGTGACATATTGCATCCGAGACCTTGGAAGCACTCGATTAGGCTCTCCAATAATTACTCTCGCTGAGCCCCTTAGTGCTTTCCCAGAAGTCCTTTGTGTTCCAGGTCGCAAGCTTAGTTTCATCCATTGTCGCCTCGAATTCTCATGAGCTATAAATTGACGAATCTGGGGGCCTACAAATATGCCTTCTTTAATCTTTGCATCAATTATTCTAAGGAAGATTGCTTGAGGTACTGGAGACATGGCTTCTTATGTTGCGGTGCTTTGGTAAATTGCTTCATTAGGCCTAGTTTTATATGCAGTGGTGGCAAAACGATTTTATCCTTCTTCACTTGTGTCGTGGGTTAGCCGAGATTATATATATATATATATATATATATATATATATATATATTTATTTGTTTTATTATTTTTTTCATGAAGCAAATAAACTTTGATTTGAGGCGTTGTTTCGTGCCTCGGTGATCGATTGAAGATCGTTCTCTAAGAGTGCTAAACTTTATTTTATTCTTTCTTGACTTTATCAAATATTGCCACTTCAACTCGTTCGAGGATAATTAAAACAGTCCTTTTACTAAAAAAATAGACTTTAATGAACATAAACCCTCCCACTAAATAACATTAAAAAATACAGATCTAATACACGTATAAAAAGAAAATAGGATTACTGGGCGAGCTCTCGAACCTCGATTCGAGATAGAATTTTACGGGGGAACAATTTTAAGTTAATATCTTCGTCCTTAGCCGGACATCCAATTAACTAATTTTTATGCACGGGGACATAAACAACAGGATTATTTTTTACTTACATAAGGTAATAGAGATTAAAAAAAAAACGAGAACAGTTAGAATATCTTCGGAGATTTTGTTCCTGAGAGGCATAGCTCGAGTAATTGATTGTTTGCTCAATAGATGGCGTTCGTCAACCAGCCTGCCAATTCGACGGGTCACGTCACTCGGGAGCTGAGTTCAGGGAGGTGGCTTAAAGAGAAAGCATAATTCTTCTCTTTCTAGGCGGTCGTGGTGACCTTGACCTCGTTTTCTTCCGGCCGAGAAGAAATAGTTGTCTTCTCTTGTTTCATATTTAGTTGTGATTTTCCAACTCAGATAGAGTAAGATTTGGATTCCTCAAACTGAGTAGATTGATACTTAATAATCTTGGGGCTCGAACGGCGCCGAGCTTCCTTGGTACAATCTGATATTGTACAAGGACTGCAAGTTCTCCACGACTTGCTATAACTTTGTACCAGTGATTTTTGAGTTTTCTTGTCGAACTCGAAAAATCTTCTGTCAACCGGTGACTTTCTTGTCTCTTCGGTGGGAACGAACAAAAAGCCTCGTTTCCTCCGGTCAACCTGTTATATACCCAAATTACTACCGAGGGTAATGGGGAGGTGGAGGAGGGACTCGCAAAGTGAGACCCCAGGGTGGTCTCCCGGGCTTGGCGTCTTGTAGCTCTGAGAGAGTGCAGTACGAGATAGGCAGTTTGCACTTTTGAATTGATTGTTTATAAGAACTCCCTCGAAGACCTGCCTTCTGAGCTGAGGTCAGGAATATGTCTCCTAAAATTTACCATTTTGGCCGTTTTCCTATGTTACCGGAGAACATCCGAAGGGCAAAGTTAAACCCAGATGTCTTTTGTTATTATTTCCTTGGCTCTCCTCACCAAGAGGGAGGCATCGATACATATATATATATATATATATATATATATATATATATATATATATATATATATATATACTAAACTCTTATATCTCTACAACTAGTGATGCATGAATTACATAATGTCATTCAGGCGTCATTCATAGTTTCCCGAGGTGACAATTCTGAGCGTATATAATGATCTGATATGGACCTACTGTCCCACTTTAAAAGGAAGCACAAGAATTTGGTGTATCTAGTCAATAGCTCCATAAGTAAGGCTACAACATTTAAGTCCGCACATATTTGCCAATTATGCTCCTTGTAACTTATGCGGTCTAGAATAAAAGCAAGGTTCTCGTATGCGTCTCTTAAAATTCCTGAGTGGACAACTGAAACTGAACACATGATGTTTCCAATGTGCAACAGAACAGCTTTTATGCTGTAAGGGAATGCATCTATGAATAACCCACCCTTTCATTTTGTTTATAAGTCAGCTTATGGGCAGTAAATAGTCCCTTGATATCATTACAATTATTTAAGCTTTTCAAAAGTCAAGAAATGCTGCAGATCTAAAGAAGGCTTCCCTAATATTGTAATTCGAGATTGTTCATCCAAAAAGGTTCCATTGTTGCAGACGTAAGGCCAGGAGCTCTCTCTGTTGCTCAATTAGTGTTAGATCACAAAATAGATCATTGAGTTCCGATTGGGTGATGAGGTCTGGTTTCTTGTGAGATTTAAGCTGTGCTGCATATGGTGTAGTTTTAGATTCTAAATCGTATGAGTTGCTCGTTTAATCGCTTGGTAGTTCAGAGGGCGGTTGTGGTACAGTAATAGCACTTGAATGTTGAACTTGGAAAATAGCACACTGAAGACCTGCATACATGATAGATTTCTTCCCTTATCGGTTGCAACTTGCAGGGAAATAAATTGAAATCAGACTAAAAAGGGATTTTAATGTATGTGATCACTTGCAGAAATTGTGTAAGTACAACATTATTTGTATTTTGATATTTTAAATTGATACAACTCTTGAAAATATATTAAAGACCAGGAATCAAAACACATTGAACACCCACCTTTAATATCTGTTAAGCAGAAGAGGCAATCCTTTAAATGTTTCTTTGGCTCCCTCCAGACCATTGGTACGACAAACAAGAGACCAAGCCTTTGCCTTACACCCAGGCAGAAAGGGAATTTGTACACCTGGCACAAAATATGAGAGGTGACCAGCGTATGTCCAGGTCACTCAATTTACATCCATGGACAGCTGATTAAGTTTCTTCACATGTTCAGTAACTGTCTCTTGTATTGAATTAAAGAAACAGATTCACATATATAACAGAAACTGTCTGCAAAACTTTTGCATTCTCTAGGCATTTTAGCTCTCTTTGCTGTAAAGAAACAAGGTCTGCTGACCAAAAAGTCGCATGCGCTCACTTATTCTGATTTATGATCTTGCGATCTTCAAAACTTTCAATAATTTCCAGACTATCCTAAGGAAGACATTAACAAACATATCATCGAAAAAAGAATGTAAATCAACATAAGGGTTTTAAATTTTGTTAGAATCGGCCGAATAGTTATGATGTTATTGGCCAAAACAAAATAATTCCCGGTATAACCATGGGAAGACTTTGAAAATTATATAATTCGAAAGAGAATGTAAAACAACATAAGGGTTTCAAATTCCGTTAGAATCGGCAGAATAGTCACAAGGTTATTACGAGGGAAACAAAAAGCAAACCAGGGACCGACCAACAGTGTGATTTAGAGTCGCCCGCGATTAGACTCCCACGCGATAAAATCACCGTAATTTTTGAACAAGTTCTGCTGACCAAAGTCGCGTGCTCTTACTTATTCTCATTTATCACCTTACGACCTTCAAAACGTTGAATAATTCCAGGACTAACCTTGGGAAAACCTTGGCAATTAAATCATTCGAAAGAGAATGTAAAAAACCCCCATAAGTTTCAAATTTCGTTAGAATCCTTCGAATAGCTAGGATGTTATTTCCAAAACAAAATAATTCCCTGGCTAACCCTGGAAAGAGCTTGGCAATTATACTATTCGAAAGAGAATGTAAAACAACATAATAATTTGAAATTTTGTTACAATCGGCCCAATAGTTACAATGTGATTCCTAAAATAATAAAAGCAAAACAGGGCCCGACCGACATAGTGAGTAATAGAGTCGCACCCGACTATAAAAGATATAAATAGTAAGAGCAAAAAATATTCAATAAAAAGTAAAAATACGAAGCATTTATACTAAGTTACAAAATTAGCAATCGTTAGCTAAGAGTTTCCACGGATTTGGACCCATAAAACAAAAAATATTTAGTATATTTTCATAAATTTCATAGGTAAGGTTTGATAAATACTTTAGGTACATCGCATTAAAATGAGATCAAAATCTGTTTATAACTTTTAAATTTGTCAGTTTTGAACCACTCCTCCTTACTTTCAATCCCTACGGCACCAGCATTGTATATAACGTAAGTAAGATAATAATTTACGAGAAACTGGAGGGTCGTAAAAAAGTCGGATGCTATATTTGTCATTTACGCAAAAAAAATACCCGCAGAAAAGGTTATTCTCATTTCTGGGTTGTTTTCTCGTTTTTTTATAGTTTAGTTTTATTTTTCTTTACTCGTTTTTAGGACAGTTGCAATTTACTCCTGTTAAAAATTGAAATTAAAAATCTATTTTCAAAATATGATTGATATAACCTTCGAATATACGAAAAGATTACAAAAGAAAATAGCCATTTTTAATTCCTTTTGTTTTACAAAATCACAAACCATTCGATTACTCCTATTTATTTTTAGTCGCATGCAAATTTAGTCGTGGGCGACTTGACATCTCACCCCGTCAGTTGGGTCGATCAGTCCCAGTTGTGCTTTGATTTCTTTTCGTAATAATATTGTAACTTTTCCGCTGATTCTAAAGAAAGTTGATACCTTTATATTGTTTCACATTTTCTTTCGAATGATATACTTGCCAAAGTCCTCCCAAGGATAGCCAAAGACTTATATTGTTTTGGCAATAGCATCATAATTCTTCGGCCAATTCTGACGAAATTTGAAACCCTTATGTTGCTTTACATTTTCTTTCGATTATATAATTATCAAGGTCCTCCCTAGGTTAGTCTGGAAATTATTGAAAGTTTTCAAGGTCGTAAAGTCATAAATCAGAATAAGTGAGCGCACGAAACTTATTCGTCAGTGGGCCTTGTTTCTTTACAGGAGAAAGCGGTAAAATGCCAAGAGAATGCAAATATTTTTGAGACAGTTTCTGTTATATAAGTAAATCAGTAACATTTAGACAATACAAGAGACAATTGACTGAACATGTGAAGAAACTTCATCAGCTGTACCTTGGATGTAAAGTGAGTGGCCTGGACACTCACTTGTTTTACATTCTCTTTCGAATGATATAGTTGCCAAAGTCCTTCTAAGGATAGCTCAGGAATTATTTTACATTCTAACGAAATTTGAGATGTTTTTGTTGTTTTAAATTCTCCTTTGAATGATTTAATTGCCAAAGTCCCCACATCGGTAGCCCGGGGATTATTATGTTCTTTTACATTTTATTTAGAATGGTATAATTTACAAAGTCCCCTGAATATCAACCAGGCAATTATTTTCTTTCTGCAATATCATAACTATTCGCCCGTTTCTAATGTAATTTGAAACCTTAATATTGTTGGCAGTCACCGGAATTGCAGCAATATTTGTAAGTTACATTATTGTCCTGTAGTTCACCTGTTGGAGGAAGACAGCTGTTCTCCAAGGTGAGAGAGATGACTGTCTTCGTTTTGTATTAAATTATGGAATTTAATTTCATGAGGTGAGGGTTTGTTCCAATTAACAATGGCTTTTGAACGTTTATTTTTCATTTTCATTGTCACGAGATATGTTCTATAGCTCGTCTATGTTCTATAGATTTTAAAATTTAAAAGTCAATACTCGATTGCGTATGCATGAACAGACAGCCGTTACCGGCAGTCGAGGCAATTCTTTGCTTTTTAGCAGCATCGATGGAATCCTCTGAATACATGGTGTTTGACAGCATGCTAGATACTGTTTTCATTTCTAAATCAACGGCCATGCATGATGATGAATGGCAAAATCCATATAGAAGAGGGCGTTGATGACCGATCTTTTTTAGCGTAAGGCACAATTAGAAGACCTATTCAAGCAAAAACCCAAGTTCTTAACCTTGAAACGCAACTATATTGCAAAGCTTTCTCTTTTAGTGCGAACAAGAACTTGAAGAAAAAGAAAAGGTAGGCAGCCTTGATCTTCCGTTTCTGAGGTAAAATTCATGGAAGCGAGTAGTTTACCTCTATTTCCGTTGGTATAATATATATCACTTTCCCTTACCATTCCTCAAATGTAGTCAATCACGTTTTCAAAGAAATTGGTGTTCAAATCTCAATATATCTTAATGGAAGCGATCCTCTTGATCATAGTATGCTCCCATATTCTTCTCTTAACTTGTCAAGATGGGCATAATTCCCAGGCTATCCTAGGGAATGATTTGGCAATTATATCATTCGAAAGAGAATGTAAAACAACATATGGTCTCAAATTTCATTAGAATCGGGCTAAAAGTTATGATGTTATTACCAAAATAAATAATTACTGTGCTAACCTTGGGAGGACATTGACAATTATATCATCGAAACGTAACGTTAAACGACATAGGGTTTTGAAATTACGTTAGAATTGGCAGAATAGTTGCAGTATTATCACCAAAACAATACGGGGACCGACTGACCGACCGACCGACATAGTGAGATATAGAGTTGCACACGACTAAAAACGCTTTGAGGTTTCTTTTTCTTTTGATGAATTGTGGTCCATAAAAGACACTAGCTTTATCTTTTGCCACAGAGAGTTTGAGAAAGAAATATTGCAAGTTACTTAAAGGCTGCAGACTCTTTGTTAAGTGCTCTAAAAATTTCTTCATGGGATCCACTTTTAAATGAAATGGAGGGGAGAACACCTTTAGAAGTTTTATCGATTTTTCTGCTTGACATTATGTTGTCCAAAGAGAACTTAGACCTTTATATTCAGTGCTTCTTGTGGTAATGTGCTGTGGTATACTTACTGCCCCAAAGACATTGAAATTTGGTCAAACTTCCCTCAGACTCATGCAAAATGGCACGATTTTAAACTCTCGAATCAGTTCCTACCCATATTCCTTAGAACTAAGAGCTTGTAGCAGGAGCTTCACTTTGTTGTAGCCCTCCTTGAGATATACTGAATAAGCCAAAGAAAGGGATGGATGCTTATTCAAATTTTGGACAAGAAATACATCTTTGCATTATCATGTGCAACTTGATAAGTAATGAATCTTAAGAAATGTTTGATATTTTATTTGGCTTATTACTTACACAATTTCATCAAGCAAATCCCACTCTTTGAACCTGGGAATAAAAAGTTCAACATTTGACTTTAACAAGCCAAGATTTATAACAGGTTTATTGAGGTCTCTTTGGTTTAGTTAGTATGTATTCCTCTCAACAGCGTCATTTATATCACTGAAGTCTACTTCTTCAGTGATTTTTTTCAGAGTTTAAATGATTGCTTTCTTCTGAGGTGAGCTTGGTTCATTCTAGGTAAGTAGGTACAGGAGAATTTTCACTTTGTGATACTGGTGCAATAGAGGTCGGAAGATTAGGGTAAGAAATAGCAGGTGCATTTTTGCCCGTTCGACGTTATGTTGAACTAGTAGTTAATTGAGTGGTGAGTGTGTTTACGCCAAATCATCTTCTTTTCTCTCTTTACCACCGTGTAAAGGTAAAAATATATACTTTATTATTCCTATGTCCTACAACCAAACATAATAGCTTAAATAGGTACTTGTGCCCTTTAATAGTTTACTCTTTCCTCAATTTTCTTACTTTTCAATGTTTTGTAGCAGTGTTCACAATCATAATTAGATAGGCAGGGTTTGTCTTAGTCTAAATTGGCGTGCCCATGTATGATTTGCAAGTTTAAAAAATTCTCACAGATGCTGACGTACCGAAAGTTTTTGCTCTTGTTTTTATGATCTTATTGCAAATATAACAGAATTCATATTGATAATGATTGCAACGATTTATTTCTCTTCTAATGTGTTGACTATGATAGATAGAGCTGAAATTAAAGCAGATCTGTAAAGTCGTGTATAAATATTTCTGAAGTAATTTTCTAGAATATTACAAGAGGTTTTAGAAGTTTCCGGTGGTGAGTTAAGGAAGTTCTGGAACATTCTTGCAACTTCATAAAATTCTGCTAAATTCTATAAATTTCACATTAAATCTAAAATATTTGGGAATGTTCCTTTAAAAAAAATATTTTGCAACATTCCAATGCTTTCAAAAAACAAGATTTACAATCTTCTACCATAGTCTAAAAAAATTCAGAATTTTATTAATTTTCAAAAATTTATAATATCCTAGCATTATTTTCTAAAGGGGCAAAGCAAATTTAGAAATTCAGTTCCTTACCTACAAAATTAAAATTTTGGTATCAAAAGAGACCTTTTCAATTACTTTAGTTACGCACAAATGGTAAAAAACACATAAAACTTAGGCACAAGAAAAAAGAATTTTGTTAGATAGTGTTATTCTTAAGTGTCTGTCAAATGGTAGAGACATATTCCTGGCTATCTACATTTAAGAATATCTATTAAACATAGCTTGCATAGATGGTTTGCTTCTGTGTAAAGTTATTTTTGAAGGTGATATTTTCGACCCTATCCATTTAGAAGTTGGAAATCAGAACACCATTGGTGCGCCCAGTGCGACGTCGTCAATCTGCATATATATTTTTCCTTCAAGACCGTAGATCGAACTTCCTTCGTGGATGTCAGAGAGAGAGAGAGAGAGATTCACGCGGAAAAATATGGCTAAGGAGGTATCTCACTGACGAACTTATCTTCAACCAGCATCTTTCGGTAGACTTCCGGGGCGATAACGAAGCGAGACGAGTCAAACTGGAGCCCGGACACAAATCAGCGAGAGGGCTCTAAGCCTTGAGTCGGAGTGAGACCCACTTCCGACGGCAAACAAAATCGCCTCCGGTGATGCCATATATATTTCTCAGCGCGGAAACGAGCAAATTAATATTCAACCAGGAAGCAAGCACTGCTCAGCAAGTATCCATCAGTAATCACTAGAATTCATTGGAACCATCCAAAGGACAAAACGCACCCCTTCATACGCGACTCCCTATTACCCTAAAGACTTGCAGGCACGAAACCAGTTGTTTAGAACTATGACAGTCAAGGACGTAAGGAATAATTTTGGAATACACGCTTTGTTCCGTGCCTTACAAAGATGCTCCCTCGAACAACCCCTCGAGGCCCCTCCTCTTCTTGGAAAATTGTAAGCCTATTACCTTTTTTCAATATCACCGTCGAAGAGACATGACGCTTTCCAACTACGAAGCATCGCTTTCTCATCTCCTCCAGTTTTCTTTCGGGTGAATATTGTGCTACTCATAGCTCGTGCCTAAGCATTTCACTGTAAATTAATTTCCTTTGCTAAACAATTAGTTTTCCCATAGTGTATTAATTATTATGAAATTCTGTTATTTGTTTGTATAATAGTAAAGATTATTTTTGTTTCTTTTGTTTAAATCCTTGAACCGCATGAAAAGCCTTTCATTTATTTTCTAAGTCGGCCAACTGAATAAACGCACTCGAATAACTTCAATACTTTAAAGGAACATCTCTCCTGCGTCTAGGGAGGGCAAGCGAAGGTCAGCGAAATCTATGACAGTGGATGATAGCAGGAGCTGCCGCATGATATCTTTTGGGATAGTATGGGGTGTAGCTTTCAGTATGGTAAATTACGCTACCTTTTGATTCAGTAATTCCGTTCACTAGAGCACTTGTGATAGAGTTCGCTCAACTGCTGGTCAAGATTTTTGAAGGATGTGAAGTAGATTAGAAGAGAAACGTAATGTATAGTCTTAGGGGATGTAGAAGGGGATGATTAAATTAAGACACTTTGCAAGGTAATAAGTAAAACATGGTGTTTGAATCTTGATGAGGCTGAGAGGGTTTCATATGAATATCCCATCCTGAAATCACTCTCGATTAAGGTTGTTTTTCGGAGTTGGCGGTGCTGTTACTTCCTTAAACAAGTTTGCTCAGTTTAACTTTTAAATCATTGGTGGGATCCCGTGTGATAGTCTTCAACTTATTGTTGTGGAATATTGTTTTCATTATATTGAGGTAATCGTATTTGTCCAGAAGCACAAAGATTGAAGATTTATTGGCTCTGCGGATGACGATATCTTTATTTTCTGTGAGCTCTTTAGCGGTTTTTCGAAAGCGAGAGGTTATGAAGAAGCTTCGAGTGTGGTCTCTATTATTGGTACAATCATCACAACATTAACACACAGTCCATGCAATTATTTTGCTAGATAATATGTTTTAAATGATAATTTTGTTTTGTTACAAATGACGTAAATCTGTCTGATCAAAATCTGGAACGTTGAGGTAAATCTTAATCAAGGTGATAATGCTTAATTCCATCTTATTTGATTACCAATTAAAACTTTTTAGATTTTTTTATTTAATGCTGAGCGTGGTAATACCGTATGGTTGGATGGTTGTATTACCTGTCAAAATTCGCCGAAGAAATTAAATACTTTTTTCTTTCTTTAATGTTTCTGGTCGAGCAGATTGACCATTATTTCGATTGAGGACACTATCACTTTCCATGTAATTTCTCAACATTTTTCAAGATTGTATAATTGGTTTCAAAGATCTTTAAAAAAACTGTTGCTTGACCATTTTTTCAATTAATTTCCAATTTTTACTTTAAAGACAAGACGAAACGATGAAAATTCAAGATTTCTTGCTTAGTCTATAAAGTGATGGCTTCATAAAATTAGTAAGATAAATGGGTAAAGAAAGAGGCGTTAAATACCTGGAAAATCTGATCTTATTTATTTTTTTTAGCATTTTGCTAGTTTAGTATTCCCGGTGTGGCGATGCAGTGCTACGTCTACCGTCTGTTTAGTCTTCCATGTTGTTTGACTTTACACTTAAATTCAATTTACACTTACATTTTAAATGACTTATTCATTTTTACGTAACATTTCACTTATTCACTATTCCTGTTTACACTTTTATTAAATTTTTGCTTTCACACTTTGCCTTTATTTTACTTAGAGATATACATATTTCTACTGAATTTATATTTTCACCTTCATTCAATACACTTAGGAAGTTTAATACCTTTAATGGGCCCAGCAAGCACTAATATATTAGTGAGACGCGAAAAATTCTACTATTTATTTTTGTTAAATTGAGAAGTGGGATAATTTCATACAGCGCTCCCCCCTCCCCCCTACTGCTTGAAGAATTGAGAGTTTGTTCTAGTAATTCATTGGATTCTGTTGAAAAATGAATCCGTAAATTGGCTCCTCTGTCGTGAAATCGTAATTTACCAACTCCACAATTAATTGGTCCGTTTTCTTTAATACGATTAGTAGCGTCATGAGTTTCTTTTTATTTCTCTTCTTTTCAATTTTCCTTCACATTCTCACCGTGAGCCTGACAGCAAAGTTCGCTGAATATGAGTTAAGTTATATCGTTAACAAATTGTATATTGAGGCTTTTGATTAGATGAAGCTTGAGGCTGAACTTACATATAAGTTACATATATTATTAGTGGGAGGCAGCTGCCTTATGGCGGCCATTCTTTTAGACTAAGTTTCATAACTGGGAATTTTTCTCGTGATGAAGCTTCTAAGAAAGCTCTGCAGTTGCTCTTCCACTTACCGACGGGTTCATGATTCTAAGTCCTTCCTTTTAAACTTTTCGAATGCCTGCTTA
Source organism: Ceratothoa steindachneri (assembly GCA_963969495.1). Classification (NCBI taxonomy): domain Eukaryota; kingdom Metazoa; phylum Arthropoda; class Malacostraca; order Isopoda; family Cymothoidae; genus Ceratothoa; species Ceratothoa steindachneri. The sequence goes on along the minus strand of OZ018324.1, from coordinate 65,785,276 downwards.
AGAGATCGGGCAGCGACTTCTACCATTAAATTTCAACCCGGATCATTCGCGAATTTCTCCACAAACACAGTACCAATTGGGTCCTCTTTCCTCTACTAAATACAAATTGCTGTTTATCATTCTTTCTATTTTCTTCAAACGTTTCGAAAAACCTCCAGCACACTTCTCTTTTTAAAAAACTTTTCCCACGAAGTTGCCAATGAAGATAGGCCTGTAGCTGAAACGATCAAACGGGATTTACCTGTTTTCGACATAAAGATCATTCTCGCCACCCTATAATCCACTACGAAGTAACAAAAGTGATTTAAAGAGCTTCAAGCTACCTTTCAGGAAAGCCTAGGCGAGTTAGAAAATGTTTATAGTTACCACTATATATCCTGGGATTCATTGATTAAAAGAATATATGCCATCTTTAGCTCAGTCACAGTTATGGGCATTCATTATTGCAAGTATTTATCTCATTTCGCCTGCATGTAACGATCTGGTTAAATAATGCCTCTAACTCCATTATTTCCATTTCCAACTGTAAATTGGATGTGACGTTTTATTCCATTCTTATGGGTTATAATTCTTCAAGGTTTCTTGTAAATTTCTTCTCTCCCTATATATAATATATAATCTTCCAGCTATGAGACTATTTTCACTTTCGTAGTGAAAATATGAGGTTTTGTGATTGATCTCCAAAATTTATGCAGGCATTTTGCTTCGCGATCTCTTATACTCTTGTACAGGCTCGGAAGTTGTTTTAATTTGAGTTATATAGAGAGGTGAATTTAGACTTAACTTATAACTCATACAAAAAGTGCTGCTATACCCTGTTAACCAGAATCATGCTGCTAGATATGATTGATCCTTGGTATTTTTCTAAGGATTACGTCGAGGTTGGTGAGCCTCTCTGTCGCCTAATTAAGATCCGTAAAATCACTTACCTAAAGATTTTAATAATCTATGTCTAAGAGATAGTTTAATCATTTAAGTTGACTCATATGGCATATAAAAGGCACCTGCCATTGAAAGATTTTAAATGGCTATAGTAAACATTTGCTTATGAAAATTAATGAATTGTAATTTCCAATGTTTATCTCACGTATTCATAACTTTAGCAACATAAGGATGAAAATGACGAAGAAAGTCAGCAGGGAAAATAAACCTTTTATTTTTTGTGAGTAGAAATTTGAAATTAATTCTATTTCAGTTTGATTCATTAAGCCTAATTTATTTGGTATATTCATTGCGAGTTTAAAATTTTTTAGAATTTCTTTAAACGTCGAAATTTCCCAAAGTTTTGGGTTGTCAGTGCATTTCTAAGTTTTTAGATCGTATATATTTACACACAAGTTATGAATTCAATATAAAAAGGAATAGAAGAAAATATCAACTCAAGAGTAATATAAGAGAATAAAAACTTATGACAAAAGTTTCACAACTGTAATTTGTAACAATGGTCATAGTTAACATTTCCTATAAACACACCGATTTCCTAGTGCCCAAAGACAAGCGATATATTCAGTTGAATAATAATAATGTTATTCCTATTAATAATATATATTGAAGTAAATAATTATATCTATTAATGTGTTTCTCTTTCTTTTTATTACCTTTAATTAAGTATATAATGTAAGAGGCGACCAGTCCTTCATTGAGAAGTTCCTCCCTCGGCTTAATTATCGTCACTTTGTATTCCAGGACAAAAGGAGAAATCTCTTAAACCAGAGAATATATGTTGGAATGAACCGCTCCGATTTTACTAACCTATCTGCCTCTCAACAAGCTAGTTTTATTTCACCCCAATTGAGAGGAGTTTGTAGTGTCCCCTATTTTGGAGAAGAATTGCGTTTCCAGGACGATTTGCTTCAGCGTTAAGCGAAAGAGATATAAAGAATCTCATCTAAATGGTTACAGAGGAAGCTTCGCTAGTTTATCCCTCAATCCCAGCCTGAAGGCTGAAAATCGGCAGGAATTATTCTTAGTCACACTGGTATAACCGTCTACGTGGGTAAAAGTAGTGTGGAAAAGCCGAAGGTAACCATTCCTCACATTCTACGTAGTATTCATTGAACTAAAAATGTACCTTAACACATGCTCTCAATGTAGGCTACAGGGCTATGTATCTGCATATATTTTCATGTATATCAAATATTATGGCATTTTAATATTTTTCCTGCTCATTCTAGAAATAAGGAAAAACACCTTTCTAAATGTAAATTACCAACAGGGGAAAAAGTTCACAGCGCTTCTGCTTTTATTAAATATGGCTTATTTTACGAATGAAGAACAGGTGGAATAATGCATGTTATATAGTAGAGAAAAAAATCGAGATGGATACTGGTTCCATTACTCGATTAATTGTGAATAAGATAGTTAAGAGCATCCTTTATGAATTTTATTATTAATCTAGGTTCTTTGCCCTTGACCACGTTTATTATTAACGAATAGATCTGTAAATAGTAAAATCTTTTAAGTAAATCAGCATATATCCGGTTGGAATCTTATGTTATTTTCCCTTGGTCTCATGTGGTTTAAGGGATCTTCTTCACACTTATTTGTCTGTGTACGAATGATTCATTAAATTTTACTCTGATATTCCCAAAGGCCATTATTCGCAAAAGATTTCCACGTTTTAGTGTTTTGATATAAATCATTCTCCTTATAAGATTGAATCTATTTTGCGTCCCTTCATTCTTTAATCCTTCTCCAATAATAGAATAAAGTATTATTACTGAACCCTATTAGTATTTTGAACAATTCTATCAGTCGGAACTGCGAGTAACATATATTCTTGTCTTTCTTCGTACAATTTATTCCTAATTTTGAAAAGCAATTTCGGTGACATATTTTCCAGCCTTTCTTATAGCGCAACGTCTTTATTTAGATCGGTAGACAAAATTTGCGATGACGGGTGAGAGATTTATACATGGGTAGGAGACGATATCTTTTACATTCATCTTGAAATACCCTGAAATCTATCATAACTTTAAGCTTCTTAGGAGGTATTTTAGACACATTTGGTTATTCCATGGTTAAGACCCAAGGCCTCTTTCTTAATAAATAAATTTAGAATTTGTCCAGATATTTAACACATATTTGTTGAGGTCGCAGTGTAACTTTGTCTCACTGCATGTATAAACCTCTCATTTTTTAGATGGATATCATCAGGCTATGTATAACCCTTAGAAAAATAATGGTATCTTCTGTGAAGAATTAGGAAGGTAATGTCCTCAATTTACAAAGAATTTCTTAATATTGCTCACTTTATGTTTTAGTAAAAGATCTTATGTCGTATAGGATCAAAAGCTTTTACAAATGAAAATGTATAAATACACAATATATAATATTTTGTAGGCATCGTTAAAGTATCTCTTATTGCTCTTCTTAATTTAAGTTCCCTCAATTTCTCGCTCGATTCTTGTCCGAATCGGATCATGAATTGATTAATAAGTTTCTTTTACGGAAAATTATTAATGACACTTATCCTTTGAGCCAATAAAAACTCCTTCGTACACAATTTTCTTGTAGATTTTAAAATTTTTTCTTAACTTTCAACCATCATAGGGCTGCCCTAATAATAAAGTAAATGTTATCCTTTCAGGAAAGTCTCTTCTCTGCTCACCAGGAAAGGCCCACCAGCGATTTAGAGAAAAACCAATGGGCGTCTTAGTTGCAGAAGGATACGACGTTGAGTTACGTTGCGCCATCGATGACCAGCAAGGCAAAGTTCAATGGGCCAAGGATGGTTTTGCGCTCGGTAAGTACTCAATCTGAGGAGACGCAACAACTGAATAGCTTTGTGTATTTCTGTGTGTAATTTTTAAGGGTTAAAACGTGGCTACAACTTTACCTATAGGATTACTATTTTGCAAAGCATAAAATCCTATTCATAGGTGAATACATGATGAGGTAAGGAAAGAGATACAGAAAAGAAAAAAGAAAAATATTCATATATATAACATTGGCCACCTTTTTCTTTACCCCATTATTTTAATGTATTGTGTTGTTATACTAGATAGATTTTGCTCTTCCCTAAGGACATGCTTTTGGGGGCCTATTTAAGACTCGTGAGGATTACTTCAATTCTATTTCAGTTTTATGGCTTTTACATTTTTTTCATTGTCATTCTTTATTTTTTCCTCTCAATTTTTGCTCATTGAGAGCAAAAATTAGCGTTTTCTCATCTGGTTGTCATTTCAACTTCCCTTTTTGAAAACTTTCAAATATTTTGAATTCCTTTAAAGCAGATCTACTCTGAATTTGTTCAACATTCCGCAAAACTACAAAGAATTTGTGCACCTTTTGCTTTATGCGGCCCTCCTGAAATTTAATGCTGTAACTAAAACGGGATATCGGCGTGCTTTGGTCCAAGTTCAATTTCATCTTTTAATTTGGAAGGGGAGGCTAAAATGTTGGAGGATGTTAATTGAGGGCTGATTTGCACTGAAAACTTGATCACGTGGTATCATTTTCTACTTATTTTTCCAGCTTTGAACAAAGAGATTTTAATCGATAAATCAAATGGCTTTATTTAGTATTGCCGCTTTGGCTAAGCGCCAGATATAGTATTTTTAAACCTGGCGGAAGAAAGACGAATGTTTTATCATTAAACATAGGGAGAAAGTTGTTAAACTACCTCAAATAATGGGATTATTTTTTCTTTGTTTGGTAGAAGAGGAGTGAAACATTGTTATAAATATTGACATCGTATTTAATGTCATTTTGAGAGGGTGAGGTTCATGGAGTTTATTTATTTTGGAATATCGGAAAAACGAGAAACAGTGCTGCTGTATTTTAGTTTTTGAACACTAATGAATTTAGGATAAATGAAAATCGTGGGTGGTAGAAAGACAAGTAAACAAAAGAGTCGATTCCTTGGAATGCTATTGATCCAGTTTCCAAAGAATGTAGGCCCCCTGAGAAGGCTGAGGAAATGGTAGTGGAATAAGGATGAAATCTATCAAGTGAAAGAGAAGGGGAAAAAAGAGTCAAGGGCGCCTTGTCCAGGGGCTAAAGGAAGGTAGAAACAAAAAAACACACATGTAATTAATCAACCTCCGCACATCCAACTTCTACCAAGGGGATAATTTCTTGTAGTGCGGTTATATTCACCCAAACCACTCTTCAATATACGTATGGTATCCCTAAGAGCCATAAGAGCTAGTGTCCCTAGTGTCACTATTGTTAACTCCCGTTCGATAAATTAACACAATGATTCGACTCGTTTATATCTCCCATTTTAGGAATTTTAACGAAACACATTAAAATTGTCCAAGATTTAATCACATATTCTAAATTTGCCAAAGTTTATATTAATAAACACGGGTTCTTATCTCTAGATGTTGATTCAATTTTCACCAAGGTACTTGTAGGTGAAACATAAGCATTTTCAAAAATAAAATTACATCTAGCAAATATTAACCTCCTTGTTCTTAATTATTAATGTATGTAAATATTTATAATAAGGATTTACTCCGCAAAGGAGCTTATCGCAGACAATGAGATGTCTTTTCCATGTCTTCTCCCGTTCTTTGTTGCCTCTTCTCGGAATACTTTGTATCAAAAACATGGCCCAATAATTTATATAGATGAAATAATTTGACTATGGCCATAGAGTACCAATTTTAATAATTTTTCAACCAACAGAATAATTTTCATCCATTCATTGATTTCTACCTGGAATGAGAATCAACTAATCTCCATTTATTTCATTAATTCTTACACAGTACTTAGATTCAAATAAAATGAAATAAATTAAGAGAAAAGTGAGACAAATAACAGATCGCCCGACCAACACCTTCCACCTTAGCTCTAAAACAAATGAGCAAGGAGGTGGAAAGGCCCAGTACTCGTTTGTAGTCCCCCGCATCCACATTGTCCAGAGTTTTATTAGATTCAGCTTAACATGCAATCCGAAGCACGATGTGTAGCTTGTATCTATTCTAGATCGTTGCTGTTTATATTGAACAGTGTCCCTCGTATTTACTGTGATTCTTGTGTCTGAATATGATACTCAATGAAGAGTAGGTGCTGAAAACTGAAGGAAGTAAGAGGTTTGCAAAGAGATGCTAGTTTCCCTGGAGATCGGGCTAATCTGTGGCCATTTTGGCTAGTTATAGTTACCGTAAAAAAACGTTGTATTTGTTTTGCTTGAGTACCCCGCACTTTTTGTTTGTATATGTGTCTATTTGTATCTTTGCTGATGTAATATTTATTTATATAGGGCGTTCTCTCCGTTATTAGTAAATATTCTTAGTAAAACTAGTGTATGGTTCCATCTCTCTAGCTATACTTTTCTATTCATATTCAGGTTATAATTGTCCTTACTCAATCAATTCTGTAGTGATGCTTTAGTTATCATATTAATCTTGGTCGTCGTTAAGTATTCCTCTCATTTTCTATGTGTAGATTTCTTCTTTCTACTCTTCTCCTTTTTAATCAATCCTTGGGAAACTTGGGAATAAACTATGTGTTTTTCATCCTTCTATTTTGGAAATTTATATGGTTAAACCAATTTCTCTTTGGTTCTGTCTTTTCTCTGACTTTCCTGGCTCTTTTTGCAATTATTCTGTTAAGTAGCTTATATTTGTCTCTGTATCAAGGTTTTGTTTTCTTCTTATTTCTCCTGCTCTAGTGTTTGTTATCATGTACATGCCTTTGTACTGTACTCTTTTACTTCTCGAGATCGTATACATCACTAGGGTTGGATAAATAATCGCAGGCAGTATTATGGCTTCTTAGTAACGCGCGTTTTGTAACCTGATGTAATGGTTAGCCCAAGTACCTTACACAATTTGTCGCATTTGTAGAATATCCTTATACATATGCATCGGAGAAGCTCCTCTAGTACACGGGTTCCATCTTATATTTATCCTTATTGGTTATAATTTTCTACTTTTCTTCCTATCTATTGATGCCTTTGATCTCTTCTTCTGTCCTTTTATCTCGCACGGGTCCATCCCTGTAAGGGCAAACTATCTGTTGGCGGAATTAATCAAATGTTCAGACAACCCTCAATTCTGAGTGGTGATATATCGGCGGGGTAGATTGAATGGAGAGAAGGGCGCAAACATCTGATCTGGGGCAAACCAGACACCAGCTCAAATTTTCTCAATGATAGCGTCCTATTTCTACATAAACACGTCTCTTCATTACATAATCGCATAATATCCCATCGCTCTTGTTGTCCATTTCCAAACTGAGTATCATGAAATGCAACCTTTCTACTAAATTTAGTCGAATGCCTTGGACACCTCCCGACAGATTCTGTCCACTATCATTTTCTATCTCTTTACTTTCGAAATCTTCTCTAGCCTAAATCTTAGTACCCTTTCCGTGCTTTTGTTTATTATGAAGCTAAATTTGCAGCTTTTCCTTAGGCGGTTATCATCAAGTTATTTCTACAGTTCACAGGAGAAAGTATCTCGTGTTCAAGCAACGATAAAGATGTTTCTTGCTTAGTTCAGTATGTTCAAGGGAGTTTCAAGATAATTGAACGTCGTGAGTCCAACTTTGCCTGGGTCTTTTTGTCGGAAGATTTTTATCCTATCTTTTATTTTATCTGATTTAATGACTGCATCCTTTCCATCTTTATTGTTTCTTCGTCCCTCAAAAAATGAAAAGAGGCATGTTCTCTTGATTTAAACATTTAATTCGCCCTTGATTTGATATGTGAATTCATTGCCATAGTTATCATTCTCACACAGATTCAAACACTCCGAACTTTACTTTTTAATCCCCTTATTCAAATGCTTATTTTCACTTTTAGTCAAGCAATACCAATAGAATAAATTAATCATGTGTCTAAAGCATACATATATGTGCCTTGGTGCATAAAAACCATGTCAGTCTCAACACAATGATTACGAAAGGCATAATATCGAAAACAATTTACATTTTTTCTCATATCCTGAATTTTGTATTAAGGGTGTAAATTTTCAAGCCAGGAATGCATTTTATCTTAGCTTAATTAAATAATGAACAAAACCAAACCAACCCTCATCCAATTGAACTTTAGTTTTCCCAAATAAGTTAAAGCAAGCTATTTTATAACAAGCCTCTTACTCAAATCAAATATGTGGATCAACTTCCATGTAAAATATTAAATACCCACCATTTAGTAAAATAATTGTAATTCATACATATCACCAAAATACACATTATTATAAGACAACATTTTTTAATAATATGACAAATTCTAAAAGTTTTGATTAACTATGTTAAATATAGAAATAAATCAAGGCTGTTTTATACTTTGTGGTAAGGTGTACAGGTACACAGGACTGAACGATAAATTTCCAAAACATTAATCGGAAGAAAGACTGGCGGAAACGACAATTATTTAAGAATGAATTAATTGATTCCATCCCAATACTTTATTCGCTTCAAAGGTAACTTCCGGTTCAAGAAGGTAATTAGATCGCTAATCACCTCTTAGAGAGGAATCATCTTTGTAATTATCACATTCGCGTGTTTTTGCATATTTGTTTATTATCATGGTTATTGGCAGGGTATATTTTTTCAGTTGGTATTTAATCAGTTTTGGGGAAATAATTACCAGTTGTTGTATAGCTAAAGATTGGAGCCTGTTGACCCCAAACTAGATTTGTATTATGATCAAATAAAGTCTTCTTTGTCGAAAATACATTTATTTCAACTGAATTATCAGCGTATCTATTACGCTAATAAAAACAATGTATATATATATATATATATATATATATATATATATATATATATATATAGTACTCAGAAGTATTTGGTCTTTTTCTATATAAAGGTAAATAACCTGATTTATTTCCTATTTTTTATAGAGAACTAGTATTTTACTAGTCAGTTTTCCCACCTTTAGCAGGTTTCTTGTGACATTTGGCAATAACGAGCTGTCGTTATGTGACTATATTCAATTTCACCATGCGGTAAAACTGCTGCAGCCCACGTTTCTTACAGCTATAATCCAGTAGACGGCGGTGTAGGGTGTTTGTATAAATTTTAAATTTAGGCAGTAAATTTCATTTAGAGTGGTGTTAATTCAATTCATGGCCGAGATGTGTGAAACTAGTAATACTAGTCCCAACAAAATTGGACAAATAGAAGTATATTTCACTGAAACCACATTTAAACAGGAAGAAATTTCAAAGAATCTAAATGTTGCAACTCAGCCAATTGGTGCTATTAAGAGAAAATTGAAAATTAAAAGGATGTGTCCTGAAAAAGAGTTATAAACCTTGGTCGTAAGCGAGTAACAACCATTAGGACCGATATAAAAATTAAAAGAATGTCTTACAACAATAGGAGAGCATCTTTTTTTAAGAGTTCCCGTGAATTAATGGAAGACAACTTTACTGTGCATCCTAAAACAATTAACAACAGACTTTTTGAAAGTGGATTACACGCATATAGTCCAAGAAAAAAACCTAGGCTTACCCCAACGATGGGGAAAACGACATGCATGGGCTGAAAATCCTATTGCATAGCCCTTTGAGCAAAGGGATCCGGTATAACCATCTAAAGTAGTAGATTAGAGTCTTTATGTATTGCGTGATTGATAGAATATGACATTTACTGCTTAAATAACATGTTATAATTGATCTCAATCATCAAACAAGCTTTAGGAAGAATCAATAAATAGGACTTATAATCTTTGATTGCCATAGACTAAAACAGCCACAAGTGTTGCAGGTGGTGGTTTCTGACGAATCTACAAAAGCAGTGCTCGATGATCGGGTGCAAAGCGTGAGAAAGAGCTCTGGTGAAGAACTTCTACCAGATTGTCTTCAAAAACCGTAAAATTTCCACAAAGATTATAGTGCGGGGGCAATTTGTATCCATGAAACTAGTCCCCTGAAGATAATTGTAGAGACTATGGGCCAAGAGAGCTACCTAGCGGTATTTAGAGGCAGTCTACTAATCTCAAGTTTGGGAATCGTATGAAGATAGTCCTTGGATTTTTAAACATGACTCGGCCCCATGCCATACACAAAATCTGTAAAAAAGTGGTTCTAAAAAAATGGTGTTAAGGTGTTACCATGGCCAGGAAATTGACGTTACGTGAACCTCATCGGGAGTTTATGGTCTCTGTTGAAAGATCAAATGCATCAATTTCCTATTCCAACGCAAAAACAGCTTATTGAACGCCTCATTGAAGTTTGGTTCCATTCGGATAACATCAAAGATCTTTGCAAAGAACTAGTTTGTGGCATGCATCGTCGTGTACATGCCCTTAATGCTGCGAAAGGGCGGCAAACTGACTAGTGAAATACTAGTTCTGTATAAAAAATAGGAAATAAATTAAGTTTATTTTACCCCTATATATAGAAATCCCCAAAATTTAAAAAATACAAAATAATCTTTCCTGTACTATATATATATATATATATATATATATATATATATATATATATATATATATATATATATATATATATATATATATATATATATATATATATATATATATATATATATATATATATATATATATATATATATATATATATATATATGTCGTGGTATAGCTCTATATATCCTACAGACATCTATTATATTTGATTTAGAGTGCGCGGGGGTTTCCTTTGTAAATGATTTGGGTAGGCCGAGGACCGGTTACAATGTCAGATCCTCGTAAGGGTGGGATAGTCCAAAAGATGCTACTTTAAAACTTAGTATTGGCTGAGAGTTCTAAATCTCACTTAGTTACAGGCTATTGTTATACGGCTATGATGAGCTCGACGGTCAGAAAGCAAAGGAGTACGCAAAAATAGACTTTAATAAATATTAATAATTAAAGTTAATATGATACAATAATACACAGTTAATTAAGATACATAGTTATGCAAATGATAATGGAGAACGGTAGACGGCAATTATAAATTTGGGGAAGCTAAAATATTCGTTACGCTACCTTGTACATCAATGGAGGGGTGGTGAAAGACGTTGCTCATTTCCTGTTGGGTCACCTTGACGGGGTCCAAGGTCAACTTGTTTGTAGTGAAATATTCTTTGGAGATGACGGGTGGTGGGGGGGGGGAGAGTCTTCAAGAAAAGAGGTTGGGAATTTTTCCGGGGTAAATTCCTTTGAAGAAAACGGAGGGTGAGTTTCTCCGAGACGTCAACGGTTTGTTTGGTCGGAGATGCGTAATCAAGGGGGTATTACGCTAAGATGAATCTTCACTGAAGTCTTTTGATTTAAGACTTGGTTCTTGTTTGGAGATGGCGTTGATGAACGGAGTCGGACGGGTATTCTTATGGGGAGAAGAGTTCTTAACTTACTCTAGGTGGTGAATATTTGTTTTATCCAAGAATAGATGCCTGGTTTTGTTCACAACGTTTCCTTGCCTTTGGCGTATGACAAACCCGAATCGAGGAGGAGTAAGAAGGTATGCACTCGTGAGCGTCTCTCGCACCAATCTGCTCATTCCACGTTACGCGGGTAGATATGGACACCAGAAGTGAGATGGCTTACTCCATAAAAGAGGGAGAGGGATTATCTCACATTGTTTGAGTCATGGCGACACGGCCCGGAATGCGATTGTCTCAATCGCTCCCAGCGTGGCTGAAAGGGGGGGGGGGGAGGGGAGACTTCTCGTCTTGTCCAAATACTCGTCTTGATAATGGCTACATTCCATAAGCCCGCTACTATACTTTCTCACGCCTTTGTGCTTCGAAAATTGCTTGTAAGCAACACGAGGCCCATCACGTGAATGCAATGCTTAAAAGCGACGTTATTTCTTTCCCCACAATGTATATATATATATATATATATATATATATATATATATATATATATATATATATATATATATATATAGAGTGTGATCTGAGTTTATTTATACAGATATATTTGCTACACGTTAAAGCCTTGAATGATTGTATAATAATATTCATTTTATTCAATGAAGTCACCTTAAGACTCACTCACGACCAACAGGATGCTTCGAAACTAATGTCAGGCTTTTTCAATGGTTGCCTTGTTTAACTGGCTAAATGTTCTGATGATCCTGGACCTAAGCTCCACTTGGTAATACACGGTCACCCTCTTTATTTCTCTCTCAATCAAGCTTCAAACACAATTTTCCAGGAGTGCAGAATGGCGAGTTGGGAGACCATATGTTCTGAGAGATGTGGCAAAGAAATTGTCTGCCAGCCAAGACTGGGTCCTCCAGTCGTTGTGGCATGGTGTAGAGTCATGCAACAAATAAATGATTTTTGCGTCAGCAATTTATCCCTCAGAGTTTTTGAGGTATAGTAATTATTAGTGAAAAGCATTGCCCCCAACCCAAGATAAGGCTGCATCAATCTTAGGACAGGTGTCTAGGTTGTATTCAGAAATTGTTCTGCTAGCATTTTCCCACAATAAATTTCTACATTTAGGGAATACCCATCGGTAGTACATGCTTTGAATACCTGACAGCTATCTTTATGAGTCTTACCTGGAATATATTGGCGAAAATGTACTCTCCCTCTAAATGGTACCATACCTTCATCAATTACAAGGCTTTTTTCTAGTTAAAGCCCAGCTTACATCACTTGCTGTGCGTATCTGTTGGTCTCTGATACAGTAAGATTGAATACGTTATCAGTTAAAAACTGTGTATAGATATCAATAGGCCAAATTTTGCCATCATTTGTCGACGCTGAAGCCCTATTGCACTTTATTACTCACCGGAGCCCATTCACTATCTATTGAGTCTATATCATTGCCTACATTATCAAGATCTCTGTCTTCGCTACCGCTATTGTTAGAGATATTTTGAAATGAATCATCACTTGAGGAAGTTGGTTCATATTGTGAATTAACGTCCAGAACTTTGGATAAATCTTCAGTGTCACTGATATCAAATTTATCTCGCTTGGTAGATGGACCAGCTGTGTTGTAGAACTGTAAAGGATCCATTCCTTTCCTAAAAAGGCCATTGTCCTATGTTCCGCTTTGCAGTTTAGGCATTTCTTCTTCGTGCTCTCGCGTTTATCAAATCGATGACCTGTGTGGCGCATTCACTGCACCACAGTTTGTTTTTATCCGGGCATGTCGTCGTAGTATGGTCCTCGAGTTTTTAGCATCCAAAGCACATTTATATGCTATTAAATTTCTCCTGCTGAATGTTATCGCTTGATATTCTCATATTAAATACCAGTATTACATTTTGCGTGAATTTCTTGGCCATTTCAGTGGTAGCGAAGGTTATCTTCGCGAAATTTGATTATTTCACGAACTTGGTCCCAGGGATTGCTTTTGGTGATCTCTTCTTTGAGCTCCTCGGGTGTATGCACACCCACCCAGCTCTCCACTTTGCGGCAGGTCACGCTTCGGTTTGCTGTCACTTGTGGTTGGGTAGTCGCTTCCAGTCCAGTGTTTCCGAGGACCCTCGCTCCCTCTTCCGATAGGAGCTGGTCCACGTCCTTAGTCTCGGCACATAAGGTGATGAACCCAGATGAGACTTCAATAAGTTTTTCCAGTGCTACTTTTAATTTGAGCTATAGGGTTACGCAGTTGTGCAATATTTCGGGTTTCTTTTTCCAAGGATTTTCCTTCGGGTGACACTCTTAGTCAGGGTCTCCATAGTCTTCTGGATCCTTACTAAATCCTCTTGTGTCGTCTTCTTTTTTTCTAAAACCGAAGTGTAATTATGGTGTTTATGAAGGAAAAAGAAAGTTATGAAGTGGTAAACGAGGTAGCGGTTAGTAAAGCTATGTTGTGATACGAGTCCAAAAAATGCTTATAAAACGCCCGCTTCCATTTTTACCCCGCCCGTTTGCTAGCAGAATGATGGGTGATAGATGGATGGGATGTATCTCAAGTGGGAACCTCAAAAGGAGCGAATTATGGTGGACTTGATGCAGTAGCGGCCGAATCAACGAGCGCTAAAGTTTTGACACCCCTTCTCGGATACTTACGCCATAACTGCATCCAACTACATAGAGACGGGTGTACTTCCCTCTATGATTCTAGCCAGATCCCCCGGACGATCAGGATCTCTCTTCCGTCTGGGACTCGCAGTTATGCCCCAGTTCCGAGATAATTTCTGTCTTACATTTCCGCTGTGGGCTAGTCCTCAAACCAGTTTTCACATAAGCCCTTAATTATGTCAGTCCAAGTGGCCAGAATTGTAAAAACGAAATTAATGAATAGCAGACATCCGAGCAGGTTCACACGCAGGAAAATAGACGGGAGCAGTGAGGTGCTTAAGCCCTCATTGATTTATGAATCTTTGATGAAACAGTATTATCTCTTTTTGAAGGGTCAAGCGTAATTCACCGTAAGACTTCCAGAATAGGCGCTCTTCTTATGTAAGCGGTGTTCCAGGTCCGTTACCAAGCAAGTAAAAATGCTTTCTCGGCCGTAACAAAGCCAAAATCACGTACCGTCCAATTTTATCTACGAGTAACACACAGAGCTAGTTATAAACTCGCTTAATTTATGGTCCTGATCTTAGAACACCTCACTCGTAATGATTATAACCTAAAGTATTCTGTCGAATTTGTAGATATATTAAAAGCTTACCCAATAGTAACTGTTACATGGTCTCTTTCTATGTCGAATCACTTTTACTAAAGTACCTTTATAGAAACATGCCAAATATTTTGTGATAAACTCTTTAGTAGCAACTCGTTAATTTATGGTTTAAATAAATCTTTGTGTTTGCAATTTTTAAAACTAGCAGTAGAATATACGTCATTTGTATTTAACAATATATTTTATAAACAAATTGATGGATGTAAATAGGATCTCCATTTGGACTTACCTTTGACAACTCATTTCTGTGTCATTAGGAATCAATTTGGCTTGATAATTGCCCATTGTCCTACAAACCATTTGCTTATAAACAATTTGTGGATGATTGTTTTCTCCTCTTTCGTAATAAATCTCACGGAGACCTATTTGTATACTACATTAATGAGCAACACCCAAATACAAGGTTTTAGAAGGAGGTTGAGACAAACAACAAAAGGAATTTTTTAGATGTAACTGTACGCTGAGAGAAGGGATAATTAAAAACTTCCGTCTATAGAAAACCCACGGCCACACTTCTAGGGACTAATTATTTCAGCTCCACGCAACATATATTTAAAATAGCAAGTATAAAGACAAAACTATTTAGAACCTTCAGAATTTGCTCAGGTTAGACGGACTTTCACAAAGAAATGAGTTTTCTGAGAACATATTTTCCATTTAGCATGCTTTTATAACCCTATTCGACAGGTATGCAAAAACTTTCTTAAATAAATTATATTTCCCTACCTCCATATATACCACTGTTTCAAAACACCGTATTTTTATTAACTTCCCATATATGAGTCCCTCCGCTTCTTCTTTGGATGTTAGTCTTAAGAAAATCTTGCAAAGCCTTCTATGTCATTGCCAATTTAACTTGATATATTTTGATTATAATTTCTTTGGGTTGTTTCTTCAACTATAAAGATCGTATTGATCCGATGTTGAGAGCATCTGTTTTATATCAATTCAAGTGTGCCGGCGGCAATGCCTGCTACGTAAGCCAGACTAGCCTACAACTTAAAAAGAGGGTCAATAAACATCTTAGATTATCCCATAGAACATAAAGAGTCTTAACTACACCTGAATTCTCCAGCATACTAAATCACGCAGAAAATACTGGTCACCTCATTTCATCGGAACATTTTTCCATTCTCTCTGAGGTTCCTTCAGTCCATTTATTAAAAATATTAAAGTCGCTCTTTATTATTAGGTTGAGGAATAAGTTCTTGCGTTTTTTTAATCTTGTGTTGATTTAAGTTTTGTTGACGTGATTTCCACACATATTAAGAAACAATAATAAACAATGAGAGCAAAATTTGCAAAGGTTAGGCTACGTCTCTTAAGAGCGCAGACTATTTGGCTTTTGCTTAGGCTACGTCTCTTAACAGCGTAGACTATTTGGCTTTTGCTTAGGCTACGTCTTGAAGTTGAATAATAAGTCATTGCGGTTTATTTAAAGGTTGTGTTAATTTAATTTTTGTTCTGTACCCTCGAAATAGAATGTCAAGGTGAAAGAAAAGCGCATTTTCAAAACTTGTTGTTGTTCATTTTCAATCGAGATGGAAACAATGCAAACGCAACCAAAGCTCGTCGCGATATTTGCGCTGTGTACGGAGGAAATGCTTTATCTGAAAGGACAGCTCATTGGTGGTTTTCACGTTTCAAAAAGGGTCATTTCAATCTTAATGACGAAGAACGTTCTAGTCGCCCCATTAAGTTGGATGAAGATCGATTGAACGACTTTCTTCATGAAAATCCTCGTCAATCGACTAGAGAATTGGCTGTACAATTGGCGTGTGATCAGAAAACTGTAATGAATTACCTTCATTCGATGGCGAAAGTTAAAAAACTCAGTGCATGGGTTCCGCACGCTTTGAGCGTAAGCAACAAACTTCAGCGTTCCACGATTGCCGCAGGTTTGCTTGCTCATCACAAGGCTAATCGTGGATATAAGGGCAGATTTCTTCACCTCATCATCACTGGCGACGAAAAGTGGTGTGTTTATGTCAAAATGAACCATGGAAAACAATGGCTTAGCCCGAATAAAAAAACACTTCCGCGATTAAAGCAAGGACTTCTTCAATGCAAGACGATGCTGCATGTGTGGTGGGATTGTGAAGGCATCATTCCTTATGAGCTTCTTGCAAACAACGAGATTGTCAATGCAGTACTCTACGTTCAACAAATGTATTGACTCGCCGAAGCTATTCAGGAAAAGCGACCTCATCGACGTTATGGAGTTCTTCTGCAACATCCAAAAGCTTAATTGGGAAATCGTGCCGCATCGTGCACATTCGCCAGACTTGGTTCCATCGGATTTTCATCTATTCTGATCGCTCCCCAACAATTTGCGCGGTGTTTCGTTCAATAATAATGTGCAATTAAGAACCTAGTTAAAAGAACTTTTATAGTCAAAATCCAGAGGTTTTTATTTCAGAGGCATCGAAAAACTAGTTAAACGCTGAGAAGAAGAAGTAAATAACAACGGAGAATACATTATTGATTAAATTTCATATTTCATCATTTAAAAATTAAGTTTTTCTAAAATTGTTAATGGTAATGAATAAATTTGATAAAACTGCAAGAACTTATTCCTCAACCCATTAAAAAAATCTAAACCAACACCAAACGAGTATGATTCTTCCTTTCCACTATTTATCCCATAACCCTACAACCTACCAAGTCATTTTCTTGATTCTTTGTCGTTCGCCTTTTCATTCTTGCCCTGAAACGCCTATCTGATCGAGTTAATGTGTATGTCATTCACGTATTCGGTTCTTTTAATATTTTAATTTTGTAATATTATACTTTGTCATAATTTAACTCTAGTCTCGCTTCTTTGGCTTTATCTGATTGGTCTAAGCATATTTTTTCAGTATTTTTTTTAGTGTTTTTATTATTCTTGTTTTTTGATTTTGATATACTTTCCTAAATTCAGTGGCTTTACTTTAATAGAATCACTGAAGATGTTACAATATTTGGAACGAAACGTCTGAGAGGAAATAAATATCCTTTTCTATCTACTCGTGGTTCGTCATTTTCTTACCCAGATTAAGGTTTCCGCGAACAAAGCCAATTTCTACAATATATATAGGTATATATATATATATATATATATATATATATATATATATATATATATATATATATATATATATATATATATATATATATATATATATATATATATATATATATATATATATATATATGCAAATTTTGTTGAATAGCATTGTGTATTTTGCCTTAATTAATTTCCTTTGTAGCTTTTTCTTTTTCTAACTATCTTTTTTATTCCATCTTGTAGATGGTAGATTCCTTGCGCAGTATTCATCTTTTTTTTTAAAGGAATGTGTTTGGTAAAAACCAATAAGATCAAAAGCTTGGCAATTTAGTTTGGTCTTTACCAAACACATTCATTTAAAAAGGCAAAATACACAATCCTCTCCAACAAAATTTCATTCAAGAAAGACTGCTACCCAACTACACTAATATATATATATATATATATATATATATATATATATATATATATATATATATATATATATATATATATATATATATGATGAATTAAACCACATTCTCCGAAGAAAATTTAATTCAGAACAGTTTCGGTGTATTTCACACCCTTTTTTAACTGACACTGGATAGAAAATATAAGAAAAGTGCATATAAGCATAACACAAGGTCTTGGTCGTGAAAGATTTCCTCTTTTTTCCCCCAATCCCCTACTTGTAGCTAATCTGGTGGGGGGTTAAGCCTAAACATATTGAAGGGCTGACATTTTACTATTTTGTTTATTTGCTTTCTTATTACAGGATTAAAAGAAATTGACCCTGAGGTAGATTTAAATTAGGAACTGACGATATCAAGCTCGATTCTACGATTCTTCTCTTAACATAGTTAGCCGATTTAAATACCATCTTACTTCCATTGAAATCGATCGTATGATTCTTGTCTCTAACATGGCAAAATATTCCACTGCTTTCGCTGCCCACTCTAATATCTCTTTTGTGTTCATACAATCTCTTATCTAGATTTCTCCTTGTTTTCCCTATATAAACTTTATGGCAATCGTTGCATGGTATTGCATATACTCCTATGTTAATATGTTTTTGGGGTTTCCTGGCAATCATCAATTGGTTTAAGGGAATTATTATATTTAAAGGCTAGATTAATACCCGCTTTTCCAAATATGTCCTTTAAACTATTTAATTTATTATTAAATGGCAATGTTATACATTTGTTGAATTCATTAGTGCGGGAAGCTTATTACCATAGAATGTTTTCCTAGCTGCAAAATGGGCAGACGATATGAACCAATCGGGGTAATACAAATTAGAAAAAATGGTCCTGATAATGACAATTTCTTTATCTAAATAGGAAGGATGACATATTTTGTATGCTCTAAGGAAGAGGTTAGAAATTACTGATTTTTTAACAGTATTATCGTAAAACGAAAAATAATGTATATAGGCATTCGAGTGGGTCGGTTTCCTATACACGTCAAGTTTTAATTCGTGGTGATCTTTATTAATGAGGACATCTAAAAAGGGTAATCTATTATCATATTCCCATTAATATTTAAATTTGATGGAGACATGCAAATTATTCAAATTATTAAAAAAGGTATCAAAATCATGGAAAACAGGCCATACAGAAAATACATCGTGAATGTACCTTAACCATATAAGGTTAGGGGGAGATATTGTGGGAAGGAGTTCAGTCTTTTGGGAAAACCAATTTGGTCAGATTTTTCAGAATTAAGGGCACTAAGCATACAGCCACTAAGAAATTCACCACTTATTTGGTCATGTGAGGATTTGGCTATGGATACTAAATGGTCTAGTGAGAACTGATGTAAACTCTAGGTTTACCAAAGTTCTGGTTGACCAAACCATGGGCCTTTTGTGAGAAATCAGGCCTAGACTAAATTTGGATCTTCCCATTTCTACGAGTAAATTTATCGATTTAGTTGAATTATGTCTCTCTGTCAATGTCTTTCGAGTAAATAATGAGTTTTATAGACAAATATTTGGCCTTAGCATGGGAAATAGTTTATCTCCGATATTTGCATGTCTCTTCATGGAATATTTTGAGACTGAACTCCTTCCCACAATTTCTCCCCCTAACTTTATATGGTTAAGGTACATTGACGATATATTTTCTGTATGGCCTAGTGGCCATGATTTTGATACCTTTTTTAATAATTTGAATAATTTGCATGTCTCCATCAAATTTAAATATGAATGGGAATATGATAATAAATACCCTTTTTAGATGTCCTCATTAATAAAGATCACCACGAATTAAAACTTGACGTGTATAGGAAACCAACCCACTCGAATGCTTATAAACATTATTTTTCGTTTCACGATAATATTGTAAAAAAATCGGTAATTTCAAACCTTTTCCTTATAGCATACATAATATGTTATCCTTTCTATTTAGATGAAGAAATTGTCATTATCAGGACCATTTTTTCTAATTTGTATTACCCCGATTGGTTCATATCGTCTGCCCATTTTGCAGCTAGGAAAACATTCTATGGTAATAAGCTTCCCGCACTAATGAATTCAACAAATGTATAACATTGCCATTTAATAATAAATTAAATAGTTTAAAGGACATATTTGGAAAAGCGGGTATTAATCTAGCCTTTAAATATAATAATTCCCTTAAACCAATTGATGATTGCCAGGAAACCCCAAAAACATATTAACATAGGAGTATATGCAATACCATGCAACGATTGCCATAAAGTTTATATAGGGAAAACAAGGAGAAATCTAGATAAGAGATTGTATGAACACAAAAGAGATATTAGAGTGGGCAGCGAAAGCAGTGGAATATTTTGCCATGTTAGAGACAAGAATCATACGATCGATTTCAATGGAAGTAAAATGGTATTTAAATCGGCTAACTATGTTAAGAGAAGAATCGTAGAATCGAGCTTGATATCGTCAGTTCCTAATTTAAATCTATCTCAGGGTCACTTTTCTTTTAATCCTGTAATAAGAAAGCAAATAAACAAAATAGTAAAATGACAGCCCTTCAATATGTTTAGGCTTAACTCCCCCGCCCCACATTAGCCACAAGTAGGGTATTGGAGGAAAAAAGAGGGGATCTTTCACGACCAGACCTTGTTTTATGCTTATATGCACTTTTCTTATATTTTCTGCCCAGTGTCAGTTGAAAAAGGGTGTGAGATACACCGAAACTGTTCTGAATTAAATTGTCTTCCGAGAATGTGGTTTAATTCCTCATCTTTTTTTGCGATATTGCATTAATTTTCATATATATATATATATATATATATATATATATATATCTTGCATCCGCCATAACGATTCTGACACTTAGGTTTCCACCACCTAACCTAGATTAGCTTTAAACCAAATAATTGTAATTAATGCATGTTAAGTTAAAGTTAGAAAATAAGCCTGGCTATGAGTTGTACTTATACATTGTAAAAGTTTAGATGGATGAAACTTCAAGTTACGTACAAAAGAGCCTTTTAATGCCAAAAATATGGGGGCAAAATCATTCGGACACATAACACAGCAAACATGCATAGATAAGAAGGTACAATGATATAAGTTACTCAACAAAGAATTTTTTGTTGGTACAATATATTATTACTTGGTCTGTAGACCTACCAATACCTATCGATTATTCACTAGTATCTTTTGCCGCAGGAGCGCAATAACCGACAACATAATTCCTGCGATATTTTTTCTCCATTCCTCCTGTGATATTTCCTGAGGGTGCTTGGGCTGCTCTCAGTACTTCTCTTTCCTATCGTTTTCCACAAATTCTCAATCAAATTAAGGTCCGAGCTCTGCGTAGGCCAATCCATGATACTTAGTTCCTCCTGATCCTCAAATTCTTAGCCACCTTCATGTGCGGCGCCGCATCATCCAGCATAAAATAGCCTGTTGAGCAGAGGCGTGTAAGAGTTAAAAAACATTTAATATAAAAACTCTTAATTAATATAAAACTCTTAACTCTTACAGTGTTTACAAAATTAAAAACAAAGTTTAAATTTACTATCTTTAGATAATGCCATGTCAATTCCTCTTATAGATTTTAATTAATTTCTGCAATAAACCTTAAATTTATTAACTAATTTTTGAGTCAGTTTTAGAGCAAATTTAACTGTTGCCAAGTCATATTTAATAACAAAAAATTTAACTTATAGTACATTTTACTGATATTTTATAATTGGCTACTCATTAAAACAATGTCTTGTTGGCCTTTTCAAGTTTTCTTCATATGTATTAACTTTGTAAACTTATTTTAGTCTGAAGATGAAAACTTGTAGTTTTCGAAACGTTGTGAAAAATTAAAAGATGTTGCATCCGTTTCTCGTGACTCTGTGATTTATCCTCAATATTAAATGCAGGCTTCACGGCCGAGTTCCATATGGATATATATATATATATATATATATATATATATATATATATATATATATATATATATATATATATATATAAAGGGTGTTCCAATAACTTGGCCCGATTTTAAATGTGAGTTAAGTTTATGCATCTGAGGATTTTTTCTTTTGCTTTCAGATTTAACAACTTCAGTCTTTGGCAATTTCAATCATGCAAAGACTAATAATCGAACAACGTGTTAAAGTTATCGAAGCTTATTAAGAAAATGGACGTTCAAACAGAAATGCATTTCGGGCACTTCGCGATTATTTTAGTCAACATAATCGACCAACCGAGAGTGCATTTGGGAAAATTGTTAGTAAATTCAAACACACGGGGTCGGTATCAGATATGAAAACGCCATTGCGTGCTCGTTTATACCGTTCAGATCAAAACATTGCCGCAGTGCAAGACAATGTGGCTGAAGATCCAGGCACCTCTATTCGTCATCGCGCACAGGAATTGAACCTCTCCACAACAACGTTACATTGAATTTTGACAAAAAATTTGTCTCTACACGCTTACAAAATCCAATTGACACAAGAAATAAAGACTGCTGACAATTTTTTTTAGCGCCGTAAATTCGTCAATTGGGTGCACGAGCAAAGACAAGTCGATGATGATTTTTCGCAAAAAATCATCTTTAGTGATGAAGCCCATTTTCATCTTTGTGGATTCGTTAATAAGCAGAATTGTTGCATTTTGACTGATGAAAATCCAAGGAAGATTGTTGAAAAGCCCCTGCATCCACAAAAGGTCACTGTTTAGTGTGCATTTTTTGCTAGCGGAATCATTGGGCCGTATTTCTTCGCGATTGATGCCGGGAATTCTGTTACAGTGACAGGCGAGCGATACCGTGCCATGATAACCAACTTTTTATGGTCTGAATTGAATTCTATGGAGGTCGAAGATTTGTGGTTTCAATAGGATGGCGCCACATGCCACACAGCAAATGCAACAATATCTTTATTGAATGAGAAGTTCCCAGGTTGCATCATCTCTCGAAACAGCGAAGTCAATTGGCCACCACGATCGTTTGACTTGATGCCTTTAGATTTCTTCCTTTGGGAAGAACTCAAAAGTAAAGTCTATGCCAACAAGCCAACAACAATTCAACAGCTGAAGGATGAGATAATAAGGCATATTGGTGAGATCGAGGAGACATTATGCATTGATGTCATCAAAAGTTTTACCATCGAGTAGTGGTATGCTGCCGAAGACTTGGCGGACATTTAGGCAATATTATTTCTTACACATAATTGCCATGACTCAAATAACATGATCCAATAGTGAAATCGATAAATTTTCACCAATAACCCTGTTTTATTTACTGCTAACTTCGATTCGTCTTAATGGAACACCCGTTATATAAAATTGAACCCAGATTGATATATTTGTCTATCATTCCTATTTGCACGTGGCAATTCTATCATGTTGAATTATGGTCAATTGTAATATGTTTTGCTTTCTTATGAATTATTTTATGGCGAGATTTTGCATTTATGGTTAATTCCTTAAAGAATTGTTTGAATCTCTTCTAAGTTATCAGGTATGAGTACAATTTCACCTGCCACTCTCAGATGATTGAGGTAATCACCATCAATTTTGCTGCATTATTTTGCCAATTTATCCTGCCGAAGATATCTTTTGACAACACTTGAACAATTTTGAAGAGATAGTATATCTTTGGCTTACAACTTCCTGTAATTTAAATATTTTAGAATCATTATGCAATTAAATGTAGGATCTCTAATTTTGGTATACGTTTTCTGTGCTATTTATGTAGACGGGATCAATAATACTTTGCTTCTTCAAGGCCCTTAGGACCGCTGTTGTTTCAATTGAATAGAACTTACGTCTTACGTCTTGAAAAAGGTAGAATTAAAAGTGTATAGTCATAGTATTGTGGATCGAGTTGTTAGAATCAAGTGGTGAAGAGGAATGAGTTAGAATTAGAGTTAGTTGATCGGTGACCAACCATCTCTTTGGTTCTTATTTTTTTACTTTTCTTTATTAATCTTCTGTATTCTTGATGGGGCTCTCGGGTCTCTGTAGTTCTTAAATAGTTTGCATTTTTGTTTTTCTTTTTGTTGCGGATTTCCTTGATATGGTTTCTGCTTTGAGTCTTCAATCTCACCTTGCAGTGTATCTGGGGGCGGTTCTTCCCTTGAATCGGGTCTACCGCTTCTAAAGTTGCCGCCGTTGTTTATTCTGTAGTTATGTAGAATATATATCGGTCTTTTCTCATCGTCGTTTATTATACAATCCAGTTTGTCCCACACCTTAACAACTCTTCTGTGTAAGGACAAGTTCGTAATTGGGAGTTCTATCTCGTTATGAAGATCTCTTATTCATTTGCATTCTCTCCTTCTTGTGTTGGTGATTATTTATCCCGTTGAATTCTGCACTTTTTGAAGCATCCTCGTGCTTGCTTTCGAGAGACGGTTCATTGGGATAGCTGAGTAGAGTAACGTGGCTTTGCAGATGGCGTTGTATATTTTATTTGGTTTTTTTCTCTTGGGGTTTCTGATTTGGAACAGTTTTAAAAAGATGTATTTTTGCCTGGTTAATTCTATTCGCAATGTGTTTACAATAGCCACTTCGGATGATCTTTAGCCCGAGTAAATTTTCTTCGTTTACATAGCGGTATCTCTTCTCTTCAATCACTACTCTTGAGGTCATCGCCTTCCCACTGGAATAATTGAAAACATTTCTGGATTGTAGCGAATTTTCCATTTTCGTTCAATCTCGTTAACGTTTAGCAATTCGGCCGCTGTGATTCTGGCTATGGTTGGGAGATGTCTGTCTGTGCTGTTCGCCACTATCGTAATGTTGTCGGAGAATTGGATATATGTTTTCGTATCGTGGATCGGCCTTGCTAAATCCATCGTATATATGCTATAAAGTGTTAGGCTTATACAAGCTCCTTAAGGGACAGCTCGGAGGACTTCGAAGTCTGGGCTATCGAAGCCTGCTATTGAGATGAGTGCCGACCTGTCAGTTATATAGTCGCAGAGGCATTTGGTTAGGGCGGAGGGTATCCCTAGTCTCTTGATTTTATATTTCAGGCCAATTTTACGAACTTTATCAAACGCCTTTTTAACGTCTCTAAGTACGATGTCTGTGTAGTTTCGATCGTATTTGGCCTTTGCAAGTGATTCGACCAGAATGGCCAGGGCCGTCTCAGTATTTCTGTTCTTTTTGAATCCGTCCTGTTGGTTTGGAATTAGTGCTCTCTCTTCCATGTGCTTGACTAGTCTATCATTTATGGCTTTCTTCATTAATTTTGCCGCTGTCTCCAGTAGTGCGATTGGCCTGAAGTTTCTTGAGTTATTTGGTGGTTCACCAGGTTTTGGTAAAAAGATAATCTTCCCCCTTTCTAGTTCATCTGGGAAGTATCCTGCGCCTAGAGAGGCGTTGAATATTGCTGCTATCTGTGACAAAAAGGTGACTGGTGCGCGTATTAGGTTCGTTTTCTCTTGTTATGCTCGATGCCCTACGTGCCTTTTGTTTTGTAGCCTTGAGCATTTTTTGAATTTCTTGTAGGGTTATTGGCTCGTTCCCTTGCTCTGTTAGTACTGTTGGTGAAGCAGTTATGTTGGGGACTATTTCTTGGTGATTTTGCGCCAAGTCCTCTACCACTCTTGTTTTGTGGTCGCCGTCGAAATCCTCGTTTTCGTTGGGGGAGATATCAAAAACCCTCCTCCAGTGCTCACGGAACGCTTCTTTAATTTCTTGGGGCTCCTTTTCCTTTCCATCTTCGTTCTGAAGTTCGATTTTTGGCCTCGGCTTTCTCTTTTACTTAGCGATATTAATTTTCTGCCATATTTTGGTAGGATTTAATTCTTCATCTATGGCTTCTACTAAAAGGTCCCAACTTCGGTTTCTTTTATTTTTATTACCTCTATTAGTTGGTCTTTCACGTGTCGCAGCTTTGCACGGTCGCCTCTCTAAAGGCCATTTCGTTCGATTGAATTTCTCATGTCTTTATATTCTTTTTCGAGATTTTCTAATTGGGCTGACCTGATTGGATGCGGTAAAGTTATGTATGTTGTAGTGGGAACATGTCTTCTATCTGCCCTGACAAGCGCCTCCATTAGGCGTCAAGCTCTTTGTCTATTTCTTCCAGTGATGCCTCAGTTTGCTCTCTCTAAACGTAATTGGCGAGCTCATCTTCGTAGCTGCTCCAATTGGCCTGTCGATGTGATTTTCTCGGTGGGCACTTAACTTGAAGGGGGTCCATAGATGAAGTCATGACCACCATTTTGTGTTCACTAGTTGATGGAGGGCCTTTCTTAATGATGTAATTGAACTGAAGGTCTGGGGTTGCCAAAACTATATCTGGTTTTGCATCACTATTTTAGCCCAGATACGTTGGAAATTCCGGTCCTAGACGCTATACTATCCTTCTTTCCAATAGTTGATTGAGGTTTCTTCCGGCTCTATTGTAGATCCAAGTGTAGCGGGAGGCTCTACTCCGAACAGTTAAGTTGCAACTATAAGATTGCCTGTTACTGTTTTAATAGTTATCGCTAGATATGCTTCGACAAGGTCTTTGAGTTTTTGAATCATATATCATTACGGATTGCCATAGCGACTCCGTCGTAGTTGATGTTATTTGTGGTTTTGGTAATTAGTGTAATTGAACATATTGATTTTATTTCTTTCTAGGTCGATGTTGATCTCGTTTAGCAGAATGATATCCAGGTCTTCTTTTAAGTATGCGTTGCTCAAAGAGTATCTCTTCTCATTCTATCCCGCTAGGTTGTGACTTATTATTTAAAATTTTCTTGCGTAGGCCATTATTTATGTTTTCTTTCTTCTCTGCTTCCTCTTCTCGCTGCTTTATGTGCTTTACGCTTATTGGGCGATTTTGTCCTTCCACTTCTTTTCTCCTTGAATTCTTCCTTTTTTAGCGTACAGCATGGTTTCTGCGGGATTTCTAATTTGCCTGCTGTTATCATTGTGAATACTTCACCTTCTGAATATGGGCCTTTGTATTCATATTTATAGAGTTCCTTTTTAATACCTTGTGCCAGGTCTTCGTTGTTATCGGGGAAAAGTTTACCCGCAGAGGCGTGACTCTTTAGATTGAAGCCTTGATGTTCTTCATCTCTTTTTTTAACGAGTTTTGGGGAGGGAGCTAGGCTCGGTCCTTCTTTTGTTTAGTTTGCTGTTTTCACTTTATTATTGTTGTTGCCTGCGGCGACTTCTATCTTAATCTCCTTTTTGTGTATTCTTCCTTAGTCGCGGGTCTCTATTCGTTGCTCTGTTGGTCTCTGTGGTTCTCTCTTAGATAGGACCCTTTTGCTGTTCTTGCGTTTTATCTATATTTGTTGGTTTGTATTAGGTGCTCATTATGTCCGCCGATGGTGGGTTTTCGGGGAACCACATCTCGTTTAACCGTTGTTTTTAGCATTATATTTATTTTCCTTGAATATAAGCTCGGGTTTGCAACATTCAACACCTGTGCGTGTAGGATACAAGCCAGTATATTCAGAGACTCCCCTTGTTTAACTTCGATGTTCTTCTTTATCGATTGGATCTTTTCGGCTGTGGCTTTAGCAACTTTAGCTAATGTAAGATTCTGCTTTTCTTCTTCTGCTCTAGCCTTCTCTCTTTTCTTATTCTCAATTTTCTCACGCTTCATCGGGCATGCCATTGACAGGGTACGATGGTTTCCATTGCAGTTTAGTCATTTTTTCGTCTGAAAATTACATCCACGCCACGTATGGTTTTCCTCGCTGCACTCAAAGCACCATTTTATATCTTTTACCGGACAGTCCTATTTATTGTGCTTTTCAAGCGCGTAACAGTTGAATCAAGTTAGTATTCTGATGAATTCATCTGTTTTAATTTGATCGGGCGTGATTTTTAGATTAAACGCAAGAATGCCTGATTCCCTTGCCTTCACAGCCATATTTGTTTCGTGGAATATCACCTTGAAAACGTGGGAATACTCCATATTGTTTGCATGGTTAATGAATTTTATTATTTGTTTGACTTTTGCCCATGGTTATGCTCTCTCTATCTCCTCTTTTATCTCGTCCGCGTTGTGGTCTCCTATCTAGGGGTAAATTTTACGGCAGTATACAGTCTTCTGGGCCTCTATTTGCGGGGGCACTTTAGCCTCTAAACCAATCCTTGATAATTCCTCCGATTCTTTTTCGGAAAGGATTTTATCCACATCTCTGTCGTTTTGGCAAATAGCGAAGTAGGAGTTAATGTAGTATAGTAGCCTAACCAGCACTACACCGAGTTCCCCGTAGATTATCCGAAACACGTTAGTCCTTTCGGGTTTTAGAACGTCAAGAAGGCGCGCAAAGGGACCCGTTTAGTGGTGTCCATCTTCTTACTAACCGGTTCTTTTCTTTTTCTTTATCTGCTAAAGAAAAGGAAAAGAGAGGAGGTAGATATAGCTGCTGTTATATCTGTTTATTCTGATCTGCTTATTCAGCTGGCGAGTCGGTATTTCATACCTACCTACCTATACCCTAGCTCTAGCAGTGTTTGCTCCACCTGACTTGTGTCCGCCACTCACACGTGATCAAACCCGTCCCACGCTAAGCTTCAACCTACGCCGAGTTAGCCGCCCGGTTCAGATCTGGCTCCTGCACAAGTAGGTATCTAAGGAGACTTCAAGCTTCCCTACCCGACTCGCCCTAAAGAAGATAGATAAGAAAGTAAAAGTGCGTCTTTGTGGAGAGTCCAGTAATCGTCTTGTCTGACAGTTGAGGTCTCTTCTGTAGCTTCTTTCTTGAGTGAGGAACGATGCAAAAACAATGAATTTCGCCTTACAAAGTTGGAGGTGTCGATTGCGTAAGATTCTTTGAGTAAGAAAGATTTTCCGCTATCCGGCATCAATTGAATCGATTACTTTCTGGTAATCTTGATATATCAAGTTTAGAGGTCTGTTGTACTATAAATTTATTCTGATGATTTTAGTTCTTTTCTGAAGCCTGTTTTTTCTCTCAGCCGTTGTTCAT
This sequence comes from Ceratothoa steindachneri, assembly GCA_963969495.1. Classification (NCBI taxonomy): domain Eukaryota; kingdom Metazoa; phylum Arthropoda; class Malacostraca; order Isopoda; family Cymothoidae; genus Ceratothoa; species Ceratothoa steindachneri. The sequence continues at coordinate 65,756,363 of OZ018324.1, read as the reverse complement.
GGAGCTTGTTTTTCAGTATATTAATAATGACTATCATGAAAAGTTTATAAACACAAAATAGAACGCTGATTGTCTGTAGTTTTTAAGTTTGTTTGATCACCATTTTGTGTAGAATATATTATTATCCCATTGTGTCAGTCTCTGGATTCTCGACAAATTTAAGAGATTCAGTGAAGAGGTAAGTTAGTTTGTCCACAATGACTTCTCCAGCATCATTCTGCAAGTCACAACTGATGTTGTCCTAAATTGTGCCACGTAGGTCTTGATTTGATTGATTACGAAAGAGACATTTTTGGTATTACTGGTTACTAATTAAATTTGTTGTTTGGTGGCTGTTGCTATTAGGTGTTTGTGCTTCTTCATTAAGTTCAGTGTTTCTTCTGAGAGTTTGTAGGACTTATTTTGTGTTTCCTTGTATTTTTCGGCAGTGTCTGTCATGTCTTACATCATATATTGTTCATTGCTTACATATTGTTGGTGTCACTGGAGTCAATGTGAAGTTCTTTTTCAATAAACTGTTGGACCAACATTTGCAATTACTACAGCTACAATCATTCGTTATATAGAATGTTGTCTCATTCTTCTATCTAAACATGCTCCATTTGTTTGAGTGAAGCCTGTTTCACCTTCTCTGCTGCAAAATTGCAAATGATGGTTGAATGATATTTATACCAGAGCTCTGTGCTGGTTTAGGGTTTGGATTAAATCTCGATTGTTTTCAAAACAAGACTAAAAATTTTGGCCTTGTGTATGGAGACATTATTATTTTGAAAAATGGTGGCGTCTGAAAAGAGTAGGCCAATCATAATAAGTACCTTGATATTGAGTTTGTTTAAATATTTACTGGTTGCAACCTGACCATTTTTTGAAATGGTTGGACAAGCCGATAACCAGGATATATCCACCCAAATAAATACGGATTATCGACTTCCTTTGTGGTTCTCTATCAGTAAACACCGTTATTTGTTGAAAATAATATTAATAAGATTCGTTGGACCATCAGCCATTCTTCCAGGTGTCAATTGTACCAACTTTATGGTCGTAACACCATTACTTTCGTAATTTGGCGTAGATTTCCATAACTAGCGGTATTGGAATTGATGCTCTTATACCTATAAATGTTTGTTTAGTGATGTTCAAGACGCACAGTACTTATGTGAACAGTGTCCGTCAGATGGCTCTTGATTTTTGCTGTAACCTTTGCTGCAGTTGTTTTGTGTTGTAAAGGAAAATTCGCTGTTTGTGTTCGTCAATCCTAACAATGAACTTCGGTTTTGACGCACGTAGGTTCTCCGTAGATGACATCATGTTTTGTGTAAGCTCTTATAATTGAGGACACTGCTAATGGTGCCATATTAAACACCAGCTGTTTTAGTTACAGAATTTCCCGCTAATCGAGCTAATAACGTGGAGCAATATATGCTTGGACACACCACGTTCTATCTCCGTCCTACCTTCATATTTATGTTGGTAAATTCAAAGTTTTAGATCCAAGTTTTACCTAGCTATATTTTGAGGCAAAGAGAGCAGTTCAAAGAATAATTACAGCCGCCGACATTTCGCGACGAAGTAATTCTTTTTCTTGTTAATTTTGTAATGAGGTAACAATCTATGTTATCACAGATAATTTTCTTTCTGGGTTGTTGAATTATCTCTCTCTCACAAACATCCAGTAGTCTTTCTGCAAAAATGGAAATGTATTTCTATTCCCGATAAAAAAACAATTTGAGTGTGGTTTTCAACAGCACTTCCAATACAGTGATACTTTTTTTTATTGAACTCATAATTTTAAACGAAGGCCGGCAACCATTTTTTCTCAATATCCAGAAAAAGCCAAGATAAAAAAAAGTAATTTAAACATGATACTTATTTTGTTTTTTTAATGACAACGTTTTAATCTTGTGGGCTCTTCTTCTGGTGTTTAATAAATTTATTATTTGTAATTAATAAATTTATTGAGTATATGTATTATATTTAACCGATATATATATCTTATCCCTAATGATGCTATCTTAGAACTACTTTCAGTTAGCATAATGTAAAGCGAGATTTATTTTATTGAATTCGAAACGTCCTTCAGTGTTGGCTTAAGCGATTTTACGAGCGGTGATCAGAAAAAAATGAGAGTGAGACAGTATTTTTGTGAGAACAGAGGTAAATCTAAACAGTACTTTCATTCATAGTACTCGTTTATTGCCTCTATTCAGCGTTCCAGCCTCCTTCTCCAATTCATGAATTAGTCACGGTACTCAGAAGCTAGTATATCTCGTAGCACTGAATTGACTGTTCGTGCCAGATCTTGGATACAATAACATTGCTCCCCTACAATCGCACCTTTGATCTTTAAAAACAACCAAATTCACAGGGAGCAAGGTCAAAAAGTGTGATCCCCTGCTGCTCCAGAAGTTGCACAGTCAGGCGCGCTTTGTCGGGTGCAGCAAAAGGAGCGATCATTGGCTGGTTGGTTCGAACTTGTCCTGATGTTCCAGGACATGAGGAAGGACTTGGTGAGTGTAGTACTTAGGTGTGATAGTCAACTTTTGAGGCAACAAATCAACACACATTTGTCCTTGAGAATTGAAGGAGATGTGAAAAGGCACTTTCTTCTGCGAATCCCTCCTTCAAAATCTGAGGCTAAGGCTGCTTTTCACTCAACCATATCATGTTGTACTGCTTGTATCTGATGGTGAAGAAAGAAATTCTACACTCATATCAAGTTAAAACATCTGAGAATCTTTTCGAACCGTTTGGTTCGAATTCAGCCAGCCAGAGACGACAAATGCACACCCGTTCGCTCTTCTGCTCCTCTGTTAGCAAATGGGGTATCCATCGAGCACACTTCTTTCTCACTCCTAAACGTTCATGAACGATTTCATGTGCACTTCCATAACTGACACCAAGCTCCAAAGATCAGAATCAAAGAGTAATAGTTGGATCTTCGTTAATGATGGCCCAAGGATGGACCGTTGTTGCTTAGCTTACAGATGTTCCGGAGCATCCCGACTGATGATCATCTTCCAGCTCGGTTTTTCCGTCTGCAAAAGCTGGAATCTTGCTTGGCAACAGTTTCCAGTGCTGGAGAATATTCGGAAAAAACATGCAATTATTCCCTTCTGATCTCTGTTAAATTTTTACCTAGTAAAGGTGTGTAACTTCCAACATTCTTTATAGAAATCCATGTTTCCATGTTAGAGGGCGAAAACAATAATTACGCAATGGCACAGTGGAACGAGAAAATATAACCCAGCCAATCGGTGACAAGTTCAATTACGTCACAACAGGCATTTTTTTTAAATTTTAGGAGTCATCTGGCGACTGCCTAATTGGGCTTAAATTGCCTTATTCACAACAGTCTACTACTACGCTATATATAAAAACAAATAAAAATATGTAAATAAAAAATAACAACGTTAAAGAAATACAAAAGCTAAACAAATACAAAAAAAAAGCAAAAAGGCTATATGAAGGGAGCGGGCTCCGGCGTCGGGCTGGGCTCGCATCCCCCTGGTGCTGGAACATGCGACTTACAACAAAGTCAAATCGAGTGGAGGAGGCCAGGCTGCTCCAAAAGGTCGTATAGACTACACGAACCATTACTCTGTGTACGAACCAGTCCCGACTGCAAGCTGGAAGGGACAAGCATTGGTGACCTAGATCCTTCCGGTACCGGGAGAGGTAAAGGGAGCGAATATCACCCGACTGGGCCATTCAACAAGAATGTGTCGAACAGTCTGGGGCAACGTAGTTGTTACAATAAGGTGCAGGCGAGCGCTTCTTCAAATGACAGTATGCCCCGCGAGTGTACCCAATTCGGGGATAGAAAGCAACCTAAAGCCGTCGCGGCATTGGGGTGTAGGTCACTGGGAACAGTCGCGGCGCAATGGCACGAAATATTAAGTTTCTCTCGACCTTCTTCCATCTTCTTTGCTAAGTAGCCCTGAGACCTGCCCGTATTCCTGCCATAAAATCAGTGGTTAGGAAGTTTAAAGCGCTGGTCTTCTTGCCCAGTCTTCGCGGAATCTTTGGCGCCCTCATTGACGCACTCATTCCCCGCAATTTGTAGGTCTAGAAACCCAGCGTAAGATAAGTTCGATATCCACATGGGTCGCCAAAACCGTGGTGTCACGAATATTGCGAACTAGAGGATGCGGAGATTTCAATGCCCCGAGAGCACTTAGGGTGCTTTGTTAGTCGCTATAAATCACACATGCCAAGTGGGGTATTTGCAACCAGCTCGTCCGTGAAGACAGACGAACTGCCTGGCAGAGCTCCGCTGACTTCAAAAAGAGCAGAGTGATAAAAGTTTCAGGCATGATTTTTTATGATCGAATAAATCCCTAAGTTCATGTCACCAATGACTGCAACTCATCTTTATGCTCCCCCCTTAATCTTAGTCGTATTCGCTCTCACTTACATTCGTTTCGAGACCGCCATCGACGCAGTTGTTACCTCGTTCTTTGACTCATCTAATATTTTCTCTCTGCTTACCATGTTTTAAACGTTCGGCGTCTTTAATATATTCAAAACATTGCAGCCATTGTTCTTGTCCGGTGACACGTTTTTTCTCTTTTAATTCTGCTGTTCTATCAACGTTACTGCGTATCTTTCAATTCCACACCAAAAGGATTCTCTTTCTTACATAACAAATCTTAAATGGTTCCACGTACCTGGCGTTTTCACGTTACCTGTTCTTTTAGCTGAGAACTTTCGATTTTGTTTCATCCTCCTCTTCCTTGTACATAACTGCCATCTGCTCTGCATAGGTAGTCGAGCTTTCTTGTGTTTCTCTCCCAACATTTAAATCTATGAAAATACAGGTGGGTATACTTGAATTAAGTGAAGTTTATATAATATACTTACAGTATTTTAAAACATCTTTAATTTTCAGTTTCTTTATAATAAATTTTGTGCCACAAGTACGCGTTTATTTTCTAACATGTAAGAGAGCACCTGGGATTTTAAATTGTATGGAACTTCTCATTTCCCTCCTCGTTCGCTAGGTCCAATGGCGTCCTAGCTGGTCCTGTAAATTTTTTCCTCTATCTCTTGTAGTTTAGTATTATTTGAGAGTGCACTAATATTGTAGATAGCTAGAGTCATCTAGCGTTGGCAGTAACTTCAGTAAGCTAAGAAATTTTTAGTATCCTCTTTACAGGGGCTTTTCTACTAGCAACCGAGATCAGAGGCTCGTTTTCCTCTGTGAAATGACGGCCGCGATCGGGTGGAAGTTGTCATCATAGTAAAATGGCCGATAACCTACTATGTTATCCTATTTCTCCTGACTAATAAATGTGGCTTGCGATCCAAAGTGGATAAAAGTATCGTAGATTCGAGGATCTCTAAGACAGTATCCGGATTCATAGGGGATAACAAGTAGATAGAGTTGGAAAATCAAGTTGAAGTATTTGCCTTAACTTGCATAGAACTTATCCGTAAACACCGAGCGCTAACCAAACACTAGCGTGTAGTGCGAGATACACTGTAATGTTTCCATCGGATTACAACCTTTCTTCTCTTTTTAGCTACTGTAATAATATCCCCATTGAAAGAGTTTTATAATGACGTAATAATATAAAGACCTCAGCGCCTTTGAGCATCAAGAGTTATAGCTATACTAATTACTTATATTATGTTAGAAAGAGAACAATGAAATAGATAAACAGTAGTTTCTAGAATAAATGCTTTTTTGGACCGTGTTTTCATTTATCAGAGTAGGTTAAAAAACCGTGTGAAGTTTATTTGACATCTTAAAGTAAGGCCGGGATGGGTATTATTTTGTAGGAAAAAAGAAGTACTTTGTCATGGAAAATTATAAATTTTTGCAAATACACAAACGATGCTATTCCATTATCTTGGCGACGACAAAATGGAGATTTGAAATGTCCCAATTATGTATACTTTTTTAATTTATGACAAAATTATGTGAATGAATCCTATTTTTTTATTAAGCTTTCCTTTATGCATCGAAACAGTTTTTGATAGAGTTTAACTCGCTTACTCTGATCTTTGCTTTCCCGATATGTTTTTTCACTACACACCATAAGTGATGGAATTAAATAATAAATATTTGGATTCAATCTGCAGAGAAAACTTGACTTTCTTGCGTATAGATTATCTTCTGCCAAATAGAATCTATTTAAAATTTGATTTCAATTTATGGCGGTTATCTTTCCCTTTCACTTATGGTCATATTGACTTACTGTTGTGGTTGCTTTATGATAACAGACATTTGAAGACAACACAATTATTTGACTTAGAGTTGAACGATATTTCTACTCATACCATCTTTGTCCGGAGGACACCACTTAATGTCCTCTTTGGCAACTCGAGATATCTAACTACAACAGTTTCAACATCAATAATGTCTCTAATTTCCTCAGAACCATTCGAAAATATTCTTGCGTTTCTTTCCTTTCAGTTTTCTTGTCGTCAAAAACACATACATAAATAAGAAATGCAACCGCATTTTGTCCACATGCAAAGGCATCATTGTCTTTATAAGACTATTTTATCTCACTGCAGAGTAATGACCTCCCCTAAATTTTGAAATGACTCAAAGCCAAGACAGAATTTACCATGTTAAGTTAGAACATATTATATCCTATTTCGTGTTATGTATACTAAGTCTTTTAACGTGGAAATCTGAACAGATAAGTATGTATATTTACTTCGTCCCATAATCGGCGATTTTTCCTGCCCATCTCCATGTTGTAGCATAAATTCCTAATAATCTATCCATCGTTAGAGTCATATTCATGCCTTATCGTTTCTTTTAGGATTCTTGACGACATTATCTACATGTATACTACTATATATACACAAATCCCTTGGTTGTCCTTATTATTCAGGTTGATTTTATTTGTATGTTTTATTTTATTAAAATGCATTGACTAAGGTCGTACATACTTCCTTTGAATGTTTAGCTATACTTATTCCAACAACCGAACTAAATACATTTTTCCCTCTTCTTTCCTGTTACCATTAGGAACTCTAAGCGAAAAAGCTTTTATCTGCTCTAAATGTAAATGTTGCATCACTTTATATATATAGAGATAATAAGAGTAGCATTTTAACGTATGTAGAGTTTAATAATCACTTAATGTCTTGTCACTCTAGCTCCCGTGTCATAAATTGGGGTTGAATGTGATAACCTTTATGCAATAATTCGCCATTGACTAATGGAAAAGCTTGCAGACTTCCATCGATACTGAGCATTTTAAAGATATGTTAGTCCTTGCATTAGTATATTGGATATAACATTTAGTTGTTTTAATGTTGTTGTGTTGGTTTATATTTTTTAATAGTTTTTCTCTTTCTCTCTATTTGATTGAGCTAACAACTATCATTTAATTCCTGTGTTTTTTTGTTTTTATACAAAATAACAAGTTATATTTCAGCTTGATTTTCGCTGCCCGATTACTATTGCTATATCACCTCATTCGTCAGTGATTATTATAACATACCATCATATATAAGGAATTCGCAGTATTTCAGAAACTTTAATGAGCGGCTCGCCTTCCTACGCTTTTAACGAAATATTGAAGTTAAAAACTTGTTGCCATTATTCTCAGGAGTTTAATTAAGTTTCCTCTAAGAATTTTCTCGATTATTTCCTGTGTTACATTTTCTCTTTTATCTTTTCTCTTTGGATTTTCATAACCTATTTATATGTATTATTCAGCATTTAGAGTATTTTAACTATAGTCATGTTTGAAAAGTTTGAGATCGCTATATATTTTTGGTTATGAAAATTAATAGAACTAATCAAACAATACATTTAGTTTAGTATGTCTGTAAAATAAATAAGTAAAATATAAAAAAATCTAGAACTCATTTAATTAATAAAAAGAGTCATTTGATGCGCGTAATCAATATTTACTCTAATGTGACTTATTCTTCAGGACTGTTTCAATTCGTTTTACCATGCAAGATACCAAGTTTGTGATGATATTTTGATTAATATTACTCCATCTTTGTTAACTTAGCACTGGCAACTGAATTGGGATGGTTTCTGTTTATCAAAGTCCAGTTTGATTATGACCCCCAAATTTTCTATTAGATTTAAATCTAGCAAATTCCCGAGTCAAGCTCCAAAGGTACGATGTCATTTTCAGCCAAGACCTTTGTTATTGATTTTGAATCAGCCCTAAATAATAATAGTGCCCAGGTGTTTCTCCATGGGCACGACAAAAAATTCCAGAAAGAGCTTTTCTTTTATCCTCCTAACGATAAATCTTCCAGAACTCCAAACAAGCGAAAGGAAACCCACTCAGAGAGTATGACTTTGTCCTAGTCTTTAAAAGACCATTTTTTTTATTTTCAATGATCTTAAAAATAGTGAGTGCTCTTTGATGCAATACCCTTAGCAACTATCTCTTTGCATTTCAGCTCACTTTGGTGCAGATAACAATGGCTGCACACTTTTCTTTGGAAACAAAGTTCTGGCACAAATTTGATTGAAAATTATTAAAAACGAAACAATGCAGCAAAAGAAACATCACAGAACAATGCAATCATCCAAATTTTCGAGCACCTGCTTCCAACGACTGGATAAGCCATGGAGGCTTTGTTGTAAAATTCGATTGTTTTTCTATCAAACAGTTCTCCCTCTGCAATTTTTACTTTATCATCATTTGCGAACGTTTTGCCATTCAAGAAGCTCTGCAGTTCCCGTAACAAAAGGAAGTCTGTTGGTGCAGTTCTGGCGAGAGCGGTGAGTGAGGGTCAACCTCCCACACTAGTTCAATGAGTTTTTAACGTGAATAACTTTTAACGTGTGGTCGAGAGTCCATCAAGAAACAATGACACCAGTCAATTCTGGTCGTTTCAGGCAATTTCATCAGCCAACTGCTGCAACTGATAACTGTATAATGGAGCGTCTATAGACTGATTGTTTTCCAAAATTTACCAGTAAATCATTCCATTCACATCCCACCAGAGACAAGCCAAATACTTCTTTTGATGTCAGTCGGCCTCTGCCTTTGAAGGTGTGTAGGCCTATCTTTGTCTCTCAAGCTTCTTTTGCGTTCCTTTTTCGAGTGTATACACAATTTCTCATCTGCTTATCCATTTTTTCAGCCCATCAAAATGTTGTTTCTAGGACAGTTGTATCATGCAAGTAAGAACTAAGGAATTCTAACTTTCTCTATCATGCTATTAGCGTGGTTAAGAGTAAATGTTTGACACTAAACCTTTCAACCAGTTCCCGTGATGTTATATTTTGTTCATCTTTGATACAAGCGCACAAATAGTTAGTGTCAATAAGTAAGGATCGCCAACTTCTTGGCATATCTCGGGATTGAATTGGGCATTCTGAAACTTCTTAAACCAATCGTAAGCTGTGGAACAATTTATTGTGGCTTCTCCAAATACTTGGTTGATACGACCTTGCTATTGGGCATCGTTTAGGCAGGACTCGTAAGCATACAGAAAAAGAGTTATTTGATAGGTAATTTTTGAAAATATAGATATCATATAGGATGTTCGAATAATTAATGTGTAGTGGTCCGTGCTTTCCTATAACTTGCTTAAAAGGGCATAGTAATAGAGTCTACCAAGACTCTAATGCACTGTGCACTTTTAAGCGAGGCCTACAAAAGACTATGCTACTACATATTAACCATTCGTATACCCTATATAAATATAAAAATAAATAAACTTAAATAAAAAAATGTTGTTACCGGAACTCTGTTCCAAACCTAATATTTCTGAAATTGAAAAGGATTTAAGTATTTAGTTTAACTAAAAGATATTACCAAATAGATTAAAATTACATAACATCATTCATTTAACCTTTATTTGTCTTCATTTTACTCTTTTGATCAAATAGCAAAGCTCAAGAGACTGCGACCTACCTTTTACAGAACCAAGATGAGAACGCGATTTTGATTCGATCAAGAAATTCACTTTTTTTAAAAAAACCGTTGACTTTTTAATGCACTTTCAATAATTTAAATATTAGAATTTTTTTTAACGCGTAAATTTTTAAAACAATAAAAAATACAAATATATATTATTCTCAAAACTTTTGGCCTTGACTATATGTCGTAGAATGGACTCTCGACGGTATACCATATATTCGTTGATGGACTTATTCAATTATATTTAGAGTGCGTGGTTATCTGGTTGACCGATGTTATTTATCTTCAATATGCTTAAGAAGTGGAACTGAGCTCAAGGATAATAATAGGGCTATCATTAACAAAATAGAGTTTTATAAATTAAACTATCCACACCACACAAAACGGAAAATGTTTAGATAAACAGAGAATGGAAAGGGTCGTGGGAATATCTGGCTAATCCGAGGATTAAGATTTGGGAGAGATTTAAAAAGGTAAAACAAATAAAAATTAAAGGGATGGGTTGGTTCCCTAAACCATTTAAAGCACAGGATAGGGTTGACAAAAAGGTTAAATACTCAAAAGTAATGTTCAGGTTACGTAATTAAAAGTTGTTGTCCAGAGGATGGCAACGCGAAGGAATCTTCGGTGCGCTGGCGAGTTCCAGCCGAAGGGGGGGGATTAAATGATCCTGACGTGACGTCTTGGGAATGAGAACCGTTTCTTGACGAACGGGCTTAAAGAACAATGGCTGTTCTACGTTGTTCTCTTCTGAACAACAGGAGGGGGGGTGAGAACCGTCTCTTGTCTACGGGCTCGAAGAACAATGGCTGTTCTAACGTTGTTCTCTTTCTGAACAACAGGGCGGGGAGGGTGAGAACCGTTTCTTGTCAACGGGCTCAAAGAACAATGGCTGTTCTAACGTTGTTCTCTTTCTGAACAACAGGGGAGGCCTTGTGGACTTTGCGTCTTGAAGGCTCGAACCTTGGCACTCAAGGGATATTGTCCTCTTCTGGACAAAATAGTGGATCTCGAGGTAGAGGGCCCTGGTGCACAAGGTGAGACCGGATCGGCGGGATGTCTCGCGAGGATAATCTGGATCTGAATCTGCTCTTGTTGGTAAAGTTTCCATATAAATAGTCGAGACATCCCCTTGGCGTAGGGGACAATGGAGTGAGGGCTTTAAGGGAATGCACAGCCGCGCCTGAGAACAATACCTTATCTGCCCATAAGCCTAACTTAATCTGGCGAGGTGGGCGCATGGGGCGAAACGGGGGGGGGGGGATGAACCTTTTTGGTTAAATATTGATTCGGGCCTCAACCGTTCTCTAACACTGTAGATATACAGTACATATCTATAATGCTGCAGAATTTCTACTTTTGAGATGATTATATCTAATTATTTCATTTCTCGTAATATCATTTCTTTTGGGGGGCATCTTACCCACATTCCTTTGAAATAAGTTAAGCCATTCAACAAATTCAGAACGAAGGATTGCTAATATGCCTTCAAAAGCAGTATGTTGTTATTATTTGGAAAAGCAGCAAAACATTATATTACTACTTATTTCTTCAATATTGGTAAAGAACGAGGAAATTATTGAAGTCAAAACACTGAAAAGATCAATAATTTCAGTAGTATTCGTCTTTAAATAACGAGGCAAATAATAGTGAAAAATTTAAGCTCACCGGACAAAAAAATAGTTACTTGTAACCATAGTAAGGGCCTCTTGCACGCCACTTTGCTCCATATGTTCATGCCATGGAGTTTCCTGTGTAATGTTCTTTCTGAAATGGGAAATGAAGGACCAGAATTGGCGTTTTGTACCAATTCCTCCCTGGAAGCAAATAGATTTGCAATTACAAGCCTGGAGATTCTACGACGGTCCTTTACGGGGAGGTTCTTGTAGGTGGTCTCTAATTATAGGGGAACATTGAAGGTAATCGTGAGGACAACTCAAGAGCCTTGGAAGGGGGACAATGGTTGCCAGTAATGGTGATAGATTTCAAAGTTATCGCGTAATCTTTGGGCAAGAACTCCGGTTGATACGGAGGGGCTGGTTGGTGTGCGTTACCCTTCCTTACTTCCCACGAGAGTTTGTTTTTTGATTGCTATGGAGTGTCCTAAGCCGTTGGGCGGTCTTATTCTAGCGATGGGGTCAAATAGCCCGGAGAATGGGGATAGACCAAACCAGGGTAGAACACCGGTATTTCGGGAGTTATGTAATCGCGAGGAATTGCGATTGACAAGGAGAATGCACAACGGCTGTTTTTCCGATTAATAAGGCCTTGAAGCAGGAAGATTGAGGTACGTCAAGATATTGAAGTCACCAAAGCAAAAATAGAATTATTATTGAACTAGATATTATTGCACTTTACAAAAGTTCTTTAATTAAGTTTTAAGTTCTAAGTTACGACATAAATTAAGTTCAAGGTCAAGTGCGGGCAATGTCTAAAGGAGGCCGGACGAATAGAGCTTTTAAGAGTTACACCTTAATGTCTGCGTTATGTACATGACTATATACAATGATGAATTACGCGAATCCGAGAATCGTACTGAACGATATATAACGCGATATATTGCTATACAAAAACAGTAATCTAATTATCTTTTTTTTTCTGGCTTCATACAGTTATATATTCAATTGAAGTCACGCTTTACAAGTTCATCCTCCAACTAAGCCACACTTCCCTCTTATGTACCGGCCTTTTGATTTGTCAAAATTAACATAACTCAACTTTGGATTGGCTACTGCCGAATATATTGATGAAGAAAGCACTCCGACTATTGGGTAAAATTCTCTTTGGGCGGTGCCATGTTGCCATGGAGACAGCTTATTAATCTGGTTTCAATTTTTTTCAATAGTGATAGTTATCCGGTTCATTCTGAATTCTGCCTTGATTATAATGTTTGCCTAAGATTGCCTCGAAAACTCTAACAGAAATAACTGTGCTCCGTTTACTACCATGTGACATTCTCGTAAATGGCGCCAACTTTACTTTTCTCTCTCTCTGTACTTTATATGTGTAGCGACTCTCGTGTGTGTCCTACTTTGGGCGTACACGCTGGGTGCTACACCTTGTCTGTCAACACCTTCTTCCGTCCGCAATTTTTTGCGAGAGTTTTTCACATTTTGGATGTTCTGCCATTGCTTCTAAATCCGGACGACTGTACCCATTGAAACACTGCCAAGTTTCGCCACTTCCTTCACATGATAACCTTTGGCGCGACCAAATGCAATCAGACCTTTTCCCCATTCCATGACGTCACCCTTCCGGCCCATTTTAAACCCATTAAAAGCCTTGCGTTGCATATATGCAACGTTTTCTTTAAGTTTCCAAAATTGAAATAAAACTTAAATTACACTTAAATTGACATGATTTTTACTCCAAATAATAGATAAACGATTGTTAAATAAATTCAGCTATATAAATAAGTTTAAAAAAGCATCTGGCAACTCATAAACATTCTGAAAATAAAACAGTATCTGGAATAGCATCATGGCATCTACAAGCAAGTAAGTACCTTTTTTTTTAATTGCATTTTTAGTTAGTTATATATTCAATTTTTCACTTATATATCATTTACTTTCTTTGAAAGAGGTTCATTTATATGTAACAATCCCTTAGGGCATGATTCCTTTTCATTTCCTTCATTTTTTCCTTGTTCTTTCAAAAATGAAATCTCGTGTTACACATATGCAACACCAGGCACTTAGGCTATCTAAAAATGTTATCCTTCAATATTAATTTTTCTCTATTTCTCATTAAATGCATAACTAATATGATCTCTTTTTATCATTTTTATGATTTAATTTATGATTTAATTATGATTTAATTATCTTTACTTTGACGATTCTCGATTTTTATATAATTTTGCAACAATTACCTATATTTTTCTCCCACTGTCAGGTCAGTCTCTGTGGAAGAAATGTTGAATATTCTTGATAAAAGAGATGGCAATGAAGATGATTTGGATCGGATCTACTTAGAACCTCCTGAAGCAAGAATTGAATCCGATGAAGACTGGTGATGAAAATGGTGGTTTAATTGATAATCTCTCTAGCAATCAGCTTCGTTCAGGAAGCATAGCTTGTTTTCGCAGTCGCAGGTGTATTGGTGAGGAAGACTTTATTCCAACAGAAACTCACCCAAAAAAGAAAAAGAAGAAAAACTCCAGGGACAATAATGAATCAGCAGTGCAAGTATGATTTTTCCTGCTTCAGATTACTCTAGTTATAGTGACCAGTAGCCAACATCTCTTTTTGAGAAATTCTTTGATGAGAAAGTCTGGAAATTTCTCGTAGAGGAAAGTTCCTGGTATGCTTTATTTTTAAATCTTCCCGATCCCAATATTTCTGCTAATGAATTCAGGGTGTTTATTGGGATTCTTTTGCTAAGTGAATATAACAATCTTCCATACAGCGTATGTATTGGGACTCAGAGGAAGATGCTCGCAATAAATTAGTATGTAATGCTATGAGAAGGGATAGTTTCTTGCAAATCAAGAGATTTTTGCATTTTTGCGATAGTAGAAATTTTTCCTCTCAAGATAAAATGTGGAAACTACGTCCTTTCATAGACATCTTACAAGAAAACTTTGCCAAAAATTTCCAACCAGAAATCAATATATCATATGATGAAGCGATGATTGAATATTATGGGAAGCATGGTTACAAGCAGTTTCTCGGTCCAAAACTTGTTGTATGAATACCGTTCAAGGCTATCTTATTAATTTTAATGTATACGAGTACCAAGGCAAAAACATAAAAGTAAATTCAAACTATGAAGTTAACTTGGGAAAGTGTGATGCGCCATGGGCAACAATGATTGACAGTCTTCGTGAAATTAAAAAGGAGTTGCCGTATCATTTTTACTTTGATAATTTGTTTACAAGCGCAAATTTATTATGCCACCTAAAAGAACGAAATTATTGCCGAACGGGAACTGTTCGAGAAAACAGAATTGATAAAAGCTGCCTTCTTTCAAACTCCAAAGATTTTAAGAAAAAGCCTCGTGGAGAATTTGAATATGCTATAAATGCTGGGAATAACATCATTTTAGTACGTTGGTTGGATAACAATGTTGTGACAGTTGCTTCAAATGTTCACGGCATTCCCCCTGTTTCAAAGGGCCGCCGTTACTCCCGTGTTGCCGGCAAAGTAATAGATGTCACACAACCTAACATCATTTCTAAGTACAATAAGTACATGGGCGGGATTGATCTCATGGCCCAAAATATCAATGCTTATCGCATTGGTATAAGAGGGAAGAAATAGTGGTGGCCAATCTTTACATGGATTGTTGTTGCAGCTGTCCAAAATGATTGGATTTTATACAAAAACTGTAATAATTCGATAAGCCAGCTAGAATTCAGACGCTCCATTGAGCAAACATTTTTGAAAAAATATGGTTCTCAACCAGGAGTAGGTGGTTGCTCCAAGATTTCACAGGAGAGTAGCATAAACACTCGAGTATCTGATTCCATCAGGCTGGATCCATGTTGCCTTCTTGTCAGATACATCCCCAATAACAAAAGAATGAGATGTGCAGGTCTCAATTGCTCATCAATAACAAGAAACGAATGTCCAAAGTGTTCCGTGGGTTTGTGCATAAATTGCTTTAAAGTTTCATAATGCCTAATTTGTTAGCCGATCAGCCTAGCGTTTCATATATGCAACACATGTTTTTTGCTTTTTATTCCAAGATTTCTCATTAAATATTAATCTTTGATAAGAATTATTATTCCCCTTTGCTATTTTTACTCATATTATAGTAAATATTAAAAATTAAAAAAATTAAAAAACTTAGGCTTTAATGGGTTAAATAGAGCTAATTTGCTATCTACAGATCTTCACGCCATCCGCAACACAAATAAAGCCCAACTAACGTTCCGACGTAAACTAAGCTACTCCTCTCGGCTGCCTAAGGTTCGTACACGCCTCAGATGTTAAATTATGTTTTTTTTCTCCCTAGGTGACTAATTCTTTGTCCGGTGTGCTTATTACCGGCATACAAATCTCAAAAACTTTATAACAAAAAGACTACTTAATAGCAACCAAAATGAATACAACTGTTCAAATAACAAGGGATGTCTCTTACCATGGGGTGCATGGAATTGAAATATCCGTCAAGTATTCATCACTAATTTTAGAAAGAAATTTTTCATTAGTCCAGGAAGGAAAGTTTTTCCTTTTTACATGTTTTTTTTGAAGACCAGATATTATTTCGCCTTTACCAGTTTTATTTTGAACCGTTATAATTTACAAATGCAGTGTTTAATATCAGGCTGGTGATGAAAAACAGCACTTTACCAGTTTTGGAGAAAAGTTTTAAGGAGTGTGAGCTTATAACAAAAAATAGAGGAAAAAGATGGAGAAAGTATTTCGAAATACGCAAATATCTCCTTCTGAAAAATAAATTATAATCCAAGACATTTTTAAACTTTGAATCATAGTAGAATGAAAGATGGACACTCAATACAAAAAACGGACTAAGATATTTAGTGTTATTCCAAGAAAATTAGTCACTGAAATAAATATAACACATAAAGACCAAAAATGACAAAGCATAAGGCATTTTACTAGTTCAGCAAATGTGATCTAATCTAGTAAACTCCTTCCTAAGCATAGTGGTTTACTTGATCACAAGTTGACTTATACGTGCGGAATTCCTCGGTGGCCCAAAGGCCAAAGAGTTGGCCCAATATAGAAGGAACAAATGCTATTTTCTTGCCACAATAAATAAATGGATGTATGTAAATTACTTTAGGGCCTTTATTGTAGAATTTTCGCTTTGTGTATGGATATAAAGAAGAAATTATGACTGAAGGATAAATAGTTGTTAGAAAATTTATAATCTCATTATGCACGAAATGATAAGCAGTGACAGGGAGAGATTCGTCTTAAGGATTAGTGATAATAAATAGAATTGAGTTTTACTGCAAATGTGATTTTCTAAAAAAACATTGTATTACGTCGAGGTGAATCATTTTTACTCCAAATTAAGTGGCAAATTTACTATGATTATCTAGTTTAACATTAGGTTAACTAAGCAGGCAACAGTTGAGTGACTCTTGACTCAACGTGTTGAGTCGTGGGCAACAGAGTCCCTGTTAAATATTACTTTTAAGAAAACAGGTAATTACAGGTATTATCGGATATTTTATCATGAATATTATATTGATTATAGCCAATCAAATAGTGGATTGGACTCCGCCCCCTTCTTTCATGCAAAGATGCTCTCCTTCATCTAATTATTGTTGACCTCAGACCAGGTGTGGACTATTTTGACCTGTAATTCATTTGAGCTCTCCACGATGAAATTTATTTTCCATCGACTCCCATATGACATATAATTATCTATTTTGCTACATAAAGTTCGGGCATAAATGTGTGATAACTCATTGTTTGGAAGAATACCCTTCCATTACGTGTCAACAGGAAGAATGCTCCATTTATAATTAAACTTATCAAATTAATATCATATTCACGATATTTCTTTTCCTGGATCAGTATTATTCTAGATATTGTCAGAATTTTTGAGTAAAATCGTTTCTATATCTCAACATATTTAAACGAGGCAATACTGCAAAGTACTTTTAAATATCATTTATCATGTGAGGAAAGGGTTTAAGTTATAGAGGGTGGAAAAACGAAATGTAGATGATATTTATTCAAGATTTTCAGAACACGATGTAATATTAGATAATGCTTTTATTTAAAGGAAATATAAAATTAATGCTAAAAGATGATGCAAATACTATTTACTATGACCCCTTTCTGTGTACACCAAACCTAGCCTAAACTTACCTAACCTAACCTAACTTAATACCAAGAGTAATAATTCCTCCTCAAAAGAAAATATATATTTGTAATCAAGGTAAGAAATTGCATTAGAGTTGAAATTTACTAAAGGATAGAAAAATCTGTAACAAACCCCCAAAATCCGAAGTCAATACTAAAACAAAAATTGGGTTAGAAATACTACATAAAAGTGAAGAACTTCAGAAGTGAGTAGTAAATACTAAGCAGTAGAAACAGTAGGGGACAGGTCCTTATCTACCCGTTGTTGGGTGAATTATGTTGCAAAATTTAATTTCATTGTATTCATTTATCTCAGGATTTGAAAGACCAGTACCTGGTTATCCTCGTTACTATTATCATGGCGATGCCTCCATCGGAGAACACCATCTTATCATCACGGGTGTGGCACTTGAAGACGATGGGGAGTATCAATGCCAAGTTGGGCCAACGGAAGACGAGGAGCCCATTTGGGCGCCAGCAAATGTCTCAGTTCTGGGTGAGTCGCCCATTTATTTACTATTATATAATAAGTAATTTCGGTGCCCACTATGAAACTCCGTTGCTGATAGTATTTAATTATCGTAAATTAGATTAATTTTAAATTAGTGGCTGTCTTTGTATTACATTGATTCCGCATTTGCGAAAATTCATATTTATTGAATTTTGTTCTCACTTCTGCTCCGAGGCATTTTTCTCTTAGGTTAATTCCGCAAAGAGTTTGGACTTGCGACGTTTAGGTTAGTCGAGCTCCTGGATCCTCTTCGACCTGATGTGGAAAATCTGAACTGCTATCCACGGTACTCAGTAAACCATAATTATTAGTGCCATTGCGTCATTTCGCCATTATTATTAACTTTGAGTTTTGGTTTTATTCATTGTGTAGCACTAGTCTCCTTTTTCTAACTAAATGAATTGCTAATCAATTCTGTGGCAGGCAAACAAGAGACTAACTGGGTTCTTTTCTAAAAAAAATATCAGGGATTGTTATTTCATTTTTAGAGGTCTTTTAAGTCCAACTTGAGTGTTCCTAATTCTGGCAGATTTAGGAGACGCTTTGATTTTCCATTTATTTGTGGAAAACAAAATTCCCTATTCTAGTCAATTTCATCATTAACCATTTTCACTATTTGTGTTCTATTTAACAATCCCTTTTTTTGTATAATTTTCACTATTTTACTTTTTTTTTAGTTCAGTCACAACTACCTGACACGTTACATAAGGTGGTATTTCTTAGAAATTTTTCCATTCCTATGGACATTAAAGCGTTAACTTTAAATCATTTTATTTCCTCCTTCATTTAGTCATTTTCTGAATGAACATTCAGACCATTAAAGTGACAGCTTCGTTTTTAGAATCAAACTCCTTTCCATTTATCTTCTAAATCCGGATTTCCAGGAAAATGCGTTTATGGAGATAAAATGACAATTTGAAACGTCTCTGTATTTTCAGTGGCGCCGACGTCAATCAGCATCGTCGGATGGAATGATGGGGATACGGTAGGTGTGGAATCTGACACATCTCTCGTGCTGGAATGCTTGGTCGAAAATGCACGTCCAGCGCCTAGGGTTACCTGGTACAAAGACGGAGTCCTCGTCGATTCCAGTGAGTTTAAAAAAAAACTAAAAATATACCATCTACTTACTTGTCACCATATTTATTTATAAATGTGTTGGGTATATATTCATTGTTGTGAAGTTGGTATTTATTGATAAGATTCATAGGGGTATCTTTATCTATAAGCGGACAATATTACTTGTAATACAGCTAGGTCGAATAGAAAGTGGTAAGATCGTATGGGGTAAATAAAAAGTTGGGAGGAGACAGGGTTTTGAAAGAAATTTTGAACTTTGGAAGGATTGGGGTCCTATTTCTCACGGGAACTGCTATACTACAAATAGGAAAAACTGGGATCCTTATTCTTCACATAGTTCGATTTGAAAATACCCCAATTCTCTCTCTTCAAAAGCTATGATTAAGGTATTTCAGTATTAGCATGGTTGGTTAGTATATCTCTTGTGTATGAAAGTTGATGAGAGGAAAAATTGAAAGGGGAATCTCAAGTAGAAATATTGCAGTATATCCTATTTGGTTTGCCTAATAACGAGCGCAGAGAGGCAGATGTTCTCCAGTTAGGGAGACTGGCAGACCTACTTTTCGCATGAGATTTAAAATACAAGGTATTTTTTATGTTTTTAACCATTCACTGGTCCTTCTTTTTCGCCCCTTTGTATTTCGTTCCGCAATGGGCTATGGATGCCTGGTAGTCTGGGAAACCTTTTGGTTGTTCTAAGAATCTGGTTGACAGGGAAATAGGGTTAGCAAGTCACCTGATGTTCATGTTAGCATTTCTTTTCTCTGTTGAGGTATATTAACTGGTTAAACTGGAATTTTTCCGGTATATTTTAATTACAATAGAAACAAGTGTCTCTTATTTTATTCTTTGAAGATTGTGACGTACAAAACTGTATTAATTGATTATTTTTGCACGTTTACTGCCAGTTTCTTATCATTTTGTTCTTTATAACGTCTTATCTGTTGATACTTTGACATCACATTTGAATTTTTCTATCTCATTCGTTTTAGCACAAAATGTTAGGTAAATAATTTAATTATATATATATTTATATATATATATATATATATATATATATATATATATATATATATATATATATATATATATATATATATATATATATATATAGGGTCACTCCCAAAAAACGGGCCCCAATTTCGATGGGCCTCATTCTTTAATTTTATGGTGATAACTTGTTTATTGAGTTTAAAAACATCATATCAAAACATGAAATTCTTTGGACTTTTCTTCTTGATGTTTAAAGCACGTGTTCGAGATGACCTTCATTTAGCTCTGTGCATTTCTTGAGGCGCAGCTCAAAGTTGTCCCTGACGGCCTTACAAACCGACCAACTAATGGCACTGATCTCCTCCCTGATGGCTTCTTGAGTTCCGTGATGATCCTGGATCTCCATGCGTACACACTCTCTTTAAGGTAGCCCCGGAGAAATCTGGGGGGCGCTAAGGTCTGGTATGTGAGGTGCCCACTCAAAATCAGTCTTGAGACTGATCACACGGCCACCAAAGTTCTCTTTCAGCCAATCTCGGGACATATTTGAGTTGTGAGAGCTTGTTCCCTCTTGCTGAAACCAGAACTTCCCCATAAGCGACGGGAACAGGGTGTGAAGCTCACTCTTGGGGGTTTTGAGGACCTCAACATACGGCTCCTTGGTGACTGTCACTGTCGCGCAAAATCGTTCAAAGAAGAATGGTCCGATGATACTTCTGGGTGGAATGCAGTCCATACCGTCCACTTAGGGG
The DNA here is from genome assembly GCA_963969495.1 of Ceratothoa steindachneri. Classification (NCBI taxonomy): domain Eukaryota; kingdom Metazoa; phylum Arthropoda; class Malacostraca; order Isopoda; family Cymothoidae; genus Ceratothoa; species Ceratothoa steindachneri. The sequence continues at coordinate 65,735,383 of OZ018324.1, read as the reverse complement.
AGTTTAGGGGCTTGGTGGCCACCTCATTTAATCTGGAGGTCCCCTAGGAGACATTTGTCTTCAAGTTTACCTTTCCTTCAAGATGAAAGTCAGCTTCATCTGAGGTCCACAGTAGGTTAAGGAAGGTTGGGGTCTCCTGAGTCTTATCAAGTATCTTGACTGCCTTAGCCTTTCTCTGCTCATTGTCTGAGGTACAAGGGGCTGCTTCGTCTGCATTCTCTATGGGTAGGCCTTTACATCCATTAATAGACTCTCCTGCAAATCGCACGGGATATACCGAGGCACTGACTTCACTTGCGTACAGAGCGTTTTGGAGTCTGCTGAACTGACTCTCTTACACTATCGATCAGCTCAGCTGTGCGCTTTCTAGGCAGTCTTAAATGGCTTGGACGGCCTCACTGGCTAGATTTAGGTTCTCCACTGTCTCATAGTCCTTAAAGTGGTCTACCCAGCCCTGAATTCCGCTCTTGGAGGAGGCTTTTTCACATTCGAACTAATGCACGAAAGTGTCCTGCACTTTCTTGAATGAGCCTGTCTTGTAGTAATGTTTGACGCAGTATATTCTTTGCTGGAGCTCCCATTGATATCTAGTTGTGTTCAAAAGTGTTGCTTCTGTCATGTTCTTCAAAGTAAGGGTGATTATTGAAGGAATGAATGAATATCATAAAAAGTGTGTGCAGGCCCGTGTTTTGGGGGTCACCCTGTATATATATATATATATATATATATATATATATATATATATATATATATAGCTTTTTAGGGTATACATGAGATATTTAATAGCTACTTTGTATTTGTATATATTACTTTCATCCTGCTATGTCTTTTACGTCATTGCAATGAGAAGTGTCTATGATAAATGGTAACTTTCCTAAGGCCTAATCGCAAAAAGAATAATAGTTATACTAGTTATCGCTCATTTAGGGAATTCTTTTCTTAGATCTCTTTTTCGATTACTTGTTCTAAGTTGTTATCTTGGCTCTCCTGTTTAAGTAGCTTATTTTGTACTACCTGAGTGTGTTTGAATAGATCTTCTATATACTATTTATAGTGGCAAAGCAAGATATACGACCATTAATCGCAGCACGGACGTGTATTCACTTTTCTTAGTTATGAATCTATATCTGTAGACTGAGGTGCTAAACATCATAGAAGAAATTTATGTAAAGATAATGGTGGTAGTTTTAAACCTGTATCAGTTGTGATCTGATATCTCATGAATGAGTGCAAACAACAAACAGCCAAGCGACGTGAATTATAATAACTCTGTACAACAAATTTCCGTGTCAAGAAAAAAAGATAGATTTCATGTGCATTTTATTATTAATTTGAGTGTGCTGAATTTGTATTTGATAATAAAAATTTCCCGTCACGTAATATTTTCTTTTAGATTGATGATTTAATAATTATGCAATTGGTACCAATTTCCATGATACCTTAAATCTATTTCGCTCCAAAGTCAGATCAAATGTGTCCATTTTAAATAATTCATGAATATATAATGAATCAGCATGTTTGTTAGCATTATATAATGTATTCACCAAAATTTTAGTATGTACTGCTTGGTTTGTAAGAAGTCTCAATTGTCACACGCTCCAGGTTCTAGTAGAAGTCAGCCAGCATACTATGGCTCCATTTTTCCTTGCGCCTGTTTTCCATTGATGGAACCTCTCTGCATGTTCATCACTCACATCACCTGCATTCTCTGAGAAGAAGGACAGATGAGAAAGTGTATTTTCAGTAATATATTGCATCCAAGAAGTTGGTAGCACTTGATTAGGCTCTCCAATAATTACTTTCGCTGGGCCCCTTTGGTCTTTTCCCAGGAGTTCTTTGCGTTCCAGGCTGCTAGCTCATTTTCATCTATTGTCGTCTCGAAGTCCTTATCAGATATAAGTTGACGAATCTGAAGCTTAGGAATATGCCTTCTTTAATCTTGGCATCACTTACTTTAGTGAGGTAGGCTTTGAACTACTGGAACCATGGCTTGTTATATTGCAGTGCTTTGGTAAATTGCTTCGTAAGCCTATTTTTATATGCAGTAGTAGCAAAATGATTTTCTCCTTAAGTAACGGCTCATGAATTACATTATGGCATCCACGTGTCCTAGTTTCCCGAGGTGACAATTCTGAGCGTACATAATGTTCTCATCTGGCCCTACGGTCCCACTTGAAAACGAAGCACAAAAACTTGGTGCAACCAGTTTGTAGCCCATTAAGTAGGGCTACGACTTTCCATTCCGCAAATATTAGCCACTCATGCTCCTTGTAACTTATGCAGTCTAGAATAGAGCAAGATTCTCATATGTCTCTCTCAAAATGACTGAGTGAGCAACTGGAATTGAAAGCATGGTTTTTCCAATGTGCAATAGAACGGCCTTTATAATGAAAAGAGATGCATCTATGAATATCCTTCACTCATTTGGTTTATAGGTCAGTTCAAGGGCCTTGAATAGGCCTCGGATATCATTACAATAAGTTAAGATGTTTTAAAGTGAAGAATTTTTTGTATATATACAGAACGCTTCCTAAACACTGTAATTCGACCATGTTCATCCAACATGTTCCATTTTGCAGACGACGTAAGGCCAGGAGTACACTCTATTGCTTAGTAACGGTTAGATCACGAACTAGATCATTGAGTTCCAGTTGGGAACTCAATTCCTGTACCACAGACACCCTCTGAACTACCAAGCGATGACACGAGCAACTCAGCCGATTCAGAGGCTCAGGCTGGAGCCTCTGAATCGTCTGAGTTGCTCGTGTCATTGCTTGGTAGTTCAGAGGGTGGCTGTGGTACAGGAATAGCACTTTAATGTTGAACAGAGCGAATAACCGACTGAATATCTGAATAAATGATAGATTTCTTGCCTTTACTGTTGCAATCAAAGGGAAATAAAAGAAAATGAGACTAAAAATGGTTATTACAGGCTGTGATAACTGGAAGAAATTGTGGAAATACAACATAGTATGTATTTTGATCTTTTTGATTAATACATCTCCTATAAATATATTAAAAACCAGGAAATGACATACATTGAATACACACCTTTAATATTTGTTTAGCAAAAGTAGCAATCCATTAAAAGGTCCTTTGAATCCATTCAGACCATTGTTATGCTAAACATGAGGCCAGGCCCAAGGCCTTTCAGCCAGGCAGATAGTGACTTGTACACCTGACATAGCATATGTGAGGTGCACAGCGTTTGGCTTGGTCACCCACTTTACATCTTAAGTAGAGCTCATAAAGTTTCTTCACATGTTTAATCAACTGTTGAAGTTAAACTTTACATCATACAAAAGACTTGAAATTTCTCTTTTTAGAGAAATGTAGGGTTGCCTTGTTGTATATGTAACTCTCCTAAGGACGGTTGAGGAAATCCATGAGACTTCTCAAGCTGATTAAGGAATTCTTATTATTAAAATTACCTAACCGCATATACATATATATATATATATATATCATAAATGAGCAAATGAAGTTCTCTTAATATTATAACAACATCAAAATGATATAGGAAGATCATTATTGTGTCGAGAGTCCCTTTTCCCTAATGAGGCAATTTTTTTTGAGGCACGCTCTCCTTGATGCTGGAACGTTTGACGTGTGTTTTTCTGGCTAACTCCTCTGTGTTCAGATCCCTCATTTTTTTATAAAAGCATTGCTGACCTAGACACGGCCTCCTACTGTTTCTGCCAGAGGTTTTCCAGTGGATTCATATCTGGAGAAAGAGTTAGACATTCCATTACCGTGAGATTTTCTCACGAGACAATTGGATAATGGAGCTAGACTTGTGACATGGTGTATTTTCCCGCTACTAATCACATTTAGGGCATTTCTTGAGATGTCTCGGACTTACGGTTGCATGTAATCACTGAGGAAAGCTTGGTACCTCTCTGCTTTTATGGTGTGATCATAAACGATGACATGAACCAATCTAAACTTGAAATGCAGTCTCATTCCATTACGAATAGACAATCATGCTTTACAGATAGAACTATTAATTCTCGATTCAACTGCTCTTCTGTTACCCTGCTAACTAGTGAACGTAAGACATATGTTCCACTTGCGGTAAGCACGCGCCAACGCCAGTCTACGTCACTTCATCTGAAGGTTGAACAGCGGCTACTGGGTTATTTAGAAGACTTCAAGCCTTGTGACAGCAGTTTAAAATGGACTATTATTACAGATAAATTGATAGGCCGGCGTCGTGTACATTCATGATGGAGATGGACAGGTATTTTCTACAGATCCTAAAGGCTCATGTGACGCAGTGACCTGTAGTTATGTTGCGTACAGACACTGGATCGTTTAGAACGAGGTCAATCTTGGATGTTTTAACTTTCTTGGATCCTCTTTAATTCACCTTGGCTGTGAATACATAAAACTCTCATCACTAGTGGTGCTTCAAGCGAGTAATGAAAGGGTAGTAAAATAGAGCGGTACCATATTAGCAATCTCGATGCTGAAGATCAAAAAACAATGAATATCCTTTAATGGTGTAAAGGAGGCCCAAACTCTGAATATGGGCCTATAAGTTGAGGTATTAGTCAAAAAAAAGAAGAGGAAACGATGCAATTCAATCACTTCCAGAGAAAGCATGTTTAGGAAGAATTCCGGCGCGGGGAGAAAGAGTGAATAGCTAGAGAAGTGCTTTACCAGAGTCATGTCCAAGGAAAACCGAAATCCGTGCGCTTTCAGTTAGCGAGTGATGCGGTTCAAACCCGGTTGGGGGCGGCACTCTAGAGTTTGCTTCTGTGTTGCACCAACAGAGATCGAAAGTTCGTTTAAGAAGAGCGTAGGGAGAACATCCCCAGGCAGCTCCAAAGTAACGCCGTTGATGCGCAAGCCAAAAAGTGTAATATTGAGAATATTATCATGCGGGATGCTTTCATCTCTTTCCCGTGGAACTGAGATAGATCCCTCCTAACTGTACGCGGAATAAAGGATATAGGAGAAACTCAGATATTTAGATTGGGAATCATCCCCTCGTCCCTATAGTGTAGAGTATCTTCCTGATACCGCCTCACTATGTAGTATCATCGCCATTCTCTAGGTCGAAAAAGGCTGTGAAAAAGTGCTGTCTACGAAGGAAAGCCTCGCATGCCACATTTTACAGCTGCAGCTGAACATCACATTTGAAGAGTGACTTGTCGAAGCCATCTTGTGCACAAGACAAGTAGCCCACGCTGTCCATGAAGAAAACATACAGGATTTACCCGATTTTCTATCAAATTACACACGCAGTAGTTTAAAAAATTGGTTGGAAAACGGCAGGGGAAGAGTGATCCCTTCTCGGCTTGTGAAAAGAAAACACAGCCATTTGCCATTAATCTGAGAGTATGTCCTCAGATTGAAACATGCTCAAATAATCTGACAGAACAGCAATCTCTCTCTCTTTCTCAACCGTCGAAGCATGGCGCATGGTATATCATCTCTTCGAGAGACGGTATCCGTGTGTGAACCATAGATCGATCGTAGCTCCCTTCGCGTACACAGGCCGAAGAAGTGTTTCACGCCTCAGGAGGTAAAGTCCAGTCGGCCGTCTTCAACGAGCCGGGGACCTAAAATAAATGCTGGTGGAGTATCATCCCTGCTGTAGAACACGGAAATGGGTTTGAAAACGACTCACCTTCGGACGCAGGGTGCTATCTTCCGAAGCAGGGGAAAGAGGGTCTTGCGATAGGCTGCCTCGAATCCTTTATAATATTTTCATACCTCAACAAAATGGATCTTCTCGTTAGTTTAAGTAATGTATAACCGCCAAGAATAGTGTGCATACTTTGAAACCTATCTAAATCTAACTCTCGATCGTCGAAATTCACCTACCCTGAAATCATTCGGGTAGGGCTTATAGAGAATATTGAAGTAACGCTTTATCGCTTTTCTCTGAGTCCGTCAGCCGATCACTATAAGAGCGGACGGTGTTCAAAACGGTCACAAGTTCTACGAAAGATATTTATGCACAAGTAGAATAGGTTGGAAGATAAACACTTAACGATCTCATCAACTGGCCTAAAATCTAGACTGGGAAGGAAAAATCAGCCATTTCCCGGAAAGGCGGGCCACCGCACACATTCCAAGCACAACTTCAATGTTTTCTCTGGGGTCAGCTGCCTTAAAAATTATATTTAGAAAGAAAAGTGTTCAATACCAATAAGGTCATCGACCAGCTTCAACCCGAAATCAAAATGTGCGTTTCGAAATGAAAATATCGAAGCCAAAAAAGTAAGTGGTTCTCGACGTAATGTGTAAAGTACTGCACATTAACGACACTCTTCGATCAGGTCGACAAGAACTTGACCACTGAGATTGAGTTTTATTACCCGCCAAAAGGGTATACTATCGGTCAGATCACCGTGGCACTTATAATCCTTGGCCTGGTTTTCCACCGAATCTTTGGGGATTTCGTCCCCCGACCGGAAGAAGAGGAAACTCTATGTTCCTTGTTAAAATTTCTTTTCCTTATTTTCTGAACGAAAGAAGGAGAGTTTTTTCTTATATATCCCCGTTGACAGGAAGTTTGAGGCCACATGGGATGGTCTCCCCCTATTTCTCTCAAAATCGCGTGTTAGACGAGGGGAAAGGGTTCTGAAGCTCTTCATGCTATTAGATCATGTGACGCCTATGCCACATTTTTAACAAATCAATCTTCTTTTTCTCCCCCAGGGCAGACTCTACCATCGGAGGGTGGAGTGTGCTACCTGGCTATCCCCTACTGTGTTGAGGATCTCTACGGGGACTCAAAAAGCATAGGGACTACTAATATGATGCTCGTCGTTGGGGAGGACATCCCTCCCTTTATCGGAAAAAGTGTGTGTGCGTGGGGATGGGGGGTCGAGTACAACCCACTTCTTGCCAATATAAGCAGTTTTTATGTTGACTTGGGCGCATCGTGAGAAGAACTCGTGATGGCGCTGCCTCCGGGTTCTTTTTTGGTTTATGCAGACTCTTGCCTAAGCAAAGAGAGGTCACGGCCTGGGAAATCCCTTTCTTTGCTTGTAGAGTCTTGGAATGCCCTCTTAAAAAATTAGGGCAGACTGTTTTTTTTTTAGAACTTCAGATGACCCAGGGCTGGTAGAAAGATATTAAAAGGGAACCACGTTACTGCAAACGTATGGTGAAAGGAAGAACTTATACCAGCAGAAGAGATGAACCGAGTAACCTCGTCTTCCCTGCACCCTTGTAGGAAACGCCTGTAGGCGGTGCCCCATGTAGCACCGGACTTGCACTATTACATTCTCTCATAGCCCTGATCAATTGAAAAATGAAATGATGTATGGAACCTGATAAGGATTTGGGAGGTTAATAGCAAAGTCCCCATAAGATCTTAATTATCAAGAATGTTATCATTTCCTTATATTCGACCTGCAGATACGAGCTAAGATGGCCTTGACAACCCATTTTGAAGTGTTATTATCATAACTCGGCAGCAATGAGTTATCTAAGGAGGACGAGCAATCCATCCATGTTTCATTTTTAGAGAACTAGAATAACATGCTTCCTATGAGACAGTAATGATTGCTAGATTTTTTGAGAAAAGATAGAGGGGTTAGTCATAATTAAAGGTGGGTGCCAGGTAGGAAGTGACTGGGAAGAGGTGCTGTTCTTATGGATACCAAGTGTAACAGTCTAAAGATGGTACCCCTTTCCAGGAGCATATGGAAACAAAACTTACCAGTATCCAGTCATAAGAAAAAATTGTTTTCTCAAAGTATATAATTGAACAGAAACAAGTATAACGGAAATTTGCCTTTTCATTTTGCCATTTCACTCCTTTCAAGGTTTCCCGTTTGCTTTCATATGTACATTGAAATATGAGGAGTTACACGAGTCAAATAAATAGTCTGCAATCCTTATACAAATATGGACACATTTATTTGTCATTTTAAATGAGTTTATAGCAACTAAGTTAAATAAATATGAGTACATAAGACATTAAGGCATGGCGGAGCTAAATTGTACTTTCCAGGATATAGGTTATAGGTAGGGAATGAATCATTTTTGTATTGAATTAGTTTGTACAATGAACTTAAAATTTGATTAGCTTTGTTCAGATCATTTCAATGAAAGTAGTTAAACTCCATTTCGAAAACATCTCAATCCAGAGATTTAATTCTTTACGCCTTAATGTTAAATCAAAGGTTAAACAAAGAGGTTCCCAAGAAATTAATGTTGTTCTTTGAAAAGGAAAGTGAATCGTTTTGGATAGGGAAAGTGAAATCACTTTGATATAAAAATAAAATACTTTACATTTATTCAGCACAATAGTTTCTATCATTATTGGCAATACTCTTCAAGTGTCTACCTAAGCAGTGGATTCCATACTTGATGAATTCTTTCGTTTGTATTGAAATATCAGACTTTATATCTTTTTCAGATCTTACAAATCGGAATAAAATTTAACAATTAGATGATGTAGTAAATCAGGTAATGCAAGGTTAGATGAACAGGGAGGATGAAGAAGAAATTCCAATTCTAACGTAATAATAATTTTGGCTCTAACGTACCACGAGAGATGGAGGCTGAGAGAGAGAGAAAGATAGACAGAGAGAGAGATAGAGATAGAGAGAGAGAGGATGAGAGAGCTATGGAGAGAATATTACTATTTATTTAATTTTATATTTATATCTCACTCTCTCTCTCTCTGCTTTTTTGTTTATCTCTTTCCCTCTCTTTTTTCTCTCTCACTCTGCTTCTCTCTTTCTGCCTTTCTGTTTCTATATCTCTTTCTCTCTTTTTTCTCTCTCATTTTTTTTCGAGAGAGACGTGTTGGAGTGCATTATCATCAAAGGGGACAGCCATGGGTACGACCAGTGAAGGGTGACTTTTTGTCCAAGAGTTCATTTAAATGTTAGAATTGTTGAACATATTTTTCTGCAATATCTCTTTGCTTATTATTGATGATATACTTAATATTCCTTCCCATCTGACCATCTGCAAACTATAGCTTTATGCATGTCGGTTACTCGTCTAGGAAGAGCGCTTTGTTTGGTATTAAGCCGCTGTATTCTGCGATCTAAATTTATATAAGAACTCACTTTTTATCATCATAACAATTCTCCTTCAGAGTGTTCATGTGGCCCCAAACACCATTTAATGGGACTTGTCCTAAACCATTAGTAGTCTAAAAAAGGGTTATATTTTGCTAGTTTAAGATAACGCTAGGTATTATTACAGCTTTATAGAGGCGTAGTTATTATTACTGCAGTTATCTTTAAACAACAAATCCGGAACAATATAAATAACTTTACGAAGCATTTTTTTATATATAAAAACGTCATTAATATTTTGGCAACTTAAAATAATTGCAATGAAGGCAAAACAAGGAATTAAATTTTTTCCTAATCTCTTCTTTGGTCGAAGGTCAGCAAGAGGACTCGATTGAGGACTGCATTGAGCCCCGCCTTAAGAGCACTCGTAGTCGCTTTCCATTAATGGTTACGTCGGAGGCTGACGGAGAGCAAGTCTCCTGCCGAGGACATCACCCGGCTTTGAAAGATGCACTGACAGCACTCGTTGCTTCTATTACAATCTCCGTATTACGTGAGTAGAGAAAAACTCGTAAGACTTAAACAAGGAGTGTTAATAGGACGCGACACCCATCCCACTCTTGAGTAAAGCAACGAACGATTTAAAAATTAAAAATTCATACTTTTTTCACAAAGATTTAATATCAGGAAAGTGGGGGTTATACTTTGTTAGCTAATATTTAAAGTATTTTTCACTGATGTTAATAGGGTTGTGATCGTTAGACACTCAAGTTAATGTGGTGATGATCGATAGACGACCATGTTAAAAGGATTGTGATCTATGACGCTCATGTTAAATTGGTTGTGATCGATGGATGTTAATGTTAAAGGGGTTCTGAACGATACAATAACAATTCTGATCCCCATTATCCACGGTATTGTTTCCTAGAAGTAAGTATATTTAATGAAATTACCTAGGAAATGAAGAAGTTGGCTTTTTAATATCTGGGATGTAAAACAGAAATGTACATCAAAATACATTTTTAATTATAGGATTACTCGTATAAGTAAACCTATCGAAAAGACTAGTTTAACCGTCTTTATAGAATTCTTAATCTTTCCCAGATAATTAATATTCGGACACCAAAAGTCATGTACTTCTTTTTCCTTTTGTATCAAATTTGTCTTTTCTTAGACCTCTACGAGCAACTCATTCTAAACACTATTTAGTTCCTAACGTCACTATTTTTATTAATACTCTCGTTTCTAAGCTAGAGAAGCTTTCAACAGTTTTCACATTTCTTACGTAAATAAAAATAGATTACCCGATTACTTAAAATTTTATAAACGTTATTAATTATTGACTTAAAGAAAATGTGTCTAAGATTCGCTCTGTTTTTCGGTATTAGCACATCGTTCATTTAGTTCTGTTAGGTTGCTTGCAATTTATCCCCAACTTTATTGATCTTCATCCACATAACTTCATCCAAAATAGGGGCCAAAAACTAATTGTTTTTTCCCTTAACATATCTTTTTAATTTTCAATTGGTGGAAATGGATAATTAAACTTAGTGGTTCTCTTGTAATTCTTACCCTCAGTTGAGGAATTGATAGAAATTATAGAACATTTTTCTGTTTAATACAAGTTTTCCGAGTATTACTCATTTTAGAGAATGGCTCCCAGTTATTGCATTTGCTAGATATGGGTAAGCTAAATATTAAAAGTACTAGCACTCAGATTGTGTAAATGATATAAACTAAGTTTTTTTTGGCTTGCAGATCCTCCGCAGCCCCCTATCATTACGGGATATACGGAAGGTACCACGTTGATGGCTGGGGATATTGTCAGTGTTTCTTGCAGATCATCAGGTGGCGTACCTCGACCAAGTGTAAAGTGGTATCGTCAGGGTATTTTAGTAGACGAGTCCTGGAGAGACGAAGACGAGTTTGTTGTCAATGATTTTGCCAGACTCTTGACCCCCAAGGAAGACGGTGTCATTCTTACCTGCGAAGTTAGTAATGCAGTCAATAAGGACCCCTTCGAGATCTCCATAGTGCTAAGTGTTCTATGTAAGTCTTGGTAGTTATTATATATCTAACCTCCCTTAAGAATACTTGCTATAGGCTAATCGAGAAAATAATTAAAAATCATCATCACCCTTCTCTCGGTTTCTATAAAGAAAAGATCTATCATTAGTTTGATAAAGGTTTACCGACAATTCGAAAGAATTGATTCACAGCACAGTTAAGGCCTGATTTCCATGCGAGGTGCAAAGCAGGGGTCGCTAGAGCATAAGGAAACCGTTGTACAGTTAACTCTCATCGCAACACTCTCCAGTCACTAACTAAACCCAATGGAGTTTAATTTGCTAAGGCTTAAAGAGGTGTTTCATTTTGGCAAGGCAACAACACCTATCTAGTGGGCTGAGACCTTATACTAACTTCATTAATATTAGCTCTCATGTATAGTTAGATGATTACGGCATGTTTCAATGATTTAATCTTTATCTCTATCCGAGTAGAAAACTTTTAAAAGTGTCTAAAACTAGCAAGTGGGAAGTAAATTTGAATTATGAACAAAATTACTCAATCAAATATTAATATGACCGTCTCCCTATTGTCATCCTGCCCTCTCTCGCCTTTTCCACGAAGATATGTTCTTCCGAAACTCATCTCATGTAATATCTTTCATGGATCAACTAATGATTGTTGAATTTAGCTTTGTGTAAGACTTAACCCTCCTCACTAAGGAAGTTAGGTAATTGAAACGGCCCTCCATCCATTCGGATGAAATTGCAACCGTGTTCTTTTCGGTAATTTTGTATCACTATTCTTGTATGTAAAGTTGCTCCCTCTTTGTCGAAATCAAGTTGTGATTCGGGAACGCTAACAAAAATCTGGAATTGTGCCATTTCCTATTCGGTTATGGTATACTTTATTTGTCGATAAAATAGAGTGTCGCATTCCATTTCCACGAATTTACGGCCTAGTTCATTTTTTGGCTGTAAAATTGGACGTGTTCATCATATATCCAGGAGAGTTGAATCTCTCTTATACTTGAACCATAAGCTCTGTTAAATTGTATATTTGTGACCATATTGTTCAAGGTAAAATCTTTATCATCGGTAAGCTTTTTAATTTTCAATAGAGTAACGATTATACAGTGATTAACAATGCTATGCTATATTCTAATCACGAGCAAGAAACTCGGACTCTCTTGCAGAGTGAGAAATAGCAAAGCATTCAAACTTTTATTTGCGATCGATACAGCGATTTATCTGCTTTAAAAATTCACCACAATAAAGTAAATCTTGCCCTAATCGTAGAAGGTAGATTTGAGTTAATGTGTATTGCATATCACTTGTAAATTTCTTAATTGTTTAAGTATTGAAATTTGAATATAATACAAATATTTGCACACTGCCATACATATATAGCTTCCGAAGTAATGAAAAGATAAAACCGGCCATCAGTATTCATTGCTCTATCATTCAATACAAATTTCTACGCAATAAAAGGAAAGCAAACTCACAATTTAAAGCAAAACATAATTTAAGTTAAAGGTAAGAAACACAAAAAATAGGGAACAAAAAAATTGTTTAAAAAAGGAAGTAATTACATTTAAACGCGAAAATTTTACAAAGGTAAAATAAATACACATAACAAAATACATACATTTAAGTTGAGACCGGCAGGCTATAAGGAAAATTAACTCAAAATTTACTTAAAAGAAAACACGATATAAATATCATCAGAACCACTTTTGGTTACATTCTTAACTATTATAACAATTTGTTGGTTATATAACTGACAATTAGTCTATTGATAACAGTGGTTTGAGCTGATTTCAAGGTCTACCAGATAATATCTGATTTTAGGTCAGTTTTTTTACGTTGAATCCGAAAATATTTTTCATTTTATTTAATCAGAGCAAGTTTTGGAAATATAAGCACATGCCAGAAATTCCTATATTCCAATCTATTTGTAGGCGAATGTACACACAATAGTAAATTTTGAACTGATTTATACACAGAAGGTTTACAGTATGTTCTTATTGATACCAAGAAGAGTATAACAAATCAAAAAAGCTTCAGGGACTTCCAATTGTGCCTAGCAGACACCAAATCCCCTTTCAGACGCAGCAGCAGTCAGCCCGTGGGTTGACATTTTAACGCCTTTAGTGGCATTGCTCCATCGCACGGAAATCTTGAGGAAAGCACTCATCCTGACCTTCATTCAAGTCTCTACAATCCTCGGGAAAAATAGTCCAGGTCGAAGTAAAGGGACTGGGGTTTTCACTGACATGCGCGCACTAAGTTTGCCGAAATTCTCCAATTAACTCATCAACCGCCCTCTCATAATTAGGTCTTCTGTGGTTGCCAAGAAAGTTTACAATGACTGACTTAAAGGACAAGCAGAAAGAGAGTTTAGTATGATTTAGTGCATCATCAAAACTGGTGTCCTTGATTAGCTCCCTTATTTGAGTACCATAAAATTCACCTGCCTTCTGTTTTTCCCTGTTAAACCGTGGAAACTTCTGACAGAGGAAAGCAAATCCTTTATCTTCTTTTCTCCATTACCTTGACAAACTTCTTCCAACCGAGTTTGATATGCAGGGATGGAAGTAATATTTTGTCTAATTTAACCAGAAGGTGGGACAGAACTTTATGTGAACCAAGTTCTAATCCTTGTCTTGACGGCCAGTCTTGTCTGGCATAATGCTGGTTGTCAGCCCAACTGTCCTTGGGGCACATAAGCCATGAATACTTTGTGTACACAACTTTAAGGCATAGGATATGTCCAACAAATTTAGGATCTCCACAGATTAAAGAGATTTGTTCCTAGTAGTTTTGAACAGACAACATAAGGTGCACGGTGTTGCAGGTTTTGTTCATTGCAGCTGAGTGTCCAAAAGGGATCGATAAAATCTTATTACTGTTATTAAGAACAACTGCCTTGAAACTTCTATTTGATGGGTCAATGCAAAGTCTCCATTCCTTATGATCATACCCCAGGCCCATTAAATTGAGCAATTCAGCAATGTTGTTACAGTAGAACAGTAAACAGGCTTTATCAAACCTGAAAATTTACAAAATTCTTTCTCGCTGGTCAGATACTAATAGAATGTTGCCTGGTGTCAGCATACATTTCTCTCGAAGATGTAAACCCAATAGGTGAGCAGATTCTTTGGGAAGGTGCAGTTCTCGTGTCAGATCGTTAAATTTGCCCTGCGTAAATGGCACCAGTTGGTCGCCCTTTTCTGGCATGTATGCATCAAACTCTGCAGTATCAGTAGTGACACTAGCCTAGGAACCCGAGAGGGAACCCATGGTAAAATCAGGCTCAGAAACAGGAGAATCAGGGCCATCTGGGTCTAGCTTTATAGCAGGAGGAACATTGTGTTATTGAACATGGTGTTTGTTCTTGCGATTGATGCATCTCAAATTTCTCATTCAGAAGTAGGAGTCGGTGAGATGATATTTGCCTTCCAACCACACCCTTGGGGCACTAAATGAAATACTCTTCCTTTTTCTATTACGCCAATCCCCTCAATTTTCCACATATGTTTTACCGCAAATATGGGTGAGCAAATGGCTTATCCTGGTCCCCTTGTTTCATTCCAAAGTAAGCATGATCTGCCTTTTCCCCTAATTCCAGGAGTTTTGCTTGAAGGTCTAGAAGAGCGACATGGCTAAAGATGTAACAAAGCCTATTCGGAGGATTTTTACACGTACGATCTATATTAAGCCAAATCTAGACCAGAAAAGATGAATAAAATAGGTTATGTATGGTTACTTATCACTAGATGTGACAAATCAAAACTCATAAACGGTTGGATGATAGCGCTCTTTTCGAATATACGCTCTAATATAAATCGAACATATTTTAGAAATCAGACCTGACTAAAATGATTCTAAATCAGTTGGAAAATCGATCTTTGATTATTTTTCTTTGATTGCTTCAAATGAACTTTACAATTTATGAACCACGCACTAATACGAAAATTACATTTCCGAAAGGATTCCTCGCCGCCTATTATGAGATATTCTTCCTTTTACATTAATACTTACCCCAATTTAATTCGTGTACTTAAATTGTTCTACCCTCCCTTTATTTTGCTTTTACTTTTGTGCTCCCCAGAAAATAGCACGCCACAAATAAAAAAACCTGCCATCTCGTGCCATCCGGTGACAAATCAATCTGAAGTGGTAATGATTCCTGGCCTTCCTAAGCGCAAGATAATTATCTGTCCAATAGTGATCACAATTCAATTCATTATTGGATTAATGATAGTTGGATTCATTACAACTATTTAGTATATATCTTACCTTCAATGAACCTTTGTAATAGTCAGGAATATAACCACACAATTGTTGATATTTATAAATACATATAACCGATTTTTTGTTCCTCTTAATTTTCGTTGTTTTATTCATTAGGTAGGTATTTAATGATATTTATGTTTCTATTGTATAATTTTTAATTTAAAAGAATAAATTTCTTGTTTTATGCCATTTGCTGAAATCTACCCTTTTATTGTATTTTTACATTCTATTTTTATCTAACAACAATGACGCCCTTTTAGATTATTTTGCTATTACAAATTTTAATCTTAAGTCTTTGTTCGAGGGATTCATCCTTCTCATTCGTCATCCGTGAGTTAGTGATGCAAACTTTGAGCCGTCCCTTTTCCACGATTCTTGCTCCAAACATGTGATGGCGATATCTAAAGAAAACACTTACGATAATAAAACGGTATCAAATACAAGAATTTTCCACACACTTAAAAAACAAATACATTTCCCTATGGGGAAGAAAAGAGAATGACAATCGCTCCTAACGCTGCCTTGTTATTTTAAGAGGTGCTGATGCATCACAAGAAAACACACTTTGCATATCAAAGATGGGTAGTGATCACATAGTGGATTTCATGAGCTTACACATAATATTAATATGAAAAGCAAGGTGTAGACGCTATACAGAAAAGCAACTACATACAGCAGCGATGCTAGACTACGAGCAAACGAAGGAAAACATATAAAGTCAATATTTGGAACAAATACTTACCCTGAATATTCGCATGCGTAGCAAAGAAACCCAAGTAACATGCGGGAGAAGAACCCATACGAACAGGAGGTATCCCACGAAACTTTCAACACTATACAAACACATTGAATAGTGCGAATTTCATAATAGAACAAACGGAGCTCTGGCCTTCTCTACAGCCCATAAAAACGTAATCAAAGACGCCGAAGTGCCGCCAGGAGGACTTTCAAATTTCGTTGCACTTCCAATAGTAATGATACAAAATCACCAAACGAGGAAATCATTTGGGAACATAATACTTGGCCAACAACAGCATTAAAATAAAATAAGATTGAAAATTGTTACAACACTCTTAGCTAAAAATAAAAATAATATAATTATTATTATTTTGATTATTATTATTAACTTTCCTTTTTCTTCCTTTTAATTATGGCTTTGTTCTCATTAGTCTCCTTTTCACATTTAATTGGTACTAAATGCAGTAGTTTCATTATTTATTATATGGTTATATTTTTTGCTCCATGTGATCACTTGATCTTCCCCACTCTTGGATAATGAGCTTGAGTGACCTATGACCGCGGGCGCTTTAGCCTATATCAGTGAGGTATCTTTATTCTGTAAATCTTTGCCTTACGCTCAATTATTGTTATTACTATTGTCTTTTCCATTACCTTTATTTTATTACCCTCACACATCTCGCTTGGAGGTACAGGAAGTAGAGGAAGTCAGGCAGAGCAGGGTATTTCCGAATCAGACTCTTATTCGCATCACCATTTCTTTTTCTCCTGACATCCTTTCTTAATCAATCTTTTTGATCTTATCTTCCCCTTTGATTGTTTTTAAGTTCTTGTCAATCATTCTGGATTTTTTAAAGACTTTTAGACACACCCTGGTGTTAATGGGTTTATTTTGCATTCACCTCTCTTTTTTATCACTTCAGCTCTTATTTTTTATTTAAATGATGCTAATTCATTTTAAGGTGGTTAAATTTCTTGTTTTTGGCCTTCGCCTTCTTGATTATATATTACAGATTTCTGTTGTTTTCACTCTTTAATAGATTATAAAAGAACTTGTCCATTTATAGACTGGCTCCTCTTCAGAATATTTATATTCATTTAAATTGGGAATCTAATCGATTCTCAAATCGACTCTTCTTCAATTTATAACGGTAAATTCTAGTTCTTCTGCACAAGTCACTTCAAAGAAAGAATGTACTTTCATGTTTTCCAAACTGTTCAGTATCTTAGTGACTTGGAAACGATATCCGTTTAACCTTCTTGCATCAACTGACTGAAGATTTATTGCTTTCAAACTCTCTTCCTACAGTTTATTTTGGAGCCTTGGAATCATCTTGGTCGCACGACTTTGCGCTATTTCCAACTTTTATATATTTTTCCGCTATTCTGGGTATCATAACTGCACAGCGATATCCAGATGAAGCGAAACTAAAGACCTCTTGAGTGTGATTACAATATCTACCGATTTCTGTGTTTAATTTCTGAAAATAAATTCGTGGACCCTGTTAGGTATTTGGCAGATTTGAATGCGTTGTTTATCAACTTTTAAATCGTTGCATACCATCATGCCTTGCTCTTCTTTATTGCTTTTTGCTTTTTTGTTCAACGTTTATACGAAGGGTGTGTGCTGAGCCCTTCCCTCCTCTTTCCGATAATTAAAACTTTGCACTTATCAACATTGGTTCGCATCTGGCACTTTTCAGAGCACTCGAACACCATGTTCAGGTCACTTTGGATTTTGCCCTTCTCTGAGAGTAGGGGTGATTTTTCTCACCTCTCCATGTCGTCAACAAACTATGAAATATAGCTTTCGAGACAATTGTATATGTCATTGATAGATATTAGGGACAACAGCGAACCCACCAGAAAACAAAACATATGCCCACGGCTAGTAACGACGTATCGTCACTGAATGCAATCCGTTGATGACTGTTTGCTGTTTTTCTTCGGCTTAGCAATACTTTTATCTACTGTAATACCTGATCAGTCATAATGTGCGAAGCAATTATTTCCGCAAACGTTTGTATGGCACTTTATCGAATGCGTTTTGAAAACCAAGATAGCTTTATATTGAAATTTATACGAAATCATACTCAGGGATAATTTTATGATATAACTAATAAGTTGGTCAGAAAGGACTTGTTTTTCAAAAGACCATGTTGCGTTTCTCGGATAGGGTTATGGCTATTGAGATGTAGACTACTTTGTCTTTCACATTATTGCTTAGTAATTTGCCATCTATGGATGTATTTTATTCGTCTATAGTTTGTAGGCCATTACCGATCGCCAGTCTTAAAGATAATTGTAATATGATTGTGATATTTGTGCTTTTGTGATCCTTAGTCACGAAGCATTCTTAGAGAGGCTTATTGAATATAGTTGCAAGTGGCTCTGCCATCCTTATATTTAGCCCTCTTAAGTGAAAGGATCAATCCTGTCCGAACCTGGAGATATATTTACTTTTAGCTTATCAAAGCAAACAATTACATTATATTTCGTCATCCATATTTTGCTTAGAATTATGTCTTTCTCCATGCAGCCTAATTTGGTAATATTTGAAAAAGTTCCGGGCTCTTTAATAGGAAATATAGATGAAAAACAGTTGATCAGGATCTCTAGTAAATCTTTAGGTTCATAACACAATTCCACTGTCATCTTTCAAAAGAACAATTAATTCCTTTGATCGATTTTGGTTTTTAATGTAATGGTAAAAAATCTTGGGGTTTTCTTTTCATTTTAAAGCGTTTAATTTCCTAGTAATTTTTAGTCTTGTGTATTAATTTTTAACACGACGTCAGAGCAATCTTTAGTCTGAAATAAAGTTCGAAACTACTTGGAATCTTCGATTTATAGGGTGTTTGTGCTACCGTATTTTCAATAACATGTTGATGTATCGGTGAACAGTCTAAAGTGGTGGATAGGATACAGAGTTAAGTTTTATTTGAGAAAAATATAACTGACATGGATAATTTGAAGCCATCTGATTATTGTAAAAGTGTTACCTGCATATGATCATTTGCAGTTTGCACTTCAGAACTTGGACACTTTAATGAAATTTGGCAGAGGCATTCTTCTCAAACATCTATCACAATCCAACTTGCATGGAGTTCAAATATAGCAGTATGGTGGCAACAGTTCTTTTAATCAAAACCCCATAAAATTTGCCTTGCACCAATCTTGAAATATTTATAGTGTATGTGAGGTTGCTCCATGTTGTTGGAGGGTTACACTGGCATTTCCTAAGGTGGCATCGATGCCAGGGATGACTTTCTCTTCAACAAGTCCAAAGAAAAATATTGATTGATCTTTCCCCGTTTTAAAGGATAGGACGGGTTTTTATTTCCAGTTGATATTACGCTCGCTCACAACATCACCTAAGATACCTTTTTTCTCATGAGAAGATATCTACTGGACGTTGTCTTCCCGCTTCTATACAGCTAGTCGATATCTTCATATTTTCCTTTCCTATTTGGAAACGGATTTTTTATGGATTAAAACTTTGATTCACGAAATACAATAAATCTTGAAAGAACCTAAAAGAAAGTAATTAATTAATAATTGTCGTATAATGCCCCCCTTTTTGTTCTAAGACTGCTAAGAGTGCTAATATTGCTATCTTAAAGAGAGCCGTTGGAGACACGTAATGATATAGAGAAACGCACAATAATTCCCCAAATAAACTTATAATTTAACTTTAACAATTGATACACAAAATTTAAACATTAACCACAGCAATACTCCGAATATTATTATCCACAAGAATTTATTCAATTCGTTTGACCCTCTAAAATTGGTTAATTTCGCTACACAAAGATTTAGGCTTACGGACTCTACTGGAGTTTAAATACCTCAGGAATGTTATTTTCTCACGACGCGTGCCGCCTGGCCAGATGTAGGTGGGCGGGAGCACGAGGTCCTTTTGGCGAGGGTAGCAGATGGGGGGTCCACACGGTATTCAGGGAGGAAGGGGGGGTTGTTAAAGGACGAGAACAATTACAGGGCTTCATGCGGCACCAAGGTAGTTGTAGTCTCTCTCGCGAGGGTGAGTCGAACTTGGTTCTTAAACCAAGTTAACTTGGAGTGCCGTGTGACCACCGAGTAACGAGCTCGAGGGGGAGCTTTTCTCCTTCGTTAATTAATTCCTCATGGGCGAGAACTAAACTTGGGGAGGGTCTTCTTCAAGGGCGAGGATAACAGAGGGGGTTTCTCTGGCGAGAATAAGTTGAACTTGAAGGTCGGTTTGGTAAACAGGAACTAGCTCGAGGATAAGCTTCTTCTTAGTTCCAGTCTTTCTCAAGGGCGAGGATAACTGGGGGGATTTCTCTGACGAGAATAAGTTGAACTTGGTTTCACAACCAAGTTAACTTATTAGTTTAGTGTGGCCACCGAGTAACGGGCTCGAGATGGAGCCTTTTCCTTCTTCTTTACTTAATTCCTCAAGGACGAGGAATACCCCTGCTGTTTAAGATGCACCAGGATATGAAGAGTCTCTCTGGTGAGAGTAAGTTAAACTGAACAAAGTTACCATAGCGTTCGGTTTCATAACCAGGGACTAGCTTGAGGATGAGCTGCTTCTTAGCCTCTTAAGGTACGTAGCCCTGCGTCTCTTGCAGGGTAATTCTTGGTCTGGCGAGCCAAGTAAACTACCAATCCAGTCTAGGTAGCTCGGTGTCTTAATTCCGAGGACTTCGTCACCCGGAGACTGACGTATTCTACCTTGATTTTCCTCAGTGTTCCTTATTTATACGTTGTCACCCCACTGGGGAAGTGGTAAGAGGGAAAGAGGCTTGAGGACGGCCCCAGGAGGGTTCTTATGTCAAACGGTTTTCTCACCAAGTCTTACATCGGCTCCTTGTTAGCCTTCGAGCTTGAAAGAAACACGTCTCCAATTTCTTATTTGACGTGAAATTGAATCTCACTCTCCTGGGGGAGATCTTGCATTTTAACCGTTAGGACTTTTATAGCGACGAGTGGAGCGGCGCTGCGGTTACGCGCTTGACCAGACGGTGCCTGGGCCCGGATGTCTTTGCGGTCCCCGCCTCGTGACTTCACCGAGAGAGAACGGGGGGGAGTGACGATTCCTCTACAATAATAATACTTCTAGTAATTTAAAATGATTTTTACATCCAAAGCATTATATACACTCCTATATATATATATATATATATATATATATATATATATATATATATATATATATATATATAATGTCTCAATAACATTCAATTTGCATTAATAGATTCGATGATATTTACTAGTCTAATGGCTGAAAATTTGGCAGAACTACAACTCAATGCTGTTTTATGCTATTTTCTATTAATTGTTTCTTGTGTGGTCCTATGTAAAATCTAAACATGAAATATAGGTAAGCTTTGAAATGCAGGCACCTTAATTTGGGAGAGAACTTTTACTTTTATTAATTGTGAATAGCATATTAGTGTCCAAAATTAATTCACGTGGAAATATTTTATTAACTTACGTATATCGTCGATGAACCAGATGTAAGATAGTGTTAAAATATTGCTCCGCATAAATGCCATATCTTTAAGATTTGGATTGGGTACAATGTAAATAAGATTAATAATCTGCTTAACTATGATTTTACCGTTAAAATATTTTACGACATTTTCAACTTTAGATGGAAGCAACCTCAAACCAGACCAACACAATTAGTAAGCCAAAGTAGCCGGCTACCTGAAAAAAACACAGATGTATGGACACCTATTGCCTCTCAAATGGACTAAAATAAAAGTCTCAAGCAGAATTTATTAAAAACAAAGCGTGCTGACTCAAATGTCGCATGCTTTCACTTATTCTAATTTATGACCTTACTACCTTCAAAACTTCCAATAATTCCTAGAATAACTTTGGCAAGACCTTGGCAATTATATAATTCGAAAGATAATGTAAAACAACATAGGGGTTTCAGTTTCGTTAGAACAAAATAATTCTCGGGGTAACCTTGGGAGTAGATTAACAATTCTATCATTCGAAAGATAATGTAAAATAACATAAGGGTTTTGAATTTTGTTAGAATTGGCCGAATAGTTATTGTGTTATTGTCAAAACAAAATAATTCCCGGGCTAACTTTAGAAATATCTTGTCAAATATATCATTCGAAAGAGAATGTAAAACAAAAGGGGTCCAAATTTTGTTAGAATGAGTTCACTAGTTATAATGTTATTGCTAAAATAAAATAATCCCCTGACTAACCTTGGGAGGACTTTAGCAATTATATCATTTTAAAGAGAATGTGAAACAACATAAAGAATAGGCGGAATAGTTATCATGTTATAACAAAACAAATTAATTCCCTGGCTAACCTTGCGTGAACTTTGGAAATTATATCATTTGAAAGAGAATATAAAAAACATAGTGGTTTCAAATTTTGTTAGAATCGTCCGAAGATTTATGTTATTGCAAAAACAAAATAATTCCCAGGCTAACCTTAGGATGACTTTGACAATTATATCATTCGAAAGAGAAGGAAAACAACATAATGGTTCCAAATTTCATTAGAATTGCCAAATAGTTATGATGTTATTGACAAAAAAAATAAATCCATTGCTTACCTCAGGAGGACTTTGGCAATTATATAATTTAAAAGAGAATGTACAAAAACATAAGGGTATAAATTTTTTTAGTATCGGCCAAAGAGATATGATGTTATTGCTAAAACAAAATAATTCCCATGCTAACCTTAGGGTGACTTTTGCAATTATACCATTCAAATTCGAAGTAAACAACATAAGGGTTCCAAATTTCGTTAGAACTGCCAAAATAGTTATGATGTTATTGCCACAACAAAATAATTCCCGGGCTTCCCTGGGGAGGACTTTGGCAAATATATCATTTGAAAGAGAAAGCAAAACAACATGCAGGTTTCAGATTTCGTTAGAATCGGCCGAATAGTTATGATTTTTTGCCAAAACAAAATAAATCGTGGGATAACTTTATAGCAATCGAAAGATAATGCAAAACAGCATAGGGGTTTTGAATTTTGTTAGAATTGCCCAAATAGTTATGATGTTTTTGCTAAAAATCTAATTACCACCTTAACCTTGGATATCTTTGGTAATTATATTATTCGAAAGAGCAGTAAAACAACATAAGGGTTCTAAATTTCGTTAAAATTGGGCAAATAGTTAGGATATTATTGCCAAAACAAAATAAATCCCTGGCTAACCTTAGGAAGACTTTGGCAATTATATCATTTGAAAGAGAATGTAAAAAAACATAAGGTTTCAAATTTTGTTAGAATCGGCCAAAGAGTTATGATGTTATTACTAAAATAAAATAATTCCCAGGCTAACCTTAGGATGACTTTGACAATTATATCATTCAAAAGAGAAGGAAAAAAACATAATGATTCCAAATTTCATTAGAATTGGCCAAATAGTTATGATGTTATTTCCCCTAAAAAATAATTCCAGGGCAAATCTAGGTTGGGGGGACTTTAGCAATTATATCATTCGAAAGAGAATGTAAATCAACATAACGGTTTCAAATTTCGTAGGATCGGCGGAATAGTTATGGTGTTTTTGCCAAAAAAGAAATCGCAGAATAACCTTATAGCAATCCAAAGAGAATGTAAAACAATATAGGAGTTTCAAATTTCGTTAGAATCGGCCGAATAGTTACAATGTTATTACAAAACAAAATGGGGACCGACCGATTGACATAGTGTGATATAAAGTCGCTCGCGACTGAAAACTATAGAGGTTAATCAAAGCAAAATAAGCTTCTCCTTATCATCATATAATATTAGTTTCTTGCAACTTATCCTGAATGGTTATGTAGTCTCGCGACTAGAGCCTCTTAAAGGTGTATTTCATCCTTTCACCTAAAAAATTATGTTTTGATTAAATAAACCTAAGTTTAATACCCTTCACTTAAAATTTACGATGTTTTTCAGTGATTTTTAAGTTTTGCGTGAATGATCTACATTAGTTGTTACCGCCAGTCTTATATAATATATCCTTAACCAATCTTAGCCTTTTTAATTTTAATAGTTAATAGTATCTCTGCCACATCGCCCTCCTCTTTTAAGCTGTTTATAAATATATGGACTTTTGCATCTCAGCTTTCTCAGATTCATAAGAAATTATTATTTGATACAGCTATGTTGAGCATTATTTTTGCACTCAGCATAAATGTAACGTGTATAATTTCTTCGCTGCCTTAAATAATCTCCGACTTCCTCATAAATTCAATTGTGAATTAAAAAAGTAAGCAGGTTCATAATATTTTTGCTTAGCTTTGTTCATCGTACGCACGAATGTTCCAAGTTTCTTCTTATCATACGAGTAGGTCTGTCTTTTTACATCTAGAGTTATATCCATTTATACTCTAACAATCTCCACAATTTAAGAATTTCCTTTGAACTTTGTATTTACGAGCTATTTGATGAACAATTTAAGTATAATTTTATGTAAAATCCAAGTATGTTTTTTTGAAACAAGATATTTTTATTCATTGAGGGAATAAAGTGTTCTGCACAGGCAGAATATAAAATTAATTCTGCATTCTCATTTGAATTTTCAAGTAAAAAACTTTCACGCGATTTATTTGTCTTTCGTCTGATATTCGCTCTTAAATGTGCGAATACTATAATTGGCCACAGCAGATTTTTATCTTTACTCAGATAGATATAAAATTTAATTTAGTATCTAACGTTAGAATTCTCTGCTATTGCAAGATTTCTCATCTTTTGCCCCCTTTTTCATTCAATTTTCCATTTATTCTTTCGCATTTATGTTTGTCTATTTTTCATCCCTTTAGTCTTTTACAATCGAGGAACATTATCTTGGAGCGCTCATTTTCATGTTTTACAAGGATTTACGAAAGGTCCTATAAATCAACTATTTTGGTTTTCTGTCCATTTTTCTCTCTTTGTATTAAAAGACTACAGAACTACAGAATCTAGGACCAGCAAAGACCCTAAGGTCCGCTCGAGGCTAGTCCGCTACACTACATCCGAAACTACGATACACACTTATCTACGAGTGTATCTCTAACATGCTATATTTTTTTTTTAAATATATAATCTATTGTACACACTTATCTCCATGTGTACAATGTCATGCATATTAACTACTTCAACCTAGGGGGGGTGATAGAAAGTTTTTCTTCTCAACTTCCGCAGCCCTCGACTGCTAGTGGTGAAAATCTAGTTTTAGGATAGTAAGACTATTTATAGGATAGGCGGAAAAGAAAATGGATATCTAAACTACACATGCAAGAGAAATCGCTGGCATCATTTTTAGTCATCATTTTTACTCTCGTTGTTCCTCCGCTTCAAACTTTTTTTGCAAAGACGTTTTTATTCACTGTGCTCAGACTACGTTATATTTATACTATTTAAGTGCGCGTCGAGACGGTTTTTAAACATATTTACCGACCTACTATCCACTACGTGGGTGGGTAGCCTATTCCAAATTTGAGTAATTTTAAACGTAAAATAGTTTTGGGCTATACTAGTGTTAAATCGCTTGTTTACTAATTTTAATCCGTGTTGCCGAGTGTTTCCCCTGTGATTAAACTCGAACAAATTCCTATAATCAACGTTTAATATTGTGTAAGAGATGTACCTATACAATTCTCAGTAGTTATTAGATTACAATCCCCAAAATATTTAACAGTTTTCTGAATGTGCAAAATAAAGGTTTATCCATTATCCCTATACCATTCTCAATTTTATTTTAGGTGGTTTTGGAATTTATCTTTGTTTTAAAGTTATTCCATGCTTCTGGGCGAATGAAAGCACGTTTGCTGCAAAATTTGCTAAACATCTTTTAGTATCTTTTGTCCAACTCCAGATCCTCCAGCAAGTGTAACGATCGAGACACCACCCTTTGTTTCAATTGGAGAACATCTGAGGCTCGTTTGTCGAGCGGCACCGTCGAATCCTAAGTCACAAATTAGGTGGAAAATTGAAGGTTAGTAAAATTGAATGAATTAAAATTATTAGAAAAAATAAGGAAGATAGTTATTTAAAGTGAAAACTATTTCGAGAAAATCGTTAAAAATAAGGACAAGCATCTCTCATAAAAGAGTTTTTTCGCACTTTCATTTAAGGTACTAATTATGATTATTTTTTGGAAGTAATTTTCTTACAAACTTGTTCTAACCTTGTTCAAGCATTTTTCACTCGCTATTCTATTTTACTTCGAAGAAAATAATCTTAGTTAAACAAATTCTTACTTGATTCAAATAAAAAACTAAAGGAATACGTTTTACACAATGCATGATTTTGCACCAATTGCGTATGTATGCTATACTCGTGTTTTGTGTTATGATTGTTTCATGAAAGTTTACAAATAAGCCGAGGCTTCTTATTTCACTTATCGCGCTAAAATTTACTTTGTAATCTAGCCGAGTCGCACCGGGAAAAAAAAAGTCGCAGTCGCTTTTGCTTGATTTTGTGATATCCACTCCATAGAGCTAATCCATATTTCTCAAAAACTTTTGTTGGTATGGTTAGAACGACGGCATGGGGCAAGTTAATGCTGAAATATAAATTAAATTCTTGGGGTTGTTAGGTGGAATTTGTGGATAGCTGGTTCTAAAACGTTGCACAACTTAGTGGTATATGTCGTGGAGTTTATTATTTCTAGGTTAAAAACATGTCCTTTCTCTCTTACGAAGACCTGAAACGACATAACTTGATAAAACCAACTCTTCCAACTCTTCGTCTCGAATCCTCTCGAGTAAAAGTTATAGATGAGCATCTATTTGATCTTAGGCTTATGGTCATCTTGAAGTGGTGAAACGAGATGTGGTATTAGAACAGAGAGGCAACTCATATGCGGGCGTTGGGTACAGGAGCCTTACGTAATCCTTTAGATGTCAGCCACACAATGGTTCTAATACAAAAGCTGACACCATCTTCGAAGTGTGAAAATAAAAAAAGAGATGGAAGCTATATCGGAAGAAATTGGCAGGTGAAAGCAGACGTGATACATTTCCTCATCACCACTTGAAAGCAAGAGGGAGGTCGTGTCCCGATTGATTCCGGCTCCGATGAGGATAGCCTGGACCCATAGCTTGTCAACGACTAACATGCAGAATAATTCGCCGACTTCCACCCAAAAAGGAGAAAATGTACTTGTCAAAAAAATGTCCAAAAAGGAAAATTGAAGATGTATAGATGGAAAAAGCATAATAAGTTCAATTTGAGAAGCCCATCTCCCGTTGCTCCTTAGTGAAATCCGAAACATTGTTTAAGGTCGATAATTATAACATAGGGAGGAAAGGTAAGTTGGTAACCTAAGGAGGCAACGACCCATGATCAGGAAAAAGAACAAGGAAAAGTAAATAAATAAATATTAGAAGAAAAGGTAAAGAAAGACCATGGAAAGCGGAATGATAAGAACTGAATTCGTTAAAAGCACTGCAATTTCAAACCTATTTGGCCTTTGGCCTTTGTAGAGCCAAAGTAACTGTAGTCACATTCCGGGGAGTAAAATGGGGAAAAAAAATTGGGGAGAAATGATGGCACGAAACTGTTCGGGAGTATACATTGTTTTGATGAATCTCCAAATGTTCAGCTTTGGCGTTCAATGGGCAGGAGAGAGGAATATTTCATTAAAATAAAAGCACATTTAAGAATCAATAATATATCGATTAAACAATTTAAAGTTTAAAGTTGTTTATCACCACTATTTATCCTGTTGTATATATCTGAGAGTAAAAAAGAGGAATAGAAACGAGACGAATACAAAGAATGAACAGAAATTTTAATAGTAAATTAACAACTGGGAGTAAATTGGTGGCACAGGAATGGTGGTGTTTAAAATGGAACACAGATATCAAGATGTTCAAATTTGAACTTCTTTAATGGATGGATGGTATTTCTCTTATGTATTGTTGACCAGAAAATAAATTCGAGAATTCTGCCCCAATGTACATCGTGCCTCTCTATCATTCGCAAATATTGTAAGAGACTTTTAGTCAAATCACAGAACAAATATTGAAATTTCGATTACTTCTGTGGCTATTTTGAAAGCTAAAGTATTAGAATAGAGCCCAATATTTAATCAATTCCCGCTAAATGCTGATTCGGCTAATGAAATCGTTTATTCGCATGAAAAGATAGAATTGAAGCAGAAAAAAATGCATTAGTAAATTTCATGTGAAGTGGGACGAATTTTGGAACTGTCGCCAATAATGTACAGCCAAGTTTCTGCAAAGAATGACAAAATTTTTGAAGAACTGGAAACCCCCCAAAATGATGTAATTATTTTAGGTGAATTGTTTTACTCATTTTTTAAGATAAGGAAAAAAAATGATGGAGGCAAAGAAAACAAGGTATAGTGAATAATGACAGTAGTGTAAAATATCTCACTGGGGGCTTTTTAGTACCAGCAAATATTTGTGCTTCTGAACCAGGGATTGGTAGAAAGCTTGGTAACCTGGTGGATGAGGGGGGGGGGCAAATTTTCTTCTAGATTAGGAAATTTAGTAGTCTTCTCCAAAACTCATTTGCGTAGTATTGAGTGACTTTTTTCCGTTTGTGTAAACGACTTCTTGTAACTTTTGCATCCCCTCTCATGACACATCATTTTGTTGAGGTGAGGTTTGCTATTTTAATTCATTACCCTATATTATGTTTAACCACTGGATTAATTCTAGTATATGCCTCATGTCGTAGGAGAATACCTCTTTTTCAATCACCCCACACCTGACACCACTTTTAATGTCGTAGAATGGCCCTTTCTA
Source organism: Ceratothoa steindachneri (assembly GCA_963969495.1). Taxonomy (NCBI): domain Eukaryota; kingdom Metazoa; phylum Arthropoda; class Malacostraca; order Isopoda; family Cymothoidae; genus Ceratothoa; species Ceratothoa steindachneri. The sequence continues at coordinate 65,706,623 of OZ018324.1, read as the reverse complement.
ATTACTCCACACGCAAACCGCTTTTGTCGTGCTATTCTATGTGATAGTGATATACTTCTTTGATGAAGTAGCCTTTGTTCTAAAAGTGCTAATATTGTGATTTTTAAAGAAGAGCCGTCTCAAACACGTAAGGATATAGAGAATCGACCAAGAATTCCAGAAATAAACTTATATTTAAACTTTAACAATTTAATACACAAATCTAAACATTCACCACAGGAATAAACCGAATATTATAATACACAATAATTACTTTAATTAGCTTGCCCCTCTAAAACTGGTTAAATTCGCTACGCACTTCAATATACAATATTTATGCTTATTGACTCCACTGGAGTTTAAATACCTCAGGAATGTTATTGCCTCCACGACGCGTGCCAACCGGCCAGAAGGAGGTGGTCGAGATCACGAGGTATTTGGGCGAGGGTAGCAGATGGGGGTCCACACGGTATTCAATGACGAGAACAATCACGGTGCTTTAGGCGGCACCAAGGTAGGCGGGGTCTCTCTGGTGAGATTAAGTCGAACTTGGTTCTTAAACCAAGTTAACTTAGAGTTCGGTGTGATTACCGGGTAACGGGCTCGAAGAGGAGCTTTTCTCCTTCGTTACTTAATTCTTCATAAGCGAGGACTGTACTCGGGGAGGATCTTCTTCAAGGGCGAGGATCGAGGAGGAGGGTTTCTCTGACCAGAATAAGTTAAACTAGAATAAGTTAACTTAAAGGTCGGTTTGGTAACCATGAACTAGCTCGACGATAAGCTTCTTTTTAGTTCCAGTCTTCCTCAAGGGCGAGGATAACGGAGGAGGGTTTTTCTGACGAGAATAAGTTGAACTTGGTTCCTCAACCAAGTTAACTTATGAGTTTGGTGTGGCCACCGGGTAATGGGCTCAAGGGGAAGCCTTTTCTTTCTTCTTTTCTTAATTCCCCAAGAACTAGGAATACCCCTGGTGTTTGAGATGTACCCGGATATGAGGAGTGTCTCTAATGAGTGTAAATTCAACCTTAACAAAGTTAACTTAACGTTCGGTTTGATAACCAGGGACTAGCTCGAAGATGAGCTGCTTCTTAGCCCCTTAGGTAGGTAGCTTTGCCTCTCTTAAAGGGTACTTCGTAGTCTGGCGACCCAAGTAATCTACCTGTCCATTCTCGGTTGCCCGATCTTAATCCGGGGACTTCGTCACCTGGAGACTGACGTATTCTACCTATCCAGTCTCTGTAGCCTGGGGTCTTAACACATTGACTGCCAAGGTGGTAGACCAAAAATGGTCACTGGGCGCCAAGGTACTTTTTTCACATAAATAGAGTATTTATCATGTAATAACTGTGTTGGTATCATTTATTGTTGATTTTGGTCATTTCCGAGGTGATGAGGTCATTTTTTGTTTTGACTGACGTGGCCCCATCTGGTAGTTTACTCACGTGATGTGTGACGGGGAGGGCTTTGTCAGTCTTATGTGACTGACACGTCAGTTACATAAGAGTGACAAAGCCCCCTAGTCACGCATCACCTGTCAGTTGTATTTGACTGACGTTTATATTTCACTTTCAGAACATAGGTATTATCAATAATCTCAATTTCTTTCTTTTATTGCAGCTCTATAATTAACCAAATTTTAGCTCTGTAATTTAACATAAGTTCGGCTCTATAATTGAACATAAGTTCAGCTCTATAATTGTACATAATACATTTAAAATTAGTAGCCTTCTAAAATGGGTGTTAGTAGTTCAGAAAATAAAAGAAGAATAACAGTACATCTTAGTGAATTGAACCTGACAGATGTGCTCAATGAAAGCACTGAAGTAGTTTCGTCAGATTTGGCTGATTCGGACCTCGATCCAGATTATATACCAGATGCAATTCCATCAGATGCTAAAGATAAAGCGGAGATTCATGCTAATATTGCAGAATTACTTGTCCAGATGATTGTTGAAGAGGAAGAAGCTGCAAATGAAGGTCAAGGAAGGAATGTTGATGAAGGATATGCCATTGAATTGCAAACATTTTTGGGAAGACAGAAAACTTTTTTATTTACCGGTAAATCTGGATTGCAGATTGATTTATTGTCAAATGCTAGTCCATATGCCCTTTATAAAGTCTTTGTGGATGATTAAATTATAGACGAATTGGTTAACCAAACCAATTTGTATGCCACCTAAGCTTTTGCCATTCTGACCTTCAGGAGCCATTCAAAGATCCATAAATGGACTCCAACTTCCAGCAATGAAATGAAAAAATTTCTTGGTTTAGATATGTGGATGGGCCTTGTGAAGTTAGAGAGCATTTCTGATTATTGGAGTACCAGTTATTTATATAAGAATGAAATTACATCTAAGACCATCAGTAGAAATCGCTTTGAAATGCTGTTAAAATTCTTTCACTTTGCCGATAAGACCCAAAGAAGAGAACGCGAGCGCTTAGCAAAAATTCAACTTCTACTGGACATGCTACTAAAGAAATTCCAGGCTACATTTTCACCGGGACATGATATTATCCTTGATGAAACCCTCATCCCCTGGAAAGGAAGACTAGTTCCGTCAGTATTTGCCAAACAAGGCCCATGAATATGGCATTAAATTATTCAAACTGTGCTCGTCTGAAGGATATACCCATAATGTTTAAAATATATTAAGGAAAAGCTGCAAGTGGCATTCGAGAAATTAAAATTGCTATAAATGTTTGCGAAGAACTGGCATTTGGTTTGAAGAATGAAGGGCGTATTTTGTATGTGGACAACTTTTATATAAGCTACAATCTGGCGAAACAATTCTTAGCACAGAACACTCACCTGGTTGGCACAGCACAGGCAAATAAAAAGGAAATGACAAAGGAAGTGATCAAGGCAATTCTAAAGAGGGGAGAGATGATAGCCCGTTGACGATGCTAATGGAATTGTGGTCTTGAAATGGAAGGACACTTAGAGATGTTCCCTTACTCTCCACTAAGCATAGCCCAGTTATGGAAAACATCAAAGAGAAAGAGGAAGCGGGAGAAGAGGCAGCAGATGAAGAAGAAAGAACCAGAGCAAGAAGGAAAAAGAATAAGAAAAAATCCTCAGTAACTCTTGCTTATAATAAGGATAAAACTGGCATTGACTTTTATAACCAGATAGCATCATATGCAAAAACGCTAAGCAAAGGTGCAAAGTGGTACCGAAAACTGGGTCTGGAAATGCTTCTCGAAATGGCATTGGTGAATGCATTTGTTCTCTATAAGATAACTACTAACAAGGCGATCAAAATAAGAGTATTTCGAGATGAGATTGCATCAGCTTTACTCGAACTTCCACCAACAAAAAACCATCCAAAACCACAATACGCCAATGTGCATACTCTGCAAATTAAAAAGATGCTAAACTAAAAGTACAAATGGGAAGAATGGAAGCTGGCAGGAAATAAAAAATGGTCAGAACTTACTGCCCTGATTCAAAGAAAGAGCCGTTTATGTGTCTTGCATGTTTTGGGGACCAACATAAGAACTAAATAAATCATAAAGTTATGAAAAGAAGAGTTTATTTCCAAGTTTTAATTTCAGTTTCATAAAGTTACGAAAAGAAGATTAAGTAAAATATGAGTTTATTTCCAAATTTTAATTTCAGTTATTATTAAAAAAAAAAAAGGGCTTCATTTTCCAACTGGCCTCACGTGCCGAAGCCTGGCTGGGGTAACAGCGAAACGTTGGAACACACAATTGATTATATAAACATGGCAAAATACATATATTTAAACATACTACTATAAACACACCATAAAGACAGCACAGGCCACAAATTTCCCTATAATAAATCAAATTTGCCTCACAGCGCCACGGTCCATATATCAAAATGTTCATCAGGCGCCAAAGAAGCCAAATACAATGTTAAAACATAGGTACTGTCAGTCTTATCAGCCTGACACGGCGGCCACTGTGTCTGGTTATGTTAGTCATATATGACTGACGAACCGCCAATTGTAAAGTTCAATGTCAGTTACATGTAACTGACATGGCAGCCAATGTGTTAATCCGGGGACTTCGTCACCTGGAGACTGACGTATTCTACCTATCCAGCTTCGGTAGCCCAGGGTCTTTATCCGGGGACCTCGTCACCTGGAGACTGACGTATTCTACCTCGATTTTCCTAAGTGTTTCTTATTTATACGTCGTCACACCACTGGGGGAGGAGTAAGAGGGTTGGAGGCTTGGGCACGGGCCCAGGAGAGTTCTTATTCCAAACGGTTTTCTCACCAAGTCTCCAATTTCTTACTTGAGGAGAAATTTAATATCACTCTCGTAGGGGAGATCTTGCATTTTAACCTTTAGGCCTTTCATAGCGACGAGTGGCGAGGCGCTGTGGTTACGAGTTTGACCCCACGGTGCCGGGGCTGGATGTTTTTGCGGTAACCATCTCGGGTCTCCACTGAGAGAAAACCGGTGGGTGACGATTCCCCTACACCTCATTTATTAACAAATATAAAGTTTATAAAATGATTCTATAGGAATTGGAATGCTTGGAATGGATAATGAACATCTTCTAAAATTAAATATTAGAAATAAAAAAATTGAAAAGTTTGCTGATTGTCAGGGTTCATCTATTTTCTTAACTGAGGCTCTGTTTCGAGACAAAATCTTGCATTGAGAGACTACTCTTATACTCGGCTGCCTGGTTTCTAAATTTTGTTTTTATTACAGTCCTCAGTGATTTACAGAGTATGCGAAAATCATTTAAAAAAATAACTAGGGACAAGAGACCTCAGAATTAGCAGTGAATTTGTGACTAGTGATGTGATAGGGTTGCATAGATACGACTATTCAATTTCATTGGCAAGTTATGTTTTTTTGATGAAAAAAGCATTGCGTCAAATCAGCTTGTTCAATGGGCTGATCTTTCATCAAACTTATTAACATAAATAGAAACCGACTAGGGATGATTTTTTTATTCATCAATTACATCCACCGAGTGAAGGTCAAACGAGCCACGACTATTAAGGCATTCTTTGGGGGAGGGAGCAGGTAGATTTAAAGATGAGAAATCAGTGATGACGACTTATTTGAGAAATAACGATGAAGTAAAAGTGATTGAATTCGTAAAGAAAAAGAAACACGAACCTTAGAGTTTATTAAAGAGGCCGTATTGAGAAAAATAAAGACGGCAGTAGCGACACAAAAACAAGAAAATTTGGATGAAGGCATTTTCTTTCCCTATCAAAATACTCGGACGTTTTCTTTTGTAGCAATATGAGAGAATCACAAATTTCATGGGCAATTCCCATTTTACCCTCAGTTTCCTTTATTGCTCCTCACAGATAAAATCACTTATAAAGGATCGTGATCATATTCGATAGATGAAACAGAAAATGAAGTTAGGCTGTGTTGCAAATCGAAGAGACCTGAATTTTTTAAAGATTGACTTGGAAATTGAAAAATCCGCCTTAAAAACAATATTGACTTAGAGGAAAATATATGCTGAAAATAAATAATACCGGAAAACTATTTTTTGTTTAATTGAGCGAGGGATGTGTGCTCCATTTAGCACCAAAATATTTAATTACCCCTAGGAGTAGTTCTTGTAATTCTCAATTTAATTCTATTTCTTTTGATTTCCTCTGTTTTATTTGTCTTACTTTGTTACACTGACTAACCTATCTTTCTTTACAGGCGCCGAGTTATCCAAGCTTCGTTTTTTTACCAAGGAAATCCGAGTTTGGATAACACAGTGCCTCCCAAGTTTCCTTCGACTTTGCGTTTCAGGGAGAAATTTTGATGTAAATTCAACGCTTGTGGAAAGGTTACCAAAGAGCGGTTGGGTATCGTCATCAATAATTAGCAACTACATTGTCACAGAGAACACGTCACGTGATGGATCCCGAGTGACGGTCATATGTGAGGCAATCAGTCCTGTCTTGCATCACGTTGTCACGTCAGAAGTCGTCGTTGACATCGTCAGTAAGAGATATTTGTTCATTTTGTTCTTGATCGTTTAAGAAACTTATTGTCCTCGAAATTTTGTCAAGTAAGCTGTGATGGGATCTTGCAGATATTCATAAGAAACACCTTGAGATTTTTAAATCTATTTCTTAGAGTCGATTTACAATTATGAATGTAATTTCTTTCTCTAGAAGCTCCCTACCTTCCTTGTTTTTTGGTTAAAAAGATGTGCCATACAGATTCTTTTTCTTTTCTCAATTATTAACGGGACATTAATTCCACCTCTCCAAAATCTAAGGTGTACCCTTGATAGCTTCCAAAACTAATCTATTTAATATCTTATCATTTTTATATTTTTTTCTCTATTCCTTCTCTCATTTCCTTCCGCATAATTCTCTTCTGTTTATTCCTTTCAATGCCTGTATAGACACGAGAAATGTGTTGACTTTGAATGTAAAACACATAGGGCATAAATTGTGCCTCGGAAAGTTTTTCAATGCCACACGTGTGCTATAATATAAGACATTCACAAATATAAAAATATGGCAACAATTCATTATGTAACCATTTATTGTGACGTTTTTTTGTGGTTATGACAATCAATGGATCTTCTTATATTAATGAAAATGTGTAAAATGAAAAGATGACAAACGACCAAAATAAATTGCCTTTTTGCTTGAAAGAATACTCAGGTGTATTTAAAGTTTACTTAATAAAAAATGGCAAGCTAAAAATGAAGGTGATAAAATATAAATGAATAAACCTAAATATATAATAAAGTTTTAGATGCATTAAATAAATCTTTCTCGATAAAAGGAACAAAGTATTTATTTATATAATTAATTGCAATTAATCGCATTAATGGAACTGAAAACGTTTTGGAGTGGATGGAACTTTAAGGCTCTTTTACGATAGAGACTAAAGGATTATAATTGGAGCAAAGGATTATATATATGCAAATATTACTATGCCAAAGGAATAGTGAGGTGAGTCTCTGGGAAAGGGTTACAATCACGTTAAGGAATAAAATTCCATCTATTCCTTCTATCGTAAAAATGATGAGCATTTAAGATCGAGACAATCCAGGAAGAATGATGGAACAGAAGATGATAGATAGATAACTCGCTGTTACCGTGAGAGGCTATTCTTATTCTTGGGTGTAGAGTTTTTAATTATTGTATTAGAGCTCTCATCGCTTTACAGTTTGGGCGGCAGCGATTAGAAGAGATTGACAACGGATGATCTGATCTAATTAGTGTCTTAAAATTTAGAGCGTCTCTGGTTAAGCCACAGATAATTTGGACAAGGATAGGTTATGGCCATCAGTGAGCTAACAATCTCTTCGTCATAAGATCTGGAATGAAACATACTTTTCAAATAATCGTGTGGGTTATCACTACCGGATAACTCGAAAGATGGCAACAGGAATCTTCCTACCTTCATCAAAATTTGTGAGGTGAAGATTATTTCTTTGGGAAGGGGGAGCTAATTCCTCAATTGTATACTATTCTTCTAAAAAGAAAGAATTTAGCAATCATTGTTAATAATGAAGATAACGCGCTTCCACAAAGCGTTTGTCTACCTATAAAGAAAAGGCTTGAGATAGGAGGTGGGTCTTTACTGCGCGTTTTCCTGCGGCAAATGATAGATAGAAGCGTATAGTAGCAGGCTGTATACTTCACACACAAAAAGTAAAATTATATAGATCAACCAGGCAGAAGAGATGAATATAAATCAGAAACAATAAAGTGCCAGATTGCAGGGATCTCAGCCTAATATGATGCATATCCATTTAAGAACTTTTAGATAAAAACGAGGAAATTTAACTCGATATTAGAATCGATACAGAGTCAATGCCATTCATACCTAAAACAGAATGGTTTTTCGACAGAAACGACATCTTTGGAGAAAAATAATTGTCGCAAAGTTTCAAGTATGTTGAAATAGTCGCAGAGTGTAACCATGTGGAAGAGTAGAAGCAAGAAGAGGCCAAGGTTTTATACTTGTATTAACGGGAGTGTGCAGTATGTTCTGTATTAAGGCTGAGATGGAGGGGTTTATGGTAGGTTGGTTTTGGTAGGAGATTGGTTTATCACTGCTAAAGTAAGTGTTGAGTTTTATGTGTTTTAAGGGTAATCAGTTTATTAATAATTTTATTTCTGATTGTGTCTGGGTTTAGTGATTTGTGGCATCTCTTCTTGTTTTTACTACAATATTTTCTACATTTTGGAGCTTGTCTGTCCCTGTGTTTGGATCGATTTTGGTACTAGGCTGGGTGTTGCATAATGGTACAAGAGTGAATGAATTGTTTATATAGTGTAGTCAACGATTGCTGCTGTATTATAATTTTGATTGCTCTTTCTTTTAGGTCATTGAATTTATTTGTGTCTTGTTAAGTTAGTTACATGTAAAGCGAATGTCATCTGAGTGTCAACTGTGATTACTAGATGGGTATGAGTTATGTATAACTAGTTCATCCAATCTTATTCTTTGATATTTCTTCCATACGTTGTAATAGGGCGTGAACTGTAATATGATTGATTCGAGAGATATGTTTCATTTAGTTGTGTGGACGCCATTGTTCAAGTTATTTTTATATTTATGTAGTTATGTTGTCACTTTGTTGATTTAGAAGTGTGGTGTAGTTTAATGATGTCTCCGTAGTTTTTTGTTTAGATAATGAAATATCATGAGTGAATAAGTTGGAAAATAGGAGTGAGAAAGTAGCACCTTGGGACAATCCGTTGCCGTTGTCGAGTGTTAACACAATGGGGTGATTGTGTTTTCTGAATAACGTATTTTTCGCTCAACATGAAGCTTGCAAAGCATATTTGTTGTTTTTGCAAAGTAACTAACATATCTTTGAGTAGACTGTCAAAATCTTTTATTTTATTGATTCATGCCATGATTGACGTGAGGAGGGAGGATGTTCGTTAAAACCTTCTAGAATGTGCTGAAGGTGGTTAGTTGTGAGATTTGTTGATTGATCTTTACTGAATCCGTATTGTGTTTGTAAGTGTGATGTAACTGTAGCTATTGTTTTATGTATGTTTCTAAGGGATTTAGTTCATTTTTATATTATTTAACTAATGGGTTCATATGATTTTAGGCCTTTTAGTGTGGCTCGCCTGGTTTGAGGCAAGGTATAATGTATGTTTTTTCCAAAATCATATTTTTTTAACCAGGCTTGGTTAAAAATATCTGCGATGGCTGATATTGGTATATTTCCTAAGCTAAGAAAACTCTGTCTAGATATTATATGCACATAGTAAAAATAGCCTTTGCTCTAATAAACAGCTGCATTCTGACGCCATCATCCACTTGGGAGGGTCCAAATATCTTGTCTTCAAAAATTGCTTCCCAAATCATTAATCATCTTCCTCGGTCTCGCTTTCTGAATTTTTCACCTGACATACATTGACAGCCCATCATCTTGTCAGACTCTTTTGTACATCCAGAGTTACTCTTTATTTCCCTGTGAAGGTAACTTTGCTAGAGTCAATTTTTCTATTATGTCTGAGCTAACAACAGATTATTTTTAGTCACCCCTTAGGGTTATAAGGGCAAAATTCCTTCTTTTTTAATGCCAGACACTTCATTTTTTTAACATAACAAGGATCAGGTTGCAAATATTTGTAAATTTGCATAAAAGAAATAAATCTATACAATTCTTTCAGGATTACATTCTTTTATTCTCATGAAAGTTCATTTTCCTGGCCATTTTATCAGTTTTTTTAACAAGCGATATCTGGATATTCTTTGGTAATGAGTTTCAGAATATCAATGATAAAGTAGGAATTAATTAAGACAAATAATGCATCCACTAAATTTTAGTTGATACACTCATGAACGTATATGAATCATAAAATGCTCTATAACTATTTTTTCGAAAATGATGGTACGCTAAAGAGGTAATACACCTATAATCTCTAGACACACTTTAAACGTTATCGGGAGTAAATGAGGAAGCTTATTGTTTGGATTTACATACATATGTTTTTTTATGTGTCGATATATTTGTTTGTTCTTCTATGTGGGGGTAGGAAGAAGGGGTTATAGTCGCGTATCTTAACTAACTTCCGGTATTATTTTGGTGAGGCTATTTTGATTTTGCCAGTCATCAGTGAATTGAATTTGTTAGAGATGGTTGAGGGGGATATATGTATTTTCTATAGGGTTCCCGATAAGTGCTTTGAGTTCATTTTGTGATAGATGAAATCAAAGAATAAAAAAAGAAAGAGCATAAATAAAAAAGCTAAGGTTGACAAAGACCACAAAAACATCTCATCCGTCATTAAAGTTTCAGTTCTGCGAGATAACTAAATAGAAGTGTGAGTAAAAACAAATTATTACTGCTTAAGATAATAAAAAACACTTTCCTTTGCTACACAGAGCACATAGACCATAATAACTTGTTCGCCTATAATAATGTAACAGAAATGTGACTGGATTGAAACAAGGAAGAGTAACCCACCATTCTGAGTAAACTCTTTACGGTACAAACCCCTCTTCCCAAAATTTCAACCTCTTTGATAAACTGAAAAACCGAAGCACCCACTCAATAGATGGGAGTGAATATCTATTAGTTTGAAGCAAACTATCGTTGGTCTTTTGATTTAGGCCTGAATTCGTTTGGCCTTATTTCCTTCAATTGATGTTCCTTATGCCTCGCTACTCCATAAGGCTAGCGATGTCTTTTGAACAATCCTTGTCATAGTTGTCCCTCGTTTTCATTAATTTTACCTCTTTTCTCCCTTATTTTATGCTTCCAATTGTTTGTGATTTTCTGGTTGTCGCCGTTTTTTGAGCACGATTCCAAATCACTCCTCTTCATTATTTGTTCCAGAGGCCCCAGAACCTCCTCTTCTTGATGGGGTCAGCAGGGAAGTGGAGAAAGGGACCAAGCTATCTATTTCTTGCTATTCCCGTGGTGGAAACCCCCCTCCGACCATGAAGTAAGTAACCTCCTTACTCATCATTTTAGTTGTTTTCCTAAGTTAGTGATCAGAAAGGGCGTTTTATTTGACCAAAGTCATTAGCAGCGACGCTTCATGTTCACTCTACTTTTTGTTTCCTCTCTTTTACTTACTCCGGTTCCATAGCAGATTCAAATAAACATTGTCTATCGGAGTGTGTCAAATTTGAGTCCTTTACCTCTTCACTGTTATCTTTTCTTTTTTTTATGGCCCTTTATTTGTTAGCCTTTAATTGCTTCTAACTAAAATTTTGTCGATTCCTTTTCTTATTTTACATCAATATTTTATCCGCAAAATATCTGAAGACCGCTGTGGGCTTCCTGGACTCTTGTAGTACCGATGTCTTAAGGGGCTTGAAAATGTGCATTCAGCCTCTCAAAATTGAAGTGATAATTGGCTCTTTAGAACTTCTTTTCACTCATTTAATTTCGTGTCATTTATTTTAATTATTTCCTTCTTTACCTAATAATTATCTTTTCTTTTTACTAAATATCTCCAAATTGTTCACACGTGAGTCAGTTGGAAAGTAATCAGTATAACTTGATTCTTTTCCGTACTATTAGTATTCTCCTTGGCTCCCCCATTTCTTTTTAAATTATTCTCTTATGTATTAATTTTCCAATGATCCTTTTATTTCTTCAAGGAGATTTGCCCATAAAATAGATCCATTCGTCTGACAATTTATTTCCTACTTTCTCTTTTTCTCTTTCTGCTTATCGTATGTTCCTTACGATTTTAAAAGTCCTATACTAGAATAATTCGCAAAAGATCCTGAAATGATTATAATAATGGTGAGCCTTGCTTCTCCTTGGAGGCTTTATTTCTAAAATAAGGATCCAGAGATCTTTAGGGAAAAAATGGATGGCGGGAAAAGACAAAGAACAACGATTAACCTTCCTTTGTTTTTGGATGAAGGGTGGAAACCTCGTTACTCCTGTGAATAATGCGTCGGACCTCTCCGCCGCGGTATGTGGTTTGATTTCCGACAAGAGCGGACACAAAATATAGCCGCTCGTTGGAAGCTATTTAAATAAGTGGTAGGCCATTTCTGAAGAAATCGACACAGGCATCGCCATCTGAGTACCTTACCACACACAGCCAATCATACCACCGCTGTCCTTTACTTCGTTTTACTGTTTAGGTCTGTGTATTTGTGGACAGGTTTGATAACGTATGAACCTCTCGAATTCATTCTTCTAGCCTTGACCTTTGCAAGCATTATATATATTTACATCGACTATTTTTATAGATTCTTTGTTACAAAAGCTATAAATTAGTACTTTACAGAGACAGTATGCATTATTTACACAAAGAGTTATTATTATTTATGAAAACTGCTATAATTATTTTAGATTATTTGCATGTGCATAGTTGTGAGCGAGCCTGTTACAAGCCCTTATAGGATTCACATGCTACTCATGTGTGAGGTCTCATTGTCAAACCTATTCCACCTTTCACAGTAGCCCTAAAGAGTATCATCCAGGAAAGACATTTATTGCGCTTTAATTTCTTTAGCTTTCCTCATTTTCTTTCACACACACGTTATAATTCCCACGCTTTCCTCTCTCTTCTCTTTTGGTCTCTCTCACACATTTACATTCGTCTTTCCACGCTTGCCTTTCTTTGTCAAAGAAGGAACGGATCTAATTCTTGAAAAGTATTAAAGTTTTTCATTATACCTGACTTTTATGCTTTTTCAACGAATTTATAAGATTAAGGTCAAAGAATGAAATTTTAAAAGGATTTTATAATTTATTAGTCATGATATTATAGAATAACAGCAACAGCGTATCACCTACTAAATTCCTACACTTCTCCGTCAAATCGAGTCCGCACACTAAAATTAAATTTATTTGCTGTCTGGTTTTCGTTTGGTTTGTTTGGTTTGTCTGGTGTTCTAGACATATCTCCTCTTTTTTCTTCAAAATGTTCAATTGTTTGCGTTGTAAAAACTCATTTAAGAATGTAATGAGTCTCAAAACAACACACAACACTTTTCTACTCACTAAAAGGGGATTAAGAGAAGATATGGTTTGTTGATTACGGCACGACCTAGGGCAGGGTGAATAGCGAAGATATGCAGATGGATCAAGTCACGACCTCGGTGCAAAAAACAAGAAGGCGCCACCACCCTAATACACATCGAGAGCCCAAAATGAGGCCTATTGGGAACCAGAATAGGTTTTGTAGCGAAACAGAACTTGTAGGTAATAAGGATGAGTCTGGATTTTTTTATCAGTTTAGAAGTCTTGTTTGGCTACTATGTGTGTAGAGCGGCTAAAATGCAAATATAGTTTTAAAATCTAAAAAAAATGAAAAGAAACTTTCAAAGGAAACAAGTAGCAATAAACAATGAATAATAATAAAAAAGGCACGCTCAGCTAGCGAAAGTAAGCCTGCCTCTCTCAGGAACACGAGCGGGCCATCAAGAATTAAAAAGCTCTAAGGATTGCCTCCTCCGATAACTAAAACTTGCCACAATATGGAATACATGACTCCAGCCCAAGGACATGTGACAGACTGTAGAGACCCTAATCGTAGAAATAGTGGGACATTCCACTCACGGCGTTTACACAGACTAAGACACTCAACTAAAATGTGGTTTATTTTATTGGAATGGAGCCATTCCATTCAATGTTTCAAATGCACTTAGCAATTTATATGAGTCTCTATGGAATATAAAACAGCCTCCTAAACTGATATAGCAATAATTTAATCATGCGTATAGAATGATATACGGACGCAATGCCTTGAAGTAACCAATGGATTCAACTGGGGGTGTGATGGCGTAGAATCAAATTCAACCTTCAGACGGTGACATTTTTGTAGAATGGCACTGTCCCAGCGTTGCTATACACCCAGTATGGCATGAAATTTTCAAACATAAACTCATCCAGGGTGGCGTCTTAGAGAGAACCATACGCGTCACCATACCGAGAATTACACGTAACTGGCTATTGTTAAATCGTCTATGGTTTCGTTGTTATCTCTTGGTTGCATAAATACCAACGAGATCGATGCAGACGAAACAATAAATGTTGGTACCTATTTAGTATGTCACTGGCATGTAAATGAGCATGATGTCATGTGAATTTATACAAGCCATTGGCACTTCGACCAATTCAAAGATTAGCTGAACTATTAAGGGAGGGAGAAACTTGCCACCAAACGGAGTGCAGTGTGGTAGATCGACTTCAACCTTTGCAATAACACTTAGAATCGAAGTTTGATTGGACAAAGAAATTGCACAAAATTAATAGAGAATCTATATGACGTTGATACAAGTAGATCTAAAGTTTCAAATGTGCTCCTTCTAGATGAAATCCCATTCAAATAGCGCACAAATAAATCGGTGAGAGTTGAAAAAACCAAAAACAACCCAAATTATGTTTAGGCTTAAGAAAACAGAATTCCTTGTGTATCGGCTTAACGACAGACGCTTTTCAAAGCTAGTTTGAAATGGCACTTCAAGTTGGGCATCAGAACCCTCTCAATAGTGATCTATAGGCTGTATACAGAGAGCATAATGAAAACATATTTTTGCAGTACCGAGATAATGACGTTGATGTTGATGGCAAATAAGGTAATGGTGAGAAAGTAACATGATAAACACATACTTCTTCCCCTACGGACTATGTATTTGCTCTTCTCATCTATAAGTGAAAATGATTATTTCATATAATCACTGATATAAAATATGCAGGAATTTCTTCACAGAGACACCATGATACCGCCTCGCTAGGAGGTATAATAAATCTTATCATAATCGAAAAACACCTTGGCGAAATGCTGTTTTGGGACGCAAGCCACACAGATAGTACTTTCAAAACGCAATAGATCATACAAAATGAAATTGTTTTGCCAAAGACATACTGGGAAGAAAATAGATTAGCTCCTCTGTTAAATAATAAGATAATGCAACAGTTATAATTTCTCCAACAACTTAAATAGGCACGAAGTTAGAGAAATTGGGCAGAAACGAGTCGTGGTGAAATAAAAATGCTTTGGTTTGCAAAACGCAAGTATGGTGAACATTCCTCAGGAGACTATGATGATAACTTAACTGGAACGTCAGTAGACCGCTCAGAAACTCACTTCTAAGGGCTAATATGCTTGGCACACGCTAAAAAAGCCGTCGAATTTGAGGAATTAGCGGAGAAGGTTAGACTTAAAGGGGGAACCTTGGCTTTCTCCTGTCTAGAATGCATCTGATGGCGGGACGATTCAGGAACACTCAGAAGCGTTCCTAATGGACGTATGAGATACCACGCAGAATGAACTTTATTAAGTCGAGAGATAACGTGACAGGGATATCTTCTCAGCATCAGTAAATGATAATTGGCCTGCATTCTGGAATGCCATCTTCTCTTTTTAAAATACATACGAATTGGAATGAATACAGGAAACTGGATGCGATCCACACAAATCATACGCATGGCCTTGCAATAAATATCTTTCTCTCGCCAGCCTTGTATCAGTTTACACAGATTTGAAAATGCTTCGAATCTCCCAAATATTCAAGATTCATTTATTTATCGCAGTGTTAAAACCTCCTCAGTAAGTACAGAAAAGCCTAGATGTGAGGCAAAATATCAAATAGCATGAACATACTCATGTAATTTTTTCAGTTTGAAAATGAGCAGGAGGATCTTACGAGGTCTAGAGTATTTTCCTGCTTCCTTGTGCTTTTTCAAACATGACCGCCGCTTGGAGGACAGCCCTTCTTTGATATCTTCGAACGACTAGTTAACATTGGTACTGGCATACATAACCCTTTACCAACATTTATGATAGCATATTTTTTTAACTAAGCTGGTTTGTTCACATCTACCACTATGGTTACATCTGATAAACAGGAGACCCTCACTTCCCTACAGAGGAACGCAGCTAGGCCCTTTCGCTGATAGAACAGGTTTCTTTCGGTCAACTGTTCTACCCATTCGTCTAAATAATCATGGATTATTTGAAGCTAGTGTGATTAAAAATCATCATAGGTCTCCTGACGGCTGTTTTAAGGTTGGTGATTAGAAACCGTCTCATTTCCTTTTATCTAACTTTTATTAGTCAGCGGGCAGGATCTCAGCCTATTTTTCCGTCCCTCCTCCCTATGAGGGTTTGCGAGGCCGAGGCGTGCTGCTTCACCGAAAAAAACATTTGACTCGTTCGTACTCAGTGCCTCTTTAGGAGAGGAAAAACTTTTCTTCTATATCTGAATTTTATTTTTCTTTGGCGACACAGTGATATCAGCATGACCCAACTCCAGGCCGTGTTCGATCTCGGGCTGGCACTCTGTGAGCCATGATCGGTGCTCGTAGGGGGGTTCCGCCTCCTGGTATGAGTCATCTTAGTTGCACCATCGAGAGCCAACCTCACATAGGTTGGTGAGTATTACAGAGAAATCTCCACGTTGGGAGTTTGGCATATCTCTAGGTAGGAGGGGCGGTCAATAAGTTTTGCAATTCGGATATAAATAAACGAGATATGAGAAGAAGGGTTTTATTATTTTTCAATATAACTACGCTCGACTTCAATGCACTTGCGCCACTTGTCCCTGAGACTTCGAATTTCCGACAACCAGAAATCTCCCGACTGCTGTTGAATACACTCCTGGACGGCGAGCTGGACATCTTCATCGTACCCAAACCGGCGTCCATGCAGGGCAATCTTGAGCTAGCGGAATAAAAAGTAGTCGCTAGGGGCCAGATCTGGACTGTAGGGGGATGGTTGACTTCCTCGGATCCGCACTCGCGCAGGGCAGCTTGTGCAACTCTGGCGTGGTCTTTGACGACGTTGAGGTCGATCATAGGAAGTGAGGTTCCTAGGGACACGACGGGCAGAAGCCTTGGACATTGGCAAATTGTGGTTGATGATGTTGATAACACTTCCATGTGATATACCAAGTTGTCGCTCGATTTCTTCGATCTTCAGCGGTCGATTTTTGAGGATCATCCTCTCCACACGGGTCACATTGTCCTCCTTGGTCACGTTTGACGGGCGTCCTGGACGGGGGTCATTTTCAAGGGACTCACGAACATGGCAGAACTTCCTATTCCAGCGAGAAATGGTTGCATAGGAAAGGGAGGTGTCGGTGTATACTGCAACCATGCGTTCATGGATCTCTTTTGCATTCTTGCCTTCCTTGGTCAAAAGTTTGATTATTGTGCGGTGCTCAACCTTCTCTATTGTTGAAAAAATTGTAACTGACGATCTACGATCAGCTACTGCTTCTTAAATTGACAAGGCAGGAGAGTGCAGCTGCAGTTTCTGACTTTTCATAATTTTCCTAACACCCACACAAACAGCCATCATCCTTCCTCTGTTTTACTCTACCAATTCGCTAAACTTATTGACCGACCCTTGTCCCCGCATTGGTTTTGGTTCTGGCAGAATGAGCTAAGCTTGGCACCCCCCAAAAGTACCAAATGTCATAGGTCCTCCGGCCCATCAGCAGCAAACTGTATCAACCAAGTGACCATTGACCTATCTCCATGACATTCATTATCTGTGTTCAATATATGGATGTAGGTTGAAGAGGGGTGTTCCTTTCATTGTCCCAAAGAGAGGATCCATAAACAATCCCGGTTGCTCTTGTGAACGGTCTCCTTAAACAAGTAACCATTTGTTGGGCGACTTCCAAAGGAAAAACACTTAGAAGAAACACCTTTACCTTTCAGCATAGTTGGGGAGAAAAACAACTTCGCACCCAAAAAAACTTTTGCAGGCTTCTTGAGACAACTATAGGGTCTCAACTCAGCAATAGAGAGAGAGCAAAGAGGAAG
This sequence comes from Ceratothoa steindachneri, assembly GCA_963969495.1. NCBI lineage: Eukaryota > Metazoa > Arthropoda > Malacostraca > Isopoda > Cymothoidae > Ceratothoa > Ceratothoa steindachneri. The sequence goes on along the minus strand of OZ018324.1, from coordinate 65,688,964 downwards.
ATAAGGCAAAGGAAAAAATCCATTTAACCTACAGGATGGACGAAGGGTATACACCTTTAACTTATACACTATTCCTGTTTTCGTTTTCATGATCACATTTATTTTTTAAATTAAGATAATTCTCATTAATGGGCATTGGGACTTATTTTTAGAACGGGATGTACTCGCTTTAGTTCTCTCCCTTGAAAGTGGACAGAAGCAGGCGTAAACTATGCTGGTCGGCCCAACAGGGCACCATTCGGGGCTCCCATTTATTCGTCAATTGCCGAGCATACAGGGGTATGTTATCTTTCTGGGTCATATAAGTCTAATCAGAAAAGAAAGTGGGTGGTAGTAAAATAGGGGCTGAACGTAAATGTCTTAATTGAACTAGTCACTAAGTAGCCTACCGATTAGCCCTTGTCCTACAAATATGTCAACAGTGCTTTGTGAAGATACCGGGATATATTGGGTCCATCTATCTGCGTCTATCTGTTTTTGATGCTGGAACAAAAGTTGCTAATTCAGTTCATGTAGCAATGGCGATGGGAAGCGGATATCCAAACTGCAACATCACCGGCGGAAAAATATTAAGGATCTAAGAGGTGAAATTATGGGATCCAGCGTAAAGAAAATTAAAGTATGGGGAGGTCCCCATCACTCACCGGCTCATTTTGGCCTTATTCCTTAATTGTCAGGGAGTCTCTTTATTCTATACATTATTGAACATCAATATTAAATAGGGTAAGAGAGTCTCCCTGGCCAAAAATAATAGATATAAAAAATCATGTGACAGTGAAGGATAGAGGGTCCTCCCCTCCCTAAATCTCGATGTGAAAAGGGGCATGTTTAAATTACCTGATTTTGTAGAACCGCCCTCAAGTCGCTTCCACTCTAGTCGGCAACTCCCCTTATATTCTTTTCCAAAATCCTTCTTTCGGGGTAGCTTTCTACTCTCCTATTCAAGGGGATATAAGAGCTTCCTTCTATTTTTGCAGAAAGGTCCACCCCACCTCACTACGCTTTCCTCGGCTCCTATCTTTCAAACAGAGGTTACTTTATTTTTCTCTCTCTCCCGCTCCCAGCTACTTTATGGTACACGATACATGAAATAGTAACTTCAGTAGACGTAGTACATTTTAGGGTTTCTTTTGCCCTCGTAAAATTCATAAGGGCCAGAAATATTTTTTTCAGAGGATTCTTGTTGATAATAGTCAAGAGAAACGACCAAAGCTTCCCATCATTGTTAAACTTTCGGTTTATAGCCAAACCCACTGAGCACAAGGAAATTATGATTAAATGTAGACTAAGAAACGGAAAATAGAAACAAAACCCATACTTGCACAAAGGGCAAGAAAGATCTTCCACAAATTAACAAATACAAAAGAATGTTCAAATCAGGGAAGGATGGTACAGTATTTGACAATGACATTGATAATGTGTGCGTGTTGTCGAGGCGAGTAAGGTCTGATTTGTGATCAAATGATGAAAAGAGGAATTCCCTGACGAGTATTTTTGGGTGTAACTCCTAACATTTTATGTGTCTCTACTTACTTACATATATCAAGAATCCTTTGTATTATCACAAAGTTGTTCATCTTTTGAAGCGCATCTGTAATTATCTCTGACTTGATGTGATAGAAGGGATTTTTTTTATCTAATTTCAAGGGATTTGCTGCCAAATAAAATTATTCCCGACCTACCTAAACATAAATGCCTTTTACAATTCCAGGCAAAATTAATGAATTAAGGCGTCCTTATGATTCTTTTCTCTGGTTTCACGGTGTTATTGCTAACTCATTCTTCCTACTATGGCAAGGAAAGAGAAATGGAGGAAAATGCTAACAAAGATGGATTAAAACGAGAAAGAAAGAAAAAGTAGTACATGGTTAGTGGAAAAGATAGCGAAAAGATGTTCTCCTCTCAAAGGAGGCTGTTTTTTTGTATCACCTTGTTCGCCGATGAGCTCATTACTCTCTCTTTATACCTGTAGTATAATTAAAGAGGTTTTAGGTATAATAAGCGTGAATTTTCCCTTCCAAACTTTTTACAACATTTTTCAAACAAGCTACTATTAGTTAGTCAGGCATCATATGACAATTTAGTCAGTCTTTAAAATTTTGTCTTGAAGTCTTTGAATTCCCTCCTTTTTATTTAAATCTCAACATTATTTTAATTTGGGGGCAACATTTCCTTTCGTTCTTGTTTTTTACACTGATTATTTTTTCTGCCTATTCACTTCTTCTTTCTTTTTCTATCAATTCTTTTCTTGTTTTTTTTCCTACACTAGAAAATGTCCTCAAAAGAAACAAAAGGAGCTTTAAATCTTTTTCATACTTCGTTATTCCGTTACTAAGTTAAAAAAATAAAATGTGAGTAAAGTGTTCGTACATAATTTTATTGGAAGTCTCAAAGTTTTAAGGGCCAGTCTTTGCCCCCAAATGTAAGGAAGCATCCTCTTTGCTATGGAATAATAAGCAGAAAAATTCTATATATATCCATTGAATGATACTAATTTGTTTGCGAAGGCAAAAGGAGGATGGGTTATTTCCATTTCACTGAAAGCATCTATTGTTTGAATATTTGGGGATTTTAATTTTATTTTAAAAGGCTTCTTACCACAATGACAGTGTGATAAGAAAATGCAAGAGAGGTATTCATGTTTTTGTTTTTTTATTTGCTTTGGGTAAGGTGGTTAGAATGTGAAATTATTGGATCTGACCTAATTAACTAATTCTGGAGTAACGGACTAGTGTAGATAAGAGTTTTTCTGTATGATCCAGCGCAGAGCGAGCAAGAGTATGTATACATCACATTCTACTGCAATTTATTAGGTAAAAACTTCCTCAGCCAAGAGAAAAGTTGTTTCGAGGTTTCTCAAGACAAATGGCTGGCCTTCATTACTGATAACAAAGGTCATGTTTAGAGACCTCCAAACATTTAAAACAATGCTGGAAAAAGGTTTCGAGGAAGTTGAAGCAGAGAAAAAGGGGATTCATATTTAAAATGAATTAAATAATTCAAGTTGGTTTTGCTAAAGCTATTGTCTTATAATAATTGCCTCAAACCCGGAAGAAGTGCAGTTAATGATTACAGAATTATCTCAAGCCTCTTTCACTGCAGACACACTGAAAATAAACTTTTTAAGGACGAAAATTATGATCATTAGCTCGACGATAAATATACCAGTGGGAGTTAACCATCATATTTTAGAGCAGATACAAGAATGCATTAAATTATGATATCTTATGACTCGTGATGTGGGTGGGGGAGCGGAGTTAGCTGCATGAAAGCTTAGCTCCATTTTCACAAACCAAATTTTCCGTACTCCCAAACAAAAGTAATTATTTTAAATTTATTAAAGTTAGAAAGTAAAATTTAGGCACTAATCACTAAACAACTCTCAGTTATCTTAAAGAAACATAGAATTCTACATATTACAAATACAGATATGCTTGTATGAGGACAAACACGGATGATAGGTTTAATAAAATATACAGAACTCCTTACATGGATCGAGTATATTAATGAGAAAAATGAACGAAAAATATTATCAATTGCACATTTTATACTTAAAAAGAGACAAGTATCACGATTGAAGTTAGAATATGTATGAGCATTATAACTGTAGCGACAAAGCCAACGACACCGGTGACTGTCACCAGTAAAAGCGTCTTGGCAAAGCCTCTACTTAACAAACAAATAAGAAAATGCTAGTAATAATAAGAGATATATTATTATTATAAAAGTCAAAGCGAGTGATAATCTATAGAGGGCAATGGAATGCCTTAAATGTGCCAAACCCTGATGCCCCATAGATATCGGAAGTCTCCCTTGATTATCTTACTCTGGCGTCTCCGGGAAAAAATAAACTCGAATTTTCAGAGCGCGAATAATGCAAGCTCTTCTCCCAGAACTGGTCAGCTTCCATTCTTTCTTGTTCCAGACATTTTTATTGTAAGAACCCCATTCCTCTAATTGTTATCTATCTTTTTTATGGAAGCAATTTTTGAACGCCCTGAGGACATGCTAAAAAATGTTCCTAAATTGAAATTAAAGGGTTATCAGATGAATGTAGTGGAAACGTTTTCACATATAAAATCGTGTCAATTTGGAACTCTCTTCCAAACAATGTAGTTCAAATTAAGTCAATCAATACGTTTAAAAATAAATTAGAATAATACCCATTTAACTATTCAGTGCTCGGAATAAAACCCTACTATAAACGTGCTATGTTGGTTAATTTTACTCAAAAGCTCATTAAAAGTTCTCCTTACTTTACCATCTCCATCTACTCTACGACTAGATATAGACGACAACTAACGGTCTTTGCTGGTCTCGATTCTATACTTTTATTTTATCATAGATTGTCGAGATCAATCCTTACGCCATTGCTGAAAAGCTTGTTTACCATTAAGGATCTTTTGTGATGCTTAGAGATTTAACATTGTTTAGTTGAGAGTTCTTGATGAAAAGGTTTGAATGGTTCTGCTTTTTAAAGTTTTAATACATCTTTGAACCTAATTAAGCTAATTATTGGAATATTGTTCAGGACATAGTCTTGTCTGTCGAGTGTCAGACTGTGCCTTTGTTATCCAGAAAATATAAGGAAGAATAATATGTGTTTTAGCACTCTCTGCTATTCTTGATTCTCTCTCACCGTTCTCTTACTTGTATTCGATGATCTATAATTCTAACTTTGTTTTCAGGTGCAGCTGATAAACAAATTGTTTATTTACCCCGTTTCTAGACATCCGTTAGATTCATGCTCCTCCCCCTTCCTTTTTTAAAAAGTGAACAACAAAAATAACTCCACTTAAATTTCGGCTTAGGATCTCAAATTTTAACTAAGTTCCATTCAACTCAATCATTCTCTCATGTTTGTTATTTTTCTTTTATCAGTTATTATAATCTCCCTCTCATTCTTTGAGAAACTTGAGGAGCTATTTCTCTATCGTAGCCTCTCAAAATTGATGTAATAGAAATTTAATTTATGAATGCTAAGAAATTCCATTAAATATCCAAATTAGTTCAAATCAGCGTTCACCTGGATTCAAACTCACCACCTCACAAATGCGAGATTCAAGCACCGAAAACTGTGCGAAGATTGAGTAAAAAGAAACGCAACTGGAACTCTTTTAAGAGCCAAATTAATGGCCAGAGATCTTTTACACATCTTCCTCTCTACACACAGAGAGTGGGTAACTTTTAATATGAAAGTATCCAGTGTAGTACTGAGGTCTCCGTATAAGTGCGGAAACGAATAAAAGCGCCAGTCATAAATGAAGAGAAAATCAGGCTCCAGCGAAATTAGGGTCTCAGGTGAGGCTGATTTTTTTCCTCATTCAAGAAGCACGCTATGATGCCTTACCGATCATATATACATTAGTTTATTTAAAATGTAAAAGAGAGATCAATGAAGAGTTAATCATTGCATGAGAGTTTTAATACCCATTTGCTATGAATAAAAGTGCAATTTTAATTGTTTCCTTAATGCACATATATTTTTTAAACCTCAAATTATTACTGGGCACTGCATTATACCAAAGTTTGAAGGTCTATCTAGATGCAATTAGATTAAAAAAGAGAATAGGACGGATCTGATGGTAAATGTGCATTGAGGATGATGTAACAGTATTACCAAGAGCTTTGAGGTGCTACATGCTCCTATCAAACTCAATTAAACTTCAGCTGATTTAAGAAGTATTTTCCACCACTTGGTAGTGTAACCTCCAAAGCGCAAATTTGATTTGCCTTCGTATAATTTCCTTTGTTATAATTTTTGGCAGTATATCCTTCAACCACTCTTTCTGTTAGGTTAATTGCACCACCCAGCATCTCTATTGTGGCCTGATAATGACACTCACATTAGGATCTGAATGTCAAATGTTGGCAAGCCCAGAGGAACCAGGGGTTGGATCAAGAGGTGTAGTAATATGGCGTTGGGCCACGAAACCGGTAAACAACGGGAGCTTCTTTGTCCAAAAGAGGAAGAAATTATTTTACCCAAGTGGAGGGTGGATACATAAACCCGACTTTGCCAGTTTCCTTAGTCGGAAAGAAGAGTGAGGAAGAGAATGGGGTGTTTTGTGGTAGACAGGTGTGGATGGAGCTGTCTGGACGGCTTCCACAAGGTAAAAGGCAAACGACTTATCTATTACGCTAGAGAGAGATTATCACTCTTTTCAGAATAAATATAAACTCCAGCACATCTTAGCCAAATGCACTACACATTTAAAGGCAAATTATCCTCTCCCCACTTCAAAGCACGTCGATAATCTGGTTATATACTTCCCTTACATGCATCTCAGCTCGAGCTTCTAAGCTTATTCAATGCGTTGGCTTTTTGTCATTTGCACTTTAACTGCCCATTCCTTCATGTCACTCTCCAAAATCGGGCTTTGATGCTTTCCTGCTAATTTAGCCATATGCAAGGAATTGGTTACCTCTAAGGGCAGTCTTTCATAGTCACCCTTTGACTTACTCGATCCGCTGAAATGATTTCACTTATTTGTTCTGCCTTCGTCCCTCTAGAAACAAATTTTACACGATTTCCACTTTAAGAATGGTAGGTTTCTATACCTAGATCCATCTCCGTACTGTGAACATTGTACATTATCAACCCGGTTATACCTCTGATCGTTATCTCTATCGCTTTAGCGAATTTCTGTCAAATTCTTTAGTCTCCCCATAATAATACTTCGAAAATAAAAGCTATTTTCTTTCTTTTTTCCTTTTCTACGCTTTCTCAAAATAATGATCTTTTTCTTCTATCAGCACATCCCAGCCTTTAATTACGTTCATCCTTATCCAAAAATATATCTTCTTTTCATTTTCCATAACTGTTCTCCCGAACTCAAACAAATTAACTGCTCTATCTGACTAATTTCTTCAAGATTTGATCCAGTATTCTATTTCTTCATCATCAATAACCCTCCAACTATCAGGAGGAAATTTCAGGGTTAAAGATCTTCTACTCACTCTAACTCCCTATCCTAAATTTGTCATTCTTTACTTCCGTGGTACAATTTTCCATGCCATATTTAACTACAAAAGCAGACCTTGGGAAAACGAATGCGGGACTCTGAAATGTGGGTTGTGACCTGTAGGAGTGATGTGGAGAACACTGCCGCAAAGTCCTCTCCGATCTTCACTAAACTGCATCTCAGCGTAGCACTCTTTGACTTACTGTAGAAAGTGAAGCGCAGATCCTCATCATCAAAGCAACACATTCCCTCTTTCTTTTGATTAATAAAACTAACCCGGCAGGAATAGGGTTGCTATCATTATCCCTTGATCCTGGTCAAATGAAATTCACCTCACTGTTCTTCTCAAAGAATCCATTTCCATATAAATATTTCTTTGATTATATGGGTCCTTTTCTTTTAACTCTATTCTGTTTTTTCAATATACATTAATAGAAAGGCGTCATTCAAATATAACACTATTAAATAAAGTGACGACATTCAAATAGTAATACTATTAAATAACGTGTTTTGATGTTTTATTTAAAATGGTGGTGATCAGAACACCAACCACCCTAATGAGTTTATATGAGTAAGTTTGTGGTGAAAAGGGGAGTACAGAAGCATTAACAAATTTAAGAGGTTCATCGTAAAGAAACCTCCAGAATTGCTCTACATACTTATATATATATAAATTAAATAAAAATTAATAACTACATATGTAAATTAAGAAAGTACTGATTTATAGGGATTCATGAATCAAATGCGCATACAATGAATTTCAGGTTTAATGATTCATTGAAAAATTGAGGTGACCAGAACACCAACTTGCAATATGATAATCATCCCACTCTGTACGTGTGGGGCTTTAGGAGGAAGGAGGGCAGAAATAGCACCTTATCGAAGAAGATAAAAAATAGCCGTGTGATCAGATTTATGATGGTGAATTTTTATTTTTGTCGTGTACTCCCCTTCCATTGTTATTTCTCGAAGTTCATTACAAATGTTCTCTTTGCTCGTAGAATCTGCGAAGCTGCTTCAATTTGGCAATTTTACCATTCATGGCCTTATAAATAGAGTCCGTGTTTTGTTTTATGTTTAGAACACATTACTGCTTTCAAACTTAGCCTTACTGAACAGTGTTTCCCTTTCGTGGTACGTAAGTATTCTTGCCATGGTTTAGGCATATATGACATAAAATTAAAAGATTTGTTATACATTTACTTTGCCAAGGAGTTTCAACAAGTACTCAATTTACATTTAAAATGACCACTTGTCAGGGTTATATATCTAATGATATGAGAAAAAAAACAAACGTTTGCTCAAGTTGTTTCACTGGAGCGAGAATCATTATCCAGAAGATATTTTTAGCTCACTTCTGTCTATTATTTCATTCCTTTCCCGATTGCTGAAACTATTAGCAATCTTCTATCCGCGTACACCCAGTTACCTATTTGCTCTATGAGAAGATTAGGAAACTCTTTCATAACTAAAAACGAGGTGCTAGCATCTGTAATCCTTTTAGTGAGACCAGATGTCAAGAATATCCCTTTACTTAATCCTTGCTGCTGCCAGGTTTTTGCAAACATTAGTGAAAATGTGTAGAAGGAGATACATACATATATGATAGTTACCTCTCTCTTAAAGCCTATGTTAATATCATATGGTATTTCCTCTGATTACTCCTTAAAATTAGCCGTACCCAGTCCACTTTAATTTAAATCGTATTAAAATCATCATCCAAGCTTTTTTGTCCCTCTTCTATATTTTAACTACTTTTATGCCAGGTCCTATGCTTCCACGCTACGACTCCTTCAACTCTCTCTACACTTTACACAAACTGTTCTTCTTAGCTGAGGATGTTTCTTTCGTTGACCATAAATGGTGTCTTTACTGTACTGGCTACAATCCTTTCATGGTCTTTCTTCCATCCTACAAGATGTTATGTGCAGCTCACTGTCTTACTCTTCTTCGTCCTAAGATCAAGATATTCTGTCTCTGTGTATGTATTGCTGATGCCTAGTAGACGACTATGATGAAATATTGGCTCAGCTGTTTAGATATTTATTAATGGCACATCGCACTCGTCTGTGCTGTGTTGTGGTTGTGCATTGATCCTATGCTGTAGACTTGACCGTACTGCGGATTTCTTGTTGGTACTAAGTGTTCGGCTCTGCTTCTTGATTTGATTATAATTTTTAGATTGTCGCTTCCATGATGTGTAATGATCTGCTCGACCTCTCCCTGGGCTTCCAAATTTGTTTTCAAGGGTTTCATACAAAAATACTTGATACTATTATTAATACTTCGTGTAATTCAAGGCCCTAAGTATGGCCATCAAAAAATATTTATCTTAAACTAATGGAATTGTGTTGATTTGAAAGAAGAAGTTAAGGAAAATGTCAGTTTGTGCTATTCTTTGGTGAAAGAGAAGCGAAAGGACCACTTAATCATATTCGAGCTATTCTAAATTTATGGAGAAGGTAAAAGAGTGGAAATAGAGATGATAGAAAGCAGAACAGGAAAATAGAAGAGTCCTAAAGCTTCTTTAAGTACAATATTACACACCTGGTGCAAGATATATTTCAGAATCCTCGACATTTATGACCGAAGTCTAGTCCACTGCCTCCCGTTTCAGTCGATTCTAAATTGCAGGAGTGATTGCGAATTGACGAGTATCATGAGAGATATTCTTTCCTTTTGTTTAGTTATGTATGTTTGTGTAACACTTGCATATACATATATTTTATTCTTATCTGTCTCGAATTAATACTGCTAAAAGGCATCTTTGCAAATAAAGGCTATCAGCCTTACAAACATCCTTTCCCCATATCCTTATTACCTGCTTTACAAACAAATTCCAGTTTTTCAATAATAAACCATATATACAAACTTGTGCAAGTATGCAATTATAGAAAGGGGGCTTGGGAATGACTAGTCACCCGAGTTTATGTACAGCTTTTTATATAGTTGTGGATTCATTCATGTCTGTATTCACCTATAAATCTACCCGCCTTACAGTATTCTACCATGATTGAAAGGCGAGTAATTGGACAACTTTTCGACGTCTGATCATGTGACACATCCTTAAATGGATCAAAGCGATTACCAAAAACTTTTCTTTATCCGAGATTGTTTTCTTCTTCGGCAAATTTTTAAAAGTGTTTTTATTTTCCGTCCCTTCGCAGGTTGTTCAAAGGAGATCAGATGCTTGAGTCGGACTTGAGATCCCACCAGAATGTGTCTGAGATTTTTTCTGAAATTCGGGTCGACGAGAGTGACAATGGGAAGGTGATTTTGTGTCAACTTCTCCATCCGGCACATCAAATACCTCTTGATACCAGTGTTCGCCTTGACGTACATTGTAAGTAGACCCTCGCTAAAAATATGTCCTTGTTTGCTTTTTGTGCCTTTGAGTATATAAGCTTGTTCTTATTTCGGGAGATCATCATCTTTGAAGAAATCCCCAAATTCGTCTCTTATTCGGGGATTTTTTACTTTAATTTAAAGAAAAGGGGTTCTTATCTAAAAGGGTTAATTAAAGTAAGCTTGTCTGCTTAAGGGAAAAATTGGAAAAGTAAACGCACGTCGCTTTTTTATGTGTACGAGTATTTGAATCCCAAGGCAGCATTATAAACCGACAAGAACAGAGAAAAAAGTTCGTCTTAAGAAAATAATCAATCATTAGTACGAACATTAACCCTCAGCTGAAGTGGCAAAAATAGCAGGAGAGAAATGCAAGTATGTATAGTAGAAATACAAAAGAGAAACAGTGACTATGAAGGAAAATAAGATTCAAAAATGATTTAAAATTGATTTGTATACCAAATAATCTATTCTAATACATTATCCCTTAATTCGGTTGTGGAAAAAGCTCTACAAGTCTCTAAGTTCTATCCTCGAAAAAATGTATAAAAAAGTAAAAGATACACAAGCAAATGAAGAGAACTTTTAATTAGTATAATAATTGCTGTATGAAACTTAACTAGATCGTGCGTGTAGCCAAAAACGCGTGTTGAATCTTAGAGATCCGAATTTATTCAAAACTTGAGTGAAGAACTGTTTAGTAAACAGAATAATGAAAGTGACTTTACATGGGTGATTCTGTATTGCGTGTGTGTATCTTCTTCATATGTGTATATATCAGACTTTCTTTATACATTAAGCATTTTCAATATTCAGTTAGGTCTTTATTTCCCCTTTTTCAAATGACCAGTAATGAAGACACGGCCGATAAAATGCGCTAAAAGTGGCGCGGACTTGGTGCAATCTTAGCATTGGAGTTTTCTTAATTTTATCCCGGCGAAATTCGCCTGACAGCATTTAAATATTTTAGCTGTTATTTTCAAGTTAAGTGAGGGAAAATGATACTTAGCTTTGCTAACGTCAATATTTTAGTTAAGCGCTATATTCAAGGATGTAGTGAGAACCAACGTGCATTAGCAGATCGTGGGGGGGGAACTGTTGTGATTCTTCTTATAAGCGAGTAAGAAATACTATTCTAGAGAGAACACACACACTTAAGTATACATTTCTTTGATACTTATAAATATTAAAAAAAAATATATTAGACAGTCCGATCGCCTTTGCCGGAGTGATGAACCTCGACGAAGCATTTAAAAATTCCTAGAACAATATTGGAAAAGCGTAATGGCACAGTATACGTATTATAAAAGGAAATAGAGATTTAACAAAGCTTGAATAGGAATTTTATCCATACATTAGTATTAAGTAGATGTAATTTGATTTCTAATTTGCCATATATTATGTAAATGGTCTTCAGCAAAATTTGTTTAGCTTATTTTTCTATTCACGATTTTTGGCTTTTTGTTGAGTCTGCATCGAAGGCCAATTTTTGCTTACTGATGGCCAAATTTGGCTTGCATATTTTTTGCAAAATAAAGAAATTTAGGTTCGCACTTTTATGTTTATTTCGTATTTGACTGAATTTTTTTTAGGAATTCAAACGGAACTAAGGCTCTCAGCACTTTATATTTGTAATGTCAACTTCCATCTGTTTAGCCTGAGCTTGGTGATGGTGCCCCCACAATTTTATACACCCGTAAAGAACACTGATCACCCAAATGATATTCATTTCAGTCTTGGCACGCTTATTGCGATCCAGGATCTTTCTCAAGGCAAGGTTTATCAAGGCTCCCTCAATCTAATACATGGAGACCCTTATTTTAATTGAATCTAGAGCCAGTCGAACAATCCCTTAGTCACTAAAGCTTTTAAGTGTCTCTTGGTAAATCAGCCTGAATGCTTTATTCTACAATTTAATTTTCCCTCAGATAAACAGAACTACTGCTTAAATTATATTATACTCAAGCTTAATCACGAATTTCAAAAAGCCAGTTTTTACCTTGAGGTATTAAAGAGCTTAGAAAGTCGTGTATTTAAAATTTTGGTCCACGAAATAGAAATTATATCTAAAATAGTCAAAACTATCAAATACCCAAAACACAGAAGGACTAGAATAATGCTGGTATCAATTTAAAAAAACCCCACTTATTGGAACATTGCGGCATCAGCCATAATAAAACAAATAAAAATAAAGTATATTTTTTTCACGTAAGAAAATTTATTAGACCTAATCAAAGATTGGATTTCTTTCCGGTGTATTCCTATCATAATTTGATCATAATTGTATCATAAATTTGCTTTCAATATTTCCAATGATGTTCCTCAATTTTTGTTCAATAACACCTGCAACTGCTTACAATCAGAGTGCTTCTGTTTTCCAACTGACAGTTTGATTATCGCCCACAAATTTTATATAGGATTCAAATCTGACGAATTCCAGGGCCAAGGTCCCAAATGTTAGATATTATTTTCGCCCTTAAACTTTGTCATTGCTTTTTATTTTGTGATAATGTGTGCCATATTGCTGAAAATACAGGTAGCACCCCCAAATTGCTCCTAAACTGTGTGGAAATAGTTATAATGGAGCACTTAGTGATACAACTTTGAGCTCTTGGCAGTGTTCTAGGGCAAAAGCTTATTGATCCAACTCCCTTAGAAGAGAAGCAGCCCCTAAATTTGAGATTATCCGGATAATTCACCGTAGACGACCTTCATTGGAGAATATCACTTTACCTCAGTCTTCAACAGTACATTCTTTATATTTCCTACAAAGGTGTAGCCTACCTGTATGTTTTTTCTTGGTGAGATGTGACTTCATCTCAGCCCTTAAATTGTTAAAAGTCCTCGCCTCGCGTGCGCACTAAAGCATCCACATCTGCTTCTTTCCAATCGTGAGTAAGCTATTCACTGGTGGATATCTGATATTGAAGTGTAACTTTATAAAGTGGCGATCTTAAAGTTAATTTGAAACAATTGGGAGCCAGGCAATGGCTTCGCCATTCCCCCTACAGGGGAAGCTTGCGCTTCGCTACTAAGATTCAAATTTAAAATCTAAAAAAAAGCAGAAAGGTTAAATTTTTATGAATTTTCTGAACTTCGCCAATTATAATAATTTTAAAAAGGAACTCTAAACTAATTTTTTTTCCTTTCAAAATATCACTTTGCTAAAATACAGAGTTATTGAATATAAGAAGATATATAAAATTTTAATTTTCTGAACTTCACCATTTTTTTTTTTTCATATTATAAAAGAATTATTAGAAATAACTTTGAATAAAAACATAAGTCATAACCAAACTAAGATGAAATTATTATTCAATTACTCCAAAAAATACCCTTCTTAAATTATAGAGTTAGTGATGATGAGAAACTCTAAGAGAGAGCTTTGATAAAATTTTCGTTATACAAAAAACCATCCCTCTCTAAGGCCTATCCGACTTTACCAACACCCTTTTCTATTCAATTTTTTAAAAAAGTTTCCATTAATTACACAGGCCTGCGTTTGAAAAAGATTTGTATTTTCCTCGGGATTTCTTTGTGGTTTCTTAATGAATCAAACCTCCTGAACTCAAAAAGGAATGTATTTTTGTTCAATCAGGTCAGATTTTCTCAGTACAGCATACACCATTTTCATTGAAATTACCTAATTTTTCCTGAAAAAAGAATTTCAAAAACCTTTCTCTATCTAATATTGCATTATTATTGTTATATCATAGAAACAGGAATAAACGTATGTAAACTATAATCCTTTTAATAAAACAAAAAAATAAAGAATGCAAAATAATAAAGAAAAGAATTCTAATTTCCAAGAAAAGACGCCCTTGACGATTTTCGCTTGTGCCTCTCATCTGGTGCATCATGCTTCAAACATCAACAATAATCAGCAAGCATGTTTACGTCCCATTCACCCTAGTACCTGGATTCCATTGTTTTAGCTCCTAGTGGAATCTTTCGCCCTGTTCTTCACTGTTATTCCCGCAGTCTGGGTGGAAAATAATCCAGCTGGGACTGTATAAAGTGTATCTTTATAGACATTGAAACTCCCAAATGTTTGAGACTTGTTAGGAGCTGATTGACCAGGGCAACATATTCTGAGCTTCTTTGGTTGCCTAGAAAATTGTTAGCCTCAGCTTTGAAAGCTTTCCAGATATATTTTTCTATGTCCATCATTGATCCCTCAAACTGTTGATTTCTCATCAAGTTCCTGATATGAGGTCAATCAAAAATTCCTGAATGGAGCTTAGCGTCACTGATTTTTGGAAATTTTTCAAGAAGAAATTTAAAAAAATGACGCCTTAAATAAGGGTTTGGACATAATTTTTCATTATGCCAAGCTTTATATGCAGTGGAAGAAGCAGTAATTTGTGAGGAGGCACTAAAGGTTCAACTATCACATTGTTTGATCAAATTATAAATGTTTGTCGTGGAGGCCAAACCTTCTTATCATAATGCACACTATCTGCACGATTGTCTCATAAACATAGGAAATCGGGATGCTTCGTGTAGCCTGTTTGCATCCCAGGTATAAAGAGACACTACCTGAAAAGAAATTTAACAGGGTATGTAAATTCAAAGTGTAATATTTCCAAAAACAAATTCAAAGTAATATTTCTTAAAACAATAATAATATGAATATGTACTGAAAAATCCTGTATGTCGATGCATTAAATCATTGTATTGGAACTAATTGGATATATGTACATCTTATTTTGAGTTTATTCAGTTATGTTGTATAACTTCTCAATTAGGATAAGTTCCCCACTAATCCAAAGGATCCATTAACCTATAAGGACAAACTTCAACAAACAAATATAACTCAAAAATGACTCATGATTTACAGATTTACATTCTTGTAAAATATAGGTTACCAAAAGGTGTATACAAGTATTAACAATTAAAAATGAAAATTTCAATATCAAAGAGCTTAGAAATGCCAAGTGTAATGTGATCTTACCTTTAAGTCACCACATATCCTCCAATTGTGGGTAGCGTAATTTATTGAGTCAGGCATTTTTTTTCATATTTTCATAACTTTCAGTAAGTTGGATTGAATGGTCTATAGGAACGGAAGCTATCTTGTTTCCAATATTCAGTAACACAGCTTTTAAATTTCTACTGGAGGAATCTATGAAAATTCTCCATTCTAATGGGTTGTAGGGAAGTCCAAGGGCCTCAACAAGTCCTTTAATATTGGCGCAGTATACGCCAGAGCTGGAAGAATGCTGTAAAAAATAGCTTCGAAACTCTGGTTTTCTATTTCTGTACCAAAAAATGTTGTTTCTTTAGCGAGAAGATTACTTTCACGAAGTCGAGAGCCAAGAAGTTGTGCATTCACCTTTGAAAGCCCCAGATCCATGGTCAGGTCATTTAACTGAAATTGAGTGAATAGTCTTCCGACCATATCATGTGTGGAAACCTGATAAGACTCAGATGTGTCATAATCTTGTTCAACTTCCATATTAATTTCTTAATGAACCTATATATGTTCAGGGAGTGAATGTTTATGAATTCCTGGGCATGGGGCAGGGGTTTGATGGCAGAAGGAACATCCGGATATGCCACACTATGTTTATTCTTCTTATTTATACCTGTGGAAAATATAATTGCATATTACATAAAGGAATTGATTTGGAGTTGCAGATAGTACATAAATGTTTAGTAAATGATATGTTCATGCTGAAGTGAACTATGTTAGTTTTTAATTTTAAGTTTATGAATAATAATGACATTTTCAGGAGCCAGTATAATACAAAAAGCTTAAATACTTGATACATTTTTCACTTTTAAGATTTGTCATGTAAAAATAGCAGTCCGTACTGTGGTCCTTGACCTCTCTCTACACCTTGGGAACACCAAAAGAGAGAGACCTTTGTTCGCCCTGACTCCAGCGTCTTAAACATATGTAGCATCCCTTGCAGCAGATATGTGGTGCTAAACTTTTATCTTAATCTCCTAGCCTTACTCCAAAATATTCATAATACAAAGATTTAATTACAATAGAGATTGTCCATTGCTGCTCGTAAAGTCACTTTGCCGGAGCTATTCTTTCATTTTCTGTTCATTTTTAACTCAACCACCATTATTATTATTACTTATTATTATTATTATAATGCTAAGCAATTTTTAACCTGTTAAAATATTAACTTATTAACATAATTACTTAAAATGCACACAAAATTTACTGAGAATACAGTAATGTAAAAACTATTGAAATTTTGATGTAATATAGGACATGTATAACACTGGGGAACAATGTATTTGGTGAATTGACAAAAGTACATTTTCCTACCTAATTCGAGTATACTGAATTCAAATCTGAAATCAGATTCTGTCTAAATGCTACAGATTTTTCTTAATATCAATAACTAATATTATACAATAATTTTCATTTTATCACGCCTATCATCGTGCCCTGACATAATTTTGAATGATCCTTTTGCGTTATTTATAGTAAAGCATGTTTATTGCAAAAGATTTTACTGCATATAAGAAGAAACTTGAATTACACATTAGGATTACAAATACTGTATCAAATAGATGCTAATTTATTAATGACCGTACATCAGGCTGGAGGCCCTCTTATTAATTTCAATCGGGCAAGAATTTGCGTTTGTAACTTTTTCTCTTGTAAGTCTTCTCTGGCTGATCTCTTCTAATCGTCCTGCAGTAGTCCGCGATCATCTGTCTATCCCAGTGAACTTGGTAGCGCTCTTCCATCGTCATGAAATCCTGATGGAAGCGTTTCCCTTTTTCGTAGCTCACGGCCTCCAGATTCTGTGGGAATCGGTCTAGGTGACTATTTAGAAAATGCAGCTTCACACTTATGGTGCACTTCAGATCACAATATACCCCAAAGCATATTAGTACCTAGATCCTCGTAGTTATGCACTTTTTTGTTTCCCAAGAAGTTTCGAACAACGGCAGAAAATGAGAGCCAGGTTGTTTTCTCTTTTTTATTCATGGTGTTAACGAATCTAGATTCACTCAGAAGTCTTCAGATTTGGGAACCATGAAATAGTCCTGCTTTTATTTTTTCGTATGACAAAGCAGCAAACGCCGATACTATGTACTGAAAACAATCATTGTCAGTGTTCAACGCCTTGACATACTGCTTCATCAACCCCAGTTTGAGATTAAGGGGAGGAAAAACGATCTTCTCTCGCCTTACGATTGGCTAATTAACAATGTTTGGCATTCCTCCTTCCAAAGTTTCCCGAACTGGTCAATCTTTTTGGGACAAGTGTTTGTCACGGGCTCGACTGTTCCACATACAGATATAGCATAGAAACTTTGTATATCCCTCCTGCTGGCCAAGGAGGAAGTTGACCATCTTAAAGTCCAGACATATGATCCAATTGTGTTAATGGTACTTAAGTAAATCCATGACCATTCTTATGTCATAGTGAGTTTCTCGCAGAAGGAGAGAGTGACCGAGAGGAACTGCACCAAAGTCATTGCCATTATTCAAAAGGACATACTTGGCACTACGCTTGGAGCTATCCAAAAACAGTCTCCACTCAGCAGGGCTATAGGTGCCAAATCAAACCTTAGTAAACAGACCAGCAACAACGTGGCAGTATACAAATTGTTTTTCCTCAGAGAAATACTTAACAAATATACTCTCCCTAGTTCGGTAATATGATACCGGTACCGACCTGTCAAGCATATGTCTTTCACTAAACCTAGAGGCTTAAAGTTCTGCAGCTTTCTTGGAGAGCGCCAAATCACGTATCTTGATTGAAACAGTGAGAAGCTAATGACTTTTCAGCATCTGATGATGAATATGCAGACTCTGAATCCATTCCATGGACGTCCATATCAGGTACATCATTTTCTTCCTCGGAGGAAGCATATCTACTGAAAATCAGAACTCGTAAAGACTCAGAATGAGGTACTGGCCAGATCGCCGAAGGAATGTTGGGGTAGTCGATCTTGTGTCAATTTTTCTTGCAAATCCCTTTAGTATTCAGCAGACACAAATAACAGTCCGATACATAATCCTTTGGCTCTTGAAACACCATGGGGATTCCAAAAGAAGACCATTTCTCTTTCCTTTCGTCCACTCACGAAGATGTTCCACACAACCTTGGCAAACAGCATGTGGGGCCCACTTCTTATCTTCATCGCTAGAGGAACATCAAGATACGCCTTATAAGTGCGGATCACAAAGTTTGATATTTTGCGTCTTTGACGAACTAGCATGTAACAGCCGCATATGTAGCAGAAGGTGTCTGGATCATTAACGCAATTTCCTCTTGACGAAGCCATCACTCTAACATGAGACCTGAAAAAGAAACAATAATGTCAATATTTTGCACAATAACACTTATTACTATCTTACTACTATGTACTGTAAAGTATTTGCTTTCTACAAGCACCCTCTCTGTCCGGGAAAACGAGAATAAGGAAATTACAGAATAACTATAGCATGTAGGTAAAAATGGATTATATATTTGAAATCAGCATGAAAAAACGAATTATTATTGGCAGATAAATCTAAATCACCAGAAAATGTGATTAAAATTGTTCCCCTGTGTAAGCTATAAAATTATTATCACCCCCCTGTATCGCAGAAACTGGACCTGGTAGAGAAAAACGGATGCCAGATTCGGATTTAGGAGGTAAATTTTATTTAG
Source organism: Ceratothoa steindachneri (assembly GCA_963969495.1). Taxonomy (NCBI): domain Eukaryota; kingdom Metazoa; phylum Arthropoda; class Malacostraca; order Isopoda; family Cymothoidae; genus Ceratothoa; species Ceratothoa steindachneri. The sequence goes on along the minus strand of OZ018324.1, from coordinate 65,670,018 downwards.
AAACAATAGAGGAAACCTATGGAGCATTTTTAACTCAGACCAGTGTTATCATCATCATCATCATCATCATCATCACTAACTCTATAATTTAAGAAGGGGATTTTTTGGAGTATTTGAATAATAATTTCATCTGTTTGGTTATGACTTATGTTTTTTTATCAAAGTTATTTCTAATAATTATTTTATAATATCAAAAAACAAAATGGTGAAATTCAGAAATAAATATAAGTATCGAAATTTTGTGAATTTTTTAAACCCAAAGAATTACAAATGGTGAAGCTCATAAAATTTCTATAACTCTATATCATAGGAACGTGATATTCTGAAAGGGGGGAAATTTAGTTTAGATTTCCTTTTTAAAATTATTATAATTGGCGAAGTTCAGAAAATTTATAAAAACTTGACCATAGCTGCTTTTTTTTAGATTTTAAATCTTAATCTTAGTAGCGAAGCGCAAGCTCCTCCTGTAAGGGAGGGGGGGGGGAGTAGCGAAGCCATTGCCTTGCCCCCAAAAGCAAACAATTTGGTATACTTTTAGATCCCATTTTTATATATAGAGTCTAGACATGTATATAACACTAAATAATAAAGAATGGAAGAAGTTTGGGAAAAATCTATTTTGGAGCAGAAATATAAACATTCATAGAAATGATTTTAAGTGTTGAAGATTCTAGGTCTCTGTTCATACATTCGCGTACTTGTCTTTGCTAGTACGAACCACATAAAGGAAAATGAAGAAACACAAAATGGTGAGCATTTAAAAATTTTATTTTCTGTATTAAAGTGGGGTAAAAATTATATAGATTTATTTATTTTCATTTTTCTGTTCTCTTTCGGAGAAAACGGAAAATGGACATATTTTTAGTGATATGGGTCTAAAAGCAAATAGAATATGTAATAATTGAATAATAATTGTTATTCTATGTTCTTGTAAAACTCGTACAATTTGGCTTCAGGTATTCATCCTGGAAGAGACATTATGCGTAGATGGCCACCTGCTTCTAAAGCTGCTTGGATGAATTTCTCTGGCGTGTCTAGACACGGCGATAAAAAGCGTCACAAAGTCTAGACATGTATTCTTTCACTAACTCTTATTTCCACCTTTATTTATTGTCTGTGTGTTTGTGTTGCTGTTTATATGAATATCTGTATGGGTGATTGTATATATATATATATATATATATATATATATATATGAAAATTAACACACAGGAAAATAAAAAGATGAATCCAAGCACTTTCAAACTATATTTATAAGTTCATTTTCAAGGAATAGCATGAAAATGGAGAAGAAAACCTTATAAAGGGTACAAAGATACGAAGGAAACGCCCATCACATAGTACAAACTAATGGAAAAACAGAAAAACAAGACAGAAAAATACCAATAAAAAGATCAATGGGCAACTAATAACAGACATATGCATCCCTAAAACGATATACACACAACAACGCAGTCTATATGAATAGAATATGGTGGGTGAAAAAACAAAACATTTTAAAGGAGAATCATTAGAACGAAAATATTTAGGGGTAAGAGTTAATCCACGATCACATCAGAGACATCTGGTGAAGGTGGCAATGCGAATGTCATTGCACTAATAAAGAGTGAGAACAGGCTGCATTATAAAGTTCCTTTATTTAGTTCAAGCTTTTTTTAAAACAAGATGGAGTTTAAATAAGCCAGGGGAAATATTTATATTAGGTAAGATGTCAATTAATGAACACTCGACAATATTTTTTTCTGTGAAATCAGCTGAATGATAAAGGAATTTTGCAGAGTTCCAGTCAATGGGGTGGTTATTTTCGGATAAATGTAAAAATAAAGCGCTGTTATTTTATATTATAAATGAATTGTTAGAAACTAGCAGTTGTTTGCCCAAGGCTTGTTATAATGAATGAGTTTAATTTAAAGTTAATTGCTGTTCGTTCAGAACCTTCTCTTTACTGCATCTATAATATTGATCAATGTCGACTTAGAGAAGTACATTTTTAACATAACTTGAAATTCAAGAGGATAAGAAATCTTTATACCCAAGAATATGAGGCCAACAAAATCAGAAAAAGTTTTGAAAAACCTTTTCAAATTTAAAAAGAAGCAGACTTCCAAAGTTGTAGATGATGTTCCTTCTAAAAGATTAAAGCAGGATTCAGGGATCATTTCGATGTATGCGGGTTGCTTTGTACCATCTTGCACCAACAATGTGGCAATTGTTAATAATGTAGTTGCTCACACATACATTGTGCATAATTTCATTCTTTTACCAACCAGCTTGATTTGGTTTATCAACGCGCACTTGGGGATGACAATTGTTTATTTCATAGCATTGTCAAAGCTTTGCAGCGACTTGATATTGAGGCAGACTTCTGTCACTCAGAGCTATCGGTTGAGAACTGTTGGAATCGAAAAAAGAATGTTTCTTACTCTTTCTTGATACAGACCCTGGTGGATCCTGAACTGGCCTTCAAAACCTACTTGCAATCACTTTGATCTGTGTAAAAATGGGGGGGGACAGCATTGCAATCAAGTTATTGGCCGAAGGCTATTATGCCATAAAACAAATTTTTAATGGACGTAATCTATCATTGATAAATATCACTGATGAAAACGAAATCAAAATCATCACTTAAGCATATTGGAACAACTTGCACTACAGTCTTAAGAGCCATCGCGTGAAATATTATCTCACTAAAGTGTAAGAAGAAGAAGATTATCGTCAGAACTATCGTGCCGAGTCTCAGAGAGTTGCTGAAGATCCCAATCAAACGCAAACCAGAAGAGTACCTAAAGCTGCAAGAGCTGAAAGAGCGCGTCAAAGAAGGGCCTCTGGAATTCCAGATGACACTTGAAAGAGGATAGAAGCTAATGCTTAAAGGATGAGAATAGTCAGGGCTCCTGAAGACACTTATCAAAGAGGAGCCAGAGGAACAGCCAACGCTGAACAAATAAAACAAGTGAGAGGAGCATTTTGCCATTATTTTCCCTATTAGATGGATCAAATCCAAATTCAGTAGAATTTTTAAGAGTCATAAGAGCTTACAATAACTGCTTTTCATGACATCATTTTGAGCTAATGATGTAACTTTTCTAGGGTGTAAGTAAACATTCAAGAGTCTAAAGCCAATTCTATCACAGAATTGGTTCGATTTATTCTTTGTTGGATGAGCCAAGCAAGTTTCTTCAAATCTACTTCAGTGAGGACTATAAAGTTCAAACACAGACCAGAGCAAACATGTGTAAGGATTTACAACTAAACTTAGTGCTGAATCTCCAAGAATTTATTCACTAAAACAATGTCTATATCAGAATATTAGAGACAAATTTTGAAAGATGTACAGATGAAGAAGTCAAATTCATCATAAGAGCAGACAAAACTCCAAATGCTGAACATCAAAGAAGATTCAATTCGTTTAAAACAGATGAAAAAAAGAAATATTGTTCTACAATATAAAGTTGGAAATCTGAAGAAAGTCGCTGAAACTAATAGAGCTTTTGACTCCTTACAGTACCCTTTGATATTCTGGCAAGGAGCTGATGGTTATAATTTTTTTTAAGCAAAGAGATCTAAAAACTGCAACAAGAAATAACAAGAAAATATCTGCTCAGGATTTTTATTCCTATAGAATAATGGTGAGGGAGGAAAGTTTCAATTTGCTATTGAGATTTAAACAGCTTCTTAATCAACTCTTAGTTGATATGTATGCCAAGATTAAGTAAAAGAGACTGTTGTTTATCAAGCTACATCAGAAAAAGCTGAGAGCAGAGGAGTACATCCGCTTCAAAGATGCAGTTTCAAGTTATGGCACTTCAAATAATGCTGGACAAATGGTGATTCTACCTTCTTTTTTTCCTGATTGCCCTAGGTACATGCAGGAGAGGGTACATGATGTTATTTGATATGTCATTACCTTTATCTGTAATCCTACATGCAAAGAGGTGCAAGAGAATCTTCTTCCTGGACAATCTGCTACTGACAGACATGATATTGTGGCAAGAGTATTCAAGCTTGAAGTGGACAAACTCATAGATCTGGTTACTAAAAAAAAGCTCTTTGGACAAGTGAGATATCATATGTATACAATTGAATGACAAAAGGCGAGGCTTGTCACATGTCCAATTGCTTAATTGGCTAAGGGACAAAATAAGTTCCAATGAGATTGACCTTATAATCATTGCAGAATTACAAAATCCTGAAACAGATCAAATGTTGTTTGAAATCATCAAGAAGAATATGATCCATGGACCATGAGGTTCTGTTAATCCAAATAGGCCCTATATGATAGGCAAAAGCTGCAGCAAAAAATATCAAAGGGACTTAATTAAGGAAAGTAGATTGGATATCAATCTATAAAGAAGAAGAGCAGAAGATGAAGGATATTGATTCGCTGTAAAAACAAGGAAAATAATATTATTGTAGAAAACAATTGGGTGGTTTCGCATAGTCTTTTCCTTTGCAAAACGTTTAATGCCCACATCAAGTGGAATTTTTTAAAAGTGTGAAATCAATCAAATATGTTTGACTGGCAGAAGTCATACCGTTTAGCACCTGGCTGTGCATCTGGAAAATGGTCAGAGAGTCTATTACATTGAGGAAAATGCAAGAGAGTTGGCTGAAAGGCCAAAACCAATACCCTAATGGCGTTTTTCAACCTCTGTACAGAAAATGAGTTGGCCTAAACACTTCTTTATCTTAAAGTATTCAAATATTTTACCTTCAGAGCAGGAAAGCTTTCTACGAGGAAGCGAGGAAAACCACATCAAAAAGTTCCAAGAATCAGATGAAGTGATGTTCTTGGTAGGGTATATACTGTTCTCTCAAGAAATCCAGAATGTTTCTTTCTAAGATTATTATTTCATCATGTGAGAGGACCAAATAACTTTAAAATGGTTAGAATGGTTAATGGAAACAAAATGGAAACTTGCAGGCAAGAATGCATTGCTCTTGGACTAACAGAAAATGATGAAAATTGGGAGGAAACTTTGGAAAAGGCAGCTACTACACAGGCTCCAAATACAATGAGAGACTTATTTACTATGACCATTGTCACATGTGAGCTATCTAACCCATTGGCTATCTGGAAAAAATATAAGGAAGATCTATCTGAAGATATTCTTCATCAGTTCAAGTTACAACAACCTGGAGCAAAAATAAACCCAATAATTGCAGATATTGCACTCTGTAAGATAGAAGACAGTTATATCCTCAACTCAAAGGGATTTGAGTCAATTTGGGATTGCGAACAGAGAAACCTTGATAGAATTTGCTTTCATGGTGCAGATAAATAAGTCACTTTTAAATCAAAAGCAAAATCAGGATATGAAATGATCCTAAGAAATGTAAATTCCGCCGTGGGTGAAATATTCTTCTTGGATGCTCCACGAGGAACTAGAAAAACTTTTGTTATAAACTTGATTCTATCATCTGTGAGAACCCAGATAAAGATTACACTTTCTCTGCCATTGCTACCACATTTCTTTCAGGAGGCAGAACAGCCTATTTCACATTCAAGCTTCCATTGTATTTGAATGTTAATGAATATCCAATCTGAACATCAAGAGAGGAATCACTGTGGCAAATCTTTTGCAAGAAACCTCAGTTCTTGTTTTAGACGAATGCACTATGCCTCACAGAAAGGCTTTTAAAGCTTTGGATAAAACACTGCAGGAAATTAGGCAAAACAACCAGCTCATGTGCGGAGTGACCCTTCTTTTGTCAGGAGACTTCAGACAAACTCTGCCAATGATAAAGAGAGGAACAGCAGCTGATGAACTCAATGCCTGCTAAAAGAATTCTTATATTTGGAATCATATTCAAAGACTCTCCTTGAATAAAACATGAGGGTTCACCTACATGGAGATGTCAATGCTGGGATATTTGCTTCTCAACTTATGGAGCTAGGAAATGGTGCAATTGAAAATAATGCAGATGGGGATATTTCACTTCCAGTAGGTTTTGGAAGTTTGGTGAAGGATATTAAAGAACTGCAACTTAGAGCTTATGCAGACCTACAAAATCACTTCCAAAACAAGAACTGGCTCTATAAAAGGGCAATTCTAGCCCCAAGAAATTAAACAGTTCATTCAATAAAATAAGGACTTCAAGAATTGTCAAAAGAGATAAAAAATTAGTTCTCTTATGATTGCCCTGTTGACCCTGACCAAGCAGTTAACTATCCCACTGAGTTCCTTAACTCCCTTGATCTTCCTGGAATGCCGTCCCATAAGCTTTCATTTAGAGCAAAAGCACCAGTGATGTTATTAAGAAATCCTCCTAATTGTCAATAAAATGATGCCTCACCTTCTTCAAGCTGAAATTTTAACTGTCAAGGGGAAAGGAGAATTGGTTCTCATTCCATGGATTCCACTAATACTTCCAGGTATGCCATTTGAATTCAAAAGACTGCAATATCCTGTTAAAGTCAGCTTTGCAATGTCTATCAACAAAGCCCAAGGCTAGTCTCTGAAGGTTGTGGGATTTTATTTGCTACAGCTTTGCTTTTCTCATGCATGTTTAGCTCTATGTTGGATACTCAAGAGTTAGAAATGAGAGAAATCTATTTATTCTCACTCTTAATGGTAATGGACAGACAAAAAATATTGCATATCCTGCAGCTTTGCAGTAGTTGCCATTATTCGGTTTACTAAATTTTAGTAATGTCTACATGTTTTATTATATTTAAAGAAATATAAATTGTGTTGGGATTTAACAGTTCATCTCATTTTTTAATGTTAAATCAATAAATTTTCCGGTGCTTTTTTGATTCAAAACTTTTATCCTTTTTAGAATAGGTTTAGTGCCATAGGTACCAGTTTTCTCCCAGCAAGATGTATCATTAAAGTCAGCCCGAGATATGTTAGAAACAAAAGGTTTGATTAACATTATCAAATTTAATTATAAGAAAATAGTACAGGGTGCTTACTGCAATTAGCCTCTTCATTACTTTAAAAAGGACTGTCTCAAATAATATAACTAATACATCCATGACTGGTTTTTTCTTTCGACGAGGGAGTACGTGTAAATTCAAACGTGAATAACACCTAGAAATACAATGATGTTGGATATCTACTTCTCAGAGTGACGGAATGCAAAAAGGCCTCCAAATGATACCCGTACAAAACCGAATGCCGTCGCGGAACGATGGCGGGCACCCAACTGCTAGTTTGAAATATGGCACGGTACTTTTAATCTTACACTATCTTAAATACGTTATATTTCAAAGTAGAGAATTTAAGATTTTTTAAAAAGTTGTAGTTGGACTTGTTTTAGAAAAACTGCCCATGTATGTTCGAAAAGCATTTGTAAATAAAGGGATGTTTGTCAAGTGATGATGGAATAAACCTTCTTGATTTCACATGAGTCATTAAAATTCTTATAAAAGCCAACATGTTGGGTCATTGATTCAATTGTCTGACGAGGTTTAATAAGCCGCTAAATATTTTTGCTTAACCCTAATTAATTTCAATAAGATGCAAAGCAATATATATGTATATAGTTATATATAGGTAAAGTTGGGCAATATATTTTCATCATCACCATTTTTGTTGAAAGCGACGGCAAATTTCGCAGGGTTTTTTTTCACATCTTTCAATTTGTTGTATAATTACCCTTATGTCTGGATTGAGCCCGTGGATAAGTTCACCGAAATTCACTAAAACTCGGGTTTTAAAGTTGAAGGAGGAAATAGGAGAAGATTCCTTCAGGAAAACACTTGATTTATCTTACATGTTTCGATACCCTCTCTCATCTTCAGAGATGAAATAAAAAAAGAGAACATTGGTTTATATATCAATGAATGGACACACATATATAAAAAACGAAGAGATCAAGAAATGCGAACGTACTGACAAACCTGCGAGAAGGTCAAAAGGGGTAGGCTTAGGAATAAAGGTCAAATTCGGTGTCACGTCCAACGAGATGAAGGACCTTCATAGAGGGAGATTAAGTATCACTCGTAGATCGGCTCCTAACTCTGCCGCTTGGCCGTATTCCGTTTGAATTAAATTGAATGTTAAACTTGGATTGTTTTCCTGGTTTAGGGATGGCTTCTAGAATAAGTAGTTTTCGACGATCTGGTACAAAGTAAATTATTTTGTAGTTTTCTTCGAACATTTTTCTGTTAAGGATGTTCTATGGTCTGCCTTGTGCGATTTTGGCGGGCGCTGTTGCTTAGGTAGTATGTCATTCTCCTTGATAGTTTAGTTTCCGTCATTTCGTCATATATAGTTTATTTGTGTGAATATGTGTGTTCATTTGTTGATATACAGACCAATGTTCTACTTCCTTTATTTGTATTTTTATATTATCTCTAAAGATGATACGAGGGTACCGAAACGCGTAAGATAAATAAAGTGTTTTTCCTAAATGAATCTTCTACCATTCCCTCATTCAACTTTAAAATCCCAGTTTTAATGAATTTCGGTGAACTTATCCACGGGCTCAACCCAGACACGGAGAAATAAATATACGAAAAATTGAAAGATGTGAAAATAAAATCACAAATGCGAAATTAGCCTTCGCTTGATGAATATCTCCCTCCCTCTCTCTCTCTCTCTCTCTCTCTCTATATATATATATATATATATATATATATATATATATATATATATATATATATGTATCAAATTACTCATTGTCTTTCTTGAACAGGATCTTTCCTAAAGTTCTTTTCGGAATTCACCATAGATATATTACGGTAGAAAATTCATTAGTTTGCTGTAGGGATAATAAAGACAACCTTATTAGCTATTTTTAAAGATGGGACGTTTAAAGAAGGCAAATGTGCTGATATGACTTTTTTGTCTTTGAATGTTTGGTAAACGGTAAAGATACGCAGGACCAAGGCTAAATATGTTGTTATGCGTGATATGAAAAGGTTATTTTGGGTGGTTAATTTTAAACTTATTTCTTGATGAGTATCGAAACCGAAGTAAATTGGAATAAACTTTGTAAAAATAAATCAGACGACTGTTTACAAGAAATATTTTCCTTTGTAGTGCCTAATTACCTTAATGCTCTGATTTCTCGATAATTTGGTGATCGTGTCAAAATCCCCTAATGAAAATTATAAATGTGGGCCTACTAATATTAAATTTTGGTTAAAGGTTAAAATATGGATAGAATTTTTCTTTGAATTTTATGAATATATCAAGCTATATATTCATCACATCTCTCTTAGTAAATATTGATAACAAAGTTTACACTTTATGCGGTGATTTGTTTACGTGTAAATATAATAAACGGGATATTTATCTGTTCTCGGGCTCCTAATCCTGAGGGACAATACCATCGAATGCTTCCTCTATAAAGGAATAGTAGGAATAATAATTTTTTCTTAGTTTTTAACATTTAGTTTCTTTTTCTTCAGGGGTCTTTTTCTTGGTTTGTATAGATAACTTTATTCCCCATTAAGAAAGAAATGCCCAGCTTGATTACAACAGCTTTCTTGCCTTAATCTTAAAAAATCTTTCATCCTTTCATATTGTTTCCACCTTATTTCTTGCTTTTGCTTTTAAGGAATTTACGTAAAGAGATGAAGCCCGCAATTTTCCTTCAAATAAACTCCAAGTCTGCTGAAATACGAAAAGAAAAAAAGATTAAATATCGGTTTGGTAGAATATTCTTCCCATCATCAAAGTTATTATCCACGTAATGAAAGGGAGCGCTTCGTATTGGGTGGCTTATTTGTTCCCTTTTGAGAAGCAAACCACTACGAGAGACGTGATGTGCCCCCTTTCATTAAAATTTTACTCAGAAGGGCACCACTTATTTTTTACTTCTGCGTCGAGTGACAGAGAATGAAAGCAAACACCTCGTTCTCCAGTATTTCTTGATGTATTGGAAGGGTGGGTTATGTGCCTATTCTTTATTTAGTTTGAATTATTTTTTGTTTCGGGCGTGGATTAATGGCTTCCATTACTTGAACGAACATAGAAGAGTTCAAAAAAAGATACTGGACTGAGAAAGCAAACAAAGAATAAAGGAGACTCGTAGATTGGAGCCCCAATGGATTTTAAGAATATTATTAGCTGAAATGATTTTGGAATAAATAAATAACTTTCATTCTTTGCGTATCCTCCAATTGTAAAAGGATAGGTGAGAAATATATATATATATAGAAGGTAATAATTTATTGCTTAGCATATCTGCACTAACATTCTCCTGCCACTCTTTCATTAGAAACTTCGCCATCACTGAGAATATTGATAAAAGAACATACCTTACCTATCTATTATAGGCCTAGACGAAACAAAAAATATTAAATCCGCGGATATTTATTTTGAATTTAATAGAAGAAATTATATCTCTAAACAGTACAATGAATGAAAAAGCGATTTGTTCTTCAGAGAGTGAAGGTGGTTGTGTCTTAGCAAAATGAGATGTGTGTTTCTTAGAAGTAATGAAACAGCATTTGATTACATTTTGCTTGTTGATTATTTATGGTGGAAGAGTGATCTATTTCTTACAGCCTTCACAATAAACAACGGCACATATCTCAAAACATTGCAGCAGTTTTTCATATATACTTGTAAAATTCAATACCAGCTTTCGAAAAAGAAAGACACCCATGTTTCTTTACCTGCCATTTAAAGAACAAACTTGATTATTTAGATTAAGGTGCAAAATATTTTAACTGAATTCAGTAAAGCTTAAGAAAGCCACCCATAAAGGGTGTGCCCAACGCAAGATAGATCATTACTAGCAATTAAAAAAATCTATGATAATGAAAGAAAGGAATAAAGGATAAAGAAAGTGATCTTAGATTGAGTGGTGGAGAAAGGAGAGCTGAGGAAATAAAATTTTAAACCAAATTTTCGCATTATTTTATTTTAGGATGCCACATAAATTTTTGTTACAAATATTTTGGGGCTGAATGAGTAAAGAATGCATTTCAATTTCGGGACCAGCCATGCCGTGTACCCTCGGGTAATTTTAATAGATATAGGATTCAGAATATCTGTGAATAACTTTGGATATATCTCCGCCTGTGCCCAACCTTTTAATGCTCAGTGTATATTTTTTGCTTTTTCTTCCTACTGAAAACTATCAAATATCAACGACATCATCATTCCGGTCGATAGAGTATTTTGTCTATTACAACCCTCTATTATTTTTTATTCCTCCTTATTAAAACATTCATTTATATCCTTCAAATTCAGTTTGAATTAATTCACATAATTTCACCGATTATAAATTCCATTTATCGCTAGACGAATCCGAAATAATTCTTGGTTTTGATTTCGCTCAGATGCACCCAGTTACATCAGTGTAGCGCCAACATCCTCGTCTGTTCACGAGGGAGATGTTGTCACCTTCGTTTGTGAAACCTCAGCTAGCAATCCTCCCGCAAAAATTTCGTGGTATTCGGATGGCGAACTAATCCGGGAGGAGCTAAACATTCTGCACCGGACCGGTGATGATGGTCATAGCACAAGGTAAGATTCTGCCCACTGCTCCAGAGATCGATTCTTCTGTTATAGTAAATTAAATTAATTGGTAATTATAGACTTACGAATGATGCCTTAGTGAGGGCTTGAGTTCGAATAGGAACTGATATGCAACTGTTAGGATTACATCCTTACATATGATCAAACTCCAACTGCACTGTTATACTACTAATAATGATTATGATGATGATAATAATAATAATAATAATAATAATAATAATAATAATAATGATGCTAATAATAATGATGATACTAATAATTATAATAATAGTAATGATGATTATAATCGTAATGATAAGAGTAATGAAAATGATAATGTTAATGATAATAATGTTAGTAATAATAATGGTAATAATAATAATGTAAGTAATAAAAATAATTAAAAGATTATCAGATAAGCATGAAATAAAAGTTTAGAAATTCACACAAATGTACATTCTCTACCGAAGTTAAAGTGCAGTTTATGACGCATTCCATTTTCCCAACTTCCTTCTTGCTGAGCCAGCCTCCTTGCTTCAACTACCCCCTATGGCAACAACAAGCAGTATTCCCTCTTAAGTATCCAAATTTGTTAATACCGCTGACTAGTTTCCAATGGTTAAACTGGTTCTTCTTGCAAAAGACATTCTTAAGTAAACCTTGTCGGGCTTCACCTCTAATCACCTTAAAGTATATATTTTTATTTAATACTAAGGTAGGAGTATCATTTATCTTCCAAATGTATTCACATTGGGTCAGTTGTAAGAAATTTCCGTCCCATTCACCCTATCAAAAAGTTAACTGGTTAGTTATTGTAAAAAACATCCCACTGTATTCAATGTTCTATAACCATTGGCTCAATTGTAAAAATCTAAAAACTAAGTAACTAAATCAAATGTAACTGGACCATTATTATAAAACCTCTCCTACTATGTTTAATATATTATGTAACCACACCTCCTGAGAATGAGCATGTAGAAAATTAAAAAACTTCTTGTGAAAGAGAGAGACTGGGGGAGTCAGACGTAAAATCTACCACCTTGAAATTGTCTCATTACGTCCCTCAATCCCGTGTAATTCGACATAGCTGATTCATATCTTCAAGCGACTCCTAGTCTCCTCTTCTGTCGAGCATCGTGCCTTCTCCAGTCGTATCAGACGACGTTCCAAGCTTCGTGCCTCCTCCAGTCGTATAAGACGACGTTAGCAGCCGTAAACCGGCGCAATCTTTCTCACCAGTCGTATCAGACGACGTTCCGAGATTCCTGACTCCTCCAGTCGTATAAGACGATGTGAGTGAATGCCCTCGAAGGACCACTCTAAAAGGAAGCCCCTTGGAAATACCTCTTTATTCTTCCTAGACCCCGTCAGCCAACGTGAGAATTTTAGAAACTCGAGGAAGAATCTGTCCAAACTGTGTTTGCTTAAGGACGCCAATCCCTTCCATCTTCGAGTCCTCCTCGTCAAGACTCCCCGGAGTATCTTCTTGAAGACCGGCGCTGTTGTCCTTCCCCCCTTATCCAATTCGCTCGCACTTGAAGCTAAATAGATCTTGTATGTTCATTCCCAGATTACCTCGTTAATCTCCACTTAATTCATTTAACTACCATAAGTAATTTTTCCCCCTATTGTATATATATATATATATATATATATATATATATATATATAAAAATTTACCCCTAATATTATATATATTAAAATTATATTTTAGGGCATTGTCTTTATATATCCTTTGAACCGCAACTTGGCAAGCCATTAATCTACACCCGGTCAACCGTAAATCGCACTCTTTATTAATCGCCTAGACACATCTCAAGCTGCTTCTGGTCAGCTGTCTGCCCGTGCTCGTGTACGCCTCTGAGTGCCGAGCTAGTCTACACAGGCATACCTCGACAGACGACGTTACCAGCTGTAAACTAGCGTAATTTTTCTTACCAGTAGTATCAGACGAAGTTCAGAGCATAGTGCCTGCTCCATTTGTAACAGACTACGTTACCAGCCGTTAACGGGCGTAACTTTTCATACCAGTCGTAACACTGACGATATTGAATTTTAAGAGGGCGACCTACAACACTCTTCTTCGCTCCCGGCATCTTCTGTGAACTTTTTTCCATTTTGGGGGTCCTGTGGGGGTTCCGCCTACATATACTTTCGACGGAAAAGAAGAATAATCTTTGGGACCAGGACGAGACAAATGATTTTCTCCTTAGTGGTCTAAGAAGAGGCTTCGTCAGTTCTTTTAAGCGCTTGATTCAATTTCCTTTAGCCGAAAGCCACATTTTTGTAATATTGATCTTCAAGAACTACACTAATGCCAAACCATTCTAAAAGTCAGATATCTTCAGGACTATATCCAATATTTTTGAGAACTACACTGCTGTCAAACCACTCTACATGTGTGACGTCTTCAGAATCCTACAGTCCTTCACAAAAATAATGTTAAAGAATATTTTTTAATTAATTTATTTAGGCAAAACTGAACAAACTTTTCCTTAAAATCAAAGTAATATAATCCACTTCTCAAAGCAGAACAAATTAATATATTAAGTATGAATTATATAAAGTAAATATAAGTTTAATTTTATTTTAATAAAAAAATTCATATTAAATAAAATATTTTAATTTCTTTAGCAAAACTTTAAAATTTGTGTTTTATCATATTTCATTCTATTTGTAAATAAATATTTAGTTCGAAAGTGATCCTCCCAGTTTGGTTAATAACCACCCTATGAGTGAATTTAACGATTTCTTGGTTTTCAAGTATCTCCCACTCCACCTCTACCTTCAATCCCTTTCATCACAAATACTGACACCACGAAGATAACTCCAGTTTCCAGTGCGGCTACTACTATTTCCATTCCAAATGTTTGCCAAGCATTTGTTGCAACCACTCCCACAAACCAAGCTCAACAACAACCACCCACATACATAAACCTAGGCCGTTTTATGGCCCTCCCAAATAGTGTACTTTTGTTTAAAGGTGCCATCAATGGGAAATTTTCATAACCACGGGTGCAACCATGGTTAAATTCATTAGAACAACACTTTCTTAAAGAAAGCATTGTACAAAATGACATAAAGATAAATGAGGCACGTAGATTTATTGATCCAAAAGAAGGGAATATACTAAATGCAGTCACTTAATCCCCAGAACTAGCCCTAGCTAGTACCTGGATAGATTTTAAGACAGGGTCAATAACACGATTCAAGGACACACCACAAGCCCAACCACTAACTATGATGACTGCTCTTTTCAAAGCTAGATTGAAAAAGAATAAAATGAGGACTTAAATGACTTTTTAAACTTTTCTCATAAAATGTTAGAGGAAGCCCTTAGGGCAGCACACGTTCAATTTAACATTACATTCACCCCCCAGCAGTATAATTTCCTTATGGCTACCACTGTTTTTCAGAATCTACCAACTATTCCACGGAATAAATTTCAGTAAATTTTAGACATAACCAAAAGCTTAAATGAAAGCCAAGTACAATGACCTAACACCCCCCAGGAAAGCGCGAGAAACTCTGGTGAATAGGATTCAACACAAGAACAACAATTCTGCCAGTACAATGAATAGAAATCAATCTTATAACCCTCCGAGGAACATACTAACTACACAATCCTCATGTCCACCAAGTTACCCCCAACTTCAGAAAACTTTACGAACACCCTTCCAAACACTCCAACCCATAAAACAGTCTCAACGTCAACAACCTTGCCTTTGCATTAACTGTGACAGCCATGGTCATGTACTTCCTCAGTGTATATATCCTCTCTATTGTTCTTGGTGTTGCAAACATGGCCACAAACTTAAAGATAAACCCCCTTGTAGAGATAAAGCATATGCTGCATATAAAGCATACTTAAAGAGCAAACAACTAAGGAAACACAAAAACCACAACCGAGCTACACATATCCCTATACGCAAGAGAAGCACCCACAAAATCCACCTCGCCAAAATGATCGATGGATAAGGTATGTAGACAGCTCCTCTGCACCCATATCATATGAGAGTCTTGTATTTCCAAAAGAGGAATACATAAAATACAACACTCACAAGACTTATCCCTCAGAGTATGACCCCATCCCTAATGAACCCCAAATCAACCATGAACCCCAGACGCGGTCTACCAATCCTCTTTAGCGGAACGTTTTCAGCCATTTAACCACGACTGATATTCTCTCACAGGCATTCAGGCCATAATGACAAAACAAAATATCTCCCTATTAGAGTAATAGGAGGGTGGAACTTAGATGTAGACCTAATTTTTAAAGTTCATATGGATGATTTAGATTTTGAAGCCATATTAGACACAGGCGCCTACTGTGTAATTGAGTGGCGTTACAGGCAATCATATTCCTACTTATGGAGAGATTGATTTATTTTTTAATTCTAATGACTTAATTTATCCAGCTCATTGTTGCATCGTTGATGATAATGGATCGAATTTTGATGCCCATATTCTGTTAGGCAATGAATTCTTTAAACAAAATGAATAGGAAACATTCCCTGCCAGACATTTATTAAGATGTCATTCTAAGTTTCATCCCTTAAAGGTCTAAGTGAGACATATTCGTGGTCTGCCTTCTCATATTCCTTTTCAAGGAAGCTCGCTTAATCTTAAATCCAGTTACAGTACTGTGACGCCTAATAATCCTAATAATTCTGAACAAGACAAAATGATGTACAACAGTTCAAAAGGGTGGAGTGCAAAGCATATAGGACAAGGGTCTACCCTCACTGCCCTAATCAGTGTAGTTTTAGCTGAATCGAAGGCATCTCGTCTGTATATGTATCCTAACGAAAATGAAACCTTAGGTCGCATGTGAAAAGTTTGTTTTCCTGTTAAAATTACTAATTCCAATAACCAACCTATGCTACACTTTCATACTGTCATCAATGATAAAGGTAACATAACTAGTAATGTTCTTTTAGCCCAATCTATTAATAAATCAACGAATCTATGGTTCCTACAGTTTAAATAAATAAAAGCTATAGGCCTGTTACACGGAAAAAAAATCAAGCAATTAGCCATGCCTTTGCTGTAGATTTAGATGGAAACCATATCTGTATATTAATCGAATTACCGATTCTACCAACTTAAACCTTTTACAATTAAATTATAGATATCGGGACTGACTCCAACACCCCCTTCAGAAGTCCCATGATCTCCAGGACCCCCAAGTTTTGGAAGCACTCATTGATCTGTTAACTAAAAACAAGGATGTGATTTATCTTCTGGAGACCTTATTAGGACTCGCCAATATAGTTCTCTTTGAAATTGAAAATAGAACCTGGTGAAAAGCCTATTTAAATACGACCCTATCGCACTCTCCATTCTCAATTAAAAGTTGTAGAAGGACATGTTGAGGGGATGCTTGAGCCTGGAGTCATTCAACCCTCGATTAGCCATGGTCGTGACCTTGACATTGACTCATTAATTCGACTCCATCCGTCTGTTCTTCTTCGCTATAATTCCAATTTACGTCTTTCTACCCAAGTTAATTTTTTTCCTGTCATTTACCAACATTATTCGTTGTTCCAAAAATATATATTGTTATTTTAGTTTCGTATCTTCCATTCACTTATGTTTCGTTTGCTGTTTTTGCTAGTCCGTTCGTTCTTAAGTATTCACATTTTATGTATTTTTCAAAATATTCTTCTATTTTAGTTATAAGACGCACTACTATATGTCTGATTCATTTTCCCCGATTTAACGTTCCACTCTTTCTTACCACCTCTAACTGCCTTCTTTTATGCTTGACAAACACATTTAATATGTAGCAAATGCTGATGCCTCATTTCGCTCTCTGATACATTTCAATTTTTTAGTATTTCATCAATGAATAGATTAAAAAGTTATGGAGACATGACTCGTACATACCTGCCTCACTCCCATATCACTTAGCATACATTCATTTTCCACCCCTTTTAAAAAAAAATATTTACCCAATTGCTTCGATATAAACTCTTAATCACATTCAAAATATTTATATTACTATCGTTTCATTACGTTTATCTTATCCAATACAAAAGCGAAAGTTTGTTGTTAACCGCAAATCCATTTTTTTCTCTACTGAGCATTTTAGCGAGTATGACGCGTTCTTATTCCCAAGAAGTTCGTTCGATTTTCTTAAATTTAGTTACTGGTTCTTTGTTTTAATATTTATGTTATTGAATTTCCCGGTTCAAAGAGTTCGTTCATTTCGAACCACTTATACTTGTTTTGTTATTATGACATTTTCCACCCTCATTACGTAACAAATACATATTTGTCGATTTCTTTCATCTTTTTGTATATATTTATTTTCTGCCTACATAGGATTTAATTCATTTGGTGAAAATCTGTCTCCTAAATTCATATCTACCATTTGTCTATTATCTTTTATAAATTCATTAATTTATATATAACAACATTTAAACTTTAGTTTTGTTGTTTGGCTTCACTAAATTTTTTTTTATCTACAACTATTTCATTTGTGTCTTTTCTCAGAAAAATTATGCGAGTTCTCTTCCTCGATTGGCTTATACAACCTTCCCTCTTCTAGATCTTCATAAATTTTTGTTGCAATTATATTATTTGGTTTGTATATAGATCAAAGCCCTTGCGAATGTTTTTGTAGACTTTAGCACCTCCCTAAATTATTGAGAACCAGCTTGCGCCCTTTATTGAGAACATCCATACTCTTGTTAAAGAAATCAAATCTTCATCTTCCCAGGAGTAATAATAGAAAATTTAAGTAAAGTAAAACTACTGAGAGGAGATGCCAGTTTTTCATTCAGATTTTACGGCTCTTATAACAGTCCCCCAAAAAATTGCTAAAATTTCAGAAACAATTACGAACCTTCTCCAAATATACCCTCGTCTCTGTTTACTCAGGAACGGACACATCAACCCACACCAACATATCCATACTCCCTATTAAAATTAGATGAGATAATTCAACTTTACATTGGCAATAACATTTTGGTTTCATTTGAAGGAACACCGCATATCACATACACCCATTTTGGATATCATTCTGTGTTTAAAATTGAATCACCTTTTCTAATCCCTAGTGGTTGCTCCATTCGCACTGAATCCTTCCAAATCTATAAACCTCACAGAATAACTCTTAATAAGACCTATACTCTCCTCAACTTTGAAGCCAAACCCATTAATTTAACGTGTTGAATACATCTGCCTTTCAAGTAACATGAAACAACTTGGGATGATCACTTAAGTACTTATCATAATGATCGATGATATGTAGCAAAAATGATAGGCCCAAATACTTTTTCCACTGGCACATTATATACCATGCTTATATGCACCTTTGACATCCTATGTATAATAAGGTCGTAAAGGAGTCAAATAATGTATACGCATCCGCCTATATGCTAAACCAGGATCATCGTTTCTAGGCAGGTCTTTCACAAAGTGTAAATTATAATTTCCCTAAGAATAAGCCCATATAGGATTAGATAAGTTTGATGTATACTTAAGGTTTTTACATAATTTACTTTATTTCATTATATATTGTACATATATATTATTTTTTTCTGTTTCAACATATTTACTTTAGGTCAAGCAATGTGTTTGCATTTGAGTAATGTAGTAGTTTTGTGTTTTTTGTTTATATGATGAATTCAAATGCCTTAAATTTTATATTTTGTATTTTGGGTTTTTACATCTAAACATTCTCATTTTTGGTCTAGTATTTTTGGGGTTATTTATTTTAGTTTCCTTTAGCATTGTAAATATTCATTTTGTTTAAGGGGGATGCAGGGTTCGGATTACATCCTTACATATGATCAAACTCCAACTGTACTCTTATACTAATAATAATAATAATAATAATGATGATTATAATAATAATGATGATTATAATAATAATAATGATGATAATAATAATAATAATGATAATAATAATGATGATAATAATAATTATATTAATAATAATAATAATAATAATAATAATAATAATAATAATAATGATAATAATACTAATGTAAGTAATAATAATAATTAAAAGAGTATCAGATAGGCATGAAATAAGAGCTTAGAAATTCACACAAATGTACATTATCTTCCGAAGCTAAAAGTGCAGTTTATGATGCATTCCATTTTCCCAACTTCCTTCTTGCTGAGCCAGCCTTCCTGCTTCAGCTAACCCACATTTCCTCTTAAATATCAAAATTCTTTAATACCGCAGACTAATTTCCTGTGGTTTCACTGTTTTTTTTTGCAAACCGTGTCGGGTTTCACCTCTAATCACCTTGAATTATATATCATTGGTTAATACTAAGCTAGGAGTATCCCCTATCTTCAAAATGTATTCGCATTGGCTCAGTTGTAAGAAATTTCCGCCCCATTAAACCTATGAAAAAGTTAACTGGATAGTTATTGTAAAAAACTATCCCACTGTGTTCAATGCTCTATAACCATTGGCTCAATTGTAAAATTCTGAAAAACTTAGTAACTAAATTAAATATAACTAGACCATTATTATAAAACCCCTCTTACTATGTAACCACACAAACTGAAATGAGCGTGTAGAAAATTATAAAACTTCTTGCGAGATAGAAGACTGGGGAAGTCAGACAAAATCCACCACCTTGAAGTTTTCTCATTACGCCACTCTGTCCCATGTAATTCGACATAGCTGATTCATATCTTCATGCGACCGGTAGTCTCCTCTTCTGTCGAGCATTGTGCCTTCTCCAGTCGTATCAGACGACGTTACGAGCTTCGTGCCTCCTCCAGTCGTATAAGACGACGTTACCAGCCGTTAACTGACGTAACCTTGTATACGAATCGTAACAGAACTATATTATCTCACTTGTTGTTTAAACACTAATTGATTAGATATTTGGCTTTTGGTAACTTTTAATTGATTTTAATAAACAAATGTTGACTTGTTGACATTGTTGGCATTGCAATGTTGACTTGGGAAATTCGGTATCCGAAACGTAAAACTCTAGAGAAAGTTGGAGGTTTTTGTTCAATCCATACGTAGGTGAAGTATGTATGAGTTATTATTATTATACTCCTGATAGATATTTTTATTTGTCGTACTGGCTTTTTTATTTCTCTTGTAGTGCTAAATGTTCATTATTTTTCTCTTTCTATTATTACTATTCTTTCATATACTACAGTTATCATCGCCATCATGTTTTTCTTTTATAATGAGTGATTATCTTGTTAGTCTTGACTAGCATTCTCTACTCGCAATGATTTAAATATCTCTAATGTTCGCATCTCCCTGAGCCCCATCCGACAGGTCTTTGCAGCCCTTCTACGACCGAAATTGAAGGAAATATTTTTTTTAAGAGGAGATATCTTCTTCCTTCTCTGGTAGAGGAATTTAAACTTTAATTTCGCGGGGTTTTATTTGGCCCAGAGACTGCTTCCTTTGGACAAGGGGAGTGATAGGGAATTAGAGAAACAGACGCAAAGAGGTTTTGCCCTAATGAGATTAGCGACACAAGTTTTATCTTTCATGGATCCCCTTTACGTAAAAATAGATCCAAAGCTAATCGTTTCGGCTTGATAAATGTTTCGTTTCGTTTCGTGATTTATTTATTAGATTATTTTTTATTCTCATCCGTAAAAGGTATAAGAGTGGAAAACAAAGGATAGCTAAGCTTAATCGATTTTACTGATAGTTTCGCAAACAGAAACACGGAAAAATGGTGCAAACGGAGGCTTGAATCTTAATTACTCGTAGAGTTCTACCTAGAAAGATGAAACCTGGTTTAGATTTATTATGAGTCGTCGTCTAGAATGTACAGTGTCGCTATGCCTGTCCTTTGAGCATATTAGGGAGGGGGAAGATAGGGCCTTTCTTCTGTGTGACGCGCGCCGATCACAATTTTGTTGAAAATTTGGGAAGATAATGATTATTTGTTTATTTATTCTTTAAAAATGAAGCAAAATACAATGATAGTTCTAAAAGAGCGGAAATTTCTCTATGGAAGAAGTCCCACGCCCCCAGGCAAAGAGCTACTATAAAAGTAGAACTAAGTCAGCTTTGGGTCTAAAGAGAGGATCTTCTCCAAGAGATGATCATGACACAGGAAGACCAACTCCCAAGCTTTATCTTATTCCTGAGCGCGGTCTTTACAAGGTACCATGGTAGAAAAATGTAAAAAAAGTTGATCCTAGACGGATCAATTCGGCCTCTATGCACCGTGTGAGGGGGCATGCAAAGAGTGAAATCACGACCCTCATACCCAAAATAAACATCAAGAAGAAGAGTAGGGCTTCAAGAATATCGCGAAGCTTTCTTTGTAGGGGTTCTGCTCCTTCGGGAACGACGGTTTCAAACAGTTAATTTTTATCCAGTCTATTGAAGGAGAAAGTTTATCTGATGAACACTTGCTCCGTTAGCCACGGAATCTAGCTTCTTTCTTTAGTAGAGAACCAAGAGTTTTCCCGTTTATCCAGCACTATTCTTTTGCTCAGTGTGACCGATCACAACTAGAGTGCCAGAATTAGTAGGCTTCTGATCATTGTACAAATCTGCATATACTGTAGTATTCTTTTTATAAAGAAGATACTATATGCAAATAAATTGCTCAATTACTCATTTGGGGACATAAATGAAGAGCTAGCTGATATATATTGATCACATTTTAGCGAGTGCCGAGGAAGGAGGTTTAGGCCACAAGACTCCGACCATGACACTCTTCTTCAAGTTTGACCGGGAAAAGCACCTTGATGGAGTGCATGCTGGATTGTATCGCTTAAGATTGAAGAAAGTTCTGCCATTACTGTGGAGTTGATATCACTACATTAGCTTCTCCCATATACGTCAAGCATCCTTACTTGCTAGATATGGTTAACCAAAAATTTCCCCTAACTCATCAAAGATCGTACACGTATCTCTGTGGTTCACAGCCAAGTTTGTGGAGTGTTCCAGATCGCATCTTACCTCATCTAAGCATTACATTTAGTATCCCTTTGAAAAATAATTCCTTGCAGCTCATGATCTGCAACCATTTCGTATTGAGAGGCTTGGAAGTTACTTCTGTCGCACTCAGCGCAACCAAGTAGCTTCTATTTCTTGAGAGAGTAAATTATCCTCCACTCCTGGCCCTTCTAGACCAACAACTCGGGCTCCACCTCTTCAGAGGGCCACTTGTGCTAGCTTGAATCCATTGATTAGGTTCTGCCTAATCCGACCGCAACTCTAGTCCAAAGTGTAGCAGAATGGCTCCAGTTCTGCTCTTTAAAACAAACACCACAAGGCCCCGCTGCCAGTCAGATGAACGTTTTGCGTCGGAGAAAGAAAACCCAAGAAAATGAATGAGACCGAACTTTGACGGTTCCGTAGCCTAACCACTGGGAGGGTGGTAGCATAAAAAGAACTTTAGGCCCCTCTTCACGGCCCAAAGCAGGGCGAAGTGAATGACTATCCGATTTGGTCACACCTCAACGTCGCTATATGCAGCTATCAACGTTCATAAGTGTCTATGAACGCTCGTTGACCATTACTGTTAGTGTTTTCTCTTTCAAGAGAACCCCACATCTCCTTGCAAATAGGTCTGAAGGAAAATTCGTTCAATGGAACTGCCCCGGACTCCGGCGCAGCTGCTCGTTTCCTCCCTTTCCAGTTTATTTCTCATCCTTCTTGAGACTATGTTCTGTGGTTCGTCCTTGGCGAGCCTCGAGTAGTTAAAAGGGTTAGCAAAAACCAGAATAGGATAGGCAGATCTGCAATATAACCATGATATGTTGTCTCACTTCTTTTCTTGCTCCTCTATAACTCCCTTCAGATTGTAGCTATCCAGTACAATATAGATAGGTTGGTTTTCGTTTGGCGCAACTTCCAGCATTGGTCGGTTTTGATAATTTCGAATTATGCCATATATAATGCTGTCTCTAGATGACATTTCTTCTAAGTGGGAGGTCTGAACGGTAAATATCATCATTAGGTGGATTAAATGCTCTGTTTGAGGAGCCTAGTCCGAAAAGGACTGTTTCAAGAGATAGAGAATATAGTCCTTAATGTGAGGTAATTCACATATAGTTTTCTAGAACCATTTCATATTTAACACTTTAAGCGGGAGGTTGTGGGTAACAACTGAGGTAGAAATAACTTCTAAATTTAAATATGGTTCTTTAGTATAGCGCCGTTCGATAGGGCACCTGGTTGTTACTTGGATCGAGCACGTTACTCTTCATTCGACGAAATAACTTAGATCTTATCTCAAACCAGAAGTTTATTATAGTAGCTTAGCCCATTGAGTTCTTCACCGGCAACTTCATCGCCGCATAACAAGGCTTTATTCCTAGAAAGTTATGGGAGTTTTTTCACGTAGGTTGAATGTAAAATATTCCTCATAGCCACAAGATATGCCTACCAGCGCTGTAATTGCCGCCCCTCTGACTTCACTCCCGAGGAATTACATTGCTCAAAGTACAGAAGCCATTTCGTTTCAAAGCATATCGGCCGTATTTCCTGACGAGTATGCGTCTCTTTACTTAATTGGATAACCTATCTTTTAGAGGCTGGAACTCATGTCTAAGGAACTATTATTAGAGCACTTTTCGACCGGTTCCTCCACATTCTCTGACATAGAGGCTACTTCGCCAGCATTTAAAATATGAGCTGGCAGCTAAATGGTGCGTACTGATCCTGAGGTCCAAAGAAGGAAAACTGTTCAATGGACTATTTACGTTAAGCAAGGTGGCTTCCGCTCCCGAATTTTGTTAAATATGTGCCCTAGCTATGGGAAAATCCATTATCCAATATTTCCTCACTATAATGAACTAGCCTCTAGCCTTTTTCTAAGCTTTGTTTAGCACGTGTTTCGATTTTATTTGACCAAGAACCGGGTTGTACATTATGCCGATTTCTTGGAAATAAGATTAAACATGAAATTGTCTTAAAAGTAACACGTATACACCTCTTAGAATCGCCTAGATTTGTGGCCGTGTTTTTAACTGATATTTTATTAATTAGGGGGCATTTTCAGCTTTAGGGTCAGTTGTAGTTGCATATTTGGAAATTTCCAATCTGTCGCATTCAGCACGTGTGAGGTTAAATGGGCTACCCTTCAACTTTTAGATTTCTCCTTTATTTGGTAAAACTTAAATACGGGCGCTAGATTTCTCTTCTGCGTTCGAATAGTCGTACGGATATTAGATTCGATCGACCTCACTGGTCTCTAGTTGGTGAATTTTGACTTTTTTCATTTCCTATAAAGAGCCTTCTTGTTAATGTATATGACTTAGAACTCGCTAAACTAACTGTAAAATGCATGAAATGCTTATAGAGGCTGTTTTATGTTAACGACCAGTCTCGATAGATAGAATATCTTAACGGTGCTCATGCCGAAGAGACCCCAATCATCTCGTTTATAGGACTAGGAAACTCATTTGAGTGATGCATATAATTCTCTAACCGGTGTTGCTTCAATGCTCCTTCGCCCCTTTCTTTAACCCGCATTGTTCTTCCAGTTGATGTTTCTCGTTTCGCACGCGATTTGTCAGATTATATTACACGGAATGTGAGAATACCCATCATTCCCAGTTTGTAAGGTAGATTTGTACTGCATAGTGTCTCGCAAAACGCCATATGTTCCAGTGTGTGATTGGATTTTCCGGACATAAATCATTCAGTAACGTCATTAGTGAGCAGCCTTTCCGCAGCTACTCTTATTCTCACACCCTTGGTAAGTAGCTCTACTTGCACTATCATGCATATAGCCAATAACAACATCTATAACATTTCACTTTCATCTTAAAGACCAACTATCAAAAGAATAATAAAAGGAATAGAAAAATGAAAAAGACTTAAAAAGAAAACTTATTTACACCTAAATAATTGCTCACTGAGGCTTTATTATAAAACTCCACGAACAAACTTCCCTGATATCGTTTTGACTTAATTTTACTTATTTTTTCTAGTGACTAACAACGGTATGCTTCCGCAGAAAGTTTCTAACTTTTTACACATTTCTGTACTTAAATTCTGTAAATAGTTTGCCTTTGAATCTGGCATGAATTTCTGTCCGCCGATCCTAAGGTGACTTGCTGCCTAAACATACATACACACGCAGGGAAACATCAGCGGGCCGAGAGGTCTCGATACAAGCTAAAGAGGCAGCCGGAAGCGAGTCGGGTTTGATCAGATAAGGTTGACGTGGACCTGTGAAACGATAAAATCAACTTTGCTATCACCTTGCTATCAATGCCAGCCCGGATTTAGCGAAATAAGTCGAGATTGAAACACACACACCCTTTGATTTTGCCCAGTAGTCTCAACAAAAGAACAAACGAACATACTTTAACCTGGCGCTCTGATTAATGATAGCTACGTTATGCCCCGTTAATTGAGGTTCGTATAAATAAGACAAACAGGGTATTTTCAAAAGAATAACATCACTATTATTATTAGGATACATTCATTGCTCTTGATTCCTGATTTGCATTAAGCTTATTGCCGTCACAGGTCCGTTTCTTGTCCTTAAATCCGGCCGTAATTTAGGCTTTCACCTAAATTATTAGCCGTTACCAAATACATAATCCAAAAATTTATAACAAGGAAAAAATTTGCCTGTGAAATTCAGACCAGTCCTACAAAAGTTATTAAATCCAATTCGCATGAAAGATCTTTATCACTTGACTTACGTAACTGACTATGGATCGAGCTTATAAAATTGCCAGGTGTTCGCGAAAGTTGATCTGTATGGCGCTTTATTATAAGTATCTATGTAAGCAGCTACTGTACGGCGTTGTGATCTTATAGATTGGGTATTTAGAGTGTGTTGCAATGCCACAACGACTTTATAAATATTACGCAGTGCCCACTCATTCCAGCGATAAGAACATAAAAAGACTACGAATATTTGAACTATCTGATACATTTCTTTACAGGGTTGAGTTTACTCAAGTTGCAAATTAATCTCACAAAGTGCATCTGCGTGGTCGACTCCGTAGACTTTTATACTTTAAATTAAATTCATACGCTACCAGCCCAGATGACATTAAATAATAAGCATTAAGGAATTCTTAAACACAGACCCCTTACTGCAGTGGCAAAATAATTGGGCCTAGTCGAATTGCTAGGAAAGTTCATACAGAACGATAGAACGACCTCTATAATTTTATTGTAACTCAACTCTTAAAAGAAGCAAAAAACTTTAGTTTGGAACACTGAATCAAAAAATGGTTTCAGTAAGATCTAACTGCACGTAAAAAGAGCATCAATTGTGATACACCCTATATGAGACTATCCTCTACGTCCCATCAAGATCACTTCAACCTAGGTGCAGGAGCAGATCTAGAGTTTCCACGACTTTGGATAAGAAATCGAGAGTTTTAGCTCCTTTTAAAAGAGACTAACTAGTATCCGATAACATTCACGAATGATGCGCAGTAATCTGTTAATCAAACTCTCCAGTCATTCTTATGTGTAATTTTAGATAGTTAATCTCTTGCTATCACACAGTTTTTAGATGAGGAATTGAGTTTAATGCAAACCAATAATTTGAATTTCTTTAAACTAAATAAAATAACCTTCTTCTAATGCATCCACATCCATGATTTATCCCAAAGCTTTGTCATACTATACTTTACTTCTCAGTTCTTTAGGTCTATATTCAATCAAATCAACAATATGAGCCATATAGAATCTCGATCGATCTTAAAATTAATATAAGATCGCTTCCTTTGCAAAATCCTGCGAGAAATGTAGTAGGTTTGGTCCATAATTAAAATATCAATAATAAATCTTACACACACAGCACAATATATCCGATTTCCAACAGTCCATATTACCATTTTTGGTCCTTTCCTTTATACTAGCAAAAGATGTAAGTGCATCTTTACGGCCATTTGAAGGTATCCTAAAGGAAGCAAAGCTTTTTCTTGTCAGATACATGATATCTGAATTAAAAGCCAGGTCTTTTTTAACAGCTAAATGTATCGATTCGGTGCACCGGTACATATAATTTCTGACAACACCCTACAAATTGTGCAAGCTTACTTAAATACTAATTGCAGCTGACGACAAAAATACACTTCTAGATTATTAATGGGAACTCGAAAGTAAACACTCCTCTTGAACGAGTTCATCGGATTCTGAATTCCCCCTTCTAGCAAAAGGAATTCCATCTTGGTGATAAGAGAACTTACCACCTTTCTTTCCTCTTACCAGAGCGTAACTCCCGAAACCAGATAATACTTAATCCGAAACTCATATGACTTACGAATGCAGCCTAATTATCCAAGACGACGATTTCAAGATACATTTCATTCTAGATCTACACTCCTGGATGATATCAGTGAGAGCGATATTATACAGAGAATTAGCCTTGCAGGAGATTTTCATCCCAAAATATTTGAACAGTGCATTCATTCTTCCTAAAAGACATCAAATACAAGAAATTATTTTCTTTTTTTATACTAACCGGCAGAGGATAATTCTGCGTAACAAGTCTGCATACTTATTATAGTGAAATAAGGGACATATTCGGTGACACTTTCGCAAATTAAAAACAGCCCTCTTTTCCTTAGATACACCACACCTAAAAACGCAGTTACTACCTCCCATGAAACACCTAGAAAAGTCTGTAGAGTGGAACCTGAAGTCAAATTCCACAGAAAACATCCCCCAAACACATTAGTACCCACAATCCGAGCCGAATATTCAATAATTTTCATTATGTCTCTACTTTTCTAGCTAAAATCCTTTCACCTTCCTAATGTTGAGCTGAAAGCTCAGAAATGTATCACCTTAGTCAATTATTACGTGGAATAATAATTCTTTATTTATTGCAACAATTTATTGTCTCAACCCGTGTCAATAGCCTCTTATCACATTTTGGATGCAAGCGACCATTATTAGGTTATAATTGTACCATCTTTCACAATAATGATTATGGGCTTATTAATCCTTCTCGTATCCAGACATCATGGGATTTAATAATTCAAATTCCCTTTATAGAATGCAATCATGCTCGTGGGTAGAAATGCCAGCAGATGCCATAAGAATTGTAATTAAGAAAGCCATCAACTTTATGCAATGTATAGACTAGACATTCACAACAAATTTTACTGGACGCGATCTAGTTAGCTAAGTACTTAACTGCTTAATTATTACGTCACTCTTGTTCTCTGATCGTACGATTGCAATTTTAGTTTTCCCTTTCAAAGAAGCTTGGTGTATTTATCAAATTTCCTCTGAAAGCAGAGAAATTCGCTGAATCATAAAAATGGTTAAAGTCTCGGTAGCGACCGTCGTATATTTACTATAACACGATCGGATCAGATACCAAAGTCTACTAATCAGACCACACATGCCTGAGAAATTGCCAATTACAATCTTTTATTATAATGAGCATTTTGACTTTGTTTTTTGTTAACCTTGCAATACGACTTCCAGCTGAACATTTGAATTTTATTTTAATTAATTCAATTCTAAAAATGAATAAATTAACTTTCTATCAAGTTAATAATAATAATTACTTTATAATTATTAAATTATAGTTAAAGTGAATTTCCTTTTAAAGACTAAAGTTATAAAATTCAATTAATCAATACCGGTTAGATTACCAATTAATTATTACTGCTAATAAGAGTTATAGCCTTAAATTAACCTTTATTTTTGATAGCACGCGTACACTAATTATAAATAAAATACAATGAAATCCATAATTTCACAAGGCATGATTTAATGCGTTGTTTTAATGCTTCAATTTCCTAATGGATCCTAAAAAAAACATTTTGCCGCGCTAGACTTTTTCGATTTTCACTTTCTTTTTTACTCCCAAATTACCCCAACACAGCAATCAAAATGAAATAATTCCCCATCCTTTTTACGAAATTTAATTCCCAAGATAAAAGACAAATTCACAACGGTGTTTATCATAAGCACATTCAGTCCAGCACTAAATCATTTTAGTTTTGTTTACATAAGTAGTGATTTCCAGCCTAAGTCACACTGCCAGAGAGCCAAATAATTTAATGTTGGGGTAGTGGGGGGATTATTATGAAGATTGACCGCCCTCTTTCACGCTTCTTTGGGTCTTTGCAGGAGCGGAAATGATAGTAAGAGATTTCAAAGAGTGGAAAATACTAGATTATATGGATAACACGGGTTTCTTTTGATGAAATTGTGTCGGGTAGGATGAGCGCACCATTTTCCAGGTTTCATTTATAGCAACGACATTTCTCCTCTCATATCCCTCTTAGTACAGTCAAAGTCTCCGATGACCTCACACAAATTAGGGCACAATCAAACTTAACAGATTTTAAATCCTTAATATGTACTCAATGACAGAAAAAAAAGTCCTAAGGAATCCTTTGGAGGAAAGTCATAAATCATGGAAATCAAATATAGCCTCCACCCGGTTTGAAGCAAAAATGTGAATATTGAAAATATTAATATTTTAGCTTCTCATTTAATATTTGCAGTATTCTTATTGTCTAGTTATTGTCAGTATATGAATGAACAAGATGTAATATAAAAACTGAAATTTATTGATGCCAAAATAAAAATTATAGCTTTTTTGTTCAAACATTTCAATATTTTTTCCCGGAAAAATTTGTTTATTTGAGAAACTTTGTTAATATAAGAACATATATGTATTCTCAGTAGGGTACGTCACGTCAATAGGGGTGTGATTTCTAAATGGAACGATTTTAACGCGGAACTCTTTATTTTTTTTGCCTTTTCCAACAGAAACAGAATGAGAGAAATTTCCTTTTGATTAGACGATATATTGATGTCGCAAAGTCACCATACTTTTTTTCAGGGATGGGATAAATTGTACCATATTACAAAAGTAAATAATCAGTGCTTCCACATCGTTAGGCTTCCTCTCTGGGCCGTCGGAGAAATTTTCCAGGGCTGTTCGATAACGTGCAGGAGGCATTGCGGCTGGTCCTCCGACTTCGTCCAAGGGCTCTTAGTGTAATCATGCATCAGAGCGACCCCTTGTTATGCGGGGTCGTTAGTGATGAGAAGGCCTCCTACTTGCCTCGTTTCCACCTATTATATGGGATTTGTCTCCTGCAGGTCAGGATCGCCGTCGAGGAAACCTTTGTCAATTTCCAGCAGATCCAGGAAAATCTGTGTTTTTCGTGAATAAGGAGGCAACGGACTTGTTGGCTAAATAACTCTCTTCGACACGAACAACATTGCGCTTCCCCTCCAGGGACAGCTCATCGTCAAGAAGCAAAATAACAACTGTCACTTCTGACAGGTACCACAAGTGGCGTCACAAGGCTTTCAGCCCTGAATCTCTAATCACCTTGTTCGTCTCTTTCGCGAAGGCCTTGTAAAGGTCTAGGTCGTTTCCTGGGGCTTTTGCTGAACACGCAGCTGA
Organism: Ceratothoa steindachneri; assembly: GCA_963969495.1. NCBI lineage: Eukaryota > Metazoa > Arthropoda > Malacostraca > Isopoda > Cymothoidae > Ceratothoa > Ceratothoa steindachneri. The sequence continues at coordinate 65,639,270 of OZ018324.1, read as the reverse complement.
GAGCCACGCTTAAATGTAGTAGCGTACGATGAAGAGGCAGAACTCGCCTAGCTTTGGAGGAACTGCGTCCTTGACTGTGCGTGAAGTGGACGACCACTGTTTGCTATATACTGTGAACTGAGACGCAAAGATCCCCATTTTCAGAGCGTAATTCGCTCTCGCCATCCATCGAGCCTGATGGACTGATCCCGGCTTATGGAAAGAGATCTTCTTGTGTCGTTTAGGGATTCCACTAGGAACACATGGGCCAGATCTAGCAGGTCCTATTAGTCGTCACGTGGATAGTAGTGTCTAAAGTAGCCTTGGCAGAGTTTGAAAACATCGTCCACTCACTTCTCGAGTTCTTTGTTTGACCTCCTTTATTGGCCTTGATTAACAAACTTCCAAAACTTTCGGAAACAACCAAAGTCAGCGCTATCTGGATTTTGAGATGCCTTTGGGATGAGTGGCGAGATAACAGCTTCAATCAGAATTTCAAGTACATAATGGCGACATGCCAGATGCAGCAGATCTAGACCAAGGATTTGCTGGAGTCGAACGCACACTACATCCTTGGATTCCGTATTCGTTGCCATTGTGTCGAGGAACAGCGCTCGAATTGGATCGGAAATAGCCCACGTGAGTATAACGGAATGGGTGATGTTTGCCGTAAGCTCTGTCTTTCCGTCAGTAATGGGAACGAAGATCTTAATCATGCCTTCTCCTGAAACGAGGATTGAGAATTGGTCCACAACGCCTTCGTTTGTAAGGGAGGGCATAAGTTTTCCTTCCCAGTGGAGTGTGGTCAGTACATCAGGAGCAAAGTTCCCTTCCAGCTCTGCAGCCTTTTCCTGGCCATAACGTCTTCGCTGCCGATTGATCATGCTCGTGCTCAACAACAATTCTTCTCGTTCGCTCCCAGCTCCTCCGTGAATGGAGGCAACACGTGTGCAGCTTGACGGTCACTTATGTTAGTCCGGATGAGAGCAGCAGAAACTTGCACGGGAAGAAGATTTACTTCTGTGATGGTTCACGGGTAGATTATTTTGGTGGAGGAGATACTATCACGCCTTGCTCTTCAGACGAAGTGCGTGAGGTCGAAGAATCGAGTTCAATGGTAGCCTGCCCTTCAGCAAACGTTTGAATTCCCTTTGCAGCACGAAATCTTTAATCGTCCGCCCGCTGCTCTCTCCGTTTCTCTTTTTCTATCAGGCCCGGATCCACACCGCTCATATTTCCCTACCTGCCCGGCTTCCTCTAAGCTTCAAGAAATTCGTTGTCCTCCTTGATCTTGATCAAGTACATGGCGTTGCGATGTTCTACATCGAAAATTAATTTCAGGGAAGCAACGAAATTGCCTCGGTTTTCTTCAGCTTTCTCTGTTTTATGGGATTTTGATTTGTTCAATCCGTTGTACTCTTTGTGCAGACGCCGTCATTTTTTAAGGATACCACCTAGATCAATGGTTAGAATATCTGCCTTAGATTACCGATGTCGAACTTTGAGTGGCATCTGCGGAACTGAGAACGTCAAATTACGCGGGTTTAACTTTGCGTGGTACTGCGAAACAAATAGGACCTCTTCACAGTTCGGGAAAACACTCAATAGAGCTGTTGAGTTGCTAGGGTTCCTTGGAGCCATCACTTGTCAGCGGACCTCGTCGAAAAAATCTGTTGAAAAGAAAACCCAAGGCAATAAATAGGTGGGACCATGCCTTCGTGCATGGGGTGATGCAATAGGGACAAACTTCAAAGCGTCTGCGCAACATGAAGATGTCATGCTACAAAACTTAGATTTTGCTTGTAGTGTTTTATTATGAATACGAAAAGAAATGGCAGGTTGTGCGTTATATTCTAATCACTCTGGATGTTATTACTCACCTTAACCCCCAGGCATATATTTTATATATTTACATATACAGGCGCATTATTACTATCCTCTGGTGAAAGAATGAACACACAATATTCATTTTTGTTGAATTTTTTTCCATTTGCCTACCCTAACGTGATTAATTTGAGAAATGTGTACTTTGTGCGTATTCGGTCCATTAATAAGATTATGTCAACTTCTGATTATAAAAAAGTACCATTGGTACGAGTAAGTTTATTTTGTATTTCAAATTTCAAAAAAGTATACTAATGTAATTCTATATTTATCTTTTCACTAACACAACCACCTCGTCTTCGGTGAGAGAGCTTGCGTCATGTGCCTGAGTTATGCTAGCTAAGCTAGGGGACTTTTAGTCTGTTAGGGTCACCCATGCCAGTAAGGTAGTTGTAGTAGGATCCAGACTAATGGTTGTCAAACTTCTCTACCACTTCTTTGATGCGTCTTCTTGCATCCTCCTACCAACCTCTTCGAATCTGTTAGTACTGAGGTTCACCAACTCTCTTTAACTGTCAAAAAATCAAAACAAAAACCCAATAACAAAAAACAAACCTTCATCTCTATTACACATAAGTTGTTTATTAATAAGGGCCTCACCAGCTGCCTTATGCCGCGGGAGAAGAGAGGCTTTGGAACCTCTTTAAATAACGCCTTGGAGCACTCATAGGTTACAAGAGACTGAGATTAACGGGATCACAGGCGTTTAGGGTACGATTAATGGATAAATGCTAGGTACCCGTTAGAAGCTTTCTCCTAACGTGTAATTGCCTGACCAGCTCTCTATGACCGCTACTTGGTGAATAAAGGCTCAACTGCTCTTTGGTGAGAGAGCTTTTGTGCCTTGCTGGTTGCCAGATCAGCTAAAGATCTCGGATGAAGTCGTGGGCACTTAGCTTTACTATTTGCCTCAAGTTTGGCCGTTTTTAGTTGATTAGTAGGGTTTAGTAGAAAGACAGTTACACCTCAAGCACCCCTGTCGAAAAATCAGAGAACCAGTTCACTGGGGCTCTCGTACTGCTCAGTTGGGAGCTGCGGCACGATTGGGGACGTCCGGCCCAGGGAAGACCTTAGGGTTGGTGTGCTTGGTCAAAGGGTTTCTGTTCGCCGAACGACCGAAAACCTCCTGGAAATAGGCGAATGTGATTAGTGCGAGAGAAAATCACAACCAAAAAACCCTTTTTCAATGCGTATGCTCCGAGAGTTTTGTAAGATGGCGAAGAAGAATGGTCCTCCGTTTCGAAAGCTAACCTGCAAAACATGCAAAGTCTACAGATGGAGTGAAGACTTCGAGGGCAGGAGTTGCAAGGAGCTCACAGATGCCGTCAGTTTCTGGACTTCTGCGAACTCGAGAAGCGCCTGAGCGAGAGCATCGCTCAACTGAGAGAGGAGAACTCCCTCCTTAAAATGGAAGTTCATCCCTTAAAAACAGAGAGATGCAGATGCTCAGGCGAGAAGGCTCCCGACGTCCAACAGCCAATTTCTTCTGCTGAAGGGCTTTCTCATCAAGCCAAAAAGAAGAAAAGAAAGAAGAGAAAGTAGAAATAGAAGAAGAGAAAGTAGAAAGAGAAGAAGAGAAAGTAGAAAGAGAAGAAAAGAAAGTGGAAACAGACGACGAGAAAGTAGAAGCAGAAGAAGAGAAACGGGAAACAAAAGAAGAGATAACAAATGAAGACAAAAAGAAGAAGAGGAAGAATAAGAAGAAAAAGAAGAAAAATTTAGAGATACAAGAGCAAAGCGGCAAGTTGTCTCGGAAAGGAAAGACTAAGTCGTCTGCAGACAAATGTGCAAAAGTCACCTCTATTGGTGATTCTCAAGCACGGAGTCTGAAGCCCCTGATAGCGGCCCGCCTTCGCACCAGCGTTAAAGGGAGCGGCCTTCCAGGCTTTGGGAATAAGCAGGTAACAGCTGAGGCCGAGAAGTCTCAGATTTCATAGACTTCAGTCGTTGCCCTTATGGTAAGTGGCAACGACCTCTACCTCAGAGGAGGTAGGGTAGGCTCTACAGGTGAGATTATGAGGACAGTTATGGGCACTGTCGACGACTGTGGATTAAAAATTGCAGACGCGTAGTGGTGGGGATGCTCCCGAGGTGGGGTCCAAGCCGGAAAACCCACTTGAGGAACATGTCGCTAAACCGGCACTTTGCAGACCTCTGTACGGCAGCGGGGTCTTTTTTGTCGACTTGTACGCCGTATTCTATGGTAGAAAAGACCTCTACCAAACACGGATGGGGTGCACCTCTCCTTTAAGGGTAAGGCGTTCCTAGCTAACCTTATCGAGGATGTCGTGGAGCACACCCAAAGGAGTGTCCGGCCCCACTAGGAAGGCAGACCTACGCCAGTACGCCAGATTCACTCCTCAAACAACCTTCTCAAAGGTTGTCAAAAATGGTGCCACTGCGAGAACCAAGAAGCCGAAAAACGGAAGAGTATAGGGGGGCCTACATTAGGGGACTCCCTGAAAGTTCTTCTGTCCAATGCGAGGTCAATCAGGAACAAGTTTCCTGAGCTCCCTGGCCTCGTAGCGACGGAAGAACTCGAAATGGTAGCCATAACAGAATCGTGAATAAAAACCTCAAACCGAGACTTTGAAGGCGAATTCACGGTTCCTGGCTACCAACTCTTCCATAAAGATACACCGGACAGAGAGGGTGGCGGTGTAATGTTGTATCTCAAGGATACAATCAAATCTACGAACTCCAACGTTATATCCGACTACGAGCTCCTAGGGTTTGACCTAGAATTAGGCCCTTCTCAATGACTACTTCTCTTCAGTGGCTACTAAAGAGTGTGGTCCCATCCCCCAGCCCACGGATTCCTACTCGGGGGAAAAGCTGGAGGCAAGGGACTTCACCGAAGGAGAAATAAAGAAAAAGATCGCTGACCTAAAGACGAGTAAGTCCCCTGGACCGGACGGGTTTCTATCCAAGGTGTTGAAGAAAGTGTGCGATGAAGTATCACAACATCTGTTAGCTATCTTTAACATGTCAATCCGGACCGGATGCGTTTCCAGAGTCTGGCGTGAGACGGAGGTGACTCTGATTATCAAGAAAGGGGACCCCAGCCATCCGTCAAACTACCGAACTATCAGTCTGACTTCGATAGTCGGTAAACCCATGGAAAGCATGATGGTGGACAAAATGACGTCGTATTTAGAGTGAAACCTGCTACTGAGGAGCCTCCTAGCACTTCTTTCAAAAGCAACGGTCATGTATGATGAACCTTATGGAATTCTTCCACTTCGTTTTCAGTGAGCACAATCGAGACAAGACGGTGGATGTGGCCTACTTAGACTTTCAGAAAGCCTTTGATAAGGTACCACACCGCCGCCTTCTCCGGAAAGTGCGAGCGCTGGGCATAGACGGAAAGGTAGCCGGCTGGATCGAAAACTGGCTAAGTGGCAGACGGCAACGGGTGGTGGTAAATAGACAGTCTTCTGATTGGGGGCCCGTTACTAGCGGGGTGCCTCAAGGTTCTGTCCTGGGACCACTACTATTCATCATCTACGTCAACGACATGGACGGTTACACGGTTGCCAAGATTTCCAAATTTGCCGACGATACCAAGCTTGGTATGAACGTTGCAAAGGATAAAAATACTGCCCGCCTGCAGGAAGATCTTTGGAAGAATGGAGAGTGGTCGGACACGTGGCAAATGCCTTTTAACGTGAACAAATGCCTTTTATCGTGGACAAATGCAAAGTGATGCATATCGGCCACAGAAACCCTCAATCTCAGTATATCCTTAAGGGCACTGCTCTTGAATCCACCGACACTGAGAAGGACTTGGGTGTAACTATCACTAGCGACCTCAAGTTCTCGAAACAGTGCATCGAGGCAGAGAAAAAAGCCCAAAGGATGTTAGGCTACATAAAGCGCCAGTTTGGATAGCGTAACAAAGAGATAGTACTTTGTCTATACAACTCCCTCTTTCGGCCGCACCTGAAGTATGCGGTACAATTTTGGAGTCCTTCATTGCGAAAGGACATCGCGAGATTGGAACGCGTACAAGCCAGGGCAACCAAGCTGATTTCCTCTATCCGACATAAAAGTTATGAGGATAGACTTAGGGAATTAGATCTGTTCTCGCTAGAAACCCGTAGACTGCGTGGTCAGCTCATCGAAGTTTCCAAAATACTTTGAGGGTTCGAAAATGTTGACTACCGGGATATTTTTCACACTGAGTGAGAACAGAATGCGCAATCACGGCTTCAAACTTGAACTGAAATGTTACAACCGCAATCTGTGTGGAAAGTTTTTCACTTACAGTATAAGCGGTAAGTGGAACGCACTTCAAGTGGAAGTTGTCAACAGTGAATCTGTTGCCCAGTTCAAGTCAAAACTAGTCAAAGTCTTGAAAAGTGGCCGTTTAGGGACGCAAAGCAATTGAGCAGCCATGTGCGGCTCGATTGCTAGTCCAAAGGTACCCTCCTTGAATAGACCGTAAGGTCTCATAGGGTACCTTCTTTCCTTGTTTTCCATGTTGTTTTTCAACAGTCTGCCATCTGCAAGCAGGGTGCAGGATGTCCATTTTCAATGCTCCGAGAAAAGGAGTGTTCAACCATCACCCAGCCAGCACTTCAAGGAAGGAGAGCATTCATACACTACCTGGGAAAAGGGTGCACAAAGACTTCCTACTGCAACCTACATCAGATAGCCAAAGATACAAGAATAGAAGAGTCAAAGGCCAGACCTAGCTGTGATGCACATGTACTTAGGTTAACTGAATAGCGGTTTTCTTTCGAGAGTAATTGCCTTTTATGTGATAGTCCAGCAAAGTTTGAGGGTAAGCGGGAGACGCAGGATGCCGTTCTAGTAAAGAAAATTGAATTGAATAACACGCTGCTGGCCGTATGGCGTGAACGACCTAATGTTTGATCAGAAGTTTAAAGGCACGTATTCTGCATGATCATGAATTGCATGTAGCTGATCAGTTTAATAGCATATATGCAGTGTTAACTTTTGAAAAATAAACAAATTTTGGACGGCCTCTGGTCGATGAGAAGACAGCAGTACTCTTGCAAGTAGTAAAATATTTGGAGCAAAATGATTATAAACAGATCACGATCAATGGTCTCATTGTCTTCATGACACAGAAACTTGAAGGCACTAACCACGAAGCATACAGCTACACCAATATGATTGCGAGGCTATGGGAACACTTTGGAGAGGAGCTGATCCAAAGTGCGATCAACAGCCAGAGTAGTGCTTTAGGAATATTATAACAAGCAGGAGCAAGAAAGAGACACGAGTGAAAATAAAATAAAACTTGTACAGACCGCTGCCAAACTCATCAAAGAAGACATTTAAATCATTGACACATCCGAGAAAGTCTCTTCATGCTGTGCTGAGCTGTAATCGCCAGAGGCTGGCATTAAATACTTACAAGATACTCTGCTGGTACTGATTAAATAACTTCTTTGGGGTAAGAAAGATGGTCTTAAAGTTTATTTTTTATGAATTGCATGTAGCTGATGCAGTTTAATAGCATATATGCAGTGTTAACTTTTGAAAAATAAACAAAGTTTGGACGGCCTCTGGTCGATGAGAAGACAGCAGTACTCTTGCAAGTAGTAAAATATTTGGAGGAAAATGATTATAAACAGATCACGATCAATGGTCTTATTGTCTTCATGACACAGAAACTTAAAGGCACTAACCACGAAGCATACAGCTACATCAATATGATTGCGAGGCTATGGTAACACTTTGGAGAGGAGCTGATCCAAAGTGCGATCAACAGCCAGAGTAGTGCTTTAGGAATATTATAACAAGCAGCTGCAAAAAAAAGACACGAGTGAAAATAAAATAAAACTTGTACAGACCGCTGCCAAACTCATCAAAGAAGACATTTAAATCATTGACACATCCGAGAAAGTCTATTCATGCTGTGCTTAGCTGTAATCGCCAGAGGCTGGCATTAAATACTTACAAGATACTCTGCTGGTACTGATTAAATAACTTCTTTGGGGTAAGAAAGATGGTCTTAAAGTGTCTTCAATAGGCCGAGCCATAGTGTAGGCAACTATACCCAGAGTCTTACTGGCATCACTTCAAATTGAGTTGCGTGTGCAGCTATATCACCACTTTGCATCCCGTTTTCTCATTGACTCCCTTCATCATCATGGGTCGTGCTGTTCATATGAAGAGCTGCAGCCGTTTGAACGAAATTCTGCTCACTCACATGGAACAGACCTCCCTAACCTGACAACAGAATTTGTACAGTACGCAACTGAAAATGAAGATCACAACCTTCCATGACATGGAGATGATTGCCACCGTCACCCCTGTAACCAGATCAGTCCGGCCAATAGCCAGGGCTAAAGTCACATTTCATGATGTCAAAATGGTTGGACGGATACATATACGGTATTACAAGGATTAAAAACACGAGATGATAGCAGTGACGTACCAGAAACTTTTCAACCTCAAATCCCAGAACTGATCTGAAAATATTGTAGTCCCGTGAAGGACATCCATCTTATTTGGAGACACCAGACCTGCATGGTCAGGAATGATGCAATACATATACAAAAGTGACCATCCTGGAAAAGCGGCTATGAGGTATCTAACCATATTCGACATAAACTCGAGTGACAGCACATGCATATACTCGACTATAATGTTTTCAGTGGACATGCACGACGCCACGGAGTTACCCTAGTAATCATCTTTGTTCAGCCCCTCCGGTGGAAGGCCCTGATGATCATAAACTCCGAGCTTATGGAAAGCGATCTGAAAGGGATTGATTATCATATGCTTGGGCGGTTTCCACACATAGATGAGTTTGCTCGGATGTATTGCTCACCTGGTGATGTTCTCCTGGCTTCAAGAAGGGATGGAGTTGACATATGTCCTTGATGCAGTAATTCATATGTTTAATCGCAAGGCCATTGAACGAGCAGTTCGTGCTCACCTAATAGTTGACGCAGCCCTCAATATGGTGCTGTTGACAAATATGTTCAATGCGCCTTTACCATGCCTACATGAAACATCAAACGGAACTGCGAAGAAAATCCGAACATACCCGACGCTGCCGCTAGACCGGTACATGATCACCTCACAGATCTAGGCAATAATGCAGACTTCAACGAAGCTTGTAACCTCAATGTTAATCGAATGGCTAGGGCACTGTCTGTGGAAGAAGCATGCAAGTTTGCCATCTTGGAACGCATCAAATACAACCTTCAGGAGCATGCAGAGCCTCCAAAGATATCTTATAGAACTTCAGCGCTCTGGGTCCAGTATATGGACATGTTAGATATTCTACGCAAATAAATAATGGCAGAGCGCACTGGGAACTGAGCACTACATCTACAGACTTTCCAGGAAATGCTGCCTTATCTGGCATCATCACACCACAACCTATAGGTTAAATTTGCATAAAGGGCAAACCTACCAAACTTAACATTCCAATGTTCACCAATGTTTTGAAGAGGGGTTCCATGTGGATCGACGAAGTGACCGCTTGTGGGGGGGTCTTTTATGTCACCTGATCATCAAACAAATTCGGATGAGAAGTTTAAAGGCCAGTGGGGGAATAACAGAAGGCTGAAGCATGACAGAACAACAAGGTCTCTTTTGGCTACTATCAAAGCCTGCCGGTCGGAAATAAACCAGGCAATCAAGGAACTCACAGTGGTGAATTACAACATTGGAGAGCATAACAAGGACCATGACCAAAGCAAACTATCTTTTGACTGGAAAGACACGTTTTCAGCTCTTCAGTCTTTATACGCACAGAATCAATCCATTAGTGATCCAAGTCTAAAGAACATTACTACTTGAGTTCATGCACACTCAACCGTCAATGTTTATATAGCACATGATGTAGGAGCCAAAATATTGAGATCTATGGATCGGAAAACACTTGCTGAATACACATTTAAGAGGAAAGATCAAGTTGTCACCCTCGACATGAAGTCATCGGTCAAGGTTGATGGAGATCAAATACTACTTGACCCGCAACTTCTTTTACAGAGACTGATCGTTGTTGCACATACAACAGAAGAATTGGAATTAGCCTTTAAATATGAACTGGGCAACAATCTCCCAACACATTTTGATTCTTTTCTTCAGCTCCGAGAGGTAACTCAGTCTTCTTGAATCCGATGTCCCAGCTGATTATCTCCAATTATGGGGAACAGTACGTTTCTGATGACGGAGCACTTCTTAAATGAATGTCATTGTCTCGTAGATCTACATACAGAGACATATGCCACTAGTACACTGATTATGTAACAAAGAAGTATAGAGATGCCATAGTCTCGTTTGATGGTTATGAGAATACCAACACAAACGACATGACACATCAGAGTCGGTCTAAATGGAATGCTGGCACTACTGCGACATTTTCAGCTGACATGACTATTCAAATTAACAAGAAATCCTTTCTTGGCAACAATCAGAATAAACAGCGATTCATTTTTATGTAGTGAAGAGCTTCGAAAGAATAAGTGTGAGACTCTCCACGCCTCAGGGGATGCTGATCTTCTGATTGTACGGAAGGCCATGCAGTCTGCTATTATCAACAATACTGCGTTAGTTGGTGATGACACACACCTCCTCGTCCTCTTCTGCTACCATCCAAGCTCAGAATCCCATGACCTATTTTTTTGTCTCGAGTCCACGAAGAAAACGAAGATTCCTCATATCCAGAACATCAAGGATACAAAGGAAATGCCTGGTACAGACATATACAAGCACATACTGTTTTTTCATGCCGTTCTTGGGTGCGATACAACATCTAGCCTTCATGGGATTAGAAAGGGGGCTTTTCCTAAAAAAATCAAAGTAAATAACACATTCTATATGTGATGTGGCAGAAGCAGGAGGAAAATCACTGGTGATAATCCACAACGGAAAGTCAACTTCCAGCCAGGACACCCTCTGGTATTAGCGATATTGGTACATGGTATCTTTGAGTTACTTTCATGTGCAACCACAAACATTACCACCTACATCAGAAGAAGCTAATTCCTGCAGCCTGCGTGTGTATCTGCAAGTCCAAGCATGGAAGGTATGTGAAAATGAACTTCTTCTGACAGACTGTGGCTGGCAGAAGTGTGGCGAGGGTGTTGTGTCAATCCAGGCATCATTAGCTCCAGCTCCTGAAAAGATGTCAGGTGTCATTAGATGTAAGTGCCACTCTAACTGTCAAACCAAGAATGCACATTCAAGAAGGACAACAGTGAGTGCACTCAAGCTTGTGGAAACTGCAGGGGATCTGGCTGCAAAAAAACTACATGTGAAAATGATGAGGATCATGACGACATTGCCGAGTTCGAACTTTAATTTGCTTTATATTTTTCAAACGGTTCAGTAAAATACATTCTTAATTAGAATCTACTTTATAATGTTATTTTTCATTTTAACTTGAAAACCTCCATCAGGTAGGTGTGATTTCCTAAGTAGTATTGTGAATTTGTCTTCTTTCAATGGATTACATAATTATATATATATTATAGTGTCATAGGCTTGATTACATAAAACCTCAATATAAATAAGTATCGTGTGTTCCTTATTTCGGCAGAGGATAGTACTAATCTCCCTGTATATGTAAATATATAATATGTATCGCTGGGGATAGAAATGATCATATATTAGCAAAGTTTCTCAAATGAAAATATTTTTTCCAGGTAAAATATTGAAATTTTGGGACAAAATCCTATAATTTTTAGTTTGGCCTCAATACATTACACTTTTTCGCAAATAATCCTGTTTATACATATACTGAACGTAACTAGAAACAATTAGAATGCTGAAAAACATAATTAAACTTGAAATATCAATATTTACAATATTACATTTTCGCTTCAAGCCGGGTGGTGGACAGATATGATCCCCATGATTTTAGGACTTTGCCCCGAGAGAATTCTTTAGGAATCTTTTTCTGTCATTGAGGACATATTAAGGAATCAAGATCTGTTGAGTTTGCTTGTGTTGTAATTTTTGTGAGGATGACCAAGTATTTCTGCTAAAATGACTACTATCTGGAGTCCTATTTCACCAATGAATACAAAACAAAGATAATCAAACACCGATAATGGCACTAAAAAGCATCATTAATTTTTTTTTATAATGCATTCGTTATATCAAAATCTTTTGTATATAAATATAAATACTGTGTAGGCATATTCTTATTCCTTCTTTAACCATTACCATCTATTGTCCCTAATTAACTTTAATATTTTTCAACGTAAATATCTCAGTTCGCACGAGTAAAACACGGAATTTTTTGAGACAAATGATGACACCCTTTACGCCATATTAGGATATACTAACAACTAATATTTACGAAGAATTCCCTGAGAGACATTGCCTTCTATTTAGACTTCAAACGCGTAATTTCGTATTCAAACTAATTCCTATTTCTTAGCAAGACTTAGTTTATAATAAGTTGACAAGAGAATAACAACTGGGTATACAGGTCATAGTTTTCAGTTTTTAAATATAAGGAAGCAGTCTTGAATTATTTGAATCATTGTTTGTGGATAAACAATGAATAAAGGTTTTATAACTTTATTTTCTTTTATCTTCATTTTGAAACATCTTTTTTAGGCCTCTCCTTCTCATTCATCTCTCTGCTAAATTCCACATCACGTACAAGAGCGCGAATTTGAGGTCCATTAAAAACTCGTACTTTGATTTTCTCAAAAGTCAAAACAGAAAAGGAAGAAACTATAAGTTGAAAGCCTTCCCTACTAGTACTCAATGCTTTTACAAACTGCTTAATCAGTCAAAGTTGAGATAGAAAGTGGAAAATAATTTTATCTCGACTGACGATTGGTTCTTTCACGATGTTTGCAATGCTCTCTTCTAGAGTTTAACATATTGGCTATTTCTTTTGTCTCCATTGTTTTTCTCGTGCTCGAATTTACTACACGCAGAGAAACTTAGTGGAACTTAACATGGAAACTTTATGAAACCGTTCCATTAGCCAAGAATGTTTATGACCATTATTAGGTCAAAACAAATGATTCAGGTATACTCTTGTTATTTGAGTAAGTCAATGAACATATTTATGTCATCATTAATTTCTTGCAAATGCTCAGAGTGACCAACCTTTACTGTATCAAAATCAATGACATTATGCAAGAGAAGCCACTTGAGGTTGCGTTTAGGATTATCCCCCAAAATCTCCATTCGGTCGGGTTATATGAGGCAACACCTAAATATGATAGAAGACTTGGGATATTGTAGCAGTAAACAATTTGCTTTTCTTCTGATAAAATAATTCACTAAAATCTAGTCCCCTGTTCTAAACCATTAAGACTTTTGGGGAGCTATCAAGAAGGTTTTTTTTTATTTTGCCTGGAGGCAAATTGCTCCCCTGCTTTCTTGGAGAGAAATAATTAGATGAGGAGTCTTCGTAATTCGAGACCATGTCTTGAAATGCTCGGACGAAATCTGGTGAGCGACTAGACTGCAAAAATATCTGCATCCAGGTAAAATAACTGAGAAGAAGGTTGTCAAAAATTGTCGAAAGAAAAAACCGAGATAATATCAACCTAGTGCAAATCTAGTCACTGCTATCGGGAACACTAGAGTCGAAGTGACGTGGCGCTGATCGATGCATGATGGTTAACAGTCTCAATGAAGAGATAAAATGTTGAGTTTAGGTGAAAGGTGGAAGTCTCGTTTTTGCAGAAGTATGAAAACAATTAGAAGAGGCGAACAAAATCGCCTTCTGTCACATATATTCAAAGAAGATTAAGTTAAAAGTTTTTTTGTTTTAATTAATTAATTGTTTCCCTCTGTCTTTATCGAAGGTCTGAATTTTCTATGGAAGCGAATGCTGCAGATGACGGTCGAAACTTCTCTTGCGAAGCCTCGAACGGCTTAGAGCTACCAATTCATGCCAACGTTACCCTTTCGGTGATGCGTAAGTAAAATATTTATTTACCCATCGACTCCTTTCAGCCCCCCCCCACCCCCACCACCCAACCCGTCTCGCATTTGTTTGTCTCTATTTAAATTTCTTGATATCAACTTGGACCTTTGTACAGTCTCTCACCCTAGCGGAACTTTAGCTAGATTATAATTCTCTGAAAATCTCCTATAGCCATTTTATATTTAGATCGCCATAAGGAGAACCCATTTTGGCATGTGCATTAATTTGACAAACTAACACTCAGTTTATAGTGGTAAACAGTCCTAAATTTAAAATTTTTCCTCGTAATTTATTTAACGTATCAATTAGATACAAATCGAAGATAATTTGTGCTTTTTCACTGACATAATAAACATTACAAGGAGTTACAAGGATAGTCAGTACCTCAAAAGAACATTTGTTCCATTTCAATGGAGGTACTTATTTTTTTGTATTTATTTGCTACATCCAAACTTTTTATTATGCTACTTGTGCTACATTATGCAAGAGTTAACTCTTTTTTGTCAATTTGCTGTTCTCTCATAACTTACTTATTCTATATAATATTTTACACGCTAATATATATATATATATATATATATATATATATATATATATATATATATATATATATATATATATACATTCAACTTAGATTAGGGTTTCTCGTCCAATATTAGAACATAAACTCGTTCTTTGTCTTTGGTTAATGATTCTGAGCTATAAGGAATATTTAGAACATATTCATGTCAAAAAGCATTTTATTATGATTTCATACAATAAATATATTTTATAATAAATACAATTAATATTTTGTAAATCTTAAAATTAGCATACAGATTTTATTTTAACTTATTAGTCACGTCACATATTATGTTAGATTTCTTAAAATTTTGGCTAATTTCTTTTTAAAATTTTCTACTGTATTACATTTCACTACATCCTCTGGTAATTGATTCCACTTGTTCTTAATTTTATACGCAAATGAGTTCCCACATATATTTGTGCGAAAATTCTTGGGTTTTATTTTCATTCCGTTTGATCACGTAGTAAATGTGCTAAGCTGAAACCAAATATTAGAGTCGACATTTTCTATTCCTTTTAGTATTTTAAACATTTCTCTTAATTGACCTCTCAATCTTCTTGTTTCAAGGCTGAATAAATTTAATCTTTCTAATCTTGTTTCATAATTATAATTCCTTAGTTCTGGAATCAGTTTCGTGGCTCTGGCTTGTACTTTTTCTAACTTCTCAATATCTTTTCTTAAGTAAGGAGACCAGGCTTGGGAACAATATTCTAATTGTGGCCTTACTAGTGCATTGTACATATTCAGAATTGTAATTTTATTTTTGAAAGTGATTTGGCATTTTATATATCCGAGAATCCCTTGTGCTTTCTTTTCGACTTCGATGCACTGCCGTGAAAACTTTAGATCGTTTGTAATGTAGACACCTAGGTCTTTTTCATTTTAAGTTTCTTTGATCTCATTGTCGAACAGTTTGTATTCTCTCCTTGGATTATTATAACCAATATGCATTATTTTGCACTTTTAAAGATTTAAGGGCAATTCCCCTTTTTCCGTCCATCTTACTATTTTATCAATATCATTTTGAAATTCTTGAACGTCCTGTTCAGTAATTATCCCGTTTCCTAATTTATAATCATCAGCAAACTTAAAATTTTTTGATAGTAGGCCATCATCTATATCATTAACGTACATAATGAATAGCAACGGGCCAAGGACAGAGCCTTGCGGGACGCCACTACAAACGGAAACCCATTCTGACGCTTGTCCGTTTATAACTACTCGCTGTTTTCTATCCTAAGCCAATTTTCTATCCATTTTGCAATTTCGCTTTTTATTCGAAAGGCTCTTACTTTACACATCAACTTCTTATGCGGAACTTTATCAAATGCCTTTCGGAAGTCTAGATACAAGACGTCAACCGATCTATTATTGTCGTACAAGGTATTTATATAGTGAAAAAATTCTAGTAAATTTGTGAGGCAAGATCTCTTTCTCCTAAAGCCATGCTGAGAATCATTTAGGAGTTTATTCTTTTCTAAATGCTCTACAATTGTATTGGAAATGTGAGTTTCAAGGAGTTTCCCAACTACGGAAGTTAAACTTATAGGGCGAAAATTGCTGGCAGTCTCTTTACATCCATTTTTAAATATTGGCGTTACATTTGCCATCTTCCAGTCTTGAGGAACAATTCCACTCTCTAGGGATAAATTGAAAATTTGCGTAAGATGTTCTGCTACTTGATTTATGACTTCTTTTAAAACTTTTGGGTATATTTTCTCCGGTCCCGGAGATTTAAATTTATTCATCATCTCTATTAGTTTCTTTGTGTTGTCGACATTGCATCGAACCGATTCGAGTGGTATAATATTAGCCATTTCACGTGTTTCTGTATAGTCATACGAGTTACGCTCCTTTGTGAAAACAGATACAAAATATTCGTTGAGTGTTTGCTAGTCCAATATCATCGAACTGCAAATTATTGTACTTATCTCCTATTGGGCCAATATTGTTCTTTATGGGTTTTCTGCTGTTTACTAAGGCAAAGAACTCTCTAGGATTATTTTTGCAATTTTGAGCTGCTCTTATTTCTTCATTTCGTTTTGCTCTTGTAATCTCGGCTTTAACTTTTCTTCTCAATTCCAAATAATGATTCCTGTTTTCTATGTTATGGTTGTATTTTAGCCTTTTATATGTTTTATCTCTGTTTCTAATGAGTTTCATAATTTCTTGAGATAGCCATTTCGGTTTATTAACATTTTTATCTTTAATAACAGCCAGTGGTATGAATTGAAACTGTTTGTTGAGAAGATTGTTTTTAAATTCATGCCATGCTACGTTTATTTCTTCATTATTTATCCTAAAAGTGCTCAAACTCTTTCTTAGTTCAGCATAATTTGCCCTTTTGAAATTAAGTTTAGCGGTGGTGTCATTTTGTAGGACACATTTGGTATATTAATTTCAAAATCTACTGCGTTATGATCACTATTTCCTATTCTGTCTCCAACATTTAAATTTGAAATCAATTCATCGTCTGATGTTAACACTAAATCCAATATGTTTTCATCTCTTGTTGGTTCTAGATACACTGAGTCAGGAAATTATCCTCAATAAAATTAATCAATATTTGTCCTTCTGAGTCTGCAGTTTTGTTAGGCCAGTTTATTTTAGCACAATTAAAATCTCCAATGATCATTGATAACTTGTCTTTACAAATGTTCGCTAAGTATTCATAAAATTGGTCATCTGTCTCCCGGAGCTGATGTGGACTCCTATAAACTAAAATAACATATAGGTTCTTCTTTTGGTTTATTTTAACAGTTACCATTTCAAAAACAGAGTCAGTGTTACATTCTACAGGGTGAAAATCTTCGCGTACATATAAAATAACACCCCCACCTTCTCTCTGTAATCTATCTTTATGAAATAACTTGAATCCTTTTAACTGGAATTCTGAAATAATATCACGTGACTCTGTATGTATCCATGTCTCAGTTATTCCTATGATGTCATACTTTTTGGTCAATAACAGCGCTCTGAACTCCGTACATTTGTTTCTAATTGATCTTGCGTTAAAGAATAGAGTTTTTAATGTGTTTAACTGATTTCTTCTGAATTGGGGCTTCGATCGTTTCCCTGTGGTTCTTGACTTAGTGCTTTATTTTTCATTAAATTTCGAAAGGTTAGTTTGTAGCAATTCTCCATATTTCATTTTACCTTTTGTGGAGAGATGGATGCCATCCTGAAAAAACAAGTCTTTGTTGTGGATGAAAAGTAGCCAGGGGTCAATACATTATTCAAATGTATGATGCCAATATAATGTACGGAGCGACAGTTGTAAAATCATCATCTTGACTAAATTAAATATTCGGAAGTTCTTGCTGGAGGTCAGTAGATGTTTGTTCAAAACATTTTAGCAGTTAATTAGGTGGGGACTTTTATTTTAATTGTAAAAGTAAAGGAATTCCTGCATATCATGAAAAGAAAGTTCGAAAAGGAAGGAAGAGCCAAGATTGCACCCCTTATTAATAGAAGTAATAATTAAAGGAAAAAGAAATTAGTAAGAACCACAATAGAAATTGGTGTGGAACTTAAATGCTGAGGCTCATTGCAAAATCTGAAGGAATTAATTACTAGAACAGTGTACGTTAAATAAATCTTGGCAATTGAATTGATACATTACGACCGACCAAATTAACTAATGCCTTGTTAATAAAAAACGGGTAAGAATAATTAAACGTTATAAAAATTGCAGTCTAAATTAGGAAATCTTATGAGCCTTCATTACTGGAGTTACAAAGGTGTAGGTTCCTCATCAGTCTTCAATAACAGCTTTATTCAAAGTACATAAATAGGGAAAAGTACGATGTTGAATTACACTGGTCTGCACTGTTTTCGAGGTCTAACACATAAAAACTAATTCTAAGCCAGTTTTTAGCGCTGAATCTGAAAATCCAGCTCACTTTCTTTAATCAAATCAATTTTTTAAATATAAGCAGAAGCCATAAATTCTTATATTACGATCTATTTGTAGGCAAATGTACACACAATAGTAAATTTTGAACTGGTTTATACAAAGAAAGTTTAAAGAATGTTCTAATTGATATCAAGAAGAGTACAACATACAAAGAGTTCTACTCGTGGATGAATGGTCTCTTCAGAGACTTTCGATTGTGCTAAGTACACACCAAATCCCTTTTCAGGTACCACCAGTATTCAACCAGAAAGTTTACATCACAATGCCAATGGTAGGGTGACTCTATCACAGGGATATCTTGGTGAAAGCTCTCACCCTGTTCTTTATGAAGTCTCCACAACTCTCGGGAAAATAGTCCGCGGTGGGAATGAATGAAATTCATTTTCACTGACATGCGCGGGCCAAGTTTGCTGAAATTCACCATTGACTCATCCAATGCCTTCTCATGCTGCGAACTTTTGTGTTTGCCAAGAAAGTTTTAAATGACTTATTTAAGGGACAACCAGGTATATAGATCAGCAGAATTCAGTACTTCATCAAAACTGGTGTCCTTGATGAGCTGCCTTATTTGAGTACCATCAAATACACCCACCTTCAGCTTTTCCATGCCTGTCGTGGAAACTTCTGACGGAGGAAAACAAATCATCTACCCTCCCTGTCCATTGCCTTGACAAAGTTCTTCATCAAACTGAGTTTGATGTTTAACCAGGGGGTGGGACCGAACGTTGTGTCAACCTGGTCTTAATCCTTGTCTTGACGGCCAGTCTTGTTTCCCATAGTGCTGGTTGTCAGCCCAACGGTCCCACTAGCATATAAAACATAGACACTTTGTGTGTCCACGTTGAAGGCCTAGGATGACATACAACAACTTTAAGATCTCCAGAGATAAGCCAGTTGTGTTGTTGGTATTTGAGAGTTTTCAACAGCCGGTCAATGCTGTTGCCGGTTTCTTTCATTGCAGCTGACTTTCCAACTGGAAGAACTATCTTCAGACTTCTGTTAGATGAGCCAAGGAAAGTTTTCCATTCCATCATCTCATACTTCTGCCCATTAAGCTGTGCAAGTAAGCAGAATTGTTACAGAAGACCAAAGAGGCCTCATCAAACGGGAAATACTTCCTAAATTCTTTATCACGGTCCTGATAGTAATACTAATACAATGTTTTCCCTGGTGGCACCATACATTTCTCTTGAAGAAGTGACCCAATAGCTGAGAAGATTCTTTGAAAAGCTTCAGGTCTTTTGACACGTCGTTGAGTTTGGTTTGCTTAAATGGTACCAGCTGGTCGTCCTCTTCTGGCTTTAATGCATCAAACACAGTTGTATCGATAGTGATACTAGCCTCGAATTCAGAGCTAGATCCTACCATAAAATAAGGCTCAGGAACATGAAGATCGGGGCCATGTGGAACTATTTTTATAGTAGAAGGAAAATTGGGCTATTGAACATAGTGCTAGTCCTTGCGATTGATGCTTTTTAAATTTGTCATGCAGAAGTAGCAGTTGGTGACGTGATCTCTGCCTTTCCCTCAAACCATTGGGAAACCAAATGGCATACTTTTCGTTTTCTTATTAATCCAATCCCGTAAATTTTCTACACATATTTTATAGCAATTATCGGGAGCAAATAGCTTATCCTGGTCCCCTAGTTTCATTAGATAGTAAGTATGATATGCCTTTTCTCCCAAATCGGTGAGTTTTGCATGACGGTCTGAAAGAGTGACGTGTCCGCAGATGTAACAAAACCTTTTCGGATGATTCTTACACATACGATCCAGTGTAATGCAAATCTAGATCTGCAAAGATGAATAAAATAGGTTACGTATAGTAATTCATCACTAGATGTGGCATAACAGAAGTAATAAACTGTTGGATGATAACGCTAATTGAGAATATTCGTTGTAATATAAATTGACAATATCTTAGAAATCCGACCCGACTAAAGAGAACTAATTATCTTCTTAAATTCTGCATTCAAAAGGAATTTTAAATCATTTGGAAAACCTTTAAAAAGGTTTTGAAACGCCAGTCATTGTTACATTTCTGGTATCCTTAAAGAAGTTGGAGAATAATTCCCCTCCAAGAAAAAAAATCTCATATTGCACCTCCACTCAATAATTGATCATCATCTTATATAAGACGCTTAGCTGGCAAGGCTGTTTTTACCTGCAGCGAAGCGGCAGGTCTAGGCGTCGCTTTTTTTTTAAAAGGAGTAAAGTTCAATTGTATGCATTTAGAGCTATGAAATTTCCCATATGACCATGGGACATATGGTTATACACCCTGGTGATTTCAAATCTGCTTTCGGCTTTGCCGCTGAGTAGGACCATCTAGTGGCAGAAGCCCGATTTAACCATTCAAAGGCACTTGTAAGTAATTTGAACAATTGTAAACCATCATGCAATAACAATTTATCATCTTATCACAAAACGCCGCAGGTTATTAGAGGGAATTCCACCTTCTGGGGAGAGAGAAAATGAGTGGTAGACATGTCACATCATTTCCAAATAGATATAATAAGACCAAACAACCTGGATGGGATCAGTGTGTGAGACCACCCACTGCAATTTGCATGACGTTAAGCTGCAATTAAACTTTCACCTAATAACTGTTGAATGCAACACGGGTCTAAAAAAAACATCCATGCCATAAAACAGCCTCCCTCATTCTAAATATGTCCCACTTTATTGTGGCACCGTTGGCGGGGCCTACAGCACAGGCCGTTGGATCGAAGGGTTTATACTTTAATCTCCAAAACGATCTGAGGGAGCAGAGGTCATCTGCTCATGAGGAGCAATACAACAAGAGCAATTCTCTTATATGAGTCTGGACCTCTTTAAAACATTATTGGTGACCTAAGACCATAAATAAAATTTAAATATATCTATTCCTCCCGAATTCAATAGGTTATATATATATATATATATATATATATATATATATATATATATATATATAATATGAAAATTAACCCACAGGAATATGAAAAAGTTGTTCCAAGCATTTTCGGACTTTAGTTACAAATTCATTTTCAAGGAATAGCATGAAAATGGAGAAGACAATGAAGGGAATGAATGCCCATAACACAGTAGAAACCAATGGAAAAAAAAACAAAAAAAAGAAGACGGAAAAATACTAAGAAAAAGAACAATAGGCAACTAATAACCGACATGTGAATCCCTAAAACGATATACACAAAACAACGCCATGTATAGGAATGGAATATGGTGGGTGGAAAAAAAGACATTTTAAAGGATTATCATTAGAGCGAAAACATTTAGGGCTAAGAGTTAATCCACAGTTACAACAAAGACACGTGGTGGGGAGGGCAATGCGAATGATATTACACTTATAAAGAGTGACAACAAGCTGCATTATGAAGTTATTTTATTTAGTAAAAGTTTTTTTGAAACAGTGTTGAGTTTAAATAAGCCAGGGAAAATGTTCATATTGGGTAAGATACCAAATAAGGAACACCCCTAATATTTCTTTTTTTGAAATCGGCGGAATGATGAAGGAATTTTTCAGAATTACAGTCAATGGAGTTGTTATTTTAGGATATATGTAAAAATAAAGCGCTGTTTATTTCACCTCTTCTAATCTTATACTTATGTTGGTAAATTCTAGTAGATAAAGATTTACCAGTTTGCCCGAAGTAAGGTAAATTACAAATAGAACATTCCTTTTTCCTTGTATTATTGTGAACTAACATTTTATATAAAGTGGATTCATATCTAATATTTACAGAAGTATTAAGTTGCTTAAAAATATCGGTGAGACAAGAAAAATTCTTTAAAGTATGGCAAGATAAGACAATTTTTGTAATTGAAACCCGAAGGGTTATCATTTCTTTAAAAAGTTCTCTTTGCAAAGTTTAATGAAGTATGCAAAAATTGACGAGGGCTGAGAAGTTTCTTACCTATTTCAAAGATATTAGACAATTCCTTATCCATAAATTCCGGACTAACAAGGAATAATGAACGCAGAAACATAGAAGTGAATACAGACCGTTTAAATTTGACACTATGATAAGAATAAATGTGAATATAAGAACTGGAGTTAGACAGTTTGCGACAAACAGAGAATTTAAAACCTGACGGCGTCCTATTTAGCAAAAGGTCCAGAAAATGAAGAGTCCAATTTTCTTCAATTTCAAGTATAAATATAATTAAAGGGACTAGAGAATTAAGATTACATAGAAAATTGTGAATATCTTTTGGGGAAAGCCAGAGGTATATAATACCATCAATGTAACGGTACCATACAATAGGAAAATCGAGGATTTCGGGCAAGAGTAACGTCTCAAAAAACTCCATATATATATTAGAGAGGATGGGAGATATTCAACCCCCCATTGGAAGACCGAATTTTTTAAGGTAAAATTTATGATTGAATGAAAATTTACAATTGTAAATTTTCATTCAATCATAAATCTTACCTTCAAGCCTTGGCTCCAGCCTTGCCTCCTCTAAAATCATATGCGAACGAAAATAACAAATATCACATTTAAATATTCTAATACCATTCGAAAATCATTAACTAGAGCCAGCCCAATCAATCTCGATGCTGGACTTTACAGTAAAGCTTGCTATAATTACAAATTAACATACAACGGAGAGTCAGGCTACTTTAATAAGAGGATGAAAGAACATTTAACTGATATCAGAAGGTGTACGATCTCTTTAAGTCTCTTTATGCACATGCAAAAACACGACCATAGAATTGGTTTTAACATTGCAAAAATCATTTATAAATCAATTTATCTGAAGGGCAATACAAATTTTATAAATATATAATGAATAGAGTCGCCAACTGTATTTATAAGCCCCAAGCCCCGGACGCAATGCGTCTCGAGGATTAGGAACTCTCCAGATTGTTTCCGGTTCCATTTCATTTTGTTTAGCTTGTCATTAACCCCAGATTTACTCGAGTTTTTTTTCCAGATACTGTGCTCCTTGCCTAGTTTCATCATTATTAGTTGAAAATGGCATCTTGCCCAAACTAATCCAATAATTATAAATAAAATCTTGATTGAAATATTTTGGTTTACCATTATCTTTCACTGATATATATCCCGTTAATGTGATATCTTCCATTTCATTATATATGCTTAATCTCGTAAAAAACAATCCTATTGCTATTTTTCGCGTATAAATTTAGTTTTTCTGGTCTCTTGCCATGATTAGATTTCTAATAAACGAAAGATTTTATTACATTTTATTTTAAATGTCTTCCTTTTAATCTGGAGCCTGAGATTTGTGCAGATTCCTTACTTAGATTAAAACATTGATCTAAATAGTTTTAGTCACACTATGTAAGCAATTTGGGTAAGTGAATTCGTGTGCCACACTAAAATCCTTCATGATCAGTATATCAACGGAATTACTCGACAAACCTTCCAATGTCCCTAGTAGAATCGGAAAGTGGATTTCAAGACAGTAATGAATACGTTGAATACCTGATAGAACATGTGAATAGAATATGTTTTTTATCATTAAATCACAGCCTTTAACATCATAGAAGCAATAAAATAAAACAAAAGACAAAGTTCGTGACTCTGGGAAATTAGGTTAAAGCAAACGTATGGAATCTGAGTAAATTCTGACTCACACGGGCAGGTAACGCAGTATTTTATTTAGATTAATAATAATAGTTTAATAATAAATGCTGACTGTGTTCGATAAATGTTAACAGTTCCACGCCGAGAACCACCTTACAGAACTGTAACGACTTCTGATCTGCGTTGATTGGTAACTACGTGTTCCTTAGGTGCGGCGGTTTGATCCATATAAACACCTTGCCCTCTATGCCGTTCCATTCTAAAACTTTTCTGTGTACTGGAGTTCAGCCTTCCTCATTACCTCCCTAATGGTGCTTCTGGTAGGGGTAAGGCTCTCAGTAATATATAGGTTGTTAGGTTACAGCTCTCTACAGGCATATACGATATCACGCTTGAGATTGTGACGACAGCGATCCTTGCCCTGGGTTGTGGGTTTCTTACCAAGACGGTGGGCAAAGGAGATCTCTGATGGCGTTATGTTAAGTTTCAGCTTTTCCTTCATCACACTGCATATGATCTCTTGACAGTTCTCACCCTTTTGAGCAGGTGGAATAAGTCCACCTCATGCTCCAACTTCTCAATACGTCCACCATCTCTTTCACGCAATTTTCTCTTAAGTTCCTCTATCTTATCGAAGATTAGTTGATCTATTTTTTGTCTTTCTCCGGAAAGGTTTACCTTCTCACATATTAGGTCTTCGTTGTCAGGTTGAACGGGGGTTTACGGTTGTTTCTAAGGAGCGATGTCCAATGAATCTTGTATGGTACATGTCATTGAACTATAGAGTTTATGTATAGTTAGCCAAAATGTTCTTACGTTATCACCGTATGGTATGAAAGCTACATACGTAGAGAAGCAACCCTTCACGAAACAGATGTCAACAAACCGCCGCAATATTGGTTTCAAGTATGCAGGTGTTGATATAGCTTTTACTAATATTTTGTTGACACATCCATATTTAACACAAATTGAATAAAAAATGCACCATTTCTATTCTCAGCTAGCATATCAGTAGACACATAATGTTAATATATAATTAAAAGTGACTAGATTCGTTGTTTACTGAAGAGCTTCACAGCAACACTCCGCTCCTATTGCCATAGTTTATCGAGGGTTAAATTACCCATTTCCTTTATTTTTAATTTCACCGAACTTAATTAATGTGGACTCAATCCTAAAATGTTCATCTGTACCCACGTTCACTTGTGCTAAAGATAAAGACCACTTCAGACAAAGCCAATGTGGTAGAATAATTTTTAATCCTGGCCAATAATCACACTACATCATCTTTTGCTTCAGAGCCGCAGGGAAAATAGCATATCGTGTAAATTGCTTCTTTGCTTTTGATGTAATCATGTTACAACGCTACCCGCTTAGCCGCACTCCGAAATGCCATTGCTCGCCACTACAAATCTGCCACGCTGGTGGCGAGTTAAGGCGCTTATTTATGAAGCCAAGCTGGTGGCAGCATCTTGTGTTTACAGAGAAACTAACAGAGCAATTTACACGGGATGCAACTTCATTTGTGACCATGATAGGATTTAGACATTTTGATAAAATCCAAGCTTGCCTTGCTCTTTATATATGTATATATACGAGGAGCGGTCAATAGGTTTTGCGAATCGGTAGGGCAAAACAGCAAGGGGGATGGCTGTTTGTGGGGGTGTTAGGACAAGTTATGACAAGTGAGGATCTGAAGCCGCACGCTTCTGCCTCGTCTATTTAAGAAGCATTAGCTGATCGCAGATCATCAGTCACAAATTTTTCAACAATGCAGAAGGTTGAGCACCGCGCACTGATCAAATTTTTGACCAAGGAAGGAAAGAATGCAAAAGAGATCCATGAACGCATGGTTGTAGTGTACACCGACACCGCCCCTTCCTATGCAACCATTGCTCGCTGTAATAGGGAGATCCATCATGGTCGTGAGTCCCTTGAAGATGACTTGCGTCCAGGACGCCCGTCAGACGTGACCAACGAGGACAATGTGACCCATGTGGAGAGGAGGATCCTCAAAAATCGACGGTTGAAGGTCGAAGAAATCGAGCGAGAACTTGGAATAACACATGGAAGTGTTATCAACATCATCAACGACAATTTTGCCATGACCAAGGTCTCTGCCCGTTGGGTCCCTAGAAACCTCACGCCCCATGATTGAATTCAACGTCGTCTAAGTCCACAAGGCCAGATTTGCACAAGCTGCCTTGCGCGAGTGCGGATTCGAGGAGCTCAACCATTCCCTCTACGCTCCAGATCTGGCCCCTAGAGACTACTTTTTATCTTGCCAGCTCCAGGCTGCACCGCGTAAGGCCGGTTTGGGGACGATGAAGATGTCCAGCTCACCTCACCGCCTAGGAGTGGCTTGAACAGCAGTCGGGAGATTTCTGGTTGTCGGGAATTTGAAGCCTCAGGGACAAGTGGCGGGAGTGCATTGAAGTCTAAGGCAGTTATATTGAAAAATAATAAAACACTTTTCCCCATATCTCGTTTCCTTATATCCGAATTGCAAAACTAATTGACCGCCCCTCGTATATATTGAAAAAAAAGTTTACAATTGAAAATTTCACCATTTTATATTTAATTGTCTTCCAAAATATAAGTAGCATAAACACTATACAAAAAGAAAGAGAGTCTTTTCTGAACAGGATATTTTCCGATTTCATAAATCAAATATAAAAAAACATAAGCTCATCTGCAATATAAAAGAGTGAAGGGAAAACAAAGCAGTTTAAGCAATGAAGCCAAACTACAGAGTGCAGGAGTCCTTCGCATGGTGACTCCAACATGATAAGGTGTGTAAGAGCCCTAATTTATTCTCCCAATTAGTTACGAAGCTAACTTTTGTCGGCGTCTGTTAGTATTAACACACCGAGTCAGAACTTGTAAGGAAAAATGGCAGATGCTATAGTTTTGTTCGTTCAGTGGAATGTCTATAGTGGGAATTTTTCTCGTTTGTTTATTTATATTTAATTCTAAGTGTTTTCATTATTCTCCTCTATGTAATTTAATTCCATTCCATGGAATTATCAAATATAGGAAAACCGTTTCTTACCCATCGTTTCTTGAGATGACTAAGCTCGGGGGAAAAGATAAGTTTTAGCTCTTTCTGCTCACTTTTATCTTCTATTTTATTCTTTCTTTTTCTTGCCCATTACTCCTGTGTTCAGTCTTTTTACAAGAAATTACGAAACCTTTCATCGTATTTTTGTTTGGCGGAAATCTTCTGATGGCGTTTTCTGTGGGAATTTCCTGTCAGCAGAAATACTTCTTTTTCCCCAGCGTCTCTGCCTTCAAGCTATCTCGTTGCCAAGTCATTTTAAATCCGGAAACTTCTTTTCTTTTCTGTCTCCGTAGTTTACTTGTTGAATCCCTCTGGTCCAAAGTGGAGAATAGTTGGGGAAAATTGACAAATAGAGCTCTCTCCTTTCTCTACAAATGATATTACAGAAAAAACAAAGAAAGAAAGTAGGTTTTAGAATTCTACAAAAATTTAAACAAACCCTTAGTTAATGAAAAGCTGTTTGTCCCTACTTATTAGTAACAGCCCGCTTTCTGCTCTAATTCCAACAAGCAGATTAAATTATTGTTCAAAACGAACGAATTATAATAGATTAGTTAGAATTTTACCACCGATCTGCACTTCATTTGATGCAATTATTTCTCAGTGGGTCACTCTAGATTAACGAGGAATCCAAACTAACCGAATTGGGACTTCATCCGGTGATTAACCACAAGCGATGCAACTTAACTTTGCCCAAATCGGTAGCCAGGTTTCGATTCGCTTGTTCTGTCGTTAAGCGAATAAGCAATGCGCGTACCTGTTAGTTTTAAGTGACTGAGTAAAGATAATCAAACATCTTGCTTAATTTAGTAATTAGAAACTCTCCCCTTTTGAATAATTGCATTTTTCATCATAGAAATTTCCAAAACAACAGTTTTCTTATAGTTGTGGGGAGGGGAACTTTACAAGCGGATTAAGATTTTACGGCGTATTTTTAGTTTCCTTTTTAACACCAGCAAGAAAAATCGGCACACTAATTTTACGCAAGTACTTATCTTAGATTGAAAAAATAGAGGAAGTGAGAGTAGATTAAACGATGCGATTTCGCTTTGAGTTAAAGGTTCGAAAGAATCGAATCAGAGATTTCATATGTATTGGTCATTTATTCTTCAACAACCTTAAGCTTATATTTAATTTCTTGTGAATCCACAAATGTCTTCCTCATTCTATATACGATAGAATGGAGATTGTTAGAAACAAGTTCTGCTGACAAAAGTCGCGTGCTCTCACTTATCTGATTTATGACCTTACGACCTACAAAACTTTCACTAATTTCCGGACTAACATTGAAAGGACCTTGGCAATTATACCATTCGAAAGAGAATGTGAAACAACACAAGGGTTTCAAATTTCGTTAGAATCGGCCGGATAGTTATGATGTTATTGCTAAACCAAAATCTTTCCTGGGCTAACCTTGGAAAGAGCTTGCCAATTATATCATTCGAATTAGAATGTAAAATAACATAGTGGTTTCAAATCTCGTTAGAATCGATCGAATAGTTACAATGTTATTCCCCCCCCAAAAAAAAAAGCAAAACGGGGACCGACCGACCGACATAGAAAGATATAGAGTCACATGCGACTAAAAAGAATTTATGAACATAAGTTGACATCAGGCTAGTCAGTAATACATACAGTATTGTTAATTACATAGAGAATTATAGCCATAAAATAGATGATCCCTTCCTAAATCCTTTCCCATTGCAATTATTTTGGCAGAAGAAAAATTGTAGAACTAATATTATTAGAGAATTTTCCAATTTCATCCTCTATGACGGGCAATTTTAATGTCCAAAACCTGATCGCAAATAATAGAGTAAATGGCCTTAGACCCAAATCCTGCAATTAATGGCTTTATTCGATCTTGACGCTGTGTGCAATGAGGTTTATACCCCATTCCTTTCTCAGTAACTGGCGAGGTTATGATAGATTTTATATCGAAACTAGTTTTGGGCATAAATATTCTGTTCTTATGCAGTGGTTTTTCTATCATTTAATGGAGAATGTAATTAAAATTTCTATGTTCCACAATTTAATCAAGTAATTCAGTTGGACTTATTTCGTTTAGTTCAACTATTTATCAATAGTCATGCCTTTTTCTTTGTAAATGATTCACCCTGCCCTTCCCAGCACCGATATTACAATGAATGGCTGTTCCTCTATCAACACAGTTGGAATCATTCTCAAGTACTGCATGACAAACTTTAACTATATTCTGCAATGTGACTTTACTCTTATAGTAGGTTCAAGTCATAATTCGTTTTACGCAATTATGGTTTATTAGAGATCAACTATATTTTATAAATTTTAATTTGAAACTAAAGTATTTTAAATTTAAATTTTAGCTAAGAGAATGTATATTCCTCTAAAGAAAACCCTCGACTATTTTGGTTTTAATGAAGGTTTAAAGTTCTTTCAGGCAGCACTTTCGGTTTTAACTGAGCTCTAAACGCATATTTAATATCCTTATGATTAACAGATTTTTCCTCATTTTCAAGTTCGTTTTATACTTTCCTCTCGAATTGCTTTCACCTCAAGAGGATAAATATGTTTAATAGAATAAATTCTAACTTCTTTATTCGGCAGTTTAAAAATGACACTTTTTACTTTGCACTCACTACTATGTAGAATTTTAAGTATTTTGCTTATAAGCCAGTAAATCCTAGGTTTGTTTTGAGTCCTAAACAAGAAGATATATTTGACCACCAATATATCCTCCCATTCACTCTCTTATACATTTTTACCAGTTTATCTTAAACTAATTTAATATTGTGAGCACAACATATTTACAATCATTGAACAATTTATATTATTGAAAATATTTCAATGTTGTTGGTATTTTATAGTCCTTTCTTCAATGTTGAACCATGAATCCATATCAGAAATTGTATTTTTTGTGAATTTATTGACAGTTTTAGAACCAATCAACAACAAATTCTATTATAATTTAAGCATCAATCCTTATATTTGCCCTAAATTGGGAACTATTAAAGGATTCCTCAATAAGTGAAAGAACATGTAAAGTAAGAATGACCGAAACAAGTTAATTTTGTGAGCGGTCTTCCAACCTCATCGCTCACACCCATCAAGTAGTAATCATGTTTGCCACCACATACAACTTTGAAAAATAGTTCTGCAAGACGGAACACTCCGAGAGTAAGCTGAGTTTGTAATTATCAGATCCTCCTTTGTTTGATATGTTCATTCTGTCAACTTCTACATCTACCTCCAAATTATATCCCATTTTGCTTGCATACCAGTCAGGTG
The DNA here is from genome assembly GCA_963969495.1 of Ceratothoa steindachneri. NCBI lineage: Eukaryota > Metazoa > Arthropoda > Malacostraca > Isopoda > Cymothoidae > Ceratothoa > Ceratothoa steindachneri. The sequence continues at coordinate 65,609,147 of OZ018324.1, read as the reverse complement.
TCTCTTTTATAATAAATATTTAGTGTTAGCTTGTAAAGCAGTTTGTTTTAGCCGTCCTTCTAAGGTTGCGACTCCCGTAACCTGCCAAGTTTACATAGCTTTGTGTCTCTTGGAGTGAAAAAAAAATTGGTCCACTTTTTAGATTGTTATAGGAGTCAAATTTGTTTAGGTGCCGTATGATGTAATTATTTGCGAAATACAGGCTTTAAGTAGATTTCTGCCATCCTGGTAAGCTGCTTGACCCAATATTTTTGTTCGAGCATTTCCGCGTTTTATTTAATAGGGCGGTTGAGAGGAGGTTGTTTCTCTAGATGGTTTTAGGTTTTTTTTCTATTCAGGCCTGGACTCTTTTTCCAGTCTACCCGATATACTTGCATTGAAATTTGTTATACTAACGTTTTAGGCAGCACTTATATGCTTCTTTATTAAAACGATTTTGAAGCCTGTTGGTTATTTTAAGTGTTATTTCAATGTTGTTTAATGTAGGGAACAGCCAATTTATATGTATGTTCTTGCTCTATTAGAGAATGTGACCCTCTTTTGCTGTGTGTGGTCAATACTGCGTGGTTTTAGTATGCTTGGAGATTTTACAACCGGTTCCAAGATTGGTTACATGTATACACGACCTTCTTTACTTTTGTTCTTCTGCTGAATAATGGTGCTACTGCATTGTAATCTGGACATATTAAAGAAAATAGCAACCGGTTAATACTGTGTATCACCAACTGATTACTGGTAAAATACTGTGTAGTGTGGACCTTTTTCCTCTACAGCGTAGTCTCAAGAGTCTCATCGGGATTTCCAGCAACTAAGACATCTAACGCTGGAGGACTCATTTTACATAAGGTGTTCTTGAGATATTTTCTTATAGTTCAAGCGAAAGTAGGTATTCTATATCGCTTTATGTCTATGGTGATCGGAAAATCAGGTAGAATTAACAGAATATGCACTTTAATACGTTTAAGTTCCTCCGGGGTGTGGATTACCACTCAAAATACCATTGTGAGTTACATTCCTTCAAGAGGTGTGAAGAAAATCTGGAGGTATCAAAGGAACTTGTATTGGAGAAGAAAGCTAAAGAAGAAGCTCTGTAAAGTATCTACGATCTTTGAATGTACAGACTTAAACGTTTATTTTGTACTGTGCCTCAAAAAACTTTTTTCATTTATAAAATCGTTTGAACTGGAAATCTTTTTTAGCTAATATAGCTAAAGTACGTCAATCAACAAGTTTAAAAATTAAATTGACCAAACACCTATTTAAATTTTAAGGTACATAAGGAAAACATAAAATTAACGTCATGCCGGTATTTTTACTCAAGAGGACATCCCACAATCTTTTTCCTTACCTTATCCGCTTTTTCTATGAATAGCCATAGAAAAGATGTTTTCACCTTTGCCGGTATTGATTCAATAATTATTGATAACAATAAAGTTTAACAGAACCAGCATGGATAAAACTCACGCAGGTTCCTTAACGGTGTCAATTGAATCTTGGAAAAACGACTGGTTCATGAGTTCTTGATTTATATACATTTATATTAATTTAGTTTAAATGTCATATCAACATTACTACTTTGAAGACTAGAGAAACGAAGAACACGATTAATTGAGAATTTCCATTAAATTATTCCTCCATTAGCAATACAATAGAAAAGGAGACCAATTTCATGGAAAGGAAAGTATAATAAAACTTAATGTTCTCTTCGGGTCTTTTTGCGGTCAGTTCTGCAATTAATTAAAATTTATTTTTTAATAATTAGCAACTTTTGCGAGGCGCATTTTCCTCCTGTTAAATAGTAGAAATAAGTAGCTGATTTAAGATTGAGAAAGATAAGGAAAATAAAGATGAAATGTTAAAGAAGACGTAATAAAGAAATAAAGATCAATTACGCAAATGGAAATTCTCTCCTGCGCAGAGGCCCATTTATTAAGGGCTTATATATGTCGAGGATCTAATTTGTGGATAAGCTGTGATCTTTGATTGAAAATACCTAGAGCTAGGTGGCGCTCCATGAGTGCCGAAGTCCAGGTGGATATGGCAAATCGGTAAGGTAAGGTTTCAGGAAACGCAATTCTAATATAGTTTTTTCATAAAGCCTGCTTTGGAGAAGGCTATACATGTTAAGGGAAGAAGGCCAAATTCCTCGTATTGCCGTTTTTAAATTTAGAATTCAGTAATACGCAACATACATTGAAACTTATTTATGTCCACAGTGCTAAACTTACTTAAATTTAATCTCAAAGCCAAGAAAACTTTCTTTCCTTAGTGTGCTATGGTCAACATCGATGAACGAAGGAAATAAGCATCTCTTTATTTGGGGTTGTAATTAACCGGAAGTGAAAATGAAATAGATATAATATAAAAAAATGTGGCTTCAGTTTACTAAGACCTCCTAGCTTTAATGCAATTGAGGATGTACATGAAGTACTCTATAAATGGAATCGGTACTTGTGATTATATAGACTTTTAAAATATTTGCATATAAAATTGCAAGAGTTTCAATGAGAATTAATAGCGCGCCGCCACGCGAAAAATGAAATTCATTACCTTCAACAAAGTTTAGTCACAACAAACTCTGGTATATTGATCCTTCATCCATTATTATTTTACACGATTTACCTCAATATACGTTGCTGAGGAGATTTACTATGTACTATCTGCAAATTATAAATTAAGAGATATAAATGTAGTATAGGTAGAGTGTAGCGAAAACAACTTTCAGCAGCAGCGAGGTAAAGCCGTTGAGGCTTAAGGCAAAGTGTTATAGGAGGACATTTTCTAACAGGACACCCTCCTCTTCTCCTATTGCACCGTATAGAGCTCTCAATACCCTTATGCGGAATAGACGATTTCGTAGAAACTTCGTTATGAAGATTGGGGGGGTGGCGTCATAGCCTAGCGCGATAGTTTAGAGAAACTCCCTGATACCGTATTGACATTTTGTATCATCGACTACTTCAGGTTGAAAGCACAATGGTAAAGTGCTGTCTACGAAAGAAAGCTATCTTATTTTCAAAAAGAAATAGAGCATTCAACTTAGAGGGGAACTTACGAAAGCCTTAATTTGCAGGACACAGATGGTTTTTGCTCTCTAGAAAGAAAGATAATCTATTTATTATATATTTCACCATCAATTTGAATAGGCAGGACCTTAGAGGAATTGGGCGGAAGCCACACGGGGTAAAGTGATCTCTCACCATGTTGCAAAAAGCAAGGACGGTAGCCATTCGCCAGGATTATGAAAGGTTACCCTGAGTTCAGATCCTGTCGAAAAAATCAAACTGAATTGACTTGCTTCACTCACCCAGTAGTTGTAGTATGGCGTACGGAATATTTCCGGCCCATGGGGGGTATCAGCGCTTGAAAAGAGAGCGGAACGTAGCTTGTTTAGCGTAAATAGGTCAGTAAAGATTTCTCGCTATCTGAGGGCAAAGTCGAGTCGGCGGTCTTAAGGGTTCCTGCGATACATGCCCTTAGTAATTTCACAAACTTGCACACCGCTGCAAGAGGGATATTCTTGTTGAGCGAAGGCCGATATGTCAGACAAAAGGATATAAGTAGCAGGCGTGCCTTAAAACATACCGGAACATAGTTCTCGATCGATGAAATTTATTTATAGTGAAATCGTTCAGGCGCCTTTGATAGCGCTTATTGGGGTATTGCTTCTCTCTGAAAGCTCTTAGACTCAACTGATCACCAAAGAAGCGAAGGGGGTGCGAAAATCTGAGATGGTCTAGGAATGGCATATAATTTTCAAGACAGCTGCCGTGAAAAGTAAATTTGGATATGAAGGTGGTCAATACTATAAAGGTCATCGACCACATCTCAACCCAAATCAAGTTGTACATCAGGCTATCTCATGAACATATGCAGAGAGAATAACATGAAGCGTTTATTGTGCAATGATGCGTAACCTCACTCGCATTAACGATATCTATCTCCAACTCTTCGATGAGGTCAGAAGTATGTATACAAGCCTTTGCACAAACTTCTAGTTAGCTCGGAGTTCACAGCATATCTATTGAACAAAATGCTCTCTAGCCGGAACTTGAAGGATTTACGTGGGCCTTCTTAGAGCAAAAGAACCCCTTAGGCACGGCTTTAGCCTTCCAGGAAGTACAAGTACGGGAGCTTTTGCCAGACAAAGGCAACAAAAGTGCCGCTGCTTTTGATGATTTCTTTCGGGAGGATGGGCTCTCTAATCCCTAAACGGGCATGGCGACTGACAAGTCGTAGCTGTTCGTCTTTTGAATGGTCCCGAATCTCTTAGGTGTCCAAATTTGCCTTAAGTATGAACAAGGAAGCCGATACATGCTTAATGCTCTCCTCCTTTGGGGGAAAAAGTTACAATTCCTTGGAGACGGTTAATAGACACCTTTCAGAGGAGGGAAGGAGAGCTCTTCATAGTCCGACGATGCGCTGAAGTCACGAGTTAAAATCTCTGTACAGGATGTAGGCACATGTGGGAGTGGGATCATGGTTTTACAACAGTGAGACCTTAGCCCGGGGTAACTTCAACTATGCTAGAATGGCTCTCTTTAAAGGTAGAACTCGAGGACTGGATCAGAATTTGAATGGGGGCAACTGTGTTGGCAGGCATAGAAAGGTCATGAACAGAGTTTGCTCTCTTTACCTGAGAGTTGTAGGAAGTTTTGGGTCGCGAAAGGCACGACAGGAGCAAATTCTTGACCTTTTGAAACGAGATTCAGTCCCAGCTTGAACAGCAAAGACCTCTTTCTCTAGAAGTTACAAGTTACATTGCTTCAAAGAATCCTGGTTTGTATCACTGCAATTTATATATTTGTATTCTAAGGCCATCGTGCCGCTCAGAGAGATAATTCTGTAAAACTACAACCTCTGCCCCCCCCCCCAATTCATTGGAGACCACATGCGATGCTATCCCTCCGTGGACGACGTTATTTTCTGTTAGAGCATTCACGAACTTTCGACTCCTGACCGCATTGTGAAAATATTTCCCAATCCTGCGAACTCGATCCAAGCCTCCCCCCCCCCCCCGTCCCGGTGACGAGGCGAAGGAAGAGTCGCTGTTTCTCGCACCTCGCTGCTAAATAATACATCGACTCCGCGTCCGGATTAACATTTCCGGAGCTTGTGACTCCTCTCTCCAAACTCCCCCCCCCCTCAGAATCGGGCATAGTTCGAGGAGTCCAGCCCGCACTTCAAGGCTGTCCTTATCATCTCGTCCCGCGAGCGTTCATCAGACAGCAGACTTTCTCATCCGTGATTCTATATAGTCAATTGCTAGTTTCTGTGATCGCCAAGCCTTTGAATTTGCGCAACATTCTCCCTTCGTTTAATAGAACCGAAGAAAATCTCCATCGATTACATTTGAGGAAAAGAAGATTCTTCTTCAAGTGGAGTTACGAGAATTCCCACATTCCCCGTCGAGCGTCATCTTTGAAGATTGGCTTTTTTCATCGGAAGGTTAGTTCGAATCGTCCACCCACTGCCTAATTCGGACCGTGCCCCACTTGCCTCATCGGATCGTTTCCCACTCACCTCAACGAGAGAAGGAACTTCCACGAATTCATCGAACCTTAAGACTGAAATCCCCCTCCATTAGTATTGTCAAACTCCCCCTTTTAATCTGAGCCTAGTAACATTAATCGATTAATTCTATTTGAGAATCCATTTTCATAACAATTATCAAGAGACTATTTCATTTTAAATAATTCCCTTTTGACTATTATTATTTTTATTTTGATCTTTCTAAATAAAATTATATTTTTGTTTTTTTATCTCTGAACTAACCTTGAACGATACTCTTGGCCTATTCAAGTAAATCTCACCAACCATTTATGCACTCTGTTTGATTATTAAGGATTTGAAACCCAACACTTCAAGTGTGACCTCCTAGTCGGTCGTTAATCCCTGCGAACAGTACTTCAATGGTTCGCGTTGTAGTAGGTGATTAAGTTATCCCCACATAATATAGGAGTAGTGTATGGTAGTGAGTGGTTGTACCAGGACAATCTCGCTAACGCGAATTGGCAGGTCTAAAAAAGCGATTTATATGACCGATGGGTTGGCAGTAATAACACTTTAGCAACCGAGGTATGTATACCGTGGAGCGGTAGAGATAACAGCCAGAAAGCCTGTCACGGTCCCACGTACCGAAGTATTTAAGTGTTTGTCTTGAGGCCACTCCCTACTTTCTTATCACAAGTTCAACCTTGACCTCTGCCTGATCGGCCAATTCTTCTGTGATGTCCTCTACGGAGTACTCCACTCATTTCAATTCATAGCGTAAACTACCTCTTTTGCCCAAAATAAGGTGTAGGCTAGTATTACCGTCACCACAAGCCATTAAGTTTCCGGAAGTAACTTATCAAAGACAACTGTACAGGGTCAGCCGCATTTCCTATAAGAGTCCGTCCGAGAAACTAGTGATCTTCGTTTCTCTAACAAGTATTTTAACTGAGGATGTTATAACATGTGTCCTTCGGAAAGCATGTTTAAATCAGCCTAACCTTTGATAAAAAATAGCTTGACGTTAACAGAAGCATGGGCACTGGGTAATACCTACCTGAATGAGTGGCACATGCGTTTCCGAGGCTTAAATTACCTTGCTCTTGGTTGACTTTCTTTAGAATTGGTCTCGCTTAACGAGGGAGACCCTTGTCTCCAGCTTAATCTACCGGGATAAAGCCTGCTCCTGGATGACACCCGGAAAGAGAGTAAGAGCTATATTATTTTCCTTTTAGAATTTTTCTTTTTAGGAGAGGAAGGAGGGGAGTGAAACCGCTTATCTTACCCTCGGCAGTGGCCCAGAGGTCGTGGGGGCTGGCATTAGCTTTATCCTTCTCCAAAATAGGGAACGATCCTGCTGTCATGAGGAATCACCAGTGGAGGGTTTCCTCCTGTTTACTTGAGCCATCCCCGGTCTGTGCTGCATTCGGAAAATATTAACAAGGGCTGACTCAATCTCGGAAGTAGCTACCACTGAGTCGATGTTTAGCCCCAGAGAAGGCACTGCCATCAGTGGGGAAGGAGACATCAGGATCCCTGTCGAAATCAGCGGGCCTCTATCTGGCCATCCCTATGAGATTTTATGGACATCGACAAGGGAAGCATAGAAATCTTAGTAATAGAAGTTGCGCAATAAAGAAAGTATAAGAGAGTTCTATTATGAGGCCGGAAAGCTAAACTACATCGGCAAGTAGCAGGGGTGAGACATAGCGGTTGCAAGGAAGGTCACTCAACTTGTGTCTAACAGAGCGGGTTGCTGGGACTGGTAATCTTAGCCAACTCTTGCACCTCTACTACGGTTTTTAAATTAAAGTGATACCACAGGGAACGCGACTTAGATAGAATATTATGGTTTAGGCCTAGCCTGGGAATGGCAAGGTGGTCCGCCACCGGTTGAGAAGAAAGAAGCGATTAGAACGAAAAAGTGAAGGGATATCCCCCTTACCCGCATACATAGAAAAGGGGGAAACCCTCTCACCGATATGAGAGACTTGGGGGGGAACGGGGCTGAGAAAGGATGGGCGATTCATTTAAGATGTTGAGGTGCCCGAGAAAAGTTCAGAAGATTGTAAATGGTCAAGTCCTTTACTTCAATTGTATGGTGCAAAGAGATCCCCACTACCAGTAGATGAGGTGGCATGATTTAACTTCCTCACTTGCACCTAGGATTCAATGAGGCCGCGATTGAATGCAGAGCCCCAAGAGCATACAGACTCCAACTATTACTTGCCATTGACACCATATTTAGTGTTAAAAAAGAAAAAGTAGATGGTATGACATTAAATGTCAATCTCTTGGTAGTTAAGACAAACGTCACCATAGGAGCAGAAAGTTCCAGAATGTGATCATTTACCAATAATCTGCCTGCAAATTTAAGCTAAGATGGTTCTTGATTAAACACCCTCCGTAATGACGCCGTTTTATGGGGCTTTGAACACTTCAAAGAATGGTGCCTTCTTAGCCAATTTTCATGTGTTCAGGAAAAGTTAAACAGAATAAAATTTCAACCGCATTACTAACCTAACACACTCTTAGCCGACAAGCATTCAAATTCACCGCAGGTAGATACCTCGCGGTGTATCTTGCCGATAGGTTAGGGGTATGGTAAGAGCAGAAAAGTGCACAGATCTGCTAGAAACTCTTTACAGAGTAGGAGAAAAATAATTGGGTAGACGAGGTTATATAATAAGGACGATTACAGAAACGCGGGGAACTCTGCAATAGTGTTGCTGATCACCTATTATTATCATACTACGACGCTATTTTATTCTAGAGGACGTGCATTCCTTTCAGTATCATATATAGCGAAATGGTAGGGCCCTCATACGGGTGCTTAATTCTAGAAAGATGTTTTCTGCCTTTGTTTGCCTCAACCAGTGATAGTATAGCTGCCTATTTTAGAAAAGTTTAAAAAAGTTAGATGGCATAATCGTAAATATTAATGGGTGCTAGAATAGGAAAGTGGGACGCACTAGCATCCACAATTCCTGTCAAAGAGTGCAAGTCAACCCTGGGACTCGGCCTTCTCTATTTGCCTTTGGGACAGGAAGACGTGCTGCTTCTCCAGGCACAAGGTCTAACGGTCTATACAGGTACACCCTTGCCAGAGAGGAGTAATGGAAAGGATTAATTATGACCAATTTACAATTACAAACGTCATTAATCCTAAATAATAGACCACGGAGAAGGCACTCAATGTATCCTCGTCATACTTCTACAAAATCCTGGAATTTAATGGCATTAATATACACTTTTTTTACTGGAGGCATAGACCTGATTTAAAAGGTGGGAATTAACTTTTGACTTCGAATTTGTGGATTTATACTGACTTTACCCGTAAGATATCCAATTAGCTTTCAAGTTAAAAACTTTAGTCAATGAAACATTTTGCCTAATTTGTCATCCGAATCAACGTTTCCATCAATGTTTCCCCTTCCTTTTCTAACCAACCTTTGGAGACTCTAAATGTGTTGTATGGAGCATTGTGTTGTTGGAAGTTACACAATCTGGTATGTCATCATTGAAAATTTTACCAAAGCAAGGTTGATAAACCTGGTCTCTCATGCTGGTGTAATTATTGGAATTCATTCTGCCCTCACAAGTGAACAACAATCTTGGACCTGAAGACGACATGAAGCCCCAAACCATTACACTACCATATACAAATTTGACTGTTGGGACAACACATCTCGGATCATAAGCTTTCCCAACTCTTCGACGAATATAAATATCTACAGGGGCTCCAATGCTCTGATGAAAAATACAAATTTTACTGATCATTTTCGGTACCCTATAAACCATTGCGGAGAACCTAACTCGAAGTTTTTTTCATCTTAACAAACAACTTTAGCCCAATCATCAGCAGTCCAACCTTCATGCTCTTTTGCCCAATACAATCGTTTTTTCTTGTTCACCTGAGACAGCAACGGTTTCTTTCCAGCCTTACATCGGTTGAGCCCTGCTTCTAATAACCTTTTTCTTACTGTGCTTGTTGATCTCCCTATGTTTGCTGTTGCCTAAAACTCAGCAGCTACATCAGAAGATTTTATTTTCCTATCGAGCAGATATGTCCTTTGCAGCAACCTCTCTTCCCTCGGAGTTGTGATTTTTTGCGACCTTCAACATCACGGTTTTTTGAAGAATTGGTCTCACTGAACCTTTTAATGGTTGTTTGGACACCGGTTGTCGAGCATTTCACTTTTCTTGCAATTTTGACTTAGGATAATCCCTCTCTGGATAATCCCTCTCTGGACAATGCAATGATTTGTGCTCTTTGAGCTTCAGGAATCTGTTTCTTCGAAAAAACTTTTAGCAAAATATTATCACTTGTAAGTTAATAATAAGATAATCACTGAAAAGATATGAATAAACGTTAATATCTTACATTGAATAGCAAAAGGTTGCCCCAACCACTCATACCCAATAAGCAAAAACTCATTAAAGCGGCTATTAAAGCAAAACGAGGACACATCAATTATTAATTATTGATAGAATATAGGCACAAATTTTATCGGTATTATGTCGAGTATAAAATAAATGAGTTTCAATCATATTCTTCACTTTTTTATACCCGCCCCATAATTTTGGCGAAGGCTGTATAATGGAAAAATTCAAGTTTTTTAATGTAATTAGTCAATCATTAAAAAATAATTATGAAAAATCAAGTGATGAAGTCCGAGGTCCTATACAATGCCTACCAAGGTGTACTTACCATATGCCATTAACCTTCATGCTAACTAATATGTAGATTACTGTATTATTCGCTCAGTACCACACACTTGCATCATTATAATAATATAATTAGGACATATCTCAATTAAATTAAACGGTGGCTGTGAAAAACCCGACCTCTTTGAATATTTTATCCATTGAGAAAGTAATTAAAGAGATAATTTCGAGGAATTACCTCCAATTATCAGTGGTGCTTTTGTGCCTTTGTGATCTTCAAGGTGGTTTAGACTTAGGCATCCTTACGACATTTGTACCACCGAGGAATGCAAGTTTTTCAATTCCAGAATTTGACTTAATTATTTTATCCAATTTTAATGTCGTGTGAGCAAGAGCAAAGAATGGTATAAATGTCTAAAATCCAAATCTGGTATTATCAAGATCCTACTGATTTATTGGCAATATCCAAATGAAGCGCAATTTAATAAAGAGGTAATTTTCATGTAGGAAAGGCGAAGAAAGTAATGATTGGTAATTTTCACATTAGTGAGTAAATATGAGTTTTAGTAGAATTGAATTTCGCTCTTTCGATTGCAGAAAAAAGAACGGAATTAGAAGATATCAAACGTTGGTCTGATTATTACTAAAGCTATAAAAACGATCCAGTCATTTATGCTCAGTGTTTAATGTCATCCTGGTTATTGTATCTTTAATTCTTTTCATCTACCTGCATTCTTCTTTTTATCCTGTTTTCTAGCACATTCGACTTCTTGGATATATTTTTTAGAACCCTTCCATTTCTATTTCTGTTCATATATTTCAACTGCTATTAGTCTTTTTTTCTCTTAGTTATGTACATAGCTTATTTAATTCAACTCATTTTCATTTTTTCTCTGATTGGGTTCCGTAAATTGTATTTTTCCTTGTGGTTCATAAGACTTATAGGGCACTCTCTTTAAGGCAGGATTCTGAGGGCAAAATTTAGCCCTGATCCTGAAACATTATTGTGTTTAAGGCTATTATAAATATATTACTTCACCCCCACTCTGATCAGCAAGGGATATTATGACAAAATATTACATTGAAGAATGTGCAGACATTTCGAAAATTCATTATAAGTGTTTGCATATTGGGTTAGACGTTAGACGCTATAAAATTAGGAATTTACACCAGAATTAGAATTTTTAGGTTATTTCTAGATTTTACAGTTATTACATTATAAATGGGCAACCTTTTTAGGCACAAATTCTGAGAAACAGATGAGGGATAGGGCATGGAAAGATCCGAAGTTTGATCAATACTTTGAATTTTTAGTGTTTTAATTGATCCAACATAATCAGTCGTTGTCGTAAAATATATCTCTAAATCTGTACTTTTCAACCAGATGTAAATAGGAAATTATATTTCTTTCACTGAGGTGCAGAAACCCCATTTTTTAATTCAACCGCCTTTCATTATCCATACTTAAAATACAAAGGATATAAAGTTAAAAGAGAACTTAATGAGAATGGAAATTTCTCCTCAGAGACAAAATTTGCAAGATTGAATGAGTGTTACTTTTGAATCAACGTCAAACCTTTGTCCTTAAAGACCATTGAGAGTCTCGTCCCCTTACAACATGAGCTTAAGTTTATCTCCCGAAATCAAGGAGTACAAAAGAATTTACATGCAATATTATGCCTTTGCAGATTCTCCAGTTTGGATTGTGGTTCCTGAACCTAGAATAACTGTTGCTGAAGGCCAAAATTTGACTATCGAAACAAAAGCTTCTGCCAACCCTAAACCACTCAAGTAAGTGCTACAGCTCTTTTAAACTAAATTGAAGCAAACTATTATTAAACTACATAGAAAAATGGTTCGAATGAAAATGGCAGTGTGAAGGGGAGAAGTAAAGCTAAAAGGGAAGGAATGATTGTGCTGAGCAAGGTTTCTTTACACTAGTGCAAAATAATTTATTCTTTTAATCTCATTTAACATTTAATTTAACTCATCCATTATTTTCCTTTCATGCCTATTGGCAAGCGTTAACTAAATTCTACTAATATTATAAAATTATTACCCAGAATTGATCTCTAAATGATGTGGTGAGTTAATAGGTTTTTCTCAATAATAATTAAACAGAAATTATGATAGTGATATATGTGAGTGATGAGAAAATTTTAGTTGACAGCAAAGTAATGTGAGAAATTTCGCCTGAATTAAAACTGTTTGTTATGGAAAAGTTTTGGTAATGCAGTGATGTAAAGAAGAAAGGGATCAAGTATTCATTTTTCATCTCAGAAAGATCGGTGACTCCAGACAAGTAATTCTCGCAATCAGCGAGAAACTTTACTCGGAAAAAAGAGGCGGTATATGCCAATGAGGCAGATTGTATTGATTAGAAAGAAGTTGAGGTGTTCGTACCTAGTTACAAATTCCCTATCGCTTTGTAGCCGTATTGACAGTTGCCTACTCACACTATACCAGCAGTTAACGAATCGGGTTTAGTAACATTTTAGTTGTTTGATCAAGTATCTACATGACACCTTTCTACATATAACAATTTTATTGATTATTCCATGTCACTTATCTCTGTCTGTCTATACACATCCGTGCATAAGAATAGAAACAGCAGAACCAATAAAGAAATGCGCCTCTAATTATCCTCTGCCGGTGTCTGAGTTTCCATCGAGACTCGAAATGATGCGTGTATTTTCAATTTATTTTGATCCACAGAAGTGAACAGCCTTTATCGCTAAAGAGATTACATTGGCGAGGATGCAATTATCGTATTTTTGCAGACACAACACTACCAAAATTGAAATTTTTTAAACTATCAACTCTTAGGGCAAATTCTGTTTCTTCGAGTGTAAAAAAAGCGCAAAGAAGTAGGTAATCATACCATGTATGGCCATAAAATATCATTCAGTTTACTGTGTTATAAAAGTAAAAATTGCTACCTATTTAACGCGCTGTCGGATAATCCAATTGGTGCTGGAAATTTTTTTATAATCATTATTATAAAGTTGCTTCTTACGTGTATATTATACTCATTCTCTCTTTACTTTGCCTTACCTATTTACTAAGCATCCTAGCCCTTCGTTCAAAGTGATTTTTGAAAGAGTTCCCAGATGTTACGAATCAAATGACTTTATACTCCTTATTCTCGGTTCTTTATTTTTCATCTTCTCGCGCGCGATAGAGTGAGGGAGAGAGAAAAAGCCCCTGCTAAAGAAAATATGGGGCAATTTGATCCTTTGAATACAATAGACGCATGACCAATATATAACTAATTAATTTTCCACAATGAAAGACTTTATTAGTAAACATAAGTGTGAGTGAGCATTCGGCAACGAGTACCAGAATGTGATTAGGTTCGAAATTAATACAAGCATCGATATAAAACGGGAGACAGTTTATCTAAAGGCTGCAATTCTGAACCCTTTCATGACTGTATAACAATATAATCGAACACCTGCCTTTTACTAATTGCAGGTGTTGAGCTGATATATTACATTTGACAAGTCACCATAAATATATATACAATATTCAGAACTTCAAAATCACCTTAATCCTATCATTTAATTTCTAATACTGTTTATTAATTATAACAGATTTGGGGTTAACAAAGACCAAATGGTCAATTCACTGGCTAGATATATTTAAGCTAAGAAAATTACTAAATAAATTTTAATTTCTTAAATATAATTTAGCAATTCTATTTTTAGTAAAAAATTAATTGATATATTTTGCACGACTTCCACTCTTCATCCATTTCGTATCCGAGGGGTGTTATGGGAAAAGAACTCTTGCTCACCGCCTCTCTTTTTTCGTATTCAAAAGAAGACCCAAATTAAACTTAGCTCCATTATTTAGTTTAGGTGCAACCCATCGTCCTTAAACATATCCGGACAATCATAAAATTTATTCAACATATCAGCGAATTTAGTTTCTTTTTTATAACAAAAAGTCAAAAACAATTTTTAATACAGGATGATTTACTATAGAAACTGTTAGGTGCCTTAACTCCTTTTCTCCTTTACTCTCTTCAAACGCTGCCTCTTCCGCTTCAAATGTTGTCCAGACCGAGCGAAAAATAAATTATAAGTTACAAAGTTTCGTGCGGCTTTTTTCTTGAAATTATTGAAAGACTCATAACATTTCGACTGTAACTCCTGAAGAGCAGAATATTTCCTTTTCCGACAACTTATTACGCAAAATTCGTCTAGTTAGGCTACCATAAGTCGACTACCATCCACGCAAGACTAATAGTAAGGCACACAACTAAGCCACATGATACAATGTTGTGGGTATATCTTAGAATAAAAACATATATATATATATACATGTTTATATATATGTATGCCTTATTAAAGACTACAACAATAGCAACATTGTTCACTAAAACCAGTAGCCTCTTTATTCCCAATACGGAAACGTTAGCTGAATTTGAAAAGAGCGAAAAAAAGGCTCACCAAAGACATTAACACAGGGCAAGACACAGATTATTCAGAAAATTCTTTAGACCATGGCATTTTAACATAACTTATGGCTAAAGCTGCCAACTTTTTTGATGGTTTCTTCTAAACTATTATGACGGCCTTTGCCAATCTCATACGTTGAAGATCACTAATGTGCAGGAAAACCAAGGTGTTTGACTAAAGCATTTCGCGGGGCAAAGCTGTGCCATCCATCTGGATGTGTCGTTAGATGGCTGCATCCCATTGTTTGGCGGCCAAGCGTCATGACAGCGTTAGTAAGGTCACGCTGATGTACATAGTATTGCAATGTTTGCACTCACCGATATTTCATGAATATTCATACAATTTTTCTTCAAGATGAGAGCATTAACTCTATTCGTGGTATCAATTATATTATTAAGAAGTATACAATCAAAGTTATTAGAATTTTAAAGGTTAAAATGTATACTTGTATACGATTTCAAAGGAGACAGTGAATGAACCAATATAAAGAAATGCAGAAAATGTAATACTGAGCTGAAAGGAGAACTAATCGGGACAGTTGGAGTTAAGAGAAAAACTAGAAAAATGAGAAAAGCAAGGAAAGAAGATAGGTCATGTATTTTTTGCAAATATCTTAGTTAATATTTGTCTAAAAGTATCTTGAAGGAAGCTTTGTTATCGTTGTCTTCTGATTATAGTTTTTAATATAAAACGAATATAAGGTTGTCACATTATAGGATATATGGCATAGGCATTTTCCTGCAGAAATATTACTTGATTTCTTGCTGTTGTGGTGTGCAAATTCTGGATAGATGGCTCTAATCTTGAGAAACCATGGTGGTCTTAGTTGTCTGGTTCATTCTTTCTTCGCATAAAAACTTCTCCCATGAACCTGATAAAGAAATGATGGCTGATACCATGATAGAACCACTTCCATACTACCTAAGCTTTTGAGTCTACAATAATTGGATTTTTGAATTCGTTTTTAAAATTTCCGTGATAGTAATAATTATCCTAATATTTAAATCATTGCAGGTTCATTAAAAATATCAGCATTTAAAAATTTAGGACAAAAATAGTGTATTCCTTTGCTGAATCAAAGATCGCACTCTGGTTCTGTTACTGTTGAAGGTGAGTTTCATTCCTTTGAACTTTGCTATTCGATCTAAAGGGTAAAATGATAATTAATGTAGGTTAAATTAAAGTGGTAGATGTTTGAATCCTTTCAATTCCAGAAATAGTTATGTGCTAAGAAAAGCCTGCAACCATCAAGGAACATCACCTTTAGGTTGATTAATGACTTAGAAAGACTAGTCGCTCTCCTCTGAAAAAGTCTTTTGGAAAACACATTGCTTCAAATGAACGACTCCAATCCAAAGTTAGCTCTCGATTGGAAAGCAGACGGTGTGAACGTTTCAGTCGGTTTTGGAATTTTCTACAAATCCTGCAATGAACCTAAAATCGTAGCAAAACTTTTTTCATCAGTACCTTTTTCTATCAGTTTAACACCAATTTGGGATGCTAAAGATAGTTTTAAGAATAATGGCGTACCTTCGCACAAAAAAAGCAATAATAAAGTTGTTGGCTGAAAATAACATGGAACTTTTGTGACCTTTCTGGGAATTAGCTATATTTGAACCCAATAAAAATTTGTGCACAATTATGAAACTGGCGTTTGATAATAAGAGGCCATCTAATTTTAATAAGTAGCAGCAGCTTATTTAACACAATGAGGCAATAGCAGTAAAGGATATATCAAAGTTCTGGTCTTTTTTATGCGGAAACAAGTTGGGGAGTCCTGATCATCAAGTGCCAGCATTATAACCATTGAGGGTTGATTGTATTTTTAAATAAAATCGGTTTGGGTTTATTTTTTTTATTTAAACCTCAAATGATGATACAAACATACTAAAACAAAATCCAATATTTTCTTAGTTCTTTTAATATTCTTATACATATAAAAATAAACTAATCTAAAATTTTGGCACTCAACATAAACAGTTCGTACAATACAAGAATGATGCTATGGTTCTTCAAATATCCATCTTACAAAGGTAGCCCCGAAATGCGGAATATCTAAATAAATGTTAGAAAATGTAAAATTTTAAAATATGTAATCTGCTTCCAAGATATATGTATATAAATTAATTGTAAAACAACATTATAAAAGCATTTCCTAAATAAATGATAATTACTTTCATTAGTCTAGATTGTTTATTGTTTATGTATTCAACATTTTTAATCTTTGGCCACTGAAGACGTTTTATTCTCTTTCACCTCCGATATCAAAAGCTTTCTTATCGTCAGGTCTCGTTTTATCTCTTTATTTAAATGTCTTATGATATATTTTTAGTCGCCTGCAAGTCTAGTCGCGGGCGACTCTAGATGTCACCATGTCGGTCGATCGGTCCCCGATTTGCTGTTTTTTGGTTTTGTAATGACATTGCATCTATTCGGGTGATTCTAACGAGATTTGAAGCTATTATCTTGATTTACATTATATTTCGAATCATCATCACCACCACCTACACCACTTATTCCACTATCACCACCAGCTACAGCGCCTACCACACTACTACCTACACCGTCTACACCACCACCGCATACACAACCTACAACACCACCAGCTACACATACAACATCACCACCTACACCACCAACACATACACCACCTCAATCTGATATATTTTTAGTCGCCTGCAAGTCTAGTCGCGGGCGAATCTAGATGTCACCATGTCGGTCGATCGGTCCCCGATTTGCTGTCTTTTGGTTTTGTAATTTCATTGCAACTATTTGGGCGATTCTAACGAGATTTGAAGCTATTATCTTGATTTACATTATATTTCGAATCATCATCACCACCACCTACACTACTTATACCACCACCACCACCACCAGCTACAGCGCCTACACCACCACTACATACACCGTCTACACCACCAACGCATACACAGCCTACAACACCACCAGCTACACATACAACATCACCACCTACACCACCAACACATACACCACCTCAATCTGCACCACATACAACACCAGCACTTACACCAACACAACATATACCACTACTAGCTATACCAAAATTACCTACACTACTACAACCTACCATACCACCTACACCAACATCTCCTACACCTTCACCACCACCTACAATACGACAACCTACAACACCACTACATACACCACCTAAACCACAATCACCTACACAACTACCACCTACCATACCGCTAACTACATCAACACCACCTACACCTCCTCCACCATCACCACTTAGGCCACCTACACCACCTACGCAACCTACACCACCACCACATGCACCACCACCATTTACATTTACACCACGTAGACCACAAACACCACCCCTATTCCACCACACCGTTCACCACTAATACCTACACCTATAACACCCACGCCCCCACCACCTACATCCCTCCCACCTGCACCCCCTGAACACCATTATATACAAAAACACCACCATCAACTACACAACCACCACCTAAACCATCACCACCACCTACACCACTAGCACCTAAACTAACTACACCATCTTCACCACTTCCACCTGTACCACTCACACCACCACCACCACCACATACATCACAGCAACCTACCTGACCAGCACCTACACTACCACCTCCTAAAACACTTACTAAACCCCCACCTAAACCTACACCACTACCACCTACACTACTCCCACATACACCACCTACAACTTTCTTACATACAACACCGCCACCTATACCTCCACCACCTACACCTCCTCCCCTACCACTACCTAAACCTCCTACACCACCACCACCTACACCACTGACAACCCCCTCCTACATCATCTACACCACGACCACCTACACCACCGCCACCACCTACAGCAATTACCCCACCAGCACCCAAGTTTAATCTGGGAATTATTTTCATTTGGCAATAACAGCATAACTATTCCGCCGATTCTAAAGAAATTTGAAATTCATGTGGTGTTTTATATTCTCTTTCTAATGATATAGTTACCAAAGTCTTCCAAGATTATCCTGGGAATTATTTGGCAAAAACTTCATAAATATTCGGCTGATACTAACAAAATTTGAAACCCTTATGTTGTTTTACTCTCCATTTCGAATGATATGAAGCCAAAGTCCTTCTAAGATTAGTCTGTGAATTATTGAAAGTTTTGAAGGTCGTAAGGTCTAAAATCATACTCTCTTATCGAAGAGTATGGAAAATTCATATGATCTATTCAAGCTCGGGCTAGTTTATCGTAAATTATTCTTGGAATTTCGTAATTTTAATTATGCGATAAAAATAACAATATTACAATTAGCTAACTTTTCAATCAAACATGGGGAAGAAGCTCCTCTTAAAACACAAGAATCTAATTCATAATACTTCATTTTAACGTCAAAAAACGTTTACGTAACACTTGGCGATATAGTTGTCTCTCGGGCTATAAAAGAAATTGGAATATTCTTGTAATCCACTATAGCTCGACCATGTAAATCCTTCTTCATTTTTATAATTATAAAGATAAAAAGGACTTGTTGAGTGCAAGAAAAATACACCATTCAAGCCTTCAGATGCCCTCCACAACCACCCACCTATGTGCTCTCATGGCCGCCCCTGCTACCCCTTTGATTTTATGGTCGCTTTAGACTACTCACTAGGACGCGATGGAATGGAGTTTCCTCTGCCCCACACATACAATGTTCCGCACTCAGGGCAGAATTTCTTTTAGATCCTAGCCTCACAAATCTCCCATTGAACTTGACGGATGAACGTTAGCTCCTCAAACTAACCAAACTAGTTCCGTTTTCACTCCTTCAAAGTGCAGTGTAGTGGTTTTCGAGGGTAAGGTTGAAATTTCGAGGCTACCCTAGTTAAGTGTACAGTTCTATCCCCGCAGAACGGAGCCTGTCCTTCAAATTTCTCCTCTTGTCAACTCCATATTTATTTGTTTAACCATTTACAAAAACCAACTGTAAACGAACGAGGATTCTCTAAGCTGACTGTGCTTGGAAAATATCCCCTGAAGAGGTTTTCCTGGCTTTCAGTCTCCCCACCCTCTCTTATTTTTTAAATTAACCCTGAACGTTGGTTCCCGCCTTTCAAACCAAGGCCTTGGGAAAAACTTGAGCTAACTATAATTAATTTTGCAATATCGAACTTTTAAATATGTGGTAACAATGGCAATATGTATACATCACTCGTACTATCGAAGAAAATAGAAAAACTCAGATGATCCATTCTAGTTCGTTTTTTTTATTATAGACAGATTTTATTATTTTCTTAATTATAATTATGTGATTAAAATGGTAATGTTGCTGATAGCTCTAATCACGAGAGAGTAATTGATACTCCAGCCTTTCAATCGTAAAAAGCTTTAATTATTAATCAGCTTTATATGCATCACCTGCGATCGAAAGGAACTGAAAATTCATCTATTTCTTTCATGCTCGGCCTTGTAATTCTAAAACAGAATATAGCATTATCAAAATTATAATAGTGCGATGAAAAGGACTATGTTGATCCTTGCAAACCTCTACTTTAACGTTTGGGATGAATTTCCCCTAATAAACACCAGAATGTAATTCATAAACCACCATATTTAAGACAAACAAAGGATTACGTAACAATCGGATTTAAAAGTGCGACCCCTGCTATCGAATAGAATGGAGTATTAAGATCATCCACTTTAGCTCAACCACTTAATTGAGAGTTAGTTTTGCATTGGCGTAATTATAATTATTTTGCTAAAATAGTAATGTTGCAGCTTAATAAGCTCCATATCAATCCCTTGGAAGAAGTTCCTCTTAAGAATGTAAGTCTAATTCATAATCCAGCCTTTTTAACACCAACAAACGCTTACTTTTTACTCGGCTTTATATGCCTCACCATTGCTACCGAAGAGAATTGAAATTTATATAATCCTTTGTATTTTTGCCTTATAAATCTAGAATTAATTTTTCAATATCACAATTATAAATAGGTAGTTCAAATGGCAATGTTACCACTAGTTAAGTTCTCCATCAAGGCCTCGGAGAATCTCCTTCTACAACCATGACAAGGTTTTTCATAATCCAGCTCTACGGACGTATCAAAAAATTGCATTACTATAGGCTTTATATGAGTCACTCTTCGTATCAAGAAGAATTTAATATTCATATCCTGTATTTTGGCTCGGCTCTTTACATCGTCACTTTTTTTTGCAATGGTGTATTTATAAGTTTAAGCGAGCCTAGCTGTCTATCAACCATTTGGAAAGAGCTGGTTTTCCAATCAGGAGAGGGTATTTCATAAAGTACCTTTTCTCACGTACCAAAGTTCCTCTATTAATCTTCTTTATATAAGACAAGCCTGTTATCGAAGACAATGTAAAATTCTGATTATTCTTTTTACCTCGGCTTTTTATAAATAGAATCATTTGGGGAATGTTGCAATGATAATTATGTAGTTAGAATTGCAATGATGCAGCCTGCTAAAATTTCTATCAAACCATTGGAAGAAGCCTCACTTAGAGTTACGAGAGTGCAATTATTTTTACAAGATTAGAAATATAATTCTCATTAAAAGGACAATGTTTCAAGAGCTTCCATTAAGAGAAGGTAATAAATAGATGTTCCACCTTTTGTAATGCAAAAAAAGGTTTGCGTATCTATCGGCTTAATATGCATCAGCCTTTCTATAGAATTGAATGGAAAATTAACATAATACATGGTAGGGCTGCGTTTTAAATGAGGGAATATTTTTGAAATGTCACAATTATAATTATGCGGTTAAAGTGGAAATTTGGCAGCTAGCTAATCTCTCCCTCAATGTACAGGAAGAAGCTCCTGTTACAATTACGAGATGATAAGGCATAATCCGCCATTTCCTAAAAAATATTTGTCTCGGTAGGCTTTATATGCTTCATACCTGCTATCAAAGAGAATAGAAAATTCATATAACAATTCTAGCAGGAACGTATAAATCGTCAACTGTTTTTGCAATATCGCAATTATAAATATGCTGATATCGGATTGTTTTAGCAAATTCGCAATAATATTAATCCTATCAAAATTGCTATTTTGCACGGAACCAAGCTTGCCCTGAATCCCACGGAAGAAGCTTCCCTTACAAACAGGAGAGGGTGGTTAATAATCCAGCTTTCCTTACTCTACCAACAGTTTGCGTAGCAATCGGATTTATATGTCTCACTTCTACTATTGGTACGAATGAATAATTAATATTATCCATTATAGCTCGTTTATTTAAATCTAAATTTTTTTACAACGTAACATTCATAATAATGTATTTAAAACTGATAAGGTTGCCGCAAGTATAACTCGCCATTATCTCCACGAAAACAAACTCCTCTTGGAATCGCCAGAGAATAATTCATAATATATCTTTTCTGACGCAAACTAAAGTTTACATTTCAATTGGTTTTATATAGGATGACCCTAAACTAACGGGCCTGCACACAATTTTTGTGATATTTCCTTCATCCATTCAGTAATTACCCTTACTTTGCAGAACATTACAAAATCAACGCCTGTGAGCATAAATATATATCAATGGGAGCTAGAGCAAAGGATATACTAAGTTAAACATTACTACACGACAGGCTCGTTCAAGAAAGTGCAGGTCATTTTTGTGCATCAGTTCGAATGTGAAAAAGCACCCTCCAAGAGCGGAATTCAGAACTGGGTGGACCAATTCGAGAACTATGAGACAGTGACAACCGTCCAAGCCATTTAAGACGCTCAGAAAGCGTACAGCTGAGCTGGTCGAGAGCGTGAGAAAGTGTGTTAAGCAGAATCCAAAATGCTTTCTGCGCAAGCGAAGTCAGTCCCTCGGAATATCCCGTGAAACTTGCAGAGGAGTGCTAGAAATGGATGTAAAGGCTTATTCATACAGAATAAGGAGGAAACAGAACCTTACAGACTCAGACAAGGAGCAGAGAAAGGCTATGGCAGTTAAGATACTGCCGAAGATTGAGGAGACCCAAACTATCCTTATCCTCCTTTGGACCTCAGATGAAGCTCACTTCCATCTTGAAAGAAAGGTAAACTCGAAGATAAATGTCTTCTGGGGGACCCCCAGACCAAATAAGGTTGCAAGCCCCTACACTCCACTAAGTGCACGGTATGGACTGCACTCAGTCAAAGGCATCATCGGACCATTTTTCTTTGAGGAATCTAGCGCGACGGTGACAGTCACTAAAGAGCGGTATGTTGAGGTATTCAAAACGTTCAAGAGAAAGCTGCAAACCATGTTCCCGTCACTTATAGGGAGGTTATGGTTCCAGCCAGATGGAGCAAGCTCTCACATCTCGAACCTATCCCGCGATTGGCTGAAAGAGAACTTTGGTGGCCGTGTAATGAGTCTTAAGACTGATTTTGAGTGGGCACCACACAGCCCAGAACTTAGGCCCCCAGATTTCTTTCTCTGGGGCTAGCTTTTAGACAGTGTGTATGCAGGGAGACCTAGGACCATCACGAATTTCAAGGAAGCCACCAAGGAGGAGATCAGAACCATTAGTTACAGGAATACAGGAGAATTACATATGTTTTTAAATGGAACAGAAAAAAAAAACATATACAGGGTGCATCAGTATTTTGATGACATCAATTTAAATAGCTTTAACTCTCTTTGAACTAACTTTTCAAAATTTATTTTTCAGATTGATAATGACTGACCATTAAAGTGACAAAGCTAATTAAAAAGGCAGACCAGACTCGTTGATATAGAAATCTCAGCATAATGATACAGAGATTACTCTTTTTCTGAAAGTTGCCAGATCATTCGTTGACAAAGTTAGAAAATACATATAACCTGCTGATAGTGATCTAAGATTAGCAGCCAAACGCAAAACACATTTAAATGAATCTAATACCATTAGGACCAAAGAAGTTATGCACAAAGTACAAGAAAATTCAAGCATTCTTGGAAATTCGATAAGAGCTCTTGAAAAGGACCTCAAGGTTACATAATGCGCCATCAGGAGAGTTTTGCATAACATATATCAGGTACAATTCGTATATGATGCGTAAAGCTTAGTTTATATCAGGTAAGACGAAACAGAATCGTTTGATCCGTGCTAGCTTTCCAAATCGAAACATCAAGGAGCTGGAATGCTTTGGTTTTGCTCTTATGAGAAAAACCTGAACCAGTACCAAAAAGTTAACGAAAGGAATGGCAGGTCATATGCAAAATACAGGCGATTTTGCAACTATAATGCATAGCAGCTTTTCAGCAACTTTGCTAGTTTTGAGAGTCATTAGCAATGAGGAAGATGTCATGTCGCCTTACCATTCTGCATATGATTTAAGTTTCAATGTTTATGCCACACAGAGATTTTGGAAAAGTTCATAAATTTAGGAGAGATGTCGCAACGGAAGTACTTACATAATCTAATAAGACTGCACCGTCCCATAATGCTAAAACAACTCAAGTTTGGATGCGTGCCAATTCCTCCAAACATTTCTCCCAGACACATCGCCTCCTAGCTCATACGACATCAATACACTGGACTAATATGAATAGGGCTTTGCTGAGAGAAAGTTCAATCAACACTGCACAACATTATTCAATCATTCAAGTGCGCTATAACAAAGACTTTGTCGAAATTGATAAATATATGCGTCTTTGACTACATTCCTAAAAATGAACTCAAATTACCGACGCACCTTTAATATACATATGTACATGCAGAATGTAGAAAACTGTGGTATCAAATACTAAGAAGTATATGTACTTCAACCTTATTAGAATTTTAAAGGTTAAATTACGAGTATATATAAGATTTCAAAAGAGCGAGTAACTAAAGCAATATAAAAAAGTGCCTAAAATACGAAACTGAGGTAAAAAAACATGCATTGATAAATATAAAATAGAAATATATATGTACTTATGTAAAAGAGAAAGCTCTAGAAGCTAGAAAAGCCAAAACAAAGAATATAGTTCAACGTAGGATTAAATTTAGTAGTTAATAATTTAATTAACACTATCCATAGATGCGTGAGAAAAACGAGTAGTGGAAGAGGGGAAAGGAACCGAGGGGTGATATAAGGAAGAAATAGAACTAATAAAAATTTCTTGCCCCATTAAAATGCTACGCTCCATTTTTGCTCACCCTCATTAAAATTCCTCCTTCTTTTAGAATGATTGGTATATAAATGTTTTAAGTAGAGGGTACATACAGTATATATGGAGCTTTTTCCAGGAAGCTTGATAGAATACTTGTAATCGTTGGTTTCTGGTTATATATTTTTAAATATAAAATGATTCTAAAATTCTCAAATCTATATCGCTTCTGGTGGTAGAAAGGACAGAAAATAAACATTAAAAAGAGAAACGTAATGTGCTAAATATATGTACATTGTGTACATCATAGTTGAAAACATTTACCTAGTGAAACTGCAAAAGGTTTTGTGAGACAGACCCAAATGGTTTTAGATTATAAGATTAAGTTGTACGACAGTTATTCCTTCATAAGAACTTTGGAAGGTCGTACAAGTGAATAAATAAAATAACTAAGATCTCACACGGTTAGAAAGAGGCCTCAATAATAAAAATTGAAAGTTGAGAATATTTATAAGATTTAATTAGAAGGAAACTGCTTTGCAGATAAATCCTGTTTGGAACTTTAACAATATTTTGATTAAGTTTAATCGTGAGTTGATCAATAGAGGGAAGTTTAATCTAAAGGTTTGGGTTACGAAACAATAAGATGTTTTGGAAAAATATGTTTATTCATAGTTTATTAACAATATTTTTGAAGGATATAAAAATAATCCAGTTTTCTAATAAATTACCAGAGTATCAGGAGATACGACCAGAATCCCAACAGAAACAAAGAAACTGAGTCAAGTTCATTGGTTAATTTCTGTCTGCGGAAAAATATCACACCTAAGACTTACATTCATGTTTGAAAATTCGTGGAACCATAGTATATTAAGCTTCAACCAAAACCTAATCTTTCTCTTCTAATCAAGACCAAATCCATATTGCTATTTGCACTACACATAAATATTTACTAGGTCATAAAATTTTCGCTCTCAGCCCTTTTTGAAAATTACAACTAAACTCAAAACCATTTCGCTATAATTGACACGTTTTCTTTTTCTAAGTCCTTTGTATTATCCTAGAAATGAAATCTCTCTTCACTTTATTTGATTTATTACAATTAAAATTTTATTTTTGTGTTTGAGCGTTTTGTGAATTAATATAATAAATCTTAATTTGTAAATATATAATAAAATTGAAGCTTCAAAAATTACACAAAGTAAAAAAGTTTCACTTTTTTCTTGTTTTTAGTTTAAAGTGTTATTTCTCAGCTACACGTAACTAAATTAAATGATACTCCTAGATTTGATTTCTGGATAAAATTACCATTACCTACACTAATTGTTTTGCTCAAAGCTCTCATTCATTTAAGAGAAGTGTTGACCCAAATAAATGATTTGTTCATAAATTTACACAAATTGATTTAAGATAATAATTTAGGTACTTCAATAGCAAACCAATAAACATTTTTTACTGCGCTAAGAAATCAGGGTTAAGAATATTTTTTTTTAATATTATTCGTAAAAGATTGCTTGCCCTGATATATTAATCTATCCCGTTGACTGAAATACTTAAATATTCCCGACCCACTCAAAAAGACGCGGTGCAAATCTTGGTACCTGTAAAAATTTTCACACAAGAAGGAGAGAAAGGAAAAATTAAATAAGGGTGCGTGCATGGAAGAGAAAAAGAAAGAAGATGAGTAGATGAGAGGAAATGAGGAGAAAAAGAAGGGGTAATGTGGAGTAGAAGAGGAAGAGAGAAAGAGAGAGGGGAAGAGAACAAAGAGGGGAAGTGAGTATAAACGAGAGAAAGATTTATGGAGAGTTAGAGAGAGAAACATTGTTATATAGAGTTAGAAAGAATGATTTTTTAGTGAAGCAGATAAAGTTAGAGTAAGAAATTAAGTAAGCAAGTTAGGTAGAGAGAGAGAAAGTGATAAGGAGAATATATGAGTGTAGAGGAGAAAAAAAGAGGAAAAGATGAGGAGTAAATCAGGGCATGAAGAGATTAGCAGAGGAAGAATGAGGGTATGTGAGGAATAGAGATATAAATAGTATACGAGAGAGATATAGGGATTTAGAGAGAGTTACAGAGATTTGGAGAGAAAGGATAAAGAGAGAGATACGTTTAAATAGGCTTGTGTTTTGTTGCTCCTTCTAACCAGGAAACCCAAACACTTCTAATTAAACCTTGTTGCAATATTAACTTTACTTGTTGCTCCTTATAGGCACAAAAAGCACAGGCATTTATAAAATTGTGGCAATTTTAACTGGAATAAGAACTACCTTGGAGAGACTGCTCCACTTCCTAACAAGTGATTCTTCGACTAGTAAAATTTCTTACACCTTTTGAGCTATCAAAACAACTTCTCACACCATTCACACATACCAGGACAAATTATACATATTGTGCGCATATCAGGACGACTTCTTACATCTTTTATTCATCTTCCTCCGCAAATTTTTACCTCGAAAGTGACCTTCATTAGTTTTCGTCGTCGGGAAACTTTGACACGTACAGATTGATGCGTTCTCTCTTGAGTCATCGCTTGCGTGCCCTCTTGACGCCCAGTTTGCGTTCCCTATTGATGCCCAGCTCGCGTGCACTCTTGATGCCCAGTTTGCGTTCCCTATTGATGCCCAGCTTGCATGCCCTCTTGATGCCCAGTTTGTGGTCCCTGTTGATGCCCAGCTTTCGTGCCCTCTTTATGCCTAGTTTGCCTTTCTTCTTGATTGATAGTCAGCTTGCGTGCGCTCTTTTGCCCAGCTTGGCTGCCCTCTTGATGGCAAACTTGCGATTCCTCTTGATCATCAGTTTGCTCTTCGTGTTGATAGGAAGAGCTTCAGTGTCTTTTTGATGCCCAGTTTGCGTTCTTTCTTTATGCCCAGCTTGTGTGCCCTCTTGATGCCCAGCTTGAGTGTCTTTTTGATGCCCAGTTTGCGTTCTTTCTTGATGCCCAGCTTGTGTGCCTCTTGATGCTCAGCTTGCGTACCTTTTTGATGCCTAGTTTGCGTTCCCTCTTGATGAACAACTTGCAATCCCTGTTAATGCTCAGTTTGAGTGCACACTTGATTCCTAGCTTACTTTCCTTCTTGATGCTCACCTTGCGGTCCATTTTGATGCTCAGTTTGCGTTCCTTCTTGATGCTCAGCTTGCGGTCTATTTTGATGCTCAGTTTGCGTTCCTTCTTGATGCTCAGCTTGTGGTCTATTTTGATGCTCAGTTGGAGTTCCTTCTTGATGCTCAGCTTGCGGTCTATTTTGATGCTCAGTTTGCGTTCCTTCTTGATGCTCAGCTTGCAGTCTATTTTGATGCTCAGTTGCAGTTTCTTCTTGATGCTCAGCTTGCGGTCTATTTTAAAGCTCAGTTTGCGTTCCTTCTTGATGCTCAGCTTGTGGTCTATTTTGATGCTCAGTTGGAGTTCCTTCTTGATGCTCAGCTTGCGGTCTATTTTGATGCTCAGTTGGAGTTCCTTCTTGATGCTCAGCTTGCGGTCTATTTTGATGCTCAGTTTGCGTTCCTTCTTGATGCTCAGCTTGCAGTCTATTTTGATGCTCAGTTGCAGTTTCTTCTTGATGCTCAGCTTGCGGTCTATTTTAAAGCTCAGTTTGCGTTCCTTCTTGATGCTCAGCTTGCGGTCCATTTTGATGCTCAGTTTGCGTTCCTTCTTGATGCTCAGCTTGCGGTCTATTTTGATGCTCAGTTGGAGTTCCTTCTTGATGCTCAGCTTGCGGTCCATTTTGATGCTCAGTTTGCGTTCCTTCTTGATGCTCAGCTTGCGGTCTATTTTGATGCTCAGTTGGAGTTCCTTCTTGATGCTCAGCTTGCGGTCCATTTTGATGCTCAGTTTGCGTTCCTTCTTGATGCTCAGCTTGCGGTCTATTTTGATGCTCAGTTTAAGTTCCTTCTTGATGCTCAGCTTGCGGTCCATTTTGATGCTCAGTTTGCGTTCCTTCTTGATGCTCAGCTTGCAGTCTATTTTGATGTTCAGTTGCAGTTCCTTCTTGAGGCTCAGCTTGCGGTCCATTTTGATGCTCAGTTGGCGTTCCTTCTTGATGCTCAGCTTGCGGTCTATTTTGATGCTCAGTTGGAGTTCCTTCTTGATGCTCAGCTTGCGGTCCATTTTGATGCTCAGTTTGCGTTCCTTCTTGATGCTCAGCTTGCAATCTATTTTGATGCTCAGTTGGAGTTCCTTCTTGATGCTCAGCTTGCGGTCCATTTTGATGCTCAGTTTGCGTTCCTTCTTGATGCTCAGCTTGCGGTCTATTTTGATGCTCAGTTGAAGTTCCTTCTTGATGCTCAGCTTGCGGTCCATTTTGATGCTCAGTTTGCGTTCCTTCTTGATGCTCAGCTTGCAGTCTATTTTGATGCTCAGTTGGAGTTCCTTCTTGATGCTCAGCTTGCGGTCCATTTTGATGCTCAGTTTGCGTTCCTTCTTGATGCTCAGATGCTTGAAAATTAATGCCGAGCCTCTGATTAGTTTACTGGGGTGATTTTCCTTCCACACATTTTATTTTCATCCATCAGTTGCATGAGGAACATTGCTCCGGCTGAGATCTAGTGGATTTAGTGGCCATCTGATCCCCATAACTGCTGGGTGATCTGAGGCTATATATCTTTCACACTTTTTCACTTCCCCCTCTTCACCACGTTTTTTACAGATTTCTCCAGAACAAATTATATTGATTGATTCGCTTTATATATGAGAGATAAAAACACGTTTTAATCTAATACCACTTCTTTATTTATTCACTTCCTTAAAAGGTGTTCTGGTGGAGATGCGCTTGTTGGTCTCGTCTTTTAAAGTAAGGATCTTCTACATCACTTGAGCACTTTTCTCCATAACACATTTTCCAAAACCTCCCATTAATGTTGATTCCAACGCATTTTTTTTAATACTAAAATAGCCCTTATCCCTCCTTCCCGGTAGTAACTGTACTCAAACACAACAGTTGAGGAGTGAGTGGATCCAATAGCCCTAAAAGGATTTGCGTCAAATGGCTATTGTTACCTCACGAGTAGCAAAACACTCGTGTATTGCAACGGCAAAAGCAAATGTCAAAATGCCAATTGATACAGTTCTTTATAGAGAGGTTTAATTGGTCTATAGGTTGCAGTCACTGCCCTGTCGTGGATGAGGAACGTTGTACAGGAATATTCCACACAGTTTGAACGTGGCTAACCTTTATTAAAATAAGCGCATATTGCCACTGCCTACTTTCTTTTTTAACTGACGATAAAATACAATTAATCCGATTTTATTGTGAGTAGGATATACAAAGATATTCGCTGGTAAAAATGTCATTCAACCTTTTTAAATTGCAATATCCCAGAAAATATCTCTCTGATAGAATATCTAATGAACCTTTAGTTGCCAGTTTTATATTGCTCTCGCACGTTAAAGTCATAAAAGACAATGAATAAAATAGTTGAACTTTTCCTATTAATAAATCTCTCTCTCTCTTTCTTTCTTTTCACAAGCACCAAAATGATTAACTTATGATATTAATGACGTCATGCAAATGTATCAACTTATTGCAGCTCATTAATCCGAAATTTGGTGGAATCTTAAAAACAAGATGCGCACACTAATTAGAGCTTTTCTGTATTTTAATGCACTAAGACTATAGTTGAACTTCTGAAATTAAACAGTAGTTATTTAATATGTGATGATACGCCTATGGGGGGTGGGTGGGCTCTTCTTATATCTTTTCTTATTTATCAAATCTATTTATTACTTTTGACTGAAAATGCCCCTCGAAACATTGACTCCATTTATCTGACTGACTCTTATTATTCTTGTAGGCTGAGATTCCTTCTTCTTTAATTTGGCTGGGTTGATTCTTGATCTTCTTTTTCTTGATGTATCTTCCTTTTAACGACGATGTGATGATTCCTTCCAATTCTGATGACGTGATGACTTCTTAACGATTTGATGAGGTATTGATGAGTTGAGACGAGTTAGCCCTTAAAGTCATTTCCTTTCCGTTTTCCTTGACAGCGGTTTTCTTTTGAGTTGATTTCGTGAGTTGTCCTTAAAGCATTTTTCGTGGGCTCCGTTTTCTTCGAGAATTTTCTTTGTAAAAATTCTGGACTTTGGGGATCGATCGCGGGTCTTTTGAATCTCGAGTCTAGCACTCTACCATTACGCTACAGCGAAGTCCGTATTGACTTGGTAATTTAATGGGCTATTTATATTCTCGCTTTTGGAAGGAATTTTCTCTCTCTCTCTGATACATCTTTGCACCCCTACACGCCGTATATTTAATTCATTACGGTAAGAGGACTATAATTTACCCTCTTTCTCCCCACGTCTGACAGAACTTTACTGAGGTGATTTTTCACGATTGTTTGACTCTAATAACAGAATTAAAATTAAATACAACCATTAAAATTCAAACTACAAGAACCCTAAACCTAGTTTAAAAGCTGGTTTAGGTCTCATCTGTTTTGTACCAGTAAGTGCAATCACGTTTAATTTCTGCCCTTTATTTTGATTAATTACTCATTCGAGCGTGGTAGTTTATAACGGACTAAGAGTAACCAATATATTCTCGTAGTAATATTTTATGACTTAACGGAGAAAGCTTGAACTACAAGAGATTTAAACTATTTTCACGATATTTACCACCCTTTATTGAATATGTTTGTGACTTTTTTATTAAGCGATTTTTGGGCTCACCCAATAAATGGTCAGAGAAGTATTTGGTGGTGAAATCCATACTTATTTTAGTAGGATTGTTTCATGCGGGTGGAGGATATAGAAAGTCCTTATTAATCAGTGATGATTAAATGCATAAAAGCTATCCAAAGAACTTGACCTGTTGAACAAAAAATTCGGAGAAATAGTCGGAGACTTGTTTTTTGTTTCCTTAAACCTCTGTCCCGTTTTCTGTATTTGATGTACTCTAGGCCATTTCGGGTTGCTTTAGGAAATATTTTTTTAGGGCGGTCGAGTTATTCTTGGCTTTATTAAGTCTTTATGTGACTGAGATTTTGGTATTTGCTAGATATATAATCTTTTGGTTATTCTTTTCATCTCCATGTCCTTGACTGATAAAATTATTAATATTACTCCCTATAGACAGCGGGTAGGATTTTAGCAGAAGCGAGTAGTCTATATCCTCGAGTTAATGCCTTTATTTGTTTATTTGTATATCACTATACCTACTCTTTGAAAACTGATGCAATATATATATATATATATATATATATATATATATATATATATATATATATATATGTCGAGGTTTAGTGAATGGGTAATTAGTAATTAATCCCAGTCCCACTTGCTGTAGATATATTTTATTACTGCACCAAGGTGAAGCGAAGGTGAAGTGTATACAATACACCTACCGTGGCCTCTTCCGGTGAATAAGAATAACCCCAGTGCTTCTCTTTTGATCAAAATTAAGATAATGATTCCCTGAGTGCGTCCTCACTCAGTAAGAGCCAGTCATGGGTGGACTTGTGTAATTTATATATATATATATATATATATATATATATATATATATATATATCGAGGTTTAGTGAGTGGTTAATCACAGTTCCACTTCCTGGAGATACTCATATATTTTATATTTTATTACTGCACAAAGGTGAAGCGGAGGTGAAGTGTATCCAATACACCTACCATAGCCACCTCCAGTGAATAACAATAACCCCGATGCTTCTATTTTGATCAAAATTATGATAATAATCCCCTGAGTGTGTCCTTACTCAGTAAAAGCAAGTCATGGGTGAACTTGTGTAATATTGAGATTTAAGCCAAGTGGATTGCTTATTAATTGCCCAAGGATCGTCCAAAGTAGTTAAACAATCAGAAATTCGGGAAGGACACGCAGCTTGTGTCGGGGTATTTCTGCGGACACTAATGTACGTGGTATTTAGACTTCTACAATATTTATATATATATATATATATATATATATATATATATATATATATATATATATCATGAGCGCGAGAGAATGATGAAATAAATCCAACTTCACCGCAGGAAATGGAAAACGGAATAATTTTTCTTCGGAATTTTTTTTTCTTACTTCGAAAAATCTGAGCTAGGGTAAAACCATAAAGTTTATTTCATGATTGATTACTTCCATGGATTTCCAATACTTCTATGGCTGTTCAACTACTTACTTTATATTTTCTACTATGGCAGGTAGTTTTTTGTGACAAATCAATCATTGCAGTGCTAGATGTCCGACTGCAGAGTGTAAGAAGGTGGTCTGGACAAGAATTTATGGCTCGATGCATGAGGAAAACAGTAAAATTTTCAACGACTCCCATAGTGTAGGGAGCCATTTTTGTGCAGGGAACAAGGCGTTTGCACATAGTTGAGAAAGCTATGAACCAAGAAAAGTATATAAAAGTTCTTAAGGGTCCTTACCTCCTCAAATAAGGGAATGGTATGGCAACACACCTTGGATATTCAAAATGTCTCTGCAAAATCAGTGAATGCATGATGGGCACTAAATGGAGTTCACGTGCTTTCATGGCACTGAAATTCCCCTTACATGAATCCAATTGAGAGATTATCGCGTGTGCTTAAATATTAATTACTAAATGAGCTCATTAAATCTAAACAGAAACTCATATGCCGTTTCATTGAAGTTTGATTAAGAGCTAAGAGAATGCAGAAAATGTGCAAACATTGATCAATGCCATGCCAAGACGCGTTGAAGCACTCATATATGCTAAGGATGGCCAAACTGCTTATTAACGAATGTATAAGACTTAACACTGTGCCAATTTGTCGAAATAAATATATTTTCAAATTAATAAAATGAGTTTTTCTAGTATTTTTGTAGAAAAATTCCAATATTTTGAAAAATCCATAATAAATTTACCAATTTTATATATATATATATATATATATATATATATATATATATATATATATATATATATATATATATATAATTAGGTAAAAGTCCATGCTGTATGAGGTTCTATTGAAGTCCACAGCTGTGGCATCGTTATTAATTTTAACTTGTGTTTTCTTAATATTTCATACAAATATTTTAATGGGGCCTTCGAAGGAAGAAAAAAAACACCCACGAATGACATGCTTTATTCCTAGAAGCCTTCCCACCATGTTAGGTTATCTTCGGGGAATTAAATGAACTTGGCTGCTGGGTTGTCAGGTCTACTCCGAAGAAAAGTATTATCGACCTTTATTACAAGGCCAACATGAACACCAGCTGCCGTGAAGACGAAAAGGCTCTCAAAGCCATTCTCCAACGTAAGTTGGCCCCAACCGACCCTAATACAAATATTAATCTAATTGTATCCTACAAGACCAAGAAAACAAGTAGTTGCATCATCAAGAACCGCTGTCTCCCTTCAAGGAGCGAACTCTAGGAGACTAACGCCGTGTATGAATATTCGTGCAAAGTCAGTGACTACGAACACCGCAATTCAAAGTACATCGGCGTAACCTCCACTACCCTGCAAGGCGACTGACAACTCACCTTCAAGATAGCGCGATTAAAAAACACGCCCACTCTCATGGCACTACCCTAACCCATAAAAAAACTAAATCAGGGCACATTCATCAGCCTGAGACTCCAAAACCGCACAAGATGGCGGATGGCCGAAGCCGTCATTATTCAAATGAAGAAACCGGCAATTAACGTGCAACTTCTGCCGGAAACCATAGTCCCGACATCTCGGCGTCTCCGAGTTGACCGCCTTTAAAGAAGCATGCTTTCAAACTTGATTTTCCTTTGCCTCCTTTACCAGAGAACTAGATCGGAGCGACAAACAGTCAGACCTTTTTTTCTTTTTTTCAGAAGAAGTACAGCTGACGGTTACTCCTGCCCTCTGTACCCCTCCCACGATCGGGAAGGGGGGCACAGAAGAGGAGGAGGCCCGCGGCAGACTTGCTCCTGGAAAAACTCCCCACACTTCTGCCCCTATTTTCAAGTGAACCGATAGTGAAATGCATAATGGGAAGTCCAGAACAAGCTTTAGAAGAAGGTTAATAGTGGAAGACGGAGAGTTTTGAGTTAAAAGAGGACAGAGTGGTGAGGAGGCAGATTGCGCAACCTCGGTAGTCAAAGATAGAAAGGGTGGCATACCCTTACCCGAGGGACAAGGGGGACCTGCTGATTAACGTGGATTCCAAACTACCGTCATGCATTTACTCATCATTTATCATTGTTATTTCCTTTCCCACACTTTAGCACCTATGTTCCTCATACAGAAGCTGGAGGACCGCCTAATCTCTGTTCCTTTATTCTCTTCATCTTTTATTAATGTGTTTATTGTAGCATTCATGCCATTTTGAGTTATCGCTGAGCTTTGTTTATGTATTGTTATGTTACTTGTTTTTACTTTCCTTACTTTGTTTCACTTTCCCTTGTTGTTATCACTTTTTCACTTTAGTTTCACTTTGTTCACTTGTTTTACTATTAACTTACACTTCACTATCATTTTTGTTAAAATTTTAATAATATAGTTCACTTATTACACTTCTAGTTTACTATGTTCATTTTATTTCTGTTTTACTCTTAATTTTCACTTCACTATCATTTTTGTTAAATTTTTTAATATAGTTCACTTATTATACTTTTAGTTCATTTTGTTCGAATAATTTCTGTTTAAACTTTTGATCTGTGTTGTCGTTTTAGTCGGTTGTTTATTCTTATTTAGGTTGTTTAAATTCGGTGGGCTTAATAGGGTATCAATCTGGTGTCTTGGTTGGTTATTTGATTGGTTAAGTTTGTATATAGTCGGGTAAATATCTTTATCGTTATGGCTGTTCCTTCTCTCTTTTAGAATTTCTATTTAAGTAAACATGGGAACCTCTTTGATTCTCAGCTGTTGTCTGCTGCTGGGAAATCAAGTGTTAAAGGGAACTCCAGCTCCGGTGTTCATGTGCTCTGCAAATATCGGAGATAGATCGTCTATCTTCTTCCATATTTTCTCCGCTCTGTTCCTGATATTGATATTGAGCGTTTCTAATCCTGCTTCTTGGTGTAGATCATGTAAGTTTCTCTTATCTCTCTTACTTGTGTTGATGATTAGGTAGAGAGCTTTATTTTGTATTCTCTGGATTTCCAATTTTTTTATCCTTGTTTCACCGTTGATAAGGGTTGGCGGGTAGAGTAGTACCACTCTTCCTAGTGCAAGATAGATTTTTCTTTTATTTTTCATGCATAACCCTTTTAGATTGTACAGTAGGTTAAGCATCGGAATCACCTTGTTCTTCCTCTCAGTTATATGTTGTTTGTAGCCCCTTTTTGTTATGCTGAGTCCTACCACTTTGCCCTCACTATGATGTCTGTAGTTCTAAACTCCAACTACAATTTCAGCTGTTTTGTTCCTGACAATTAAGATTATTGTAAATTTACTCCAGTTCGTCCTTATCTTTCAGTCTCTTTCGTAGTTGTTAAAGTTGCTGATTTCTAAAGCTGTTGTCCTTGCCTGAAAGCATCCATTCCTGTACGGTATGACGACAAGTTGGCTTATGTCGTCCGCGAACTGTATGTTTAGGAAACCAGGCATTGTTGGGGGTGGCAGGTCTGATATGTATATTGAATACAGCCTGGGGCTGAGACAGCCCCCCTGCGAAAGTCTAGCTTCCAATTTGAATTCTGGTCCTGAATAATCATTGATTCTCACATATGCTCTTCTTTCTGAGACATTATCGCAGAGAATCCTCTCCAGATGGCAATTCCTCTGGAGATTTAAGATCTTATATTGTGTCGTAGAATTGCTCATAGTCTGGTCCAATAATTATTCTAGTCCTTGATCTGGACACACCGCTTTTGTTTTAGTCGGTGGTATTGACCCTATGACTCAATCCTACGATCATATATATATATATATATATATATTGGTAGGCTTTAATTCCTACTGAACGTGCGAAAGCTGGTTAAAGGCGTGTTATGCCGTAGCCAGGATTCTCACTATAAAAGTCCCACTTGTTACTGGTGGGAGGTTTGTGATTCTTAAATTCTAAGAGTGCAAAATACAGGTTGAATGAATTAGCCGAAGGAATGCTTAATTAAAGTCTTGCCAAGGGTACGTCAAAAGGGAGGAGACACAAATAAACACACGTACTCAAAATAAACTTTACTTTACACGAATATAATAATTAGCAATAGTTAACAGGCAAAATTAAGGATTAAATATTAAACAATGACGTTAAGCGTCTAGATTTATAATGACTCAATGGGAGTATCAATCACTGTTAAATAAAAAAGGTAATTTAAGAATAGAGGGACACTGGGTTTACAGATTACCATTAATTGATGGATTGGAGAGACGACTACTCAGGTCCAGATGGGGTGGTTCGGGTGGCGTTAACACGAGTTCTTGGGGAGAGGGGGGGGGGGATAAGACGACGGTTCGGGGCTGCTGCCTGCAGTTCCGGTTAGTTCACTCCTAACTGGATGTGACACTAACAAATAGTAACTTCCAGTAAGTATTTGGATGTTCCTTTTCTTACTCAAGTTACGTAGAGCAACATAGCGTACTCTTCTAGTCACAGACTCTGCGGGGCGGGATTTACTTCTAGGAACACTTTTAGACAGTGACCAGGTTGACTCGACGGCGCGTTGGTAGTCGATACGTTACGGCAACGACTTTCATTCAACGTGAGGATTACGCGAGTAGATTTGGGACACTGCTGTGGAGAGGTAAATGGCGATGTTATTTATATCGCGCATTGTGGGAAATCGAGAGAGATATCCCATTCACGACAATTCGCTTATCGCAGCGCCTTCCGGACAATCTCCATGCTATCATAAAGAAGGCAAATAAGATTTAAGCTTCTTTAAGAGATAGGCGTTCTTTCGTCCGACTTCCTGTCGCCAGTTGGGAGAAGGGTGGAGGGAGAGAGAGAGGAGACGAAGGTCGACTCAAACGACAAATTTCTTTCGTTCCCGCGATTGTCTGGCGGAATGTGAGTATGTACGTTCCATACCCTCACACGCCTACTTATTTCGAGGAACATTATTCTGCTATGAAATAAGGAATAATGTGAAAATTAACTTCCCTGGTGGAATTTGTCATTATCTTCCTCGACTCGAACAATTGAGTCGGTAATTTTAAAAACCGTTAGGAATTTACCTTAGTATCTAATGGCTACAAAATATTGCTGCTACGTCAGTTTCTCTAATTTACATATACAAAACCAAACCAAACACATAGGAGTATAGGCAAGAAATAATTATTAATATAAAGAGATACACACAAAAAAATAAATAATTGACTATTAATCGCTATCTGAAATTGGGTTTCTCGAAAGGCTGTCTGCGAGTACATTGTCAGACTCTTTTAGATACCTGATTTCATAACGGTACTCCGCTAGCAATAACGACCAGCGCATTAGCCTGCCGTTTCCGTTTTTACAAGTTTTTAAGTAGGCTAACGGTCTATGATCAGTCTCTATGAGGAATGGACGACCTACCAGATACATCGTAAATTTTGTAATCCCAAAAACAATCGCTAGAGCTTCTTATTCCTCTGTAGCGTATGCCCTTTCGCGAGCCGTCAGTCGGCGACTCGCATAGCTTATAGGAGCGGGTTCTTGGTCCTCGTCGAATTGGGGTAATACGCAGCCAATACCCAGTTGGGAGGCATCTGTCCTTACGCCAAATTTCTTGTGTGGGTTCGGCAATTTTAAGATTTGGGCGGAGACTAGCTTCTTTTTGAGTTCTTCAAAGTGCGCTTCGGCGTCAGGGTTCCATTGGAGGGGGTCCAGAAGTTTCTTTTTTAGCAGATCGTTTACGGGAGCTGCTACAGAAGCGAATTGGGGTACGAAGCGGCGGTAAAATGACGCATCACCGAGGAATGACCGTAATTGCTTCTTGGTGCGCGGTAGGGGTATATTTACAATAGCCTTTACCTTCTCTTTCTGTGGGGCCAGATGACTTTCGCCTATTTTAAATCCAAGGTATTCTATGGATTTATAAGAAAAATGGCATTTTGAGGGTTTAATAGTTAAGCCATGATGCTTCAAGCGTTCTAAAAGCGGGTGGAGGGACAATATATGGTCGTTCCATGAACGTGTAGCCACATACACGTTATCAAAATAAAAGGAAACGTTTTTTAAACCGTCTATTACACGGCGCATTATGCGGTTGTAGCTACTGCAGGCAGTAACTAGGCTGAAAGGAAGATGAGTGAATTCCATTAAGCCTTTGTCTGTAGGAAAGGCTGTTAGTTTCCTCGCTGATGCCTTTAGGGGGTCTGATAATAGGCCTTACATAGGTCTATCTCAGTGATGTAGGTGGCTCATTCGAAGAGATGTAAATTTTTGTCAATTAGGGGGAGAGGCTTGGCGTCGAAGACGGTGACGGTGTTTAACTTCCGAAAATCGACCGATCCGTGTGTTTTCTTAACGGGGTAGGGGCCTTTCCATTGGAAGAGAAGTTTATGGGAATCCGATGGGAGTAAGAGTAGAACTTTATCTCTGGGCATCAGTTTTCTGTGTTTGGCCTTTAGATCAAAGTATGTCTGATACTTTCCCATATTAATTTCGGAATTTCTGACTGCTATGTCAGAACACATTTTTAATCTTTCCCTTAGTTCGAGGACGAAGGAATAAGTGTTCCTTAATTCTGGACACAAACGGGAATTTGTCCATAACTCCTTCAAAATACTGAGGGAACCGCACACGTTTCTCCCGTACAGGAGCTCAAATGAGGAAAATCCGATGGTCCTATGGGGAATTTCGCGGCATGCGAATAACGCAACTGGCAAATATCGGTGCCATTCTTGGGGTGATTCCATGCAAAGCTTCTTAAGGACGCTTTTCAAGGTCGCATTGAACTTTTCACACATGCCGTTTGCACTCGGATGGAAGGGGGTGGTAAAAATAGGTTTGATTTGGAGCAGGGTGTTCATATGTTCCATGAGCTCAGGGGTAAACTGGCGTCCTCTATCTGACAAGATTTCTTTGGGCAATCCTACTCGAGAAAAAATGTAAATAAGGGCTTCAGAGCAAGAGATACTATCGATCCTTTTTAGAGCGACAGCGTCTGGAAATCGAGTAGCGCAGTCTATCAGGGTTAGTATATCCGTATGACCTTCGGCGGAAGGGGGGTGGATTGGTCCGATGAGGTCGATGGCGACTCTCGAGAAGGGCTACGAAATGACTAGGGTTCTTTGCATGGGAGTTGGGGCTATTTGACCTTTTGCAGTGGTTTTCTGACACAAGTCGCACATTTTGCAGAATTCTGCAATATCTTTGACCGGGCTCAAAAAAGTATTTAAATACTCGCTGACAAGTCTTGTTATGACCGAAATGACCGGCCATGGGACTTTGATGTGCTACCTGCAGGATTTGGTCTACATGTGTTCGCGGAATACACATGACCTTGGAAGGTATGTCCGAATCATCTCGTGAGGTGCGAAATA
This sequence comes from Ceratothoa steindachneri, assembly GCA_963969495.1. Taxonomy (NCBI): domain Eukaryota; kingdom Metazoa; phylum Arthropoda; class Malacostraca; order Isopoda; family Cymothoidae; genus Ceratothoa; species Ceratothoa steindachneri. The sequence continues at coordinate 65,569,122 of OZ018324.1, read as the reverse complement.
GAAAGGAGTCGTTATTGATGTACCTTATGGGTCGGTTCCCTCGAACGATCACCTCTTCGTTCTTTCGGGCCTTTTCCCAAAGGGATTGAAGTAAAAGGCAGCTCTGCTGAGCTCTGAGGAATTGTACATTAGTCGTTGGGACCTCTAAAGGGGCCTCTGGGGTGAACAGGCGCGTTGAGGGAGAGGCCTCGCGGTTAGCTTGCGCTGGAGTGACGACAGCTTGAGTAACTTCACTCGGGGAGAGTAGTGCGCTCTGGCCAATGAGTACCAAGCAAATTTGATGGAAGCTGCCACTACGTCGGCCCAACCAGTGAAATATTTACACTGTACATGGCAGCGAATTACCGGGAATCTATTTTCTCGACCCAAGAAATCGTGTACAATTGCGTACTTCTTATGTTGGGGGTCGACCGGGGGCAGCAATTTTTCCGACACCACAATGCATGTGCACCCGATGTCTCTGACGAGGGTAGACACTTTACAGCCATTGATCGAGCCGGTTTCGAAATTTAGTCCTCCGGGGGTACTCTTGTTGAACAGGAAGTTCACTTGAAATTCCTGTGGGGATGGAGACGAGGGACATGACGTAAGCGCGGTTAGCTGTTCCGGGGGAAGGGTAGCAGTTACTTAGTGGACTTGTTGGCTCTGGGTGGGACGTAGGCTGGAATTCTGTACACATTGGGAGTTATAATGGCTAGGGGAACCGCAGGAGTAGCATATAACCTGCTTATTCTGGTGCTGGTTATTGTAAGGGGTTTTGAATACTGGGCTTTTTCTGTCTTCGTGGACTACAAAAGGCTTATTCTTTGGCCTGAACGGGGCTGTGGTCTTTATCAATGGAGAAGGTTTACTTTGTTGGAACTTTCATTGACTAAATTTATTCTTCGGGGATGGGGGACTATTTTTCCGGGTATCCTGTGGGTATAGGCGATGATTTGTCGCATGTAGATCGGCTTCCTCGAGGCATTCTTGAAAGGTAGACGCTTGGCGGTCTTGCACGAATGCTTGGATCTCCCGGTAGAGGGTGAGCAACAGCTTGGTCTTTTAACATAAAGTCAATCAGGGCCTCATACTCCGATTCGACTTTGGAGGATTCTAACCAGAACTGGAGGTTTCGTTTCAGGATATATCCAAAATGTTGGTAAATTTGACCGGGCTGGATTTTAGCCGATCTAAACTTAGCGCGGTAGAACTGAGGGTTCAAGTTGAAGGCGGATAGCAATTCGGCCTTCAAGGTGCTATAGACTATTGTAGCTTCGTGTGGTAACTAGATGAAAATTTCTCTTAAGCGCGTACTGAGCAATGGGAGCAATCTTCTCACTCCTTCGGATTCTAGGGTCCATCCGTTTACCTCAAAGATCTTTTCAAAATGTGTCAAGTATGAGCCCAAATCTTCTTCGTCTTTATATTGGGGAAGTTTTAATAGCGGGGTCTTGGATTGATGATCACGGGATCCAACAGAACTGACTTCAACTTGGTCTCTAATTAATTCCCTTTCATGTTTTCGAATCCTTTCTCTTATTCAAATTCTAAATCTTCTCTTATTCTCCTTTCTTCTATTTCTAACACTTCTTTTCTTCTCCTTTCTTCCAATTCTAACTCTTCTTTTCTTACTTCCATTTCTTACACTTCTTTTCTTCTTCTTTCTTCCAATTCTATCTCTTCTTTTCTTATTTCCATTTCACGTGCTCTTTCCTCTCGCTGTTCGCTTTAGACGAATTCTTTTAGTTCCTGTCCTGTGAGAACGAGAGCTTATCCTTGCTTGACGAAAACTTCGAACGATTGTCTGGCGGCATGTGAGTATGTACGTTCCATACCCTCACATATTGCATTCCTCCGACCCAGACTTTGTCGAATACTTTTTCTACATCTCTCAGGACCAGATCGATTTGGTTATTCTCTGCTTTGGTCTTTCCTATTTTCTCTGTTATTATGACAAGTGCTAGTGTGGTGTCTTTGCCTTTTCTGAATCCGAACTGATAATCATTATAAAGGTCATTTTTTTCAAGATATTCTTTTAGTCTTGTGCTAAGGATTTTCTCAAAGACTTTGCCCATGAAGTTCAATAGCGATATTGGAAGGTAACTGGTCAGGTAGTTTGGTGGTTTTCCTGGCTTTGGGACGAATATCATTTCCGCTAGTTTACAGCTATCAGGGAAGTAACCGGTGTTTTAGCACGCGTTAAAAATAATCTTTTAAAAGCTCTGATAATTATGTTAGGTGCTTTGCTAAGATTAATTCTTGGCATTCCTGAGGGTCCTAGCGTTTTCTGTTTGAATGATTGTATTACGCCTTTGATCTCTTCCGCTGTAATTTAGGCCCCTGTACCCAGAATTTCCTCCCTTTTTCGCTCTACACTTGGTGCTGGAGTGATCTTGTTTATGTTTTCTTGCAAGACTGTGTGGACAAATTTGTCTATCTCTGGATTGAAGTCTTCTTCCTTCTCTGGTGTTATGGAGAACACTGATTTCCAGTGATTATGACAAAGTTCTTCTGTGGTCCTCTCTTCTTGGATCTTTTCTCCCCGTTCATTCTTACTTTTATTTTTTCTCTTGGGGGTTTGCGTTTAAGTCTATTTATTAGTGTCCAGTTCTTTTTTGGTCTTCTTTCTTCGTCTATTTTCTCTATTAGGCTATCTGAGCTATCCAATTTTATTTGTTTCTTGTAGCGCTTAGTTTCCCCTCAAAAATTTCCCGCACATATTTGCCGAATTTTTGTAATACTTATGTTCGCGTAGAAATACTATATATAATGTGTTAAGAATTAAGAGAGAACTTTAGGAGAGACAGATATAGCTCAAAATTGCAGAGGTGGTCAAATTTAAAGATCACACTCACGTTTCAAGGTCATTTGTGAATCTACAGAAATGGCTTCAAGGATTATGGAAAAGGGACTTCTTGCCTTCAACATGAAGATCCCATCCGCAAACATACAAAGAGACGTCTTCACAAGTATACAGATATGCTTCAGATGTTATGCGTTGGTAGAACATACAACGCAAAATTGCCCCCCAAAAGACCTTATAATCTGTTCTGAATGTGGAACTGAAGGCCCTTCTTGGCGATACTGCAACAACACAGATAAAAGATGCATTAACTACCAAGCGGGACACATAACTATGGCCATGATTTGTCCCAAAATAAGAGAAATTATAAAGAGGGAAGAAACAGAGTCAAGCAGAAATAATACGAACGTAAATAAAAACTAATACGCAGCAATGGCAAAAAGTGACCAACAAGGACCGGCAACTCAGATTATTTTAGATGGTACGCTCAACGTTAAAATACTTACTTGTATGTTACATGCCCACGTGATGAATATAGCTAACCCTCGAAGTTATGCAGCAACAGTCAACAGCATATTACAGGAAAACGGGCTCTAACCGATGAAATTTCCCAAAGAAGTCGACTCATCGGCCATTTTCAGAATCAAAGTCACAGAAAAGACAAAACATGAGTTAATCAAATAGGCAAAAGGAAATCAACAGGCACAAGCAGCAGAAGAGGACACAATCAGCGAAGACTCAGAGACTGAACACTACTCCGACGACACAGAGCAAGAGTGACGCGGGTTATGGCAGGAAAGCCTAAAGAAAGGACATATCTAAATCGGCAAGTAAGAGGCGTCCATCACCCAGAGATCAAGTACCAGAGGGACCCTCAAATAAAGTAAGCAGATGGAGAACCCAGGAGAAACGAAAGAACAACCAGAAAAAGAAGAAACATCGATAACTTAAAAGATAGGACAAACTAAACGGAAAACGAATAAACGAACGGAAATGGACAATTGGATTATGGATATTAAGAAATTAAAAATACTACAAATAAAACATGCGGATGGAATGCAAAGGAAATTATGTACGGAATCTTATTCAGAAAGATTGACCCAGATGTTATACTAATATCAGAACGTGGAACACAGAAAGCGAGAAATTAAAGATATGGAACTACAATGTTATTAACACAAATCTTTCAGGAGAAACACAGGACGGAGCGGCAATAGCAGTCAAGCAAGGATTGAAGTACAAAACAATACAACTATTGATAGATGCATATTTAGCTATAGAAATTAAAATGGAATTAAGCAACATCTTCGTCACAACTAGGTATCAGCCACCCAAGCGCCCCCAATAAACGTTATAAAACTTTTCAACTATAGGATACCAGTCATTTTGATGGGCGATTTAAACGCCCATTGCGGAGCTTCTGGGTACAGAAATAAAGAGTCGGAAAACAACTTAACACGCTTATCAATAAACGTATACTGCAAAAACTGGGACCAAATTTCCCTACATACTTACGAAGAGATCACACAACGAAACCGGACATCTGCCTGGCTAACTTCAACCGGCCCTTTAACTATTTTATGGAACCAGTGGATGTTCCTTGCAGTGGGCACACTGTGACTCCAGTGTCGATGAACAAGAATCCTATACAAATCCTTTCAAAGAAATGGAAGGCGTACCATAGAGCGGATTGGGATAAATACAAAGAATTACTTCAGACGTACGTGCCTAGTCCACTCGGGGAAGCCAATCTAGAGGAAATCGACGGGGAGTTGGATAGGATCAGAGAAGAAATTGAAGGGGCAGCGAAGGGGGCCGTCCCCATTAACTCGTTCAAAACTATTTAACAATTTAAGTGGACACCAGAAATGATAGCTTTGAGCGAGGAGGTCGGCCAGGCGGCAGAACATAAAAGAAGATTCGAAACATCAGAGGAAGCATACAACGCACTATGGAGATAGAAAAGAGAACTAATAGCACTAATTTATGAAAATCAGAAAGAGAAATGGGATCAGCACATGGAGAAAATAAATGTGGAAACATCACAAAGGGAATTTTGGAAACATATCAACAGATTAAAGACTCGGACAAAAAGGGATAAAATGAAAATTAAAGATGCAGTGAACAACATTTTAGAAGATAAGGAAGAAATAGAGGCATTATTTAGAGAGCACTAGAGAAATGTATTCAAAATTAGCGAAGAAGAGAATAAGAGGACTATGACATTGATCTCGAACATCAGATCGGAATAGACGGAATAGACGCAATCATTATATCTGAGAAATTAAAAGAAACCATGAAGAACTTCCGACAGAGAGCCCCGGGCAGATCGGGACTCACCAGATTAAATTACATCGAAACATCCCCGAACATACTGGAGGGAGTGAGAAACATCTTCAATACGTGCTTGAACACGGGCTACTGTCATGATAAACTCAAAGTGGCGAAGATGATATTCATACCCAAGGGGAGAAGACCCTTAGATCAAGTGGATAACTACCGCCCCGTCTCGCTGCTATATTTCATCGGTAAAGTATTGGAAAAAATAATAAATAACAGACTGTCCAAATTCGTCGATTATAATGGCCGAGGAAACAGCTGTCAATTTGACTTCAGGAAAAAACAGAAGCACGGAGATGGCACTTAGAGTCATCCTTGAAAAGATAGCGAAACAGAGAGAGAAAAAATGAGCGTAGACATTGTATGACGGGACGTCTCCAAGGCATTCGACAAAATTTGGCAGAGGGGTATAAAACTCAAGATACTCATTTAGGTATGAACCACAAAATCGAAAGGATTTTATGTGATTATATAATGGAGAGACGTGCTTATGTGGAAATAGGACGACATCAGGGTGAATATTCGAGCTCGCTGAGGGTTTGCCCCAAGGCGGATGTCTGAGTCAGTTTCTCTATTCAATCTACATAGCAGATATACCCCCTCCAAGAAATAAAGGCTGCTTGAACATCTAATTTGCCGACGGCGTCACTCAAATCATTGTTTGCCCCTACCGGAAAGGCCCAATGCAAGCTAGAAATACTGCAGAAGAGATAAGAAGCATTCATAAATACGAAAAAAAATGGAAAATTAAAACCAGCTGGGATAAATTTAAAATGGTACCCGTGTACAGGAGGAGCATCCCAGATGTATATGTAGAAGGACAGCACTACAGATACGACAAAGAATGTAAGGTACTCGGACTAACCATTATGAAATCAAGTTATAAACAGCACGTAACTGAGAGGGTTAATCGAGGGAAGAGCGGCCTGGCATTACTATAAAAGTTAGTTAACCTAAGCATTAAAAACAACCATAGCGATGTACGCGAACTCGGGAACTAACCTAGTAAGAGGCCTAAAAGTCCAAACAAAGCTATCTACTTAATAACAAACACCAGAAGAGGAGAAAGAAAAAGACTACGAGACCTGTATAGGAAGGCAAGGATAGAGCCACTTAACAGAATAATTGCAAAAAGAGCAAGGAAAGTCTTAGAAAAGAAACATAATGAAATAGGAGTTGAATTAGCCAACCAAATTGCCCAAAGAGAAAGATGGAGATCACAGATTATTCCCAAGTTTCCCAACGATCGTTGGGAAACTTATAACTGGGATAGGAATACGAAAGAATAGATAGAAAGATAGAAACCTACACCAGTTTTTAGTAAGAATATTCACTAATAACGGTTTGAACGCCTCATAAATACCAATACTACTTTCTAACTTTATCACGCTAGCTATACTACCTAAAATGGACAGAGATAAGCCTGACCTACAGGAAATTAGCATCTCTTTGCAAACCTCTTACTTCCTTCAGCCTTCTGCATCTATTTGTTTTTTACTATCATATTCGCACATTGGACTTACATTGATACGTGGGACAGGGGTCACGATAAACTGTTATAATTATAGTTAGAGATAAAAGACACATTGTGGTTCGGATTCCACGTTAAGCTGTAGGTCCAATGACTAACTGCCGTACTCACAGTGCTTGGAGCCTACTTTGGCTCTAGACAGTGTTACTTTGGGGATCTATAAAAGCATAGCGGGCCTCCCCCCTTCCTTCTTGGCAGCTCCATGAACACCAAGGGGGGCGGGGGCGGGTCGGAAGAGCTGTTCTTTGTCTCCCACCTCTCTTTTCATTTCATTTCATTTCATAATTCCATTTCTTTTAATTCCCAGAAGATGACCTAACAAGGTCGAAAGACGTCTAAGTATAAAACATCTCATTGGCGGATGTTTGTACTCGCTTCGAAGACCACGTTAAAATATTTGTAAGAAATATAAAGAAAATACAAATTAAAAATAATAACGCTGCCACAGCTGTGGACTTCAATAGAACCTCTCTCTCTCTCTCTCTCTCTCTCTCTCTCTCTCTCTCTCTCTCTCTCTCTCTCTCTCTCTCTCTCTATATATATATATATATATATATATATATATATATATATATATATATATATATATGTATATATATATATATATATATATATATATATATATATATATATATATATATCAAGTAATGGCTTCGCCACTCCCTCTGACGGGGGATCTTGCGCTTCGCTGCTGAGATTAAAATTTAAAATCTAAAAAAAGCAGCCATGGTTAAATTTTTATAAAATTTCTGAACTTCACCAATTATAATAATTTTAAAAAGGAACTCTAAACTGAATTTCCCCCCTTTTGTAAACTTCACCATTTGTAATTCTTTGGGTTTTAACAAAATCACCAAATTTCGATACTTATATTTATTTCTGAAATTCACCATTTCGTTTTTTGATATTATAAAAGAATTATTAGAAATAACTTTGATAAAAAACATACGTCATTACCAATCTAAGATGAAATTATTATTCAAAATCCCCTTCTTAAATTATAGATGATGATGATGATGATGACAATGTACAGGTATTAGGTAACGCACCCTTTACTCCAGCCTTTTCGTCCATATGTAAAATTGTTATCATAGATTTGAATTTAACCAAGCAGAAATTATATATAATTCTAACTATTATACATAAAGACGGATTGCTAGTCAATATTATAATTATTAGCAAGGTTGATAACAATAATATTTCGGAAGGAAAATAGAAATTTAACAAAAATATTTCAAAAATTGTCACCTGATCCATTTAAAAACCGCCTAAATCAGTCAATTCCAGGATTAAAGTTGCTCTACGATCCATATCTATTTATATGTTTCATTGTATTCACCATTTTTTGGTCGCGTACAAGTCTAGTCGCGAGTGACTGTATATCTCACTATGTCGATCGGTGTCCGTTTTGCTTTATTCGTTTTTGCAATAACATTCTAACTATTCGGACGATTCGAACGAAATTTGAAAACCTCATCTTCTTTTACATTCTCTTTCGAAGGCTATAATTGCGAAAGTCCTGCCAAGGTTAGCAGGGAATTATTTTGTTTTGGCAATAACCTCATAAATATGCGGCCGATAGTCTGTTAGTCTAGACTAGTCTATAATATGCTATAGTCTGCTAGCCAACACTAGAATAGGCTACACCATGCTAAGCTATGCTAAAATATAATGTACAAAGGTAAGAAATACTATGCTAATTTAGGCTATAAAATACTATGCTAGGATTGCATATAGTCTTTTCGCCTAGACAATACTAAGCTATGACTAGGATAAAATAAAATAGTATAGGCTATACTCGTCTAGAATAGTTAATACTAGGCTAGATTATACTATGCTAGGCTAAGCTATGCTATGCTAGACAGGGCTATTCTATGCTATGCTATGGTAGGCTAAAGTAAAATAGGCTAGGGAGGGCTATGCTTTGCTATGCTAGGCTATTTTATGATAGGTAATACTATGTTAGGCTACAATTGGGCAGATATCCATGCTTTAATAGGCTAAGCTATGCAAGGTTATTCTAGTCTAGCGTATGGTATGCTATACTAGTCTAGGATATACTAGGCTAGGCTATAATATGATACGCTTGACTATATTATGTTAAGTGTGGTTATGCTAGGATAGTATATACCAAGCTACCCTATATTATGCTAGGCTAGGCTGTCCTATGAAAGAATATAATGGCTAGGTTATAGTAGCCTATTCTAGCTTGGCTATACTAGGTGAGGCTACTCTAGGCGAAGCTAGGCTAGGCTCTATCATGCAATGCTAAGCCATACCTAGTTATGGTAGGCTAGGATATAGTAAGCTAGGCTACACTAGGCAATGCTATACTAGGCTAGGATAATCTAGAATATACTATAATATGCTTAGTTAGACTAGGGTCTACTAAGCTATTTTAGGCTATACTAGGATACGATAGGCTAGGCTATACTAAGCTAGGGTAGGATAAAGTAGGCCATACTGTCCTAAGTTATACTAGGCTAGCTAGATTATACTAAGCTAGGCTAAGCTAGGCACGGCACATCTGGGCTATTCTATTTTAGCCAAGGATATTTTATATTTTGCTACGCTTGGCTATACTAGGCTAAAACAGGGTAGGTTATACTATGCTATGATATACTAGGCAAGATTAGGCTAGGCTATTCTAGTCACGAGCGACTCTATATCTCACTATGTATTTAGTTTGGTCCTCGTTTTGCTTTTTTCTTGTTTTTGTAGTAACATCATTAATATTTATTCGTCCCCGATTCTAACGAATTTGAAACCCTTAGGTTGTTTTACATTCAATTTTAAATGTTATAATTGCCACAGTCCTGCCAAGGTTAGCCCGTGAATTATTTTGTTTTGGCAATATCATCATTACCATTCCGCCGATTCTAGCGAAATCTGAGACGCTTATGCTGTTTTACATTCTCTTTCGAATGATTAAATTCCCCAAGTCTTCCCAAGGATAGCCCTGTAATTATTTTGCTTTCGCTATAACATCATAACTCTTTTGCCGTTACTCTGCTAGATTAGACTAGACTAGGTTATATAGTGCTAGGAAACCCTAGGTTAGGCTATACTATAGTATTATAGGCTAGGCTCTACTATGTCAAGGTACGCTAAGATATAATGTACAGGGGTAAGATATACTATGATAATTTAGGCTATAAAATGCCATACTAGGATAGCATATAGTATGTTAAGCTAGACAATAATAAGCTATGCTTCACTAGGGTATAATAGAATAGTATGCACCATACTTGTATGGGATAGTTAATGCTATGCTAGGCTAAGCTATACTAGGCTAGACAGGGATATACTATGCTATGCTAAGGTAGGCTAGGCTAGGTAATACTATGTTAGGCTACGATAGGCTGGCTAACCAAGGCTATAATAGGCTAAGCTATGTAATGTTATTCTAGTCTAGGGTATGGTATGCTATACAAGACTAGGATATACTAGGCTAGGCTATGATATGATACGCTTGGCTATATTATGTTAGGTGTAGTTATGTTAGTATAAACTATACCACCTAGCCTATAGTATGTTAGGCTAGGCTATTGAATTCAAGGATATAATGACTAGGCTATATTACCATATTCTATCTAGGTTATACTAGGCTAGGCTACGTTTCTGGCGAAGCTAGGCTAGGCTCTGGCATGCAATACTAAGCCCTACATAGATAAGCTATGCTAGGCTATAGTAAGGTAAGCTACACTAGGCAATACTACGCTAGGCAAGGCTATATTAGGCTAGCCTACGCTAGGCTATACTATAATAGGCTAGCTTAACTAGTCTCTACTAAGCTAGGTTAGGCAATAATAGAATAAGATAGGTTTGGTTATACTAAGCTAAGGTAGGATAAAGTAGACTATGCTATGATAGCTTATACTAGGCTGGTAGATTATATTAAGCTAGGTTAGGTTACGCCCGGCACAGCTAGGCTATTCTATTTGAGGCTAGGCTATCCTATGTTTGGCTAGGCTTAGCTATACTAGGCTAAAACATAGTAGGTTATACTATGCTATGCTTGCTATGATATGTTATTCTATAATAGGCAAGTTTAGGCTATGCTATGCTAGACAAGCTATCCTGATGATTACTTGGCCTTCAGTACTACCACCCCACCAGTGGGATTTAACCTACATTTGCTTTTAAAATTAGGACAACACGCGACATGAACACATATGAACACCTAACTTAAAAATAGGAGAGTTGTTGCCACCTTAATTCCAAATTCTGGTTGACGTTATGAAATGTATCTTGTAAAGGATATTTACCCTGAAGTGCTTGAAAAGTGGGAACGAGGGAACAGTTCTTTTCTAGCGCCCGTTATAAATTCAAGAGTCACAATCTTAAACAGATCCAAAAGAAGTTGGAGAGCTACGGGCCTAAGACACTTTCATTACAAAACTAGCCAACCTGTCGATATCCTCATGCGTAATTGTAGAATTGTTTTTTTTCTGTGAATCTGGTTGCCTTGATTGCAAAAACGAAACTCAAATGAATTTAACTCCCCTATGGAAATGAAGATCTCTCTGAAGGAACTTGCTTTTATTAAGGTCAGAGAAAAATTATTAAATTCTTTTGGACCACATCATGTTTGCTTTCGAGATTAACTTGATTAAAATAGACAAGTCAATAAGTAAAAGCGACAGGAAGGTGAAGGGAGAAGAGTTGCTTACTATAATTAGGCCAATGTTTTAATGCTCAAGATGGAAAGGATTGAATTTATGAAGTGACATTAAAAATACCAACCACATCCTCAAATTCTATTAAAAAGCAACCCGGTAATTATGGGGGGGGGGAATCAAATAACATCATGACTATTCGGCTGATTCTAACGAAATTTGAAAATCTTATATTGTTTTACATTCTCTTTTAAATAGTATAATTGCCAAAGTCCTTCCAAGGTCAGCCTGGGAATTATTTTGTTTTGCCATTAACATCATAATTATTCGGCCGATTCTAACGAAATTTGAAACCCTTATGTTGTTTTACATTCTCTTTCCAATTATATAATCGTCAAAGTCCTCCCAATGTTACCCCGGGAATTATTGAAAGGTGTGAAGGTCGTAAGGTCATAAATCAAAATAAGTGAGGGCACGCTACTTTTAGGTTAGTAGATCTTTTTTCTTTCTGTTCTGGCTGATCATCCACCTTGATATACTGAAGTCGCAGAGCATACCTGGGTATTAATTCGTTTTCTATTATAAGTATTTATTTCAAGATAATTATTCGCGTTAATATTTGCATATATGTTTTTAGCATTGAAGTTCGTGTACGTCAGTAGAACCCATCCAATCCGAGTGCAAATAGATTACAAGTGAGGAGCGATTGGCAAATTAAAAAAGATAATGAGTTGATGGCAGAAACAGGCGGCGATTAAATATAGAGAGGTGTGTGCAATTTAAGTATAATGCAACTTTAGCTATCGAATAAATCTGAGTTAAGATGTTAAAAGACATGACATGAATATAATAGAAGAAAAACAAGGTCTGCTGACCAAAACGTCGCGTGCTTACACTCATTCTGATTTATGACCTTAAGACCTTCACAACATTCAATAATTACCAGACTAACCTTGGAAGGACATTGGCGATTCTATCATTCGAATGAGAATGTAAAACAACATGAAGGTTCGAAATTTCGTTAGAACCTAGCATAAAATAGAATAATATTGTTGTGCCGAGCCTAACTTAGCCAAGTTTAGTATAATCTATCAAGCCTAGTATAACCTACCATAGTATAGCCTACTTTATCCTACCTTAGCTTAGTATAGCCTAGTCTATGGTATCCTAGTATGGCGTAGCATATCGTATCCTAGTATTAAAGCCTAGCCTATCGTATCCTAGTATATCCTAGCCTAGCTTAGTAGACCCTAGTCTAACCTAGCATATTCTAGTATATCCTAGCCTAGCTTAGTAGACCCTAGTCTAACCTAGCATATTCTAGTATAACCTAGCTTAGCTTAGCGTAGTATAGCCTTGTCTAGCGTAGCATTCCCTAGTGTAGCATAGCATACTATAGCCTAGCCTAGTCTAAACAGATATGGCCTAGCATTGCATTCGAGAGCCTAGCCTAGGTTCGCCTAAAGTGGCCTAGCCTAGTATAGCCAAGCTAGAATAGGCTACTAGGGCCTAGCCAATATATCCATGTATATGATAGCCTAGATTAGCATCCTATAGGCCTGCGTGTTATAGACTATCCTAGCATAACCACACCTAACATAATGGAGCCCACTGTATCATATTATAGCCTAGCCAAGTATATCCTAGACTAGTATTACATACCCTTCCCTAGACTAGAATAACCTTGCATAGCTTACCCTATTATAGTTTTGGTTAGCTAGCCTATCGTAGCCTAATATAGTATTACCTAGCATAGCAGAGAATATTCCTGCCTAGCCTATTATACTTTTGCCTACACTAGCATAGCCTCATATCTTCTAGCCTAACATATTATATGCTATCCTAGCCTTGCATTTTACAGCATAAATTAGCATAGTATATCTTACACTTGTAGATTATATCTTAGCAGAAAATATTAGATCCTAGCCTATAATAGCGTAGCCTAACAAAACCTATTCTAGGCGTGCTTAAAAGCGTATAGCTTCCTATAACCTAGTGTAGTCTAGCAGAGTATCGGCCCAATAGTTGTGATATGATGGCCAAAACAAAATAATTCCTGGGCTAACTTGAGAAGACATTTGCAATTATATCATTCAACAGAGAATGTAAAACAACATGAGGTTTTGGAATTTCGTTAGAATCGGAAGAACAGTTGTGATGTTGTGATATATATATATATATATATATATATATATATATATATATATATATATATATATATTGTTTAATGTTTAACAGAAATCCCAAGGCGAGGAAAATAGCTGGTATCATCCTGTTTATTTACGGGCGATGTTTCGACCACAATACGGTCATCTTCTTAGGCCTAAAATACAAATAAACGAAACAAAATATTTTGTTTCGTTTATTTGTATTTTAGGCCAAAGAAGATGAACGTATTGTGGTCGAAACGTCACCGGTAAATAAAAAGGATGATACCAGCTATTTTCCTCGCCTTGGGATTTCTGTTAAACATTAAATTTAGGCTCTGTAGAAGCAATTCTCATCGATATATATATATATATATATATATATATATATATATATATATATATATATATATAATGAAAATTAATGCAATATCGCAAGAAAAGATGAGGAATTAAACCACATTCTCCGAAGACAATTTAATTCAGAACAGTTTCGGTGTATCTCACACCCTTTTTCAACTGACACTGGGCAGAAAATATATAAGAAAAATGCATATAAGCATAACACAAGATCCCCTCTTTTCCCCCAATCCCCTACTTGTGGCTAATCGGGGGGGGGGGGGTAGGCCTAAACATATTGAAGAGCTAGCATTTTACTATTTTGTAATAAGATCGCAAATAAACAAAATAGTAAAATGCCAGCCCTTCAATATGTTTAGGCCTACCCCCCCCCCCCAGATTAGCCACAAGTAGGGGATTGGGGGAAAAAAGAGGGGATCTTGTGTTATGCTTATATGCATTTCTCTTATATTTTCCGCCCAGTGTCAGTTGAAAAAGGGTGTGAGATGCACCGAAACTGTTCTGAATTAAATTGTCTTCGGAAAATGTGGTTTAATTTCTCATATATATATATATATATATATATATATATATATATATATATATATATATATATATGGAGGCAGATAATAAAGGAAACCAAGAGAGCTACGAGGTTCCTTACTACTGACGTTTCGCTCCGCGCAGGAGCTTACTCAGAGTGACAAGAACAATGACAAAAGATGAACTATGAACGAAGTAAGTGAGTAGTAAGTGTGGGTAGGGAATAAGAAAGGGTGTGGGGACAGTTAGCTGAAATTAGACAAATGGTGAAAAGAGATGCTAAGTGCCTGGTGATAAGGCCTATCGCTTTTATATTTTGTTGTTTTGTGGTTCCTTTGTTGTCGTCAGGATAGTTTACATTATTATGACGTTCAAGCCATTTGTCTTCAAAAAAATTAATGTCCTTAGATATTTTATGCGCATTTGCTGTTGCAGTAATAAATTACTTTAATCACTTTAGTGTTATTCTTAGTGTCTTTGTTTTTGTATATCTTGTATTGAGTGTAAATCGTTTCTTTTGTTTTGTTTTTCTTGGATGTCTTCTTCGGTATTTTGGGGTCTTCATCGGTGAGTTCTTGTAGACATCGTTGAGGTTTCACAATTAGGTATTCTTATTTGGTCGGGTTTCTTGGTTTGGGTAAAAACATTCTTATTCTTATGCGTAGAACGGCACTGCTGCTCCGCCAGCAAAAATCCCAGCGGAGCTCGGAAATCTGGCGCGACTTATGCCTCTTCTGTTATGGTTAATCATTTGGACCATATCATCCTCCAATTCTCGATTAACCAGTTCTAGCATATTCTTTGTCCGTTCTTCTATGACAACGTTAGTGGGATTTAACCGCGCCTCCCAGTGCAGGTCTTCCTGTCGTCTTCTTTCTCCCATATATATACCTTTAATTAGGATAATACATTTATTCCCCCCGCCTTATAGTTTCCTCTTTTATGTCTTCGAGACACACGAGGGGGCGGAAGTGGGGTATAGCAGCGTCGATCTTACAAGTGCATTGAGGATCTTTTTCTCATTGCTTTCACGAAGACTTCTGAAAAAATATGGAGATTTGACTGCAGCAGTGGCCTTGGCGATTCTTTCTTGGACGTGCTTCTTTTACCCGATTGAAATAATCTTCATTCCGAGTGCATTGCACACCGTAGTGTAGGGATAGCGTCTATCCTCTACCCTTACATCGTAAAGAAGTCTCTTGTAGACTACTCTGAACTTTTCCTGGTTCGTGCGGATCTTCCACTGGGCATCGTAGATGTTAAGGTTTTCAATTTCTGCTGCTCTCGTACGAGTTTGCCAAGGCGCATTCCTCCATGGATAAGTGATTATCTGGGTGAAATCATCGGCGAATTGAATGTTGAGGCAAGTGGGGTTTACAGAGGCTGGGACATCAGTGGTGTAAATCAAGTAGAGAGTGGGGGACAAGCACCCTCTCTGCGGGAGGCCCGCAGTGAGCGGAAACTTTGGTCCACCCGCGCACCCTAAACTGATGTACGCCGCTCTCTCCATAATATATTCACAGAGAGTTCTATCTAAGTTTTCCCCCTAGGCCCTGTCGTAAGATCTTGTACTGCATTCCCCGTTGCGACACCTTATCAAACGCTTTTGATACATCTCGACAAACAATGTCCAAGTAACTTCTTCCCGTTTTGCTTGGGCTAGTGTTTCCGTGATGACATTAATCGCCATCTCCGTACTTCGCTTTCTCCTAAACCAAAATTGATGTTTTGATGTTTCTATCTTCTTTTTTGTAGTTCGATCTTCTTCCCAGTCCATCCCTTGAGACTTCTGATCTTTGTCCATTATTATTTGTGAGGTACTTCGTGATCGACACCATCGATCGCATCATCCTATCGTCTCCATTGATATTCGAGTATCAACCAGATCAGTTCTTCTTTGATTTCTTTACTTCGTTGCATTGAGTGAACTGATCCATTCTTGATATTGATTTCATACAATAATTTCAGCTCACGGTATAAATCCTTGATGTATTCGGTCCATCTGTAAGAAGAGATGGTCCTATATGGTCATTACATGGTACCTGGACTGGTTCCATGTAGTAATTGAACGGCAGCTGAGACAGATGTCTGGTTTTGTGACACTTCCTGCTCTGACAAAGTTGGGAAAGTTGGGACTTATTCGCTGGGCAATATTTCTGCTCAGCAATAGTTCAAGGCTTCTTCCTATACAGTTAAAGGTCCTGTAACCAGATTCTCAGCATATGGCGTTCAGATCACCCATTAATAGAGTGGGGGTTCTTCTGCCAAATAGGCCAGAGAGAGTGTAAATTGGTAACACGTCTCTTCTTGGCGGTTGATATCCGGTAGCAATGATCAACTTTCCTGTGTCGAGTTCGACCTCAATCGCGAGGTAGGATTCTTCTTGATTTCTTATTTGCTTGTATTTAATCCCTTTTTTTATTGCAATAACGACACCGTCGAACCACTCCTGCCTATAATTTGTGATCAATACATCGTAGTTCCAGATTTTCATTTCTGCACTACGCGTGTCAATCCCCTGTTCTTTAATTAAGATGATGTCTGCATCAATTTCTCTGAATACATTTCCGTAAAGAGTCCTTTTCGTGGTCTAGCCGTTGGTATTAAATTCCAGTATTTTCCGTACATTCCGTAACATGTTGAATTGTTTTTACCTATGCTTCTTCTTATTCTTCTTTTTCATCTTTGGGTCTGATTGGTCGGTTTTCCTTCTTCGTAGGGGGACATGGGGTTTTGAACCTGCTCTTCGTAGCTCGTCGACGGGTGCAGGGGCCCTCCTCGTTTTCATAAGAGGATGATCCCTCCTCATTTTCAGCCCTTTCTTCTTCATCTTCATCGTCCTATTCGGATTCCTCCGATGAGGGAGCTTCGACGATCTCCTCCAGCCAAGATTTGACAGTGTTGTTTCTTATGATTGATTCCTTGAATACCTTGGGTCATTTCAGGGTCTGCAGGCATGATTATTGAAGAGAAATTGTTTTCTTTTATAAGTGCATTAAGTACTTGGTTGTAACAGCCAGGCTTCACTCCATTAGTCATATTTGCATGTGTAATGCAGATCAGAATATTTGCACTCAGATCTCCTGTGATATTCATCAGTGCAGGTGCAGTCTTTACTTCCCCATTCTTCTTGGCGGCGTTCGCGTAGGTGATCTCCTTAGCTTTCCACTCTTTCTCTACCTTTCTTTTAATCATATCTCGGCCCTTTGGGCAGTTCATGACCATGGTCCTGTGTTCCCCTTTACAATTGAGACATTTCTTCTTATTGATCTCGCACTGATCGAATCGGTGTCCTCCTGTGACGCATTCACTGCACCACAGTTTGTTCTTGTCTCGGCCTTTCGTCGTTGTGTGATCCTCCAGTTTATAACACACAAAGCCCATTTGTATGTTATTACATCTCTCTTGTTGGATGTTTTCTTCTTGGATTCTCATATTGAAAAACAAGATCCCATCCGTCGTGGCTTTCCTGGCCATGTCGGTGGTAGAGAACGTTATTTTGAACATGTGGGTGTGTTTACGGAATTTGAATCTCCTCTTTCAGATCTTCGTCGAGTTTTCACCGACACAACTCTCTATTTTGCGGCAAATAACACTGCGGTTTGCTGTCACTTGTAGGCGGGAATATGACTCGAGTCCGATCCGTTTAAGTGTGAAAGTTCCTCCTTCATACAGGAGCTTGTCCAATCTTTGGAGTCTGCACAAATGGCAATGAAACCTGATAAAATTTCACTCAGTTTCACCAGTGCAACATTGTGTTCGAGCTAGAGGGTTTCACACAGCTTCCTCTTTTCCGGGGCCTTTTCTCCTTGTATGGTCCTCAGTGGGAACCTCTTATTGACGGTCTCCATTGTCTTCTTTGTTCCCTACTATGTCCTCTTCTTTTCTTCTTGCCCTTTGTAACCAAGGTCTAATTACTTTTGTATTTTGTTTTTGAAAAAGAATGTGTAGTAGGTTGTAAAGGCGGTAGGGGCTAGTGAAAAAGTTCAAAAAACGTCAGTGAGAGCGTTCCCGTCCATTTTCCAGTTAGTTCCCCTCTCGGTTGCTGCCAAGATGATTGTTGATGGGTGGATGGGATGGATCTCGAATGGAAACCTCAAGAGGGGTAAATTATGGTGGACTTGATGCAGTAGCGGTTGAATCAACGGCCGCCAAATCTTTGCCATCCCCTCCCGGGTACTTGCGCCATAACTGCATCCAACTACATAGAGACGGGTGTTACTTCCCTCTATAATGCTGGCCGGGTCCCCTGGGCAACGAGGATCTCTCCTCCGTCCGAGAATCGTAGTTACTCGTATGCCCCATTTTTGAGATAATTTCTGACCTATGCTTCCGCTGTGGGCTAGTCCTCGAACCAGTTTTCACAAAAACCCTTAATTATGTCATTTCAAGTGGCTGGCATAGTTAAGACGAAATCAATGAATTGCTGACATCCGAGCAGGTTCGCTCGCAAGGTGATGGACGGAAGCAACTAGGTGCTTAAACACTCATTGAATTATGAATCCTCGATGGAAAATAGTATTCACTCTTTTTGAAGGGTGAAGCGAAATTCACCAAAAGACTTCCAGAATATGCGCTTTTCTATGTAGGCGGTGCTCAAAGTCCGTTACTAAGCAAGTAAAAATGCTTTATCCGTAGGTAGTCATTAGTGCGTATAAAGCGAATATTTGGCCTTCAATGACTAGAAATCTGGAATCTTGAATCTTGAAAGAGAAAGATAGAATAAGAAGGGAAAGAGTTTGGAAGAGAGGGTGAAGGGTAATAGTGTAAAAAGGAAAGAAGTGGTAGTCAGATATGTATGTGTGTGGTTTCCCGGTGAACGGGCCATCTCTATTTGTTATTTTATTTATTTTTTCGTATTTGTTAATGTGTCCCATTGCTGGATCTTTTAATTATTTTTATATTTGTTATGGTCATTCTAATTTGTCCCATTTTGGGATTTTTGTTTTTAATATTATTGTTTCGCAATTTTTTCTTTCCTTTTAGTTGTACTTTGATACAAGTTCCGTTATTCTAGTGCTGGGGAGGTATTTTTTGTACACACCTCCCTCTGCCTCTGGGTCTAGAGCCGCTTCAGTCTCCATAGGGAGAATAGCCTCTAGTCTTTCCAAGATGTCTCGACCTTTTTTTATAGAGGTATGTGTTTAGTCGTTCAAAACCGGTTTCTCCATGGAGGCTTTTCGAGGCCTGATACTCATACCACCTCAGCGTTAGTAATAAATCAGAGGCCTCGATTTTGTACTCTCTGGAGTCTGGTCATATATTTCCTTGACG
The DNA here is from genome assembly GCA_963969495.1 of Ceratothoa steindachneri. Taxonomy (NCBI): domain Eukaryota; kingdom Metazoa; phylum Arthropoda; class Malacostraca; order Isopoda; family Cymothoidae; genus Ceratothoa; species Ceratothoa steindachneri. The sequence goes on along the minus strand of OZ018324.1, from coordinate 65,549,544 downwards.
CCGCGTTGAGCGGAATAGCAAGGTACATTCGTTTCGATCTGAGTAGACTGGTGTATAGCTTCTTTTTATTGGTTGTGCTGAGGTTTCTGAATCCGATGAGTTTGTCGAGTTCAGTGTTGGGGTATCCAATCCTGAAGCTGACTTGTCTGTTCATGCCAGTACTGGCAGGTTTTTAGCCAAGGACTGAGACGTGCGGTGAGTAGTTAATTTTGGAGTTTTCTAAATTGAAAGGGACAGAACGACGTCTCACTAATGTGGTTGCTGAGAATTTTGATACGTTGGTCTGTATTTTCCAGCGTTTCTCGAACCTGGAGATTTTTTCAGCTTCTCCTGTCATGGCTCTGGCCATCAACATCGCAGAATTTGTTCTCTGAACCACAACTTTTGAAATATCGTCCGCATATTGGATGTTACGAGTTCTCCAATCAGTTGGTTTGGGGATATCTCTCGTAAAGATGGTGTAGAGAGTGGAGCTGAGGCATCCGCCCTGAGGGACGCCGGATAGGAGCTCGAAGGCTTCACCTGTATACTCCTCGAAGGCAATGACAGCTTGCCAGTTGGTCAAGTAGCTACAGAGAATCTTTTCGAATTGGGAGGTGAGTCTTAGTCGCGAGATTTTGTACTTCAGGCCGTCGATCCAAACTTTGTCGAAGGCCTTCTTTACGTCTCTGCAAATAACGTCGATCCAGGACCCTCTGTGCAGCCCTGCCGCTGCGTGCTAAAGCATGTGGGCTATGGCTGTTTCCGTGCTTCGGTATCTTCTGAATCTGTGCAGTTCCTTATTCAACAGAGTGTGCTCTGACAGGTGTTTTGATACTCTACTGTTAAGAATTTTCTCAAAAACCTTCTCAATGGTCTCCAGCAATGAGATAGGTCTGAAATTCATGACCTTGTTCGCTGGCTTCCCAAGCTTTGGGAATGAAATCATTTTAGAGGTTTTCAGGCCATCTGGGAAATATCTTATTCCTAGGGACGAATTGAGTAGGTTCAAAAGCCTATTCCGAAATCTTTCGGGTGCCTCCTTCAGGTGCCTTATAGTGATTTGGCGGATGCTGGGGCTTTAGGCTTAAATGAAGCGATTGCTTCCCACAATTCCGCAATGATAATGGGGTTTCCATTTTGAGAGTCGCTATGTAGACGGTGGAGGTACGAGGTTCCATAATGGTGGAACCTGCACTCCAATATCTACATGTACTCGAGAACCTGAGCTTAGAAGCTTATGTTTAAAGTTTTCCTCCTCTTCATCGGAGATTTTCAAAACGTTTTCCAGACTCCATGGAACAGCCTCTCCTTCTCTCTAGGAGTGGTCACTGTGGTACCTTCGTGCAAAATTGCAGTTGGGCTATGGGAACGAGAGTTCTCCTTTAGTCTGTTGACTGTTTCTCAGAAAGATTTTGGATTTCTGTCAGTGTCTAAATTTTCAATTAGTCGGTTCCACTTTTCCCTCAGTTTGTGCGTCAGCGTGGTGTTCAACTGTCCCCTGAGGTATTGAAAAAAAAAAAAGTGAGTGAAAGTGATGTAAGAAGTAGGAAAATTTGTAGTAGGTATATAAAGATAAAAAGAGTTTTAAATTTGCCCTGGTGTAGAGGGCTCCTCTCAGGTTTTTTTTGTCTTGGCTCTTATTTTTCTTCCCTTTATTTGTTTGTTATTATTATTTCTATAGATATATTTATATATATATATATATATATATATATATATATATATATATATATATATATATATATATATATATATATATATAATATATATATATATATTATTTTTATTTTATTTAAAAAAAATTTTTTTGAATAACATAAAGTAAATAAATAAATAGATTTGTTCTTTCCTCCATCGTGGCTTTCAAGCCTTTCAAGTTTCTTACTTGCTATATATATCTTCTTATTTTATTTTACTATCTTATAAGGTAATATATCTTATGCCGGGGTTTAGGTTTTAATTCTTGATTGTTTAAATAGGTTTTTTATTGGGCACTACGCCTCTTTTACTCTTCGTTGTAATTTCTTCATTCTTTGGACTTTGGTGATCGTACTTCGTGTGTCTAAGTATAAATTCCGACTTGGTGTTCTCGGGAGGAGTTTCTTTCACTCGGGAATAGGAATTTTCTGGTGACACGACCCCTGACTGCTCTCGGTATGTCGAGGTTGCGTTTCGTATTCGGGAGTATTTCCTCTTCTATTTTGTCCGAGGTCTTTCTCCCTAGCCTTTGGAGTTCTATATTCAGAGGGGTTTGTCCTGCTCTTGCGTGCAGGACTGTCTGCTGAATATAGTCTGTCCTTCTCGCTCCAGCTATAAGCAGGGATGCTTGGTTCTGCACTCTCTCCATTTGTCTGAGAGAGGTGGAACTCGCAGCCTGCATGACCACTGCCGGGAACACTAATGTTAAGCGTACCAGAGCAGTGTACAGCTTTTTTAAGTTCTTTGAGCTGAGGTTTTTAAACCTATACAGTTTGCCAAGCTGTATTTTGGCTAGGGAGATTCTATCACTAACATGAACTTTGTACCCTTTGGAGGTAAATTGTAGACCTAGGACTTTTCCTTTGTTACCATATGGGTAAACATTGCCATTTACTGTGACATCCACACGTCTTCGGCGGTTAATTGGAAGGATTTGGAACTTTCGGTGGTTAGTCTTGATTTTCCACTTTCGTTCATATCAATTGATGTTGTCGATTTCGATGGCTGTCTGCCTTGCTTGATATCCCGAATGTTTGTGGAAGCTGCGGACGATTTGCGTGATGTCATCTGCAAACTGCAGAGAAATCACTTCCTCCCCTACCGAATCAGGTAAGTCCAGTGTGTAAAATAGGTACAGCAGCGGACTCAGACAGCCACTTTTGGAACACCCGCCTCAAGCTTAAACTCGGGTTCTCCGTAGCCCTCAATCGAAATTCGGGCTTTTCTGCGCATGATGTAAGCGCAGAGAACCCTTTCCAGGATTGGGTTCAGCTAGAGGCCTAAGATCTTGTGTTGTAAGCCTCTTAGCCAAACCTTATCGAAGGCCTTTTGCACATCTCGCATCACCAAGTCTACGTATTTCCTCTTAGCTTTGCACCGGGCAAGCTTTTGGGTGAGAAGGGCAAGGGCTGTTTCCGTCCCTCTTCTCTTTCTGAACCAGTGTTGCTGAGGGCTGTCGGCTTCTAGCCCGGTGAGTTGATCTTGCAACCTGTTAGCCAGAAACTTTTCGTGAACTTTGCCTATAATCTCCAGGAGGGATATTAGCCTGTAGTTCACCAGTTGATCAGGCTTCCTCCCTTTGGGTATAAAAATGATTTTAGCAATCTTTAAAGTGTCTGGGAAGTAGCCTGTATTCAGGGAAGCATTGTAGATGTTCATAATTCCCTGAATGATCTGCCGAGGAGCATGTCCCAAGTTATTTCTGGTGATGGCCGTCCAGCCTGTTGCCTTCTGTTTGAAGGTTTTTATGAGTGCCATGACCTTTTTCAGGTTTAGTTGGTCAGCCATGGTCTGCCAAATTCCTCCCTTTGTCGACATAGGCATGTGAGAGCGTGCGATGCACATTTGGATTCAGGTCTTCAATCAGTTGGCCTTCGAATTCCGCATTTTCTTCTGGTGTTATCTTGAAGATATTTTTCCAGAACATGCGGAATCTTTCTTCCAAAACAGCCGGGTCTTCCAAGTAGTCATCGCCCTCTTTAATGCGGGTCTTTTCTCTACTTGTAAGACCTTTCAACTTGTTCACAACTCGCCAGAACACATCGGGTCAAACCTCGCTGTCAACCTTTTCAATCAGGCTGTCCCAGACTTCAGCCTGTTGCTGGTTGATATCCTGCTTAAGTTGTTCACTCAGGCGTCTTTGCAGCGTTGTTCTTTCCCGATTTTTACCCTCTCTCCTGGTTTCCTCATACACCTCCCTGTGCACTCTAGCGATCTCTCTCATTTCTCTGGTCTATCTGGGTTGAAAGAGAGTTTTGTACCTTTTCATCGGCACACTCTCACAATTTGCTTCGATGATGCGGGCAGTCATCGCTTCCAGCTCCTCATCGATCCTCTCCAGACTCGCGAATTTTCTTGTAGCGTTTCCAGTTGGCCGAAGCGTAGCTTTTTCGAAGAGGAATTGGGAGCTGAATTGGCGCGAGAGAAATGGTCGCTAAGATCGGTATGTGGTCGCTGGGGACTGTCGGGCCTGGCTCACTATGGTAATGGAAAGGAAAGGCATCACTTGTCATGATTATGTCAGGTTTCGTTGCGGACCTTACGGTGAAATATGTCGGAAATTCCGGCCCTATACGCTGAATGTTTTTGCTTCTCATAATCATTTCCAAATTATGACCTCTTTCGTTTGTGTTTCCGTAGCCAGCCATTCGGCATCTGGCATTGAGGTCTTCCCCAAGGAATACCATTCTGACGTGGCCAAATAGGGTGTAAAATTTGTTAGATGGAGATACTTGCGTCGAGGTGGTTGGTATGCCAACGCTACTATGAGTTTGCATACCTAAGTATGCAGCTCTACCGCCACGAAGGACTCCTCCATATCCGGAAGGCATTTGAACGATAGGTTCCTTCTGACGGCAACGGCAGCACCGTCGTACCTCTTCTTAGAATGTTTTTTCGAGATCACTCTGTATCCTGGTATATTCAACTGCTTATTAGTCGTATTGATACCATGCTCCGTAATCAGTATGATGTCGAGATCTAGACCACGGTATATGTTGCCGTATGCCGTGGCTTTTCCCTCCAATCCATTACTGTTGAGCGTTCAGATCTTTAACCTGTTGTTTTGGTTTTCCATTCTCTGTTCTGGCTTGTGTGGATGTCCTAGTGTTTACGGGTAGTTGATTTCCTTTTTTCGTTTCTTCTTTTTTTAAATTCTGTTGGGGACAGTTCAACAAAGGTTTCACGGTGGAAGGCGATACTTTATTATACAAAGCTTCCTCCACTGTTTCTTCGTCGCATTGGGCATCGAAGTCCCATTTCTAATACTTCTTCTTGATCTCCACACAGATTTTGTTCGTGTCCCAGTCCTTTGGAAGGGAAATTGCTCCGAGGCGTATATATATAGGTTGATCCTGTCGGCGCCAATTTTCTTATTTTTTGCCTTCTTCCCCGTTTTTGGCTTCGCTTCACATACGGAACCCTCTGAGTCTGAGGTGTCCGTGGTGTCGGATGACTCCGGTTCCTTCTCTTTTTCCACACTCTGTGGTTTTGGTTAGACTGTCCAGACGGTGGATTTTCGGGGAACCACATCTCGCTCATGCCGTTTTTGGCCAGCATTTGGTTCAGCTCCTTTGCAAAGGTTCCCAAATTGGTTAGGTTTCTGACATGCGCGTATAAGATGCATGTCAGAATTTTCGTGGAGTTCTCATTCTCCAGCCTTAGATATGTTCTCTTTGCTTCCGTTTCTGTGAGGACTGCCTTCGCTGCTCGTGCATAAGTGGTGTTCTGCTTTCTGGTTTGCTCCTCTTTCTTTTGTAGTACCTTCTTCTTGATTATTTCTTTTTTGAGAGGGCAGGCCGTAGCCATGGAGCGATGTCCTAGGCCGCAGTTGGCGCACTTTTCCCTCAGGCTGCTGCAGTTCTTCCAATGGTGTCCCGCCTCGCTGCAGCTTAAGCAGATCTCCTGTGGTTCGCGACAGTCTTTCGTCGCGTGGCTCTCCATTTTATAGCAGCGAAAGCAGAACTGAACGGGAGTAAACTCTTCCCTTTCTATCTGCTCTCCGCTGATTTTCGCGTTAAAAAGCAAAAGAACATTTTCTTTTGCTTTTTGAGCCATCGCTGTGTCCGTGAAGCCCACTTTAAACACATGCGAGTATTTAGCGTTTTCTTTTCAGTTCCAGAACTTGATAACCTCCGAAACTTTGGCCCATGGTTGGTTTTTATTGATCTCGTCCTTTATTTGTTCCTTGGAGTGTTCTCCAATCCAAGGATCGAGTTTCCTGCATACAATGCTCCTATGCGTTTGACTTTGGGGCGGGATTGCAGGTTGAAGGCCTATCTCGCGTAGTGTCTCCACTGCCTTCTCCTTCGTAATTCCCTCCACGTCTTTCTCCTTCTCGCAGATCGCCACATATCCTGTGGGGACCTCGAGCAGACGAAGCATAGCGATGTTCAGTTTCCCAAAGACCACTTCAAACACCTTCTCCCGTGATGGTCTAACGCTACCACTGATGGTGCGCAGCTGGATTTTGGTTATCCCATTAGGCTCCATTATCCCCTCGGGGGAAGCCCACCTGGGTTGTATTTCCTTTTGTGTTTTAGTTTTATCTTGTGGTCCTTTGAGTCCTTTACGATGATCCTTCCTTCTTGGTGAATCTGGTGAGCTTTTATATGGAGTTGTTTATTGTGGGCAACCCCCTCCCTCCCCTTTGCAAGAGGACTTCGGTAAACATAAACTGCGGGATGGGGTGGGTGAATGGTGGGTGGACCCGGGGACGCCCCTCAGACGGATTATATGTGGCGGACTTAATGATGGGTGTTGATTGAATCAACTACCACCACCCAAGGGTGCCACCCCGTCTGGGGTTTGGTTATTGATGCTGCTTCCAACTTACACAGGGACGGTTATATGTGTCACTGTGGTCTTGGGCGGAAAATATCCTCAGAGATTAAAGCAAACTATTCCCCAAGCTTTCAGCATCGCCTCGTAACCGGGCGTTCTCTTCCGTAGAGTTCTACTGTTATGTCTCCAATTATGTCTATCAAAGTGGACCGACATAGTTGGGGCGAGATTGATGAATGTCAGTTTAGTTCACTTCAGTCCACATGCTCCAGGGGGGGGGGGGGGACTGCAAGGGGTCTTAGCCAGACATTTGTCGTCTTTGCGTTGCTCAAAATAAACTTGTTATTTTCTTCCCCGTGGCCAAATGGCAAAGCTGTTTGGCGTTTTCTTGGTTTCTATTGACTTTACCGCCTTTGCCGGCTGTGACTTCTTCTTGAGCGTAAAAATATCCAAGTTTTCTTCCAAATCTCTACTCCTGAAAAAGAAATGAATGGGACCGCCGGCTTATCTATGCATGTGACTGAACATTACTCTGGCCATCGTCTGAGTTCGTCGCTGATTGGTCAGTTTCCACATGAGTCCGGGCCAGTGTCTTACACAGTCCCGCGGCGCGAAGTTGTTCTTCTGCATCTTTTTCTCGGTAAAGGAGGCAAAGGAAGAGAGAGAGAACACCTGCTCGGCCACGTTTCGACTTACGTTAAAAAAGCCGGGTTTGGCATTCAGACGTGGCTATGAATGCCGCTTTCAATACCGTCCTCCTCCTTTTTATTTTGCAAAAGCGACTGCTCTCGTTTCCTTCAACTGATGCAGTGGTCGACATCTTGCAGGTGTTCGGTGAGAGCGTTGCTGAACCGCCCTGACCGAACATCTTGCTTTTGCTCCCTTACCCTGGTCGTGTGTAAGACGTCTCAGGTGTGTCACGCTTCTGGTTCCAGCAGAAGTCAGCCAGCATAGCAGAGCTTCATTTGTCCTTATACCTGTTTTTCATTGACGCTATATTTTTTAGGGAACTTCTCTACATTTTCATCACTCACATTTCCTACATTCTCTGGGAAGAAGGACAGATAAGAATATAGAAAGTGTAACTTCAGTGACATATTGCATCCGAGATCTTGGTCGAACTTAATTAGACTCTCACTATACGCTCTCTCTGGGCCCCTTGGTGCTTTCTCGGAAGTCCTTTGCATATATCTTTGAATGCATGCCAGGCCGTTAGCTCAATTTATCCATTTTTGCCTCGAAGTCCTCAGCAGCTCTATTTTGACGAATCTGAGGGCCTATGAATATGCCTTCTTTAATCTTGACATCACTTATTTTAGGAAAGATCGCTTTGAGGTACTGGAAACATAGCTTGTTATGTTGCAGTTATTTGGTAAATTGCTTCATTAGACCTGGTTTTATATACAGTGGTAGCAAAATGATTTTCTACTTTTTAACTAGTGGCTCATGAATGGCATTATACATTCATAGTTTCCCGAGGTAACCATTCTGAGCGTACATAATATTCTGATCTGGCCCTACTGCCGCACTTGCAAAGGAAGCACATAAACTTGGTGTACTCAGTTTGTAGCCCATTAAGTCGGGCTACTACTTTCAAGTCCGCACAAATTAGACACTCATGCTCCTTGTAAATTATGCGGTCTAGAATAAAAGCAAGGTTCTCATATGTCTCTCAGTGTACAACAGAACCGCTTTTATTCTGTAAAAGGATGCATCTATGAATAACCTCCACTCACTAGGCCTCTGATATCATTTAAATAATTCAAGTTGTTTTCAAAAGTGAAGAATTGCTGTAGATCTGCAGAACGCTTCCTAAATACTTTATTTCAAGTATGTTCATCTAACAGGTTCCATTGTTACAGACGTGAGGCCAGGAGTTCACTCTGTTGCTAAGTAAGTGTTAGATCACGATCGAGATCATTGAGTTCCGATTGGGTGATGAGGTGTGATTTCTTATCATTTTCAAGCTGTGAGACATATAGTGTATCTTTAGATTCTGAATCGTCTGAGTTGCTTGTGTCATCGCTTAGTTAGTAGTTCAGAGGGCGGTTGTGGTACAGGAAAAGCACTTGAATGTCGAACTGGGCGAATAGCAGAATGAAGATCTGGATACATGATAGATTTCTTGCCTTTTCTGTTGCGACCTGCAGTGAAGTAAAATATAATCAGACTAGAAAATTGATAGTAGTGGCTGTGATCACTTGTAGAAATAGCGGAATTACAACTCACCTGTAATATCTCCTAAAAAGAAGTAGCAATCCGTTGAATGGTCCTTTGTCTCCCTCCAGACCAGTGGTATACCAAACATGAGGCCAGACTTTTTGCCATTTACCCAGGCAGAAAGGGGACTTGTACACCTGACACAACATATATAAGCTGACCAGGGTTTGTCCTGATCATCGACTTTACATCCAAAGTACAGCTCATAAACTTTCTTCACATGTTTATTCAACTGTCTCTTGTATTGTTTTAATGTATCTGATCCACATATATCATATATAACAGAAACTGTCTCGATAATTTTTTCATTCTCTGTAAAGAAAAAAAATTTAGTATGTGAAAAATAATATACATAGTAACAGCAACAAATATTAAATAAAAAAGTAGCAATAGGAAGCATTTATAGTAAGTTACAAAATTATCACGCGTTACGTAAGAGTTATGATGGATTTGGACCCATATAACTGAAAAAGTATGAACTATACTTTCATAATTTTAATAAATTAGGTTGCTAAATACATTATGAAACCCCATTAAAATTACAGCCAAATCCGTTTATAACTGTGAGAGTTGTCAGTTTCCGCCCAATCCTGTTTGCATTTAATCACTAGAGAAACATCAGTGTATTTAACGTAATAATATGGTTATTTACGAGAAACTGGAAGGTTTACAGAAAGAGACGGATGTTATATTCGTAATTTAAGCAAAATTAACCCTAGAAAAGGTTATTCTCATTTCCGTTTTTTTTGCATTGTTGTACAGTGTAATTCAATGTTTCCTAGGTCATGTGGGTTGTTTGCAGAGAGAAGTAATGAGAATTGGTCGATCTTTACTTGAGAGATGTTTTTTATGGCCTTCAATCATATCGTTGAACTCTCGACGGAATAGTGAGACTAGTTGACGTGATGTAGGTTACGCAACACGAGGGAATATAGAATTGATAAAAAGGAGAGGTAAACAAGCAATTGGAATTGTTTCTTTGTAATTGAAGAGTGAGCCGATTGTATAGCTATTAGGGGATATTATTTTTTATATAAAATCTTGATGTGTTCATAGATAATGTAGCCGATTTTTCTGGTCATTTTTGAGGTTTAGGCACCAAAGAAGGCTATTGATCAAAGGCGGATTAGCCTATTGGGTCTTTTTGTTTGGCGGCAGGCGGATCTTTTATACCAAATTTTCGACAATAATGCAGTTTTGAGTGCTGAATACGAATATAACATTATTTTGGGGACAAATGAAAGGAAGTATCTAAAAAAAGGAAATTTCAAACTGTAAATTTTGGTTTCTTCGATACATTAAACCAAAAACGAAATGGAAATGAAACGCACTCAAATTGCCATATTATTTCCCAATATAATTGTTCACTTCCTTTATTATTTCTGCAAACATTCATTTCTATTTAGATATAAGTATCCCATAATATTTTTTAAACAAATTTTCATTTCTATTGCGTTTTCGCCACATAAATTCACATACGTAGGAATCGAGCATCTCACGGTGGGTTAGGTTCGGTTAAGCCTATATTATGCATTTCTTACCTCTCTTAAGTAATTGTTGAAATCAACTGTTGCTCTACAGACCCGTTAACCATTACGATCGGCAAGGCGAACGATGGGACGCAAACTATTTCGTCCATGTTCCAATATTTTTCGCATTTTTGGAGTAAATTCAAGTGGACTGCTCGTGGGGGGTTTAGCACTGCGGGGGGACCCCTACGATGATCCTGAGTTTGAATCAATTGGGAGGGGGTCTGGGGGGCACAGCTCCTCAGTATATAATCATAATTGTTTATAGAATAATGTTCTAAACTTCTGCGCATTAAATTTAGTTTTTTTAATACCTCCTTTCATTTCTCCCCAAACTAAATGTTATATTCGTATTAAACACTCCAAATTGCATTATTGGCGAAAATTTGGGAAAAAACATCCGCCTGCCGCCAAACAGAAAAGATCCAGCCTATTCGCCATGGATTTAATTACACGTGGACTAATGTAAATATTAAAGCGCTTCCTTATAAGGTTATCTATTAAATAACTCTAGAAGCTATTTTCTTTAAAAATTTCCCTTAGAAAAGAGAGTTCTTCGTTTAAGAGTTTAAAATTGCAACCGATCTTAAGGGCTCTGTGAGGAAGGGAAGGAATACAGTTTAAATTAAACGAACAAGGTCGGTAACTAAAAAAGCTATTTCCTTTGCGAGTAAAGGTAGGCTTGTGGTATAAAGGAGAAGAAGGATCAGTGGTAGTTTAGTTTAAATTGATGTCTAAATGAGGCAGGTAGCCACTGTTTTATAATTTCATTGTTATCTTTTGATGCCGGTATTTAATAAACTCGAGGAATATGAAAGCAGAATGTTCTTTACGGAATATCATTAGGAAGACAATCGTAAACAAAACGCCTGTAGAAGACGGGAGAGAATTCACGTGGGTAGATTTAGACCCAGGAAGCCTCATGGAAGCACATAAATATATATTCGGAAAGGTTGGTCCTAAGGAAATTTCCATACCAACCGCTTCTTTTTATAGGTAGGAGCGTCGAATCCAACAGGCATTGAAACGCATCTCTCGCTATGCCGAAGCGCACAGATTTCGGTTTTCTGTGGCCCAGACTAAGGTGGTGCACTTCTACCGCTATCCACGGCTCCACCCCTACCTAGATTTGTTTCTTAATGGGGTGCGCCTGGATGTCATTGAGTCGCACCGTTTCCTTGGTATTGTATTCGAACAACGCCTCACCTGGGAGGCTCATATTCTCAACCTTAGGGTCTCCTGTACCCGCGCCATGGATATTCTCCGTTCCGTCACGTTCATCGCTTGGGGTGCTGATAGGGCTACTGTCTTACTTTTCTACCGATCCTTTTTTCACTCGAAACTCGACTACGGATGCGAGTTTTATGCACCCGCAGCCAAGCGTGTATTGCGGAAGGTGGACTCGATCCACCACCACGGCCTTGGCTTGGCGACCGGTGCCTTCCGCACTTCCCCCATTGAGAGCCTGTTGGTCAAAGCTGGGGAGATCCCACTCGCTTTGCGCCGCGTGCAGTGCATCACTCGCCTGTACGCGCGAGCCCACCACCTCCCTCAGTCGCCAACAGCTCTCACTGCATCCGCAGCTGATCTTGATGGTGCCTATGCCGCCGAGAGACGCCAGTCATATCCTAAGCCCTTTGGGTTTAGGGCAAGGAAACCCCTTCGAGAGCTTGATATAGCTCTCGGTCCGGTGGCGCCCTTGGTTATGCCCAGGAAGCCACCCTGGAGGGTACCACATTTGGTTATTTGTCGCCACGCCTCTGCTCCCAAAGCTTGTACAGCGCCGGGAGTATTGCGTTCGAACTTTTTGGAGCACACCTCGTGTCACGCTGGAACCGTGCCAGTGTATACGGATAGCTGCAAGTCCCAAGAGAGGGTCGGCTTCCACGCCGTATCCCTCCTGTTTGAAGTCAGCGGGGCTCTGCCAGGCGCTGCATTTGTCTTTACGGCCGAGCTGGTGGCAATACACCACTCGTTACAAAGATTACGCGACGTGCCCGGTTCGGAGACCGGATAGTGATCTATAGCGACTCACAAAGCACCCTGAGTGCTCTCAGGGCATTGGAATCTCCGCATCCCCTGATTCGCGATATCCGTGACGCCACGGTTTTTGCGAGCCGGACGGATGACGAGATTATCTTCTGCTGGGTTCCTGGACATGTAGGAATTGCGGGGAATGAGCGAGCCGATGAGGGCGCCAAAGTGTCCGCGAAGACTCTGCGACAGGACCAGCGTTTCGCTCTTCATCACACTGACTACATGGCAGGAATACGGGCAGCTCTTCGGACTGCTTGGCAAAGAAGATGGGAGACGGTCGAAGGGAACTTAAAGTTGCGTGCTATTTCGCCGCGACTGTTCCCATGGACCTATCCCCCAAATCTGTGACGGCTTCAGGTCATTTTCTGTCGTCTCCGAATCGGACACACTCGTGTGACGCTTTGCTATTTGATGGAGCGCTCGCCTGCGCCCTATTGTGACGACTGCGTCGTGCTCCAGACTGTTCGACACATTCTTGTTTAATGTCCCAGTCTGGATGATCTTCGCGCACGTTACCTGTCCCGGTACCGGGAGGAAAGGGGTCGCTAGCGCCTGTCCCTCGTACTCGGGACGGATTCGTGCACTTTGATTTGTGTACTTGTTGACTTTTGGGGGGAGTCGGGGCTTCTCCCCTTTATTTAAGTAGTTTTTATTTTGTTTTTTGTTTTCTCTGCAGATTGCACGCTCCTGCGCCGGGGTGAGGGGGACTTTCCCCTGACGTCGGAGATTGCTTCCTAATTGTTAAGTTTTTTTCAATTTTATGATTGTTATGTTTTCACATTCTTATTTTAAGGTAGCCTAGTTCTAGGCTGTCGTGTGTCCGGCGACTTATGCCCAAGTGGGCAGTCACCAGATGGGCTGTAAAAAAAAAAATCTTTTCTATTTTAAACATAACATTTTTTATTTCGTCTGATTAAACAATATATATATATATATATATATATATATATATATATATATATATATATATATATATATATATATATATATATACATATATATAGATGAATGCGCAAACGAGATTTAAACTTTTATTTGCTATGATTTCAAATTTAAGCTAAAACTGTTTCGCATATCACACTGAAATAGTGAAATACAAGGCGTAGTACATCAAGCCTTATATAGGAATACGCCTGAGACCATAATACCAAGAGAATCATGGTTGAGCATGGTAATACCTATCCGAACACTTGTGAGAGGTATCATTTGGTTTATAATGCTATTAATGCAAATATGCCAATGAACTTTTTCGTAATAACAAGGATGGCATTGTATCAAGAAATTTACATATGTAAATGGGGGCAAATTAAACTTGCAAAATTATATGAAGGATGCACAATCGGCTTAGCCTCGAAGAACACGAAATTTGATATACCTTAACTCGTTCCACATTGGCAGGACCTCTTTCTTAGTCTAAATGAGCAACCTTTTATGCCATACCCTTCTCTTGTCTTCTTTTATAAGAGACGGAATTTAGTTTGATTATATGTTACTGTATTTATACCGATTTTATTTTACTTTTGCAAAGACCCTTTTCCAAAGTGGGCACATCCTTATATGACGATTGCAAGATGGTTAAGAGTGGATAGGTTCCTCAAATAATATTTTGATATATTTTCTATATTTTATGTCGAGAGATCCACTAAAATAATAGTAATTCCCCTCCTCCTAAGATATTAGCCGTTACTCCCCCTCCCCCGGACTTCACCTTTTTTGGACTTGCCGCCAAGTCACTGAGAAATTCACACCGAGACATGACGCTGAAATTGAAGGCTACCTCTCAGCCGTCTTAATCTCTTCCTCCCCCGGGTCAGGAGATTACTCATCTATTGTGTAGATTTGCCTCGAATAACTTTTATGGCTTCAGCCACTGGTCGTTCCGTCTGTCACGCTGATCCTGGCCTCTTACACTTTCCCGCAAGGACACGTTCGGTTGTCCCGGCCAATAATGAGGGTTGAAGAAGGCTTTTCTCTCTCTCTCCTTGTTTTAGAGACCTCCGGGTATTTATGCTCCCTCCCAAGGATGACCGAGAGGTTCGGTTACACGATGCTTCCCCGAAATGAGTTCAATTCAACGACGTTCTCTCCCGATAAGTGTTTAGTGACGGTCGCAAGCCAGGAAAGAGCTGGACATCACACTCGTATCTTCAAGTTAAGGAGAGGAGTCTCTTGAGGCAACGTCAGCCTTTCTTAACCGCCTTCGGATCAAGGATTGGAGAAGCCGTCCTCTGAAGATCTTCTGGTGACTCTTGAAGACAAGAGGCCCAATAGCTCGCTCAATCCGAGTTGGAGAAGTCATCTTTTCCCTTCCCCGTTTCGAAGTTCGACCGGTGACCTCTCGAGGACAAGAGGCCCGATAGCTCGTTTGATCCAAGTTTGGAGAAAGTAGCACCACCCATTGCGGGTTTCTAGATACACTCGTGAGTAATCAAGGTCCCCCCCTCAAGTGAGCCCCGCTCTACTCTCGAGGTTCAAAGGAACTAAATCGCTCACTACCCCATATCTCCCATTATAACCATTTTATAACCCTGGTTATTCAATTATTATTCGGAACCTAATTACGTCTTATTCATGTACCTACGAGGGGAGGTCAATAAGTTTTGCGAATCGGTAAGGCAAAACAGAGGAAGGGGGATGGCTGTTTGTGGGGGTGTTAGGACAAGTTATGACAAGTCAGGACCAGCAGCTGCACGCTCCTGCCTCGTCTATTTAAGAAGCAGTAGCTGATCGAAGATCGCCAGTCACAAATTTTTCAACAATGGAGAAGGTTGAGCACCGCGCAATGATCAAACTCTTGACCAAGGAAGGCAAGAATGAAAAAGAGGTCCATGAACGCATGGTTGCAGTGTACACCAACACTGCTTCTTCCTATGCAACCATTGCTCGCTGGAATAGGGAGTTGCGCCATGGTCGTGAGACCCTTGAAGATGAACTCCTCTAGGACGCCCGTTAGACGTATCCAACGAGGACAATATGGCCCGTGTGGAGAGGATGATCCTCGAAGATCGACGGGTGAAGGTCGGAGAAATCGAGCGACAACTTGGAATATCACATGGAAGTGTTATGAAGATCATACACGACAATTTAGCTATGACCAAGGTCTCTGCCCTTTCAGTCCCTAGAAACCTCACTTCCCATGATCGACTTCAACGTCGTCAAAGTCCACAAGTCCAGAGCTGCACAAGCTGCCCTGCGCAAGTGCGGATTCGAGGAGCTCAACCATCCCCCCTACAGTCCAGATGTGGCCTCTATCGACTACTCTTTTATTCTGCCAGCTCCAGGCTGCACTGCGTGGACGCCGGTTTGGGGACGATGAAGATGTCCAACTCGCCGTCCAGGAGTGGATTGAACAGCAGTCGGGAGATTTCTGGTTGTCGGGAATTCGAAACCTCAGGGAAAGTGGCGCAAGTGCATTGAAGTCGAGAGTATTTATATTGAAAAATAATAAAACACTTTTCCTCATATCTCGTTTCCTTATATCCGAATTGCAAAACTTATTAACCGCCCCTTGTATATTTTCATATTTATTATGTGCCTTTTATTTATTGTGTATCAAAATCTATTTTTGTCGTTGTGTTTGGAATATTCCTTGGTCGCGCAGCTGCAGCTAACTATTTAAATCGCACTGTTAGAATAATAACATTTGTTGCCTTGCTTAGCCCACCTTAGAGCTTGTGTGCGTATATTCCCGTACACTGAGCCATACTTCGACATTTTAATTGTCAAATGCAAATGCCTTCATGTTGTAATTCTTATCAGTAAAAGTTATAAAATATTTTTTTTCCAAATTCAAGAATGAAAATCTTTCTTTTAAAAAATGTAAAGGTAGGAAATAAAAAAGAAAATGGGCCAATTTTCTATTTTTGCATCCATAATTTCTTCAAAGGCGAGCTTAATTGCCAAAAACCGCCTAAATATAGGAGGAAAAGAAATTCTAGTGCTACTCATTTCCTTCTACAATTCTGAGGTTTTGGTAAATTAAGAAAAGTTTGGAATTCTAAAAATTCTTTGCCAACGGTGAATTATAAGTATATTTGTGTTAGCTAGCAGACATGCTTTTCTGCTTATGATTTTGTATTTCTGAAGGGAGGTATGCTTTGTTTGGTGAGTGCGATGCCAAAGAAATACCTGTATTAATATATATTTTAGGCGTAATTTTATTGCGTATATATTAGTCAATTACAACTCACTTGATCCAGTATGGCCTTAAGCAACGAAATACGTAAATTATGTTAAATTATTTAGGTCACATTTTTCGGCGGATTAGTGGACATAAGATAGAATATACATTGACTCACCTAACGTTGAACAAGGAAATATATTCAAGCTAAATACAGTAAAACACAAAATGAGTATGCTTTATTAAAGAACACTCAAGTTTCCTCATAAGAAAGCAGCATTTTTTATCTAATGTATATAGAGCCAGGGTCTTTTAATTCACAGAAGGAAAGACCAACAAGACTTCTCTCAGTAATGAAAGAAAGGATGGCACTCAGATAAATAGAAAAACCTAAAGAGGGATAAGATATATCCCAAGAGTGCAATAGCATTCTTTATTAATTTTATATAGTATGACTAAGTTGTTTATTAATAATCCCTTTAAAAAGTTTTAGAGAGAAAGGTGAGAGCTGCAAATTAAAAGAAACCTTTTGTCGATGAATGCTAAGAAATGCAATAGGAAAAGTGTCACTATTAATGTACTTCCTTTATTGCGATTAATATCTTTGTGTCTGTTTAGATTGCTATAAACCGAAAGATTTTTATAAGGAAATATTCTTATTGAGTTTTTATTCACTCGTCTGCCAGATTGTAGCCTAATTTGTTTTGTACTGAGCCAACGACAAATAAATAGGTATCATTGAATAATAACACTGCTCAACAACTAAAGTGTTTCCGAAGAACAGAGTAGCAATCTTCCAACTAAGTTTAGGTCGCTAATAATCACTATCATGGTTAAAATTGTTTGTTAGCTCTATTTTTAAAAAATACACTTACGTGACACAACAGGTTCCAACAGGCTTGCGGAACTGTGTTTCTAGCACACTTGCAGTCGCACTGCCCTTCAGTATTATTCGAGCAGGTATTGAAAGTGGTTCTGCTGTGTGAGTTTATATTTTGAGGTTAAAGGTAAGTGATTTTCCCAGTCATACACTTTTTAAACTTATAAATATTCATTAGCAAGCTATTGGTATGCATGTGAGGCATTTTATATTAATTTTATTCTCCTACTTATTCTCCTATATAAATACTTCTTCTAAGCTGACATGCCCAGTATAATAATGATAAAGTTATGAATATATTTTCGTTTAACTTCTAATTGTTTGTTGTTACATGGCAGGAATACGGGTAGCTTTCCAGGCTGCTTGGCAAAAAAGATGGGTAACGGTCGGGGGGAACTTAAAGTTGAGTGCCATTGCGCCATGGACCTACCCCCCAATTTTGTGTAGGCTTCAGATAGGCGCTTGCCTGTGCCTTATTGCGATGACTGCGTTGTCCTCCCAGACTGTTCGGCACATTCACGTTGAATGTCCTAATCTGGGCGATATTCGCGGACGTTACCTGTCCCGGTACACGACGAACAGGGTCACTACCGTTTGTCCCTTGTACTCGGGACGGATTCGTGCACACTGACCCCTGGACTTTTCGAATTTTTGGAGGAGGTCGGGCTCCTCCACTTTATTTGACTGTTTGCTGTGGGTCGCAAGCTATTGCGCCGGGGAGAGGCTGGCCTATCCCAGACGCTGGAGCGAGTTTCCTAATTGTTACCTTTTTGCTTTGTTTTTTTTTCTATTTTATGATCTTTTATCCTTGTTATTTATTTGTTATTTATTTTTTTAATATAGCCTAGTCATAGGTTGTAGTGAGTACGGCGGCTTGTGCTCAAGTAGGCAGTCGCCCGATGGACTCCTAAAAACAAAATTAAACTGTCCTTCAGTATTGTTCCAGCAGTCATAGAAGCTGGTTGTGCTGTGCAAGTTTACATTTTAAGGAGAAAGATGATTTTCCTATTTAAACACTTTTTAAACTTACAATATATATTCACTGAGCAAGCTATTGATATGTATGTGAGGTATTTTATATTAATTTTATTTTTCATACTGAATAATATAAATACTTCTGCTAAGCTGTCATGCTCCGTATTATAATGAAAAATTTATAAATAAATTTTATGTTTATCTTTCAATCGTTTGTTATTTTATTCTTTCAGAGGCTTCATACTTGTGTGAATAAAGTATATAACTTCTGCCACATTTGTGTAACTGCTATGGCTAGAAAGAACTGGGCTCCTTATATATGTTGCAACACTTAAGCTACTAGCCTTCGTCAAGGGTTGAACAGGAAGTGAAAAGGAATGACTTTTGTTGTGCCAATGACGTGGCGGGAGCCAACATACTATACCAAGAATTGTTACTTCTGCATGGTACCTCCAGTACAAAAGCGCTTGTCAAAGAATAAAAAGGAGTCTATTGAATATCCAAACATTTGTCAGCAATTAACAGTGCTGCATTACAGAGTGACCCAATTTTTGATTAAGCACACATCTATTAACACCACAGGAAATCTATGACCTTATCAGAGATCTGCAACTACACAAGACTAAGGCTAGAGCTGCTAGGCTTTCGTATTCAACAGTGGAATCTCCTAGGAAATTTTTTGAAGATTTCAAATTTCATGACCGTCAGCAGCAGTTCAACGATTTCTTCGTAATGGAAGTTGGTTTAGTGGTCTGCCACAATATTAATGGTCTTATTGAAGCACTTGGCATCGAATACAAACCTAAACACTTAAGGCTGTTCATTGATTCAAAAAACGAGTCAGAAAGGTTTCTTGCTGTACAACGGCAATAGCCCAATTTCTATGAAAGAAACTTATAAGAATATAAAGCATATGTTGCAATGCATCATATATGATAAACATCAATGGCTGTGGTTACTTAAATGTTCTTTCTCTTGTGATGGGCTTGTAGGGCGGATACAACAAGTACTGCTGCTTATTGTGTAAATGGGATAGACGTGCAATACGTTCCCCCTATATCAAGAGATACTGGCCACTTCATCAATCATTTGACCCTGGGATGAAAAATGTTCAACATTCACCTCTCAATGAACAAAAAAAAATTTGCTACCACTACTATACATAAAAATGGGGCTCATGAAAATCTTTGTAAAAGCTATGGACAAATCTGGTCAAGGATTCAAGTATTTAACATTAGAATTCCCCTCACTGCGGAACGGTAAGGAAAAGAGGTAGTTTTCTTTGGTCCTCAGATTTGAGAGCTTCTTAAACATGGTAATTTTGAATCAGCCCTTCTTGTGGACGAGAAAACTTCTTGGAAAGCCTTCAAGTTAAAGAAAAAGAAGGAAAGGGTACTAAGAAGGATTAGTGGAAAACTTCATCGAGGTTTGCAAGAACATTAGATGTAACATATCACTTAAAATCAACTTTTTTAATTCAAATTTAGAAGTTTTCCAGCAAACTGGAATGGGGGGGGAGTTAGTGAGGGACATGGTAAAAGGTTTCACCAAGTTATTTCAACCATGTAAAAGCAGTACTAGGGTAAATGGAGCACAAAAATGCTTGCAAACTATGGATGGATATTGGCAAGTATTTTCTTCAACACCATTATTTATCTATATAGTACAAAATATTCACAAGACTTAATTAATTGTTGATATTCCAATTTAATGTCAAAAACTTATGCCTCCTTGCGATAATTTCTTTTATAGCGTCTAAAAATGACTAGAGCAAGAAGTGTCATACATTTTGGGGGTTCGCTTAAACACAAAGTGGTGATGAAAGCTAAACTACGAGTTTATCTATCATGAAGATCTGCGCTCGTTCGGAGAGGGTGAAAACCAGCCTAACAGTAAACATATCCTATATGAAATATTGTTTTTCTTGTTGAAATCCGAAAGGAAACCTTGCTTCTGTAATGAGAATGCCAGGCTCTGAGCAATTGTTGGTCTTTTTCTGTCCTAAGCGCACCAAATCTTCTCCCACTCAGTTTGTATTATATATCCTGGCATAAACTTAAATTTGCAATTCTGTTTATGATCATATTAAAAGCCTTTATGACAAAGACGATCCAGTTCGTTTTCGACTTTTCTTGTAAATTTATAAAAATTCCTGAGACAAATACAGAGTTCAAAACAACCGATCTCGCCTTAAAAGAAAATGATGGTTTACTTATATCCTCATCGGCCATTGGGGCTTGAAAACCTGCAATTTAATTAATAGTCAAAATCAACTTTAGCAAAAACAGTGCAGTGGATGAAGGAATTCTGTGGTCACATTGTCACAGGGGACGTATATAAAGGTCAGATGCGTCCAAGTTCTAGTTCTTCTCGAGAGAAAGTGACATTCAAGACCGCAAAGGGTCAGAGTAGCAGTGAAATCGAGAGTGTATAGTGACATCAGTAAAGCATGGTTGCTGTTCTCTAATTGCAAGGGGCTGCATGTCACGTTTACTGGTGGTTTATCTGAGAGATTACATGCTGCCCTCACTCCGAGAAGTCTTCAGAATTACCCAGAATATGATGTTAGAGCAAGAAAATTCCCCATGTCACAAGCGTGTCCACCATACAGTGAATCCGGTACAACAATATCACGGTGACGGACTGTACAACTCACCTTCAGGATATGAAAGTGAGACCATATGATGTCGCAAGCCAGCATATAAACAATAACTGAAAGCCCTCATCAACAAGGAGTGGGCTAAAAGTAAACTACTTTGTGCGGAGCATCATACCTCGAAGAATTTATGCTCTTATCTCTTCTTAGAGACTCTCGACACGCTAATGAGCTTCTGGTATCATTTACGTGCGACACTAATTTTTACAGAGCTTCATCTGATTATTCTGTTATAAGTTGCTGATGTTTCATGTTTTGGCAAATTTTGTATTTTGTTACGTCTTGTTCTTTGTTTGAGGGATATATAACTTATTGCTATTTTCCCTCCTCATTTCACTTTTAGATTCATATTTATATAGAAATAAAAACTTCACGACCCTGTACTCTTTTTAATTTTCTAAAATTTCCGTGGTGTGCGAAAACTATTAGGCGCTGCTGTGTATCAATAAAACAAAAAGATTTAGGGGAAATTATTCTTCCAATGGAAACTTGTTTGCGGGGATTCTTTATTTGACAACATGGACTATGGGGGCTGGTTCTTACAATGATCCGTGTTATAAACTAGCTAGAAATTAGCAAAAATCTGGAAATGTTCCGGATATGTCATTAAATTTGGAACAGAATTTCAAATACTCGTGAAAGGTGTCGGCATTTGAATACTTTACTCGAATAATGGAAGATAAAGCAAATGTTGAATATATGAATAATTTTGATGACATAGCAAATGTTGCATATTTATTCAAATCGTAATACTGAAATATATTCTAAGAGTTCCGTAATCTGAATGAATATACTGCAATTACTTTAAAAATTAAACTGAATAAAAGTTTACATACCCATAAGATAGAGAATAATTAATATTTTGTCCCTTGAACCGTGTTGTTAATTACGACTGTCAAACGTTATTAATAATTTTATATTAACTTGAGGATATCTGCACTTGTAATTTTCCTCAACTGACAATCTTCTATATTAGTTGAATTGCTTTAGTGGATGCGTTCTTTTATTTTCAGTCACATTTTATTTGCGGTTTAAGTGGCGCGGGAGATTTGTGATGTCCATTATAATATTATAAATTTGAAATCTTCATATGATTTCTTCACAACAGAGGAGCTATGTTTTGGATTGTTATCGGTTTGATAAGATCAATCCCAGCACAACTTCAGTTTTTTGACTAATAGTAAGTTTTCTTTCAAACTAAACGAATAATCTCCAAATTCATTGTTTTATTAAAGGTTTTTATGCAAATATCACCCCAAACTAAATAGCATAATTTTTGCTCTTTTGTGCCGAGTTGTGCATTACTTTTTGCTAGAGGGTATATCATTTATTTTCATTAACTCTATAATTTAAGAAGGGGATTTTTTAAGTATTTGAATAATAATTTCATCTTAGTTTGGTTATGACTTATGTTTTTTTTATCAAAGTTATTTTTAATAACTCTTTTATAATATCAAAAAACAAAAGAGTGAAGTTCATAAATAAATATAAGTATCGAAATTTTGTGAATATTTAAAAACCAAAAGAATTACAAATGGTGAAGTTGAGAAAATTTAGAAAAAATTAACCATGGCTGCTTTTTTTTTTTTTAAATTTTAATCTTAGCAGCGAAGCGCAATCCTCCCCCCATAGGGGGGATGACAAAGCCATTGCCTGGCATTTTAATAAAAATTCTTTTTAAATGTTCAAAGAGATTTTTCTTTTTCTTATTAAAGAAAGATTAAAGAAATATTTTTACAAATTATTGTGATTTTAGTGATTTTTAGTCAATGTTCTGATATCATTCGAAACAGAAAAAAACAGGATAATTAACCTAGAAAATTAACAATAATCGAGAATGTGAGAGTTTTAAACCATTTTACGGTCATCGCAAAAAATGTGGTGGCAACAATTAAGTATTGAAAATTGAATGCGGATTGTGAATTTTGCGCATCTCTGGACTGATGAGCTTTACACACCTCGCTGATAGAGACGAATTTTATGAGTTGTTCCACGACCAAATTTTAAATATAAGAAAATATGATCACTTACATTTAAGAAAAAACAGGAGATGATCACTTCTAAGAGCAGCTTCACAAGAAATCAAATATATTCGAATATATATTTGTTTCAATGCATTTAAAATGACATTTAGTGGGTTGATGTATCTCGAAACATTCCCTATTTTCTATTTCTTTCTGAACCATAAATTAATGTAAATACGAGTATATTCATTCCTATCTTCTACCAATTGCTTAATAACTAAAGGGATATTGGACTTCACGAATTTGATAGTGCTGGAAATTCCATTGATATCACTTCAACTGAACAATTGAGTGCGATTAATAAAAATGAAATTAAACAAAAATGCAAAACGGGGTTCAGCACGACATTCACAGAATATTCTTCGCCATCATAGAGAAACTATATTTTCACGAAGTGACACCTTATTATGTGAAAAACTTCTCTGGTCTTGCAAGCAGTGTGCAAAACAAATTCTTGAATTATAAAAAAATTCGTTAAATTAATTTTACTTGATTTTATTGTTCAACGTGAATGAATTTTTCCATTTATACAAGGTTTATTTTTTTTCACGTTTCGTAATTGCGAAAGGTTGATGGTCTAAGTAAATAAATACTCTATTATTATGTAGGGCATGCAACACTAGAATTTGAAATTATCTCGCAATGAGCGAAGGTCAGAGTATTTGACATCTCGTGGGAATTATGCTGCCTAAGTACTAAAAGGGAGAAATTGCCCGCGCTAAATGTTGCCATTATTAAAACCCAAGGTGTAGTACCATATTTACCGACAGATTTAAGATTTTTTTCCAATTATAATATTATAGAGGATCAAGCAAATGTGAGAAAGCGCCTCTGAATGCTTTTTCACATTCCTCGGATCTTGATTGGCTTCCTCTTAAATCGTTCTTGTCATATATCGGCTAACTTCCCCTTTGTACAATTTAGGCAATTGATTTCATTGGGAATTTGATTCTCCAATTTAAGGCTGATGTGAACCTCAAACAAGGGAAAGTCGCTTTAATCAATTATCGTCTCCGATTGAAGCAATATCTATTCCATTAGCCTCAATAATTTCTCGGAGCAGATTTAATCTTCCTCTTCTAAATCCTTAACTCGGTGACCTATCATTTTATTTGGTTCTTAATGTGTGTTGTGGCGCTATGTAGGTGTATTTTGCTTCAACTTTAGTTCATTCATTTCTAAGATTTTTCGTCACCCTCAATATCTTTTCTCTTTTTTTAATCCTTTTTAGTGGCTCATTTCCTCTTTACCCATCTCTAACCCTTTCCGATATTAGCAAAATGGAACCTAAATAGATACAATCAGTGCCACTTTAATGAATTTTCTGATTTAGTGTTTGATTATTTTTTAAGTTCGCTTTCGTTTTATTCTAGAGTTTACTTTAGTGTTTTAAGTCTAAATTCATTATTGTTGACAATCTTTTGTACTTTTTGTTCAACTCATCATTTCTAGTTTATAAGGAGGATTATATATGATCTCTCAGGTGTCATGGGAGGAGTTTATCTCTTTCCATTCTCCATCTATTATCCCAATCTTAATTAAGTAATTAAAATTTCTATTCTAAATTGTTTCCTTAAGAAATCGATAAATATGATTAATAAAAAAAAAAAAATCCACCTGAGATTTGTCAATATCTAAAGCCATTAGTCTTTAATTCTTTTTCCATCCCGTTGTAAAATGAGGTTGTCGCTTATCAGGAATTTTATTCATAACTTTTGCGTTAATTTGTTAGTTAATTGCTGCAACCATATATTTTTATTTGAAGTCGCAATTAAACAAGAATTTTTTTCGATAATTTTTTAAAAGATGGATTAGATAAACAAGCCGCCGTTTTTTTCCTTAACAGGAAGAGCTTGGTTACACAGGCACCCCTGTGGGTGTGTGGCTTACGGCCTTATTTGCTAATCTTAACCGCTTTTTTTAATCCCCTTTATAGACTCTCTATTTTAACACCCTGAACACCCTTTTTTTCTTCTTCTTCTACTACTTCTTCATCTTCTCCTTCATCTTTATCTTCATCTTCATCTTCATCTTCATCTTCTTCTTTTTCTTCTTCTTCTTCTTCTTCTTCTTGTTCACCTTCATCTTCATCTTCTTCTTCACCTTCATCTTCAATACTTCTTCATCTTCTTCTTCATCATCTTCATCATCATCATCTTCATCATCATCAGCATCATCTTTATTTTCATCATCTTCATCATCATCTTCTTCTTCTTCTTCTTATTCTTCTTCTTCATGATCTTTTTAACCATTTCAACCCTTTGAATTTCTAAAACACCCGAAGTCATTTGTCAACTAAGCAAAAAAATATTTAGAAATTTTCAAAAAATCCCCATCTTAAATTATACAGTTATGGATTATTAACCGGTTTATACTTATATTAGATAACTTAGGAATTAGAAAAGCACAAAATTCTTAAGAAAATTTAATGTGATCCTTTAAAATTATGCGCCCTACTCCTTTGTTTTTTTTTATCTGTATTTAGAAGTAACATTTCAAAAACACAAGACCATAAACTTAAAGGCACATTTGAAAGTCACTCGACCTAGTCCACCTACATTATATTCATCAATGAGATTTTTATTATAATGAATATCCAATAGAGCAAGATTATTGCCCTGCGCCAAACGCATTTTTTTGATTTGCTGATGTTTTTCGGCAATGTTTTGCCACGACGGGGTCTCTATCATTAGTAGAAGCCACGATGTGCTCATTATTGACGATTCCGAATTCATTTAATCTGACAGTGATTAAATATTTAGACTTGGCTCTAGTTAATGATCCTCTGATTAATATCATTCGTAATGACTAATACTCAATTTTAGCCTGGACATTTATTTTCATAATAATTCAGTTCAATCATTTTTCTCACAAATGAAATAACCATATTTTTGGCAAAATTCCCACAAGCTGATCCAGTATATTATATTCATTCTTTCATTTTTTTAAACTCTCTTGTATAAACTGTTTTCAATGCAGTCAAAGCTGAAACCATCAACAATAGACATATTTGAGTACTATTTCATGATTGACCTCTTAAGTTTAAAGAACTTAATATTTTTGTTTCAACATCAGCAACTTTAATTAAATCAATATAAAAATTCTTTATATGAAAAAGTAAACCTGATGTTGTACTCACAGCAGATTTGAATGATTCATCGCATTTATTACACTTAGCTTTATTAGAACTAGATATTGTGTAATAGTCTCGAACCTTAGAATTCAAGGTATAAGGGAAATATAAAGTTTGTATTTTATAAAAAGGGTTATATGATTACAAATTGAAATAAATGATTAAAAAGAAACAACCGCGTCTCTCAAATGCAATTACCCACTGGAAACCTATTATAGCATTGCTAGTGAATTAGCGCTACCAAAAGTCAAGAGTATTATAATTGGTTGCTTTAAATAAAAAGGTGTCTATAATAATAAATTTAATTTTCAAATACAAAAGATTTTTTTTCATTGAGAGTGAACTTAATAAAATAAGTAGTTGACTTTTTTTATCTATTAATTCTATGTAACAAAATTAAAAAAAGTTTATTTTGATTCCTTAACTGCTTTTGCAGCTAGGGCGCTAAATTTCTAAATTGGACATTTGCACTAGAATGCTAGGGTATTATTATTTTTCATTATAATATTGTTAAAAAATTTTGTGTATGTTTTTTGGATGTATTTTGTTTGAAATTTGAAAGCCCTACACAAATGGCTAAACGTCTTACCTTACAGGATCGTACTAATTTAGCAGCACGTTATGAAGTTTGAAGATCCGTTGCTCAATTGCACAGATGTTGGAGAACCATTAAAGGAAGACATGCTAAAGTCTTCCTTTACAGGAAGACTTGATCAGTTACAGGATCTGCAACTGATTTTTGAAAAGCGATCACTCTTCCAATTACAGTGACCCTCAGATAGTGCAGTTTTTTTATGAAATTTTTACTCATAGCCCGAAAAAGTTAATTCGACAAGCAGCAAGAGAAAGTTGGTTATCCTTTCACTGTGTACAATTTGTTGTCAAAAAGGAACCCAAATGGCGAGGTTGAAAGCCACACTACTAGTAAGCAGTCTCTAATGAAGACTGCGACAATCTTATATAGTTCATGGAGGTGATGCTATCTTGGTATGAAGATTGGGCTGATCTCTTTTAAAATATACTCTGAAGTGATGACGTTGTATTACACATCGGTGGTTTTGTGAACCGTCACAACTGCCACTACTGGGCGGTAGGAAGATTCTCGTATTATTACCTCGGAAAAAATGTAGTATTGGGCCTATCTAACGGTCTGGTGTGGAATGTCTTTGGACAGGATTACGAGTCCCTTCATCCTTCGCGATCCTATGAATGCCGAAAGGTGGCTCGCCATGCTGCAATATAAAATCTGGCCTGTTATTCTAACTTAAGAGAATATTGAAGAGTTGATTTTCATGGAAGATGGCGCGACTCGACATTTTTCTATTGTTGTTTTTGAATTGCTGAATGTTTAGTTTCAAGAGTAGCCAGCCAGGAGAACTGACTTAACTTCGTGCGACTGTTTTTCTTTGAGGTTATTAAAACGAGCAAGTCTAATCCACCAAACCAACGACTTTGGAAGAACTTGAACGCCGACTACGGGAAGTTCTGTCTTCCATCCCACAAGAAAGAAAATCAGTTGATGCGATTCACGGGCGGCTTGAGAAGCTGGTGGGGAATGCTAGCGCCCATATCGAATTTTACATAAAACTCAATGCTATATATTTTTTTCTCATATTCATTTCTTATAGGAATTATAGTTCAGAAATTACATTACAAGAATTTTAAAATAGTGAGTAACTTTTAAATCACCCTGTATAAAAGGATGTCGGCTTGAAATTTTTAAAAGCATAGTAGAAAATTGTAAATATTATTTTACAAAAGGAATTTTGATGTTTTTGGCAAATATTTGTTTTAAGAAAACCTTCCAAATTATTCTAGATTTAATGAGAAATTTCGAGAATTTGGTAGAATTTGATGAAGTTTCAAGAATGTTGCCGAACTTGACAGAACAGACCCTGGAAACATATAGAACCTTTTAAAATATTCTTTTAGAATTTTGCAAGGACTATAGCTGGGAATTAATTGGAGACCTCAAAATGGCAGTATTTTTGATAGGTCTCCACGGAAGTTTCACCAAGTTTCCATGTCATCTCTGTTTGGGGATGTTAGGGATACTACATGATATTACTACAAGAGGCAGTTTCAAAAAGGAATGCTTTCTCTTATGAAGTACATAATGTCAAGAATAATAATTTTTCAAATACTCAATAGGTGTTTATTCCTTCATTACTTTTAAAATCAGCACTCATATGAAGTAGTTTTTTAGAGCTCTTAGCAAATGAACTTCAGGCTGATTTTGAATGTGCATATCTGTGTTGATTCCCATCTTGACAAGTTCAAAGATAATATGGAACCATACACAGAAAAACAAAGGAAGCGCTTCCATTAAGATATACTGAAGTTTGTACATAGATAGCAAGAAGTATAAAATGAAAATATGATGGTGGATTACATTGCGGAGCTTGTACTGGAAAGTGATTTTCATTACCATTAGAAATCGATGAAAACTGTTGAGTTCGTAATATTTTACTTATTTTTATTATCGTACTTGTACAAGTTTCAATTGAATTGTATAAATTTAAATCTGCAGTTTCCTCTTGAACTCTAAAATGGGTGAAAAAAGGAAAGTTTGCCAATATTTAGTAAATATTTCATCATACAAGCAACATATGTGAAGTTTTAAAAAAATAATGCCTCTTTTCTATGGTTTTCAATAAAAGGGGTTAAAAAATAACCCTGGAAGAGAAAAAAAATTGTGTTACATAGTGTCCCCAGTAAAATTTTATTGATTGCGACTGAAAATTTTAGATTTTATACGAAATTTCGTGAAAACAAAATGAAATTTACTTAAAGATCAGTATAAACATTGATACCAAACCATAACGGCACCAAAGTGCGGACTTTGGTGAGAATAAAGGTGCAAGAGAAGAGATAGTGCCGTGTTTTGCCACAATCAGTCCGAGCAAATCAAATATATTAGAGGGAAATGTATTTATATTTAGGAAAACTTTAGTTTCTCGGCAGCAACAGTAAAGTAGTGCAATCCAAGTGTGCAGCGCCTCTTTGTAATAATTGAATGGGAGTAAAGGGGAGGATAAATAAATAAAGTGAGATAATGGAAAACAAGGGATAAGGAAGAACAGCATGGGTAAAATAATAATCAACACAATGATTCTCATTTACTTGGAGTGTGAGTGATTTTTCTTCGCTTCCTGCACCTTTAACTCCTTTGGAAAATATCAAATGTGAGTCAGATGAAAGAAAAGGTTTGGACTCCTGAATACTTTGCAAGATTCGGGCAAAAGTATAGCAATAAAATCTAGAAGAAAAACAGAGCGGTTATTCGAATCCGTGTTTTGTTTTTCAATTAATAAGAAATGTGATTTTGAAAGCCAAAAATGAAATGAGTTTAATAATTTGATGGCGACTTCAATATAATTTTACTTTTAAATAAACTATGGATTCTATGTAATTTTAATCGTTCTCATTTTGCATATAACAACTATTTGCCATATAAAATGAACTATCGTAGCACATCTCATATCACATTAAAATATTTAAAAGGTACATTTTTTATCCATTATTGTTTAGCTTTTTCCTTTATTCCCGATGAGAAAATGAATTTTTGCTTAATATCAAGGAATCGATGTGATTTGGATATCAATACATGAATAATTTTTTCTGATGCTGGTAAGGTGAGATAATCTACACCGTATGGAGTGAGAATCTCTTTTGTTCTCTCATATAATCCGGCTTTCATTCGCATTTACTGATTAATATCCAACTGAAGAGTTGAAATTACAGCTTAAACAGTTTCTTTTAATCAAGCCAGAAACAATTTAACACAAAGAAGGTATCAGTTATTTGATATATTAAAGAAGTAACTGATATTATTGCATAAGAGTTAAAACTTTATGTTCACTTCGGTAAACTGTCCGAGATAACTTCAAGCCACAAATAATCAGCTCCAACAATTTAATGGAGATAATAACCATCAGAGTATGCAGATCAGAGCACTGGTAGGAAAACATTCTTTCCTTCTAGGCTGCTGGTTTGAAGTACCTGATTGACGACGTTTTTATAAGATCAAATAAAAGATATTCCTCACCTGTGTGATAAAATAATCACCCATAGTGCTATGGAGTAACAAGATAGGTACGAACGTTTTCTAATGAAACTGTGCTTGCACTCTTCTAGTAACTAATCACAGTATTGATATCTATATTTGGATACAAGTTTCTTTAGCTACTAAAGACAAAGTAGTACCTATTGTTGTTTACTGTTTCTGTAAAATATTTGGAAGGTGAGGTGGCACTAGATCTTTGATCATGTCACCTCACGCATTATTATCGATATATAATTTCGTTTTCAAAGTCAACTACTGTAAATAAAAGTTGCCAACTCACTAATTTGCAATTTCTCGAAAGTTTTTCATAGTCTCTCATAATAATTTTGACTCTGCATCGAGTTAAAATGCAATTCAATTCCGTTGACATCAATCTTTCATCTTCTGCGAAGGAACTTCCGTTTACTCTGGAAAAAGCAAGCAGTAGGAGAGTTACACGCCATTTCTGGCTTATATAACTTACTTTCCCAGTTTCACTACCTTCTTAATCTCGTTTCCCTTATCGTTTTAGCGTACATGTCGTCATAAATTTTCGTTTTATTTAAAAATAAATATTGTTAAACGCTCTTCGATGTGAGCAAGATATCAAGAAAATCACATTCAAGAAAATGTTAGTCTTAATATTCAAACTAGTTTAATTATCTTAGCGTTTTTATTACTGGTAAATTGTATGAAACCGTTGTTATCACTAGCGACTTTTTATGTTCTTTTCTTTGGGAAGGGCTAGGCCCCTCTGCGCTTTCCCTATTTGATTAAAAGTAATAAAAAAGATAAGAAAAACAATGGCAAAGAACTTCAGTTTCATGCCATTGAAGTAATTTTGACTGAAAATGACCTTACCAGCCCCTTTTTAATTACGTCCGAATGTTGCATTCTCGAATTAAATCAATTTCATGGATAATAAAAAAATTGTCGTTTTCTTTGTGCAACCAATATTTTAAATATAAAGCGACTCTTTTTGGTAGATGTTTGTTGTATTCTTAATCATTCTAGAAAAACTGTGGTTTTAATGTATAAGGTTGAGGTTTGGACAATGTAACTTTTCTTTTCTCTTGGTAAAGAGACTTTACGGCACTTCTACTTTTATAGTAACCCAGCAATGTTTGCCCAAAGAGTAAAGGAAAGGCAACACCTGAATACCATCTTGTCATTTCCTCATATTTTCCTTCTGGTCTCATTTTTCCTTCGAAAGGATTGGATATCGCTAACGCGTTTTTGTATATCGCCTAGGGTCAACAAAACCTCGACGAGCAAAGTTTTTTCTAATCGCTTGTGCACTTTGACCCCAATCCATGAGTTGGGAGAGAGGTTTATCCTTTGATCACAATATGCTAATACCAATTAAATGACCTTTCTTCCTGAATATTATTGATGATCCGATAAGTTTTATCTTTTTGTTTTAGGAAAAACATAGTTTTCAAAAAAGCATCCAAATATTAAAGGTAGAGACAAAGATGGACAAACACAAAATGAAGATAGAAATAGACATGAAAATCTTGAGAAGATAAAAACTAAGATGTTTTTTGTTACGCCCAAACACTAATCAAGATTGTAGTAAAAATCACTAACCCATGGTTGTTAAGAGCCTCCATGCAGCTCAAATGCACTTAAACTGTCCTAAAAATCGATGATTCTAGTAACTCTATAAAGATCACTGTCATTAACGAGTTAATATCTAGCAAAAGTTCAAAACGAACTTGCAATCTAAATCAAACAAATTATAAATTTAAGTAGAAATCTTAAAAAAAGTTCTTACAATCTTCTTCCATACTTTTCTCAGTAACCTTTTTTTACCGAGTACTGATCAGTAGTCTCATTACTTCACCGATTGATTCTTTAAGTATGCTTCTCTTGCTTCCGCAGTTGACTTTATTCATGTTCGTAAATATTTTGAGTTATTATAATGTTCTCAGAGTCTTTCTGATCGTTATTCATAAGATTTTCGTCCATTTTAAGCTAGAAAATAAAATGCGGATTTTGGTATAAATCCTCCTAACTTAAATTCGTTGATTAACATTTAATCGAGCAACTCTATGTGGCTGGCGCACAAATAGTTATGTAAGTCCACTGAAAGAAACGGCTTTTTGGTTAGGTCTTGGATGAAGTTGATCACTTGTTAACCTCTTTAATTTTTAATCATAGATATCAAAAAGGATTCGGAATAAAATTTGGATATTTAATCCCTAATTTTAATTCCTATAATTAATTTTCCAGCCTAAAGTGTTATGAAAAATATTATTACTTGCCAACGCATCATTGCAAAGCTGAACAACAGTCATACCTATACGTCTGGAAGCTACGATTTTTTTATCGTACCCATATGGCGAATGCCACCAAAGTTATAAGGCTACTTAATTTAATTTTAAGTCTTAGACAAGGATATCTTAAAATACCAAACATATCAATAAATACAAAAAAAAACAAAAACAACCGAGCAAAAAATTCAAAATCATGAAGAAGAGGAAGGAGAAGGGGGAGAGGAGAAAGGCCCGCTCTCCTCGGCGCAGGAGTATTGAACTAAAACCCAAGAGAATCAAATAAAATTGTGAAGGCCAGGCTTTTCTAAGAAATCAAATATTCCACACTTTTAAATGCACGAACCAGTACCACGTACAAGGGAAGAGCGGTAGAGAACCTGCTTGTCACAGTACCGAGACATGTAACGTAAACGAAGATCACATAGAGTAGGACCTTTAACAGGAATGTGGCCAACAGTCTCGGGTACAATGCAGTCATCGCAGCATGGTACAGGGTAGCGCTCCATTAAATGGACATGCGTCCTGCGAGTGTGTCGAATTCTATGACTATGAAAAGGGACCTTAAGCCGTTGCGGCATTGGGAGTAGGCCCATGTGAAAGGTTTAGCACGATGGCACACAAATTTAAGCTCCCATCTGCCATCATGTACGTATTTGCCATGCAGGCTGGAGGGCCGACAAGATTCCTGCAATGTATTCAGTGTGAAGAAAAGCGAAACGCTGTTCTGGTCTCCCGGTCGTCGCTGACTCTTTAACGATTTCCTCGGCGCGCTGATTTGTTGCAGAACACCTCATTTTCTGGATCCCAGTATAAGATAATCATGAGATCCTCTCGTCTTTCGACCACCATGGCGTATATTGAAATCCAAATAAATGTACAACTTCCTTATATCTTGTTTGAAATATGTAAAATGGCGATTGGTATTGAAATGTTTGAAAGCGAGAATTAGTTTAAGATATGTTGCAGACAAAATTTAGTCATATTATAAATCATATTTGTTGAATAATATTATATTTAATATCAACATGATCTGATAATATTATGATAATGGCGAACAAATCGACAGGTTGTATAGCTGAATACATTTCGGTATTGAAGATGTTTACGTTATGAGGGGATTTCTCGTCACAAGAGCCTGCTCGATCGTAGAAAAACCGTACTCCAGCTGAAAAAAGAAAAAAGGGCTGCCATGTTAATGCTTATCAGAACAGACCGTGACAGATTTGTTACACAAATCCTGAAGTCGGGTAAAACCCGCCAGAAACAATTGATTGGCCTTCATACAGAAACGAGGTTAACTGCCTTTGGAACGTGCTCACCGCACTTGGATCATGCGTTAATGAGGACATGTTTTACACTCCGTCGAGTCCACATTTTGGTTGTTCTTGACTCCAGAATACGTTAGAGTCCGCAGTTAGCAGGGTGATTAATGGAATCGAAAGTGGATAGTACACAGAGTAAACTATGGTAGCCGCTCTGTAATGATGTGGGGCTGCATGTGAAGTTCAAGGTTGGGACGTCTCACTCTTTTGATGTCACTATGAATTCAGGGAACTCCTAAACTCTCCTCGGAGAGTTCATACTGCCTTCAGCCGGAGATTTCTCCAGAAATGTCCAGAATGGGATGTTCCAGCAAGGCAATGCCCAACATCACAAGTCTGCGTCTACCATACAGTGGTTCCAGGAAATAATATCATCATGATGGACTGGACATTTCAGTCTCCGGATATCACTACCGTAAAAAACTCTTATATTACCTGAAAGAGGCTGTATGGCATCGTTCACCAGCCTTAAAACAGCTGCATTTACCTAGGATTGGGCCAGCAATGCACTCCCCCCCCCCCGGTGTCGCTCCCTCGTGGATAGAATGCTTAGAATAATCAATAGAAATGGTCTTATAATTGGCAATGAACTCTTGACGCGCTACTAGGTTTCCTGTATCAATTGGTGTTGCTGTAATTTTCAAAGACTTTCATCTGTTTATAAATTATTTGTTGCTGATGTTACTTGTTAGGCAATTTTTTCATTTTGTTAAATCTTCTTTATTGTTTGCGCCATTTATTACCTATTTCTGCTTATTCTTCCTTAGTCCACTATTATATTCATATTAATATAAAAAACCTTTCTGGCCCTGCATTTTTAATTTTATTAAAGTTACGAAATATCAGAGAACCTTTGTCCGCGGCTGTAAGCTTCCTTTTCCGAAAGTTTTTAAAAATGACAAGACTAATTTGGTCAACTGAAGTTCAATTCTTGTTTGCTGGATCCATTATTTACAACTTTCCTGGTTTTTCTGAGTTAAAATCTGAATTAATTTTTTTTACTTTTTAAAAAGTTAGTTTCCATTATTATGCTCATTCCTCTTTATAACATTTAATTTAATTATTCATTTCAATAAAACTTGATTTTCAACCAGAAGGAAATTCGCACCAATGGCTGAATTTTAGGGATTTCATGGAGGAATTTGGACGAGAGAGTGAGATACAATCTGTTAAAACAACGATATTTCTATAATTATCAGCAAATCTTGATAATCGAAAACAATATCTCACTTTTTTGAATACCACTTATAAAATTATAGTATTTAACTTTTAATTAGTAAAATATTTTATTTATTTTTAGCGTATTATTCTTTTAAATGGACTCTGAGTTAGATGATCTTGAAAAGGGGGATTGATATTCTGAAAAAGACCTGCTCATTTGGAAACAAAAGTTTAGGTTCCCTGTAAGTAAGTGTTTATTCTTGTTATACCATATTAAATCATTTACGTCATCCAAATATATATTAATCTGGTAGAAAGGTCAGGAGAAACCAATATTTATCATTATGTTCTATACGCTGGCCTTTCTCTCCTCTTGAGTTTCTTAGGCAAATAAAACCTGAGTTTTTGTTATTGGTTTGTGTTCGCCTCTCTAGTCTTGTTGTCAGATACTTCATTATGAATTTAGCTGTTTTATTTTGGTATATTTTATTAAAGAAGGCATATTTTAAGGCAATACAGCTGTATTCCTAGTGTTATTTTTATGCAAAGGTTTCCATTCGTGTCTTTTAACTGTAATCCACCGAAACACGCTTGAATTCCCAGTTTTATATCATTAAATTGCACATTTAGTGTCATCTTAACTTTTCTCTCAATAAACACCATATATCTGAGTTTCTTAGCCAATGAATCCTTTCAAGAATATTGTACAAGAATTGAGTTACCTCCACACAGAGTTGTTAGTGAATTCCGAAGGCAAGATAGGGTAGGGATATTTATAGGGAATTTATGTAGAATATTATGAAAATCATGATTGCCTTTAGCAACACTGAAATGAAAAGAGGAAAGGATTTGCAGAAGTACTCAATTGGGAAATTTCCAATGCAATTATAGAAACCCCCTAGATCCAATCGTTTCCTTATTAGTACTTTGAAGATACATAATGAATTTTTGGTTGAAAATTTGAATTCTTACGCTATTTTTTTCTATGTTCATTCTTCTGTATTCGTCGTTGTGCGTCTGAAATCTATTTTTTGGTTCCGCTTCTACGTTATAATATCTAAAATTAGAATATATACAGCGAATACTACGTTAAAATTTCGTCTAATATCAAGTGGTTATTTGTTTTATATTTATTGAATCATAAAGAAACAATTGGAATATTGAATTTCTATTGCTTTTCGAAAAAGGAATAGGGAATACAAGCTTGGGTCTGTGCCAAGGAGAATTTAAAATTCATACGTTGATTTTGCATTTATTTGCGTAATTGGAATATTAAAGTGGAGCAAGTTTGATTAAAGCCGCTTTGAACATGAAGACGATTCCATCGTAATCAGAAGAGGCCATTCCTCCAGAGGATTATACCATTACGAACGAATTTTAACATTTATTGGTTTTGAGTTTCATTTAAATAATTGCTTGGAGCTAACTTAATTTGATATTTATCCATTTTCTAATGATACTTCTATTATAATTTTCACCTTTTACTTTAAGAAAACTCGGATTTTGTATAAACATCGCCGGAGGTTTCAACAGACAATTTTCTGGTTCCTAAGATTCAATGCTTTAGTGTATTTAGCTATACTATTTACCTGCACTTATTATAGTACAGAAAGTTGCAACTTTATAAGTCGATAAAGAAAATTAAGTTAAAATGTCAGTTAATGGATTGGACGTTATACGTGGTACATTTGTGGAAAGGAGAATTCGAGGTTTGGTAAAAACTTCCGACTTTACAGATTTCTTTTGCGTTTCATTTTTTTTAAATGTTGTATGAAAGACAAGAGATGTAGTTATTGAGTTATTTCTTATGACTTCTTTAATATGATGATTGGAAATTGATATGATAATTTGCAAATCAAAGTCAGCAAAAACTATGGGATTCTGACAGGTCCACATTTTGGGCATTTCTGAAGAAGCATTGGGCTGAAGGCAGTATGTTATCTCTCAGGATAGCTCGGTACTTCTCTGAATTGATGGTGCGTTCCTAAACGGTGAGACGGCATACCGTCAAACTTCATATGCCGCTCCACAACATTACAAAGCAGCTAACATGCTTTACTGTTTGAACTATGTGCTCGCGAATCCACTAGTCTTCCTTCTTCCTTAAAACTCTAACTTTTAGGGAGTCAAGAAAACTGAAAAGTGTAGTCCTCGGACCATAAGTCAGGTCCCCACTGAGACATGGTCTAGTTTAGGTGAATACGTGTCAAGTACAGTCGACGTCGATTCTACTAAAGGTTGATTAACGGGTCTAGTGGGCTTTACATGATGACATCACGCCTTGAGTAAGAAGTAGGAGAGTGACCGATCTGCCGGATACATTATCCTGGCTGCCCTCTTTCCATTAATATTGCAGCTGGCCTTCGGTTTTCTGACGATCACGATTGCTCATGAGACCTGTCGTTATGTTGCGTAATGTTCCTTGGTCGTCCAGTAGGTGGTTGCCATTGGATGTTCTACTTTTACAGATCCTCTTTAACACTAATTAAAGACCAAAATTGGCCGATTTATCGACAGTAAAGGCTATCATCGTGCAGCGTGCGTATCGGACTTTCTTCACGTTAGAGTTACGTGTTTTCTCATTATCATATTATTCTTTGATCTTCTCAGCCATTTTATAAACGAATATAATGTGTTATATGAAGCATTTTTGACTAACATACCGCTTACTGATAATATGTTTTCATACATTTCAATAACATCGCTATTATACATATTACAAAAACTTTTAAAAATGCTTGTAGTTTTATTTTGCTTTCCAAACTTCACTAATATATTATAAGTATACGAGAGAAGGAAAAATTGCCTGTGACCCAAATATTTTTGACGTAGCTTTATATTTTAATATCTAAATAGATTAGTTTTTCTTACATCGTTTAACTTACACCTCCTTCCTACCCAAATATATGTCTACACCAAGAATTTTCTTATATCTAATATATCACAGGCAAATAAATTTAGTTGATTAATTTTAGGATTTTGTCGTGCTCTGTTATATATATATATATATATATATATATATATATATATATATATATATATATATATATATAGATATATATATATATATAGATATATATATATTCAAAAAGTACGCAAATGTTATATAGTGTTAATCTACGATATACGCTATATAGCACTTTTACTATATGTAGGCAAATTTCTAGTTATGATTTTATGACGAAAAATAGATTGGCCGCCATCTTAGGAGGCACATTATGAGTTGGAATCATATCATAGTGTATTATATAGTGTATTATTTTTCTAAATTAAAATATGCTATGCCGTAGATTAACCTTGAAGAATGCAGGCCAGAGAAACGCGATACAGATCCCAGTGCGAGGGTTAAATAAACAAGTCGAGTCCGGTTGGCCTTATTAATCAATTCTTAGAGGTTCTGAGATTAGAGAAACTAATGATACAAAACATATAACTTTACTATATACAAAGAAAATATTAATAGCAGAAGTAAATATGACCCGGGGTACTAAACAAGGGGGGAAGGGATACAAATGACTTGGCGGGTACGAGAGTACGAGCGACGATACACGGTGATTGATTCCAAAGAAAATAGGAGAGTGCAATTATCGGGGAGACTCACGTAAAGCCTAATTGACTAGAGGCTTGAATACGGCGAGTAAACTGGGTGCTGCCAAGTTGAACTTGCAAGATTCCTTCCTCGCTGAGAAATGAGTGAGGGAGTACTCCAGTCGATGAACGAAGTCGATAACCGAGTGATAGATGCCTGTCCGTGTCTATTGTCTGTCGACGGGAACTCTGGATTTGGCTACGAGAGAGGGCGAGTAGAAAAGTGACGTATCGCGTTTATAGCTAAAAGCCGTCAGGAGGCGAAGCAAGGTGTACGAGACTGTACGTGGCTACTAACCAAGATGGGGTTGTATGGTATTGCTTTCTTAAAGCTTTTCTCGAAATATTTATACTGCCTCGGCGGAAGCGGGTCGCCGGGGGCCCCCCAAATGGGGACGGGGATCTCATTAGGCTTGGCGTGCCAGTGGGGTGGAGGTATTCTAAAAGCTTTGCGTAAAGGTCCTTGGCGTCTGGCGTCGCTCAGACGATGAGACGGGAAGATAACAAGAACCCAACCCGGGTCAGCCGACCACGCAAATTCTTGATGCTCCTTTGGGGCTCTCTTGCCATGCAGGTGCATCTTTCCTGCGCTACAGATAGACGTTGGGCTCTAGGGAGGAAGAGGGTAACTTTATCTCTCTGCTAATGAACATTTTATATTAATAATATTTTAAAGAAATTATAATTGATTAAAATAGCATTCGTGGGTGATGTTTTTTATGTCTGAACTCAAACAATGCCGTAGAAAAACTAGAGGACTAACGACATTTAACTGTTGCCCTTTGAATTTGAATCTAATGTTAGGCTTTCAAATTAGGAATATTACGAGTTTATTTCAAAATTCCGGGGGTGTAAGATATGGTGTATGAGGGCGGAGCTCCCATTTTGAAATTACCTTAAAATGAAATAAAATACAATATGATGCAGTTTGCGGTTGCCACAGCCTAACAAACAACCCCGAGAAAAGTCCGTTTTTGGAAGTTGCCCAAGAAAAAAACATTGTCTACATTAATAAAAAATTATTTATATATATATATATATATATATATATATATATATATATAAATTATCCCAAAATTCGAGGCTGGGCATAAACGCAAAATTAACCATTTATTTTAAATATTTATGAAAAGTAAACACAAATCAGTTTCCCTTGAAATGTAAAAAAGAAAATTGTAGCATGGCAGTGCGTGCTTCTTTCTCTTTGGCCCTCAACTTTCGTAACCTATCCTGCGTGTAATGTATGATACTTCTCTGCATACCGCACTGTCCACCTTTACTACTAATATTTCCCAGAAAGAGGAAGAATATGACTCATAAAGAGACATGATTTAAGTTAAGCTCTAAATGTAAGTCAAACAATAACACAGGCCTGCGTTTGAAAAATTTTTTGTGTTCCCCAGGATTTTTTTGTGGTTTCTTAATGAATCCAACCTCTTGAGCTTAAAAATGAATGTATATTTGTTCAATCAGGTCAGATTTTCTCAGTACAGCATACACCATTTTCATTGAGATTACCTCATTTTTTCTGAATTTAAAAAAAAAAACCTTTCTCTATCTAATAATGCATTATTACTGTTATATTACTGTTTATATTCTTTTAATAAACAAAAAATAAAAGAATGCAACATAATAAAGAAAATAATTGTAATTTCGAAGAACAGACGCTGTTGACGATTTTCGTTTGTGCCTGTCATCTGGTGCATCACGCTTCAAACACCAACAGTAGTCAGCAAGCATGTTTCCGTTCCATTTACACCGGTACCTGGATTCCATTGTTTTTATGTCCTGGTGGAATCTTTGCCCCTGTTCTTTACTGTAATCCCCGCAGTTGTCGGGAAATTAATCCAGATGGGACTGTAAAAAGTGTATCTTTATAGACATTCAAGCTCCCAAATGTTTGAGACTTGTTAAGAGCTGATTGACCAGGGCAACATATTCTTCTAGGCTTCTTTTATTGCCTAGAAAATTGTTAACTAGAGCATGGAAAGCTTTTCAGACATCTTTTTCTATGTCCTTCATTGATGCATCAAATTGCTGATCAAGTTCCTGATTTAAAGTCCATCAAAAATTCCCCCATGGAGCTTAGCGTCACTGATTTGTGGAAATTTTTGAAGAAGAAATTTAAAAGCTTGGCCTACTTTATTAAGGGTTTTGACATAATTTTTCATTATGCCAAGCTTTATATGCAGTGGAGGGAGGAGTATTTTTTGAGGAGGCACTAAAGGTTCAGCTATCACATTGCTTGATCTAATTCTAAATGCTTCTCGTGGAGGCTAAACCTTCTTCTCATAGTGCATACTATCTGCACGACTGTCCCATAAACATAGGAAACAGGGATGCTTCGTGTAGCCTGTTTGCGTCCCAAGCGTAAGAGACACTACCTGAAAAGAAATTTAGCAGGGTATGTAAATTCAAAGTGTAATATTTCCAAAAACAAATTCAAAGTAATATTTCTTAAAACAATAATAATATGAATATGTACTGAAAAATCCTGTATGCCGATGCATTAAATCATCGTATTGGAACTAATTGGATATATGTACATCTTATTTTGAGTTTATTGAGTTGTGTTGTATACCTTCTCAATTAGAATAAGTTCCCCATCAACCCAATAGGATGCATTAACCTATAGGGACACACTTCAACAAACAAATATAACTCAAAAATGACTCATGATATCCAGATTTGCATTCTTGTAAAATGTAAGTTGACCAAAAGGTGTATACAACTATTAACAATTAAAAATGAAAATGTCAATATCAAAAAGCTTAGAAATGCCAAGTGTAAAATGATCTTACCTTTAAGTCACCACATATCCTCCACTTATCGCTAGAGTAATTTATTGCATCCAGCAACTTTTTCATATTTTCATAACTTTCAGTAAGTTGGATTGAATGGCCTATAGGAACGGAAGCTATCTTGTTACCAATATTCAGTAACACAGCTTTTAAACTTCTACTGGAGAAATCTATGAACAGTCTCCATTCTAATGGGTTGTAGGGAATTCCAAGGGCCTCAACAAGTCCTTTAATATTGGCGCAGTATACTAAAGAGCTGGAAGAATGCTGTAAAAAATAGCTTCGAAACTCTTGTTCTCTATTTCTGCACCCCCCCCCCCCCTAAATGTTGTTTCTTAAGCGAGAAGATTACTTTCACGAATTCGAGAGCCAAGAAAATGTGTATCTACCTTTGAAACCCCCAGATCCCTGGTCAGGTCATTTAACTGAACATGAGTGAATGGTCTTGCGACCATATCATGTGTGGAAACCTGATAAGACTCAGATGTGTCATAATCTTGGTCAACTTCCATATTAATCTCTTCATGTACCTCTATATGTTCAGGGGGAGAAGGTATAGGAATTCCTGGGCCATGGGGCAGGGGTTTGATGGCAGAAGGAACATCCGGATATGCCACACTATGTTTATTCTTCTTATTTATACCTGTAGAAAATATAATTGCATATTACATAAAGGAATTGATTTGGAGTTGCAGATAGTACATAAATGTTTAGTAAAGGATATGTTCATGCTGAAGTAAACTATGTTAGTTTTTAATTTTAAGTTTATGAATAATAATGACATTTTCAGGAGCCAGTATAATACAGAAAGCTTAAATACTTGATACAATGCTCACCTTTAAGATTTGTCATGCAAAAATAGCAGTCCGTAGTGTGGTCCTTGCCATCTCTCCACACCATGGGAACACCAAAAGAGAGGGACTTCTGTTCGCCATGACTCCAGCGTTTTAAACTTATGTAGCATCCCTTGGAGCAGATATGTGGTGCCAATATGCATGATACAAAGATTTAATTACAGGAGGGATTGTACTTTGCTGCTCGGGAAAAGTCACTTTGCCGCAAACATAGCAAAATCTGTCGGGGCTATTCTTACATTTTCTGTTCATTTTTAACTCAACCACTATTATTATTATTATTCTTATTATTATAATGCTAAGCAATTTTTAACCTGCAAAATATAAACCTATTTGCATAATTACTTAAAATGTACACAAAATTTACTGCGAATAGAGCAGTGCAAAAACTATTGAAATTTGATGTAATATAGGAGATGTATAAACTATAAAATTATTATCACCCCCTGTATCGCAAAAACTGGAGGCGATAGAGAAAAACGGATCACAGATTCCGATTTAGGAGGTCAATTTTATTAAGAAACACTATAGAAAACCTAAGGTACATTTTTTGACGAGACCAGTGTAATTTAAGGGATTCTAAAAATAATCACCATTTTGTATCTTTTCTAAAGTATAAAAATGCGATCCGAACTAAGACAGGGTACATCTACATGAAGGTCATCAGGAAATAGACCAGAATAGGTAGACTGATACGGTAAGAAACCATAACCTATGTGAGTAAACTTAACTTAAATTGGGAACAGTATTCACTCTTCTGCCTCCAAAGAAATATTTGAAGATCTTTTTTTCATTTTCGCATTTATATAACTCATTTTCCTCTACTAGATAAACCCGCATATTACACTTGTGTGCGTTGTTTTTAAGCTCAAATATATCATACCTGATTTTA
This sequence comes from Ceratothoa steindachneri, assembly GCA_963969495.1. Classification (NCBI taxonomy): domain Eukaryota; kingdom Metazoa; phylum Arthropoda; class Malacostraca; order Isopoda; family Cymothoidae; genus Ceratothoa; species Ceratothoa steindachneri. The sequence goes on along the minus strand of OZ018324.1, from coordinate 65,506,566 downwards.
GTTCAGTTTTTTGCACTGAATCTGAAAATCATGCTAATTTTACCCAATCAGGTCAGGTTTTTGAAATATGAGCACATACCAAAAACTCCTATATTTCCAAATATTTGTTGTAAATGAAACACATAATAGCAAATATTGGCCTGATTTACTCACAGAAGGCTTACAGAATATTTTTAATAGATAGCATGAATAGTACAATGCACAAAATAAGCTACTAATGGATGAATGGTCTGTTCAGTTACCTCCGATTGTGCCGAGCAGACACCACATCCCTCTTAAAGCACCAACAGTAGTCAGCCAGAAAGTTCACATCTCATTGGCCTTGATAGCGTTTGTCCATGACATGGATGTCTTGGTAAAAGCGCTAACCCTGTTCTTCACTGAAGTCTCCGTAATTTTCTGGAAAATAGTCCAGATGGGACCAAAGAAAGAGCATTTTCACTGACATACGCGCAGCAAGTTTGTGGAAATTCTCCATTAAGTCATCAACCATCTTCTGGAACTCAGGACTTCTGTGGTTACCAAGGAAGTTTGCAATGACTAACTTAAGGGACAGCCAGGCAAAGAGTTCAGTAGGATTTAATGAATCATCAAAACTGAGGACCATCAAATATACCTGCCTTAAGCTTCTCCATGCTGATTCGTTTGATCTTGTGGTGGAGGAAGGCAAATCCTCCACCTTCCCTGTCCAATGCTTTTACAAAGTTATTTATTAGGCCAAGTTTGATGTGTAGGGGTGGAAGTAACACCTTGCTCAGTTCAACCAGAGGGTGGGACAGAACATTGTGTGACCCGGGTTCTAATACTTGTCTTGATGGCCACTCTTGTCTGACATAATGCTGGTCTTCAGCCAGACAATCCCACAAGCACAAAAAACATGGATACTTTGTGCATCCACCTTGAAGTCCTAGGCTGAGTCCAACAACTTTAAGATCTCTACAAATAAACTATTTATGTTCTTAGTAATTGAGAGCAGACAACAGACGTTTCATGCTGTTGTGGGATTCTTTTATTTCAGCCGAGTGTCCAACAAGGATTGATGAAACCTTATTTCCGTTATTCAGAAGAACTGCCTTGAGACTTCTGTTAGACGAGTCAATAAATTGTCTCCATTCCATGGCAACATACTTTATACCCATTAATTTCATCAGTTCAGCAATATTGTTACACTAGATCAGTGAAGACGCTTCATCGAACATAAAGAAATTTCTGAATTCGCTCTCGCGTTCCCGATACCAATATAACGTTGTTTCTGGGGTAAATAGATGTTTCTCTCGAAGACGAGAACCCAGACCTGGGCAGACTCCTTAGATAGTTTCAGGTCTCGTGTCAAGTCAGTGAGTTTGGCTTAGGTCAATGGCACGATCGGTCCTCCTCTTCTGGCTCGTATGCACCACACTCACCTGTTTCAGTCATGTCAGTAGATTCGGAATCAGAACTAGATTCCAGGATGAGATCTGGCTCAGGAACAGGAACATCTGGTCCATGGGGGATTGGCTTTATGGCAGAAGGAACATCAGAGGTTTAAACATTGTGCTTGTTCTTGCAATTGATGCCTTTTTAATTTGTCATGCAGAAGTAGCAGTCGGTAACGTGATCTTTCCTTTCGTTCCACACTATTAGGACACCAAATGGCATACTCTTTATTTTCGTATTCCTCCAATCCCGTAAGTTCTCCACACATGTTTTGCAGCAGATATGGAGAGAAAATGCCCTATCCTGGTCCCCTAGGTTGACTCCAAAATAAGCGTAATAAGCCTTCTTAACAATATCCGTGATTTTCACTTGATCGTCTGGAAGAACCACGTGTTCATAGACGAAACAAAATTTGTTAGGATGGTTCTTACACTTCTGATCCATCGTACTGCACAACTAGACTTGAAAAGAGAAAGAATAACTAGTTATTTAAGGTCATCCATGACCAGCTGTGGCCCAAAAAAGCCCATATACGCTTGGATTATAGTGCCATTTTAAAAAAATATGCTGTAATAAAAATCCAGTCTATCTTAGAAACCAGACCTGACCCCCCAAAATTAATGATATTTTAGAATTCGGCACGCAAAAAGGATCCTGAATCAGTTGGAAAACCCTTGACCTTTGAAAAATGGTTTTGAAACGCAGGCCAGTGTTATAGGTTATTTTAGGTTATTTTAGAATTAAAGCCTATTGCCTATAATGCCCAAGACATTTAAAGATGATAAATTTCATTTAACTTCTTAAATGTGAATAATGCAATCGTAAAGGTGGCTGTTTCTGTGGGTCCTCAATAATATAAGTCTCTCCGTGTAAATGCTAGTGCTGCCTTTCGCTCCTGATTCTAATTCTGCTCATGAAGACTCTTTATTGGCCATATGCCGTTGCTCCACTTCTCGACTCTCTCAAAGTTAAAAATATACATTTTTAACTCCGTGAATCTTAATAGCTTGAATCCTCTTTGACACCAGACAAGAAACTCGTTTACAATTTTATATGGAAAAAACTGAGTGTTACTTTAAATTTAACTTACCAATTTCTATTCTTAATGGCCTCTGCCTGATTTAATTTACTAAAACTTATATTTTTAAATAAAATTAATACATTAATTCTGGAGAATAAATTGTATTTGGGCATAATATAATAGTGATAACATTTGGAGCCAGAGTGTCAGAGTTATTGTATCATTTAGAGTTTACAAGAACACTTTGCTGATGTTTCTTTGATGTTAGTGATAACCTGTACATATTTGCAAATTAATTAGGTTGTGTTTAAGTCTCTTTGCTGCACCAAATGGCGTATAAGTAAAATGCAATTACTCTTAGTGCCCTTTATTGAGAGTAAAATTATATTGCAATGTTACAACACATTAATTAGATATCATATCACAAAACGTTGTCCGTCTTTCGAGGCCTTATGCACATTCCATTTCCTATATTTCTCTATGTATATCTGATTTTTATCGCTCTCTTGCTCTTCTCTAAATATCAGAACTAATCATTTGGTAGGTTTGAAAGTTTGCACAGTCATCTAAGATCTGATTTGAGCTACACCACACAATTTTTATTCCGGAGATTGCTTTGTCTTAAATCTAGTCGAGACAGGACACGGAATTTCTTTGTACTCTTTTCTCTATGTGATATACTTACTTTTGTCCTTATCACATTAGAAAAGCTCCCAACACAATCATCTTCCTACTTTAGATCTTTTTTAATTATCTGCGTAAGTCTAACTGGACCATCAACATAGGAAAGCATCATTTCATAGCTGTTTGTGTCGCTAATTATAGGTAGTCTTCCTTCCCAACAAAATATATATGTCTTCATGCATTTTTTTATTATTGTTGGATAGATCGAGTTATTTGACAAGCAAAACCTGTCTTAGCCATTCCAAAAAATGCTATAAATAATTGCTTTTTGGTTTGTTTCTTTAGGGAAGAAACTATGGGACCGATGAAGTTAAGATTTTTGGAAAAAAAGCGAAGAGAAGTGGAGATATCTCATTTAAGTGAGCTATTTCCTTCCGTGTTGTTTCAGTCTGATTTCAGTCAATGCTACAGTGGGGATCGGTGGTTTATAATCAACGACGCTTCTATCCTCATTAGAGATAAAGGCTTACACACAGCTTGGACAGTCGTCCGTATATTTCACTTTCTTACTTTTAATAATAAAAGGGGGATTTTTGTTTCCTGCTGCTAAAGTTTATAACCATAAGAATCTCTTAGCAACTGCTGTGAGTAAAGCTAGGTGAGACAGATCCTGGTTACATTTTGGTACAAATTTCATAACACTTATTCTGTGATTTATTGATACGGATCCTTTTAATACTTGTTAGCCTATTTTGATTACATTTTTTATATCATTATAATCTTAAATTCTAAGTTCACAAGATATGCTTAGCCCGGGTTAAACAAAATGAAAAGAAATAAGTGTAGGAGACTGGGTCCTCTTGCTTGTGTAACATGATGCGGAGTCCTGGTACTACACCTATGGCTATCCATCGTCCAAATCCTAGATTCATGGAAATAGAAACTCCTCAATTCACTTGATCTAGCCCACAGTATTGAGTCTGAGGTCCTCCTGGAAGATCACCGGAGGACCTGACTAATCAAACTCTTTCTTGATCCTCTACATCGTCCTCATACTGAAACAAAAGCACTCAGAGATCTTCGCATTGGAACCCCCGGCGTGAACACCATAGCTTGCTTGTTCCAATTTTGGGGAGAATTGGGTTTATACATATTATTGCTTCATTCTCAGATGACGGAGAGTTGAGTCTACTATGATAGGAAGAAGAAAGAACCGACGCCAGCCAACATTAATGCGTGGAACCTAGAGCTTCCAGTGACGTAATACTATCTATCGCTCTCTGTATATTGCCGAAGCCTGACATTAAAGGAAATTAATTTTTAACTTATATTTTGGCATATTACTGATTTATTTTTAACATATGGGGTTGAGAAAGCCATTGTCAATTATACAGGATGTAAGATGGGTTTTTAAGTAATCATCGGTTTTGTAAGTTAAATCATTTGTAGGTCAGAATATAGGATCTGGAAGAATCAAGGAATTGAACTTAGCCTAACAAGAATAATTTCAAAGTTTCTTCGTCGTGAGCTTACGTATTCCATTTAATGCTAATTGAGTTAGAAGGAAAACAAGCACCTTTCAAGACCTATGGATACATATTAAGGTGTTTCATTTCATTCAGGAATGTGCTTATTCCCAAGCAAATAGGTTATAAATTTCTCTGTGGGGTTGGGCTGGAGAAGCTAGCAAAAAATGGATACTTGCACAACGTGAAAATAAATGTGGCTGAAGTCCAGGAACTTAACAAAGAAAACCAATACCTTATTATTGATGTAAGAACTAGTGAAATTGCGTCTCACGATGTTTGGTATTTTCCATTTTAAGTAAACATCCTAGCTCCAGCAAGCTTCAACATACATCAATATTTTAATATTTTCAGCATTATAAAGAAGCTTTGGAACCTTAAAATGGAATAAATATTCCACATCAGGTTACTGGTAGTGTTTTAAACCATTGACTTCTGCGTTGCATGCTGAGGAAAAAAGCTTGAGTCAAGTTAGTTCTGGCCCTGACGTCTGCTCAAGTCCAACAGTCTTTGCAGCAAGAGCTTTGAATAGAGCCTGACACAGTGGCTGATAGTATGAATTAACTTATTCTAAGTGAATTTAGATACCGGGATACGAGAGCCAATTATGTTTCTGACATTATTGTAGACGGAAATCCCCTGAAAGTTCTCCCCCACTTCATATAATTGAGAGACCCTTTTCTTAATAAACTATCATTGACGAGGATATAACTAATTGTATCTTTAATAAGGCTAATAAACCTTGTCTTAACAAGGCACGACCTAAAACAAAAAACAAAGTTTGCATTTTATAATGTATTATCTCTGTCATATTGCTGTAAGGGAGTGAAGCGCGGAGATTATACAGAATGCACATCAGAGTGTTGATAAATTCTGCATACAGTTCTTTGTTAAGATTCTTGCTAAAACGTAATATGTACGATAAAAAAACTAATACTATGATCTTGGAGAATGATTGAATAGGTTATTCTAGAGTGGCTCCTGAAAAAACAATGACGGTCGTCTTGCATTAACTTTTTTACCTGCTTGTTAGTCCTCTTATGTCAGGTGAAATGCCTGTAAGAAAGAAACAGTGATTCTATGACGGTTGGTGATTTGGTTTCTCGCGATTGTATTTTTGGTTCCAGTGCCATCAAATACTAATTATTTCGCAATCAATTCTATTTATTGACGTCAAATACATTAATTCCTAATGCTGTGATCCTTCGTCCCTTCACCATATTTATTTTTTCCATACCTCGCTCGCTCAAATTTCATTAGACTTTTATCTTGTCATTTATGTTTATCATCTTACCCTTTATGGCAAGGGTTCTTAAGTTGGGAGGGGGGGAAGGAATCAGGCAAACAGACTGTCAAACTCCAACTTCTGAAATTTTTATATCTCTATAGTTGGAATTTTACAGAGTACATAATCTACAGGAATCCCTTTTTATTCAATACCGAGGAATAAATAAAAAGTTCAGATAATATTTGAAATCTTATTTTGAAAATGTTAATTTTATAAGGATTTTTATTTGTAATGCACATATTGAGTCGGATCAATTTAGAAAGAGCGTGATAACATTCTAACATATGGTACACAACGGCTGATAAACACGACATTATCGCATTTATGTAACTTCTGAAATACAGTATATATTTTGAAAACCAAATGTTATAAAGTTATAGAATCTACATAAATAAAATTTCCATAGAGAAACACAAGACAATTAATGAGATAAACTATGTCTAAAACTGAATACTAGATGTTAGAAAGAGTAAAATGCATTAGTTAGGTAATTCATACTTGAAGTGTGAGGACATATCGTAACATTTATTTCAGCTTTCCTAACCTCCTCCATCTAATTTTATTTTAAAGCATTTTCGTTTCTATGCTACGATCAGGAACATAGGACCTAAAAACCATATTAACATTTCCTTCTATTCGTCCTAAAATTTAAAATCGAAGAGAATTGGTCTTTGTTTCTCGAAATTATTGTTTCCATATATTTTGTTTGGAAAGGTTTAATTTTATGCGAAATTTGATACGTTATAATTTTATTGTCATTGTATGGGATTCTAATGAACGCGGTGCAGATAATATAATAGTTTGATCAGAGTAAAGGGCGCTAAATTATCTCATTATTTTTAGTTCACTTATGCTTCCTGTTCAAGGTCCAGAAATATCCCATTGAACTGGGATAAACAATAATTGTGAGATATGTCTCAATGACGTACTTCGCAACTATCGGTAATTTTCTATTGACTGAGTGCAGCCAAAATGACGATGTTACCGGGCTGGATATGTAGGAGATCTAGTCATTTTATTCTCAATCTTCATATATGCGTTTATTTTTATCGTACAATATTGGTAATGAATGGGAATTGAACAAAAAATCAATAGTCATCGATACAATTTATATACGTATTTCTCATAGAGGAATTCTTTGCACTAATTGTTTTATATCATTTAGGTTTTTGGTGGAAGAGAATAACCCATCATTTCTCTAGCTTTGCTTTCTCTTTCTAAAGAAATACATGTTAGGCGCGATATGATGCAAGCGAGTCTTTCTTTATCGACTTAATATTTTGTAAAGGATAAAAGGAAGTAATTACCCAAGACGTTTTGTTCTGCAATTATTAGTTCCATTTGGTATTTCGTTTTCGCCAGCTACACTGCAATATTTATACTCATATGTGAGTGTAAAATTTACCCATTGCTTACTATTCTTACTTCATCCTCGTTCAGTTGGATGTGGGGGGATATTTATTTTTGAGAATTTATTGCTCATTTTCTCTTTACTGTTTCTATTGGCTCTCTGCCAATTTTTGCATGTTCTTTCATCTGTTTTAATAAAGTTATATAGTATTTTCACTAAATTCGTGTTATATGTTTACTGATCTTCCTTGTGTAGTTCTTGGAATTATCGGAATATTTTATATTTCCTCCAGTTGTAATAAACATTAGCTTTTCTCTCTCATTTAAAAGTCCTTTAGGACCCCAACTAAGTTTGTTGTTGCATCCCTTTGTATAGATGCTGTTCTCTATAAAAGTTGCTATTATACTTTTTGGCAGTTTTGCATTAAGGATTCAGGCACATAAACAAGTCCGTCAAACTTGTTTCATATTTCTTTCTCATCTGTTTCGATTTTTTTTTTCTACGCTAATTTCAAATATGGCTATCGGGAAATTTCCTTTGAGTGTAGAGTAAAAGAGATCTATCCTTTGATCCGTGCGTAATTTACACCACCATCCAAATCTAGGGAACAAAAAACCCAAATCTACCTTCTTTTTTTTAAATACTCACTTAATTTCCAAGAAAACAGCACTAAATATTCTTTGAAATTTGGCTCTGAAAATTTCCAATTTTCGTCTCAGAGAACAGCGGATAAATATTGTTAGGAGGAAAGTGAAGTGTATTTGATGAAAAAGTTCGTCCAAAAGTAGAGAACGATAAGTATAAATGCAACCATGACCAGAAGACAACATAAATATCTCAAAGCAATGGTATGACACGAGCGAACTAGTTAATAAAGATAAGTGATTTTACGAGTCCACAGAACAATAGTATTTATTGGCCCCATTCTCTGGCAAAGATTTGTGAGTTGACACAGGAGAAACCATCTTGCAGCTGACATCTGAATGATTGTGTGCCCTCTGTCGTCCCCAGAGCCCGAAAAGGGATCAAGCTCAACACTATAAACCACTTAGACATTTCAGAGTTGCGTCCCCGTCTCGTTCGCGGCACGTCAACTTGTCTCGTCTTTAAACTCCTTCGAACATATTACTTTCATTCAATTTCACTTCCCAATCTCATCACTTTCTTAAGAAATCTTTCCTCACAGCTTTCTCGTGGTGATACCTTCGTTGATGATTCATTCTTTTCTATTTTATTTAGTGTGTACCTCATGCTTTGAGTTGGGTGTAGCGACCAAGAATCAAAAGAGTGTGTACTTTTCTACATCTGCCAGCCCGCGGTCCCCTGTCGTTCTTCGCAAGTGCGGATTCATTTAGGTGCGCCTCTACTTGAGAACACTGCATGATGCGTAACGTGAAAGCCCCTGACTGTTTGAGCTTGCAGCATCGCTTTCCTAAAGAGATACTTTAGGTCACTCGGGCTAAATATTTTGCAGTCGCAATAAGATTTGAGCAAATAAGCTTCAATTTAGTAGATTTCAGTTAAAACATGGGAGAGACCCCTTCCAGGGGGGAGTTTTAATATGTTCCGTGTTTTCGAATCTCCCTCTCGGCGAAGAGGGCAAACAGCCCATTAAACCTACCCTGATGATTTGAGGGTTGAGACGCCCACTTGAAACGACAGAGTCTCATGTACTTGGAGACGCCCCTTTACCTCCTTCTATCCGCTCAACCCTATGATCTGAAAGGCGAAGAATTTTCTCCCGTGGATGGAGGCACCACAAAGGGAGTAGCACCTACGTCCGGTGCAGTATTCATGGACTCTGTAGGCACGTTCGTTTGTTATGTTGGGCAAATTATTCCTTTCGTTGCCTTTTAAACCACACATTTGCCAACAAAGACTTTGCAAAGAGCGATGGCAAAACGCTCGCGCAGCCATGTGTATCGTTGCGAGAGGTTGATGGCAAATTTACCCGGAAACGATTAAGCGATTTTCTGCTTGTTGCCCTCCCCCGACGCCACCTCTTTTTTATCATCAGAGAGATCCGTTGCTTTCTTTGGATACCCATCGGCGTGATGGCACGACTCCACTCGTCAATTATTCTCCCTTTATTTAACGTTGCAAGGGGATGACCCATCGAGACTGTTCACCTGTTATCCAGAGGCGCGGCACACCCTCAAGGTCAAATTCTCCCCGGCAGTCTCAAAATAGATTTCCACTAACTTGACATAATTATTTCTAGATATTTTCATTTTCCCCTTTTTCTCGACCCTTTTTTTACAAGCTTCTTCTCACATAGTTTCTCGGCCGCCGGCTAATATTGAAGTTACCCACACCCGTAGATTCCAGTACGGGTGGTGGGTTTTACCCTGCTTGTGTTCCAACCCTTTTCTCCCCTTTTTGCCCAAACCACTCTTTATTTTCCTTGTCTTTCCTATTACGCACCTGCAATAAAATATCAGGAGGCATCAAGCCTCTAGTGTGCCATCCCAAACACAACACCTGTAGTTAGCCCTCCCTGCCCCAATGTCTGCATGAGGATCTGCATTGCTTTTCACTTTATCACCATCACTTTCTTTAAATATCTCTTTATAATCTTTCTTCCTTATACGGCATCGGTGCTATTGTGCTTCAAACCCCAAGTAAAAATGTCTCTTTACCCTATATCTTCTTGTACCGTACTCTTCACCCTCGGTTCTGACGATGCCTTCCCTTGAGCCTCGCATCTGATTATCGCCGGCTTGTATTGTTGAGTCGATCAGGAAGCTTTCATTCCCTTTTTATCACTTAAATTGAAGGTTCACTCGTAAATCGCAAATAAATTTATTTTTATTCCAATTTGCATTATATTTTCATAAAATTGACGAGAATACTGTCGTTTTATATTTACTTCGGGTAAAAGAATGTGGTAAAAGAAGAGTCGCCGAAAATACGTCTGTAGAAGAATAAGGAGAGAGAGAGAGAAGGAATTTCCTCCCCACCCCCATGACTTCCTCAGTTCGCTGTTGACCGCTCTAAAGTTGTCTGCCCTATATACTGCGAGAATTAGAACAATAGAAAGACCATTAAGAGGGCATCGCGACTTCGCGGTATAGAACCTTATCGCAACCCAAGGCAATTAAGAAAATCTGTTGGCGATGAATCTCTCTCCCCGTCTAGATAATTTTGTGGTATATATTCGACAGGTTAGAAATCACCTGCAGATTGTGTCTGAAGCCGCCGACCAGTACGTTAGGCGTAACGTATTCGTTAGTCGAGAGGAAATCGACTACATTCTGGTACATAGAAGAATTGAGTGATTGTCGAAGAGCCAAGGAATAACTAGTCGTCACTCAGTGTTGTTCGTGGAAATAGTTAGGCACACTTCAACTCTTCACACGATAGTCTTCGGATTTTAAGGACGAGAGCCCCCCCGTCCCCTTCAGCCTCCCGAAGTTGGATTGAGTATCCCGAGAGACGTTTATGAGTTAAAGGTTGAACTTACCTACCTAGTCTTACTCGCCACACATCAAGGTAAAAGGGATTTAACCACCGCTTCGTCTCGCTCATCCCACCTCAACAGCGTCGAACCTCAAGAAACCGCTTTGCTCTAGAACTTGCATGATGGTAAAATCATTACTTACTTAATTCCCTTTCGTTTCAAACTTAATTTATAGTGTCAACCATCTTTGCAGTGAACCGTCAATATTTAATTGCATTGCCATTTAACTTTCCCTATATTTATATGAAATCTTTAGTCCCATTAAAGTATATTTTTGTAACAGTGTTTGAATATTCCTTGGCCTAGCAACTAGGTATTTAAAGCACTCTTAAAGCCATCCCCAAGTGCAACCATAATTTTGGTCGGCCAGTAGGCCAGTGTACGTATAACAGCGTACACCCGGTCATACCAGGACAACGTCCTTAACCTTCAATTTGGTTTTTGTAAGTTCCAAAACATTCGAAAGGTCATGATAAGCAAAAATATGTTTCGAGGCTTAACTCACTTGATCCTTTTCCTATCTCCCTCAGGTATGAGTGGAGGAAGGATGATACCGTGCTTCCTGTAACTTCGTCCACTCTTCATTTCCCCACGGTTTCAAGGCATGATACGGGCCTGTATGATTTGAAAGCATTGAATCCCACCGGCACCGCCAACATGTCCTTCATACTCAATGTTCAATGTGAGGGAACCATTTGCTCAGCTCTTCTGTTACTTCTCTGCTGTGATAGAATAAAATTCAGCCTTACTTTCTTGCACTATCAAAGGGAAAGTATGCTTTTGTTACATTTCATTTACAAAACTGGGAGGCTGAATAAGGTTGTTAATGCTGCACTCATTTTTTACCCTATTTATCTCATTCCAGGTGAGTGATTTTTGTTATTATAACTATTATTTTTTATTGATGAAATTAAGAAAATTTGGGAAAGTGAGTGACAATTTGGAATAAAATAGAAAATTAGGGAAAACAGTGACCAAAAAAGGTTCAAAATTTATATCTGAGTAGAGAAAGTTGTGTTCAGCACGTGAAATTTCCGCATTTATTTGGACCATTTGTAAATATCCACTGCGCCAGAAACCGAACTAACCGAAACGTCTGAAAGTAAACCTTTTTACGGAGATCCATTAATTAAACCATTTTTCCTTAATCTAAGTTAGTTTTATTTTATTTTTAATAATTATTAAAAAAGAAAAGAAACTAAAGAGAAGACATATACTTTACTCATTTTCTCGAAGGGATTTGATTTCTTCCTGCAACTTCATAAGCTTTAATCGAGGGCTGGGTTTAATGAAACTTTGTAAGTCATAAATTCATCATCTAGATAGCTCAGGACGACCTGGTGGTTATCCCACTGATGTTTTACCAGTTTCTTTAAATGGACCTGAAATTTATTCAAAGTGATCTGTTAAATTATTATTCATCTTTTAAAAAATTGTAAATTCTTTGGAATTTTGATTTCTAGGCGTGTTTACTAATTACAATACTAAATTATATAAAGCTTGAAATAAATACATACTCTTCATGATATTCGTATAAAATCGGAATAAAAAACATTTTATCATACGGATGAAAAACATGTATCTTCTGTACTCATATTTCTCTTATTAAATCATAAAGAAAGAGAATAAAATAATTGACAACAATGAAACTATTACAGCTGTCACGGCAAACGACCTTTTTTGATAATCATAGCTAAATCCTCTCCGAAACTATGAACCTCTCCTCCTCTAACACTAAGATAAAAAATATATAAACGCCCTTGAATGAGAACAACATGACGCAACCTGCAGTCAGAGACAAATTCATCAAATAAAAATAAGAATCTCTAATTAATATTCCAATTACCTCTATGGAAGAGCCAGAAAAATTTTTCGTTAAATTATAATAGATACCCGTTTATGAAAGATTATTGGTAAAATTGATAGTAAATGGACCCAAAGAAAAATTACTAATAAACTTGGCACATCACTTTATTCCTTTCAATGAATTTAAGGTGTATTTAAAGAAACTGGTAAAACATCAGTGAGATAAAGCCCAGGTCGTTCTGAGCCTTGTAAATGATGGCTTCATGATTTACGAATTTTTATTAAGACCTAACCCTCGGTTAAAGCTTATGAATTGGCAGGAATAAATCAAATCAGTTCAAGAACACCAGTAAATTATATGTCTTCTCTTGCACATATATTATGGATGTTCAGCAAGGAGGAACCTATTTAAACTATGATGATATTATGAAGAGGTATAACTCGGCTGAAGAGAAGAGAGCCAAACATGCTTTTGTAATTTAAGTAGAACCATTTTTTGTCTCATCAATCAAGCCCCTATTATTCTTCAAAGAATTGAGGCCTGCGAGTTTGAAAGTTACTCCCTCAACAGAGGTTTGACATAAACAGGTTAAAAACAATGATGAAATATGGCGGTTTTATGTTTTGATGTATATAGAATGTAGCAGGTTGAGGTCAAATGGCGGCCACGTGCCCTCCTGTACCCACGTAGATCCGGAGATCAACGCATGGAGCTGGTGAAAGCATGGCTGAACCTAGGCAAGAAGGCGGCTGACGCTGTTATCACTTACCCCAACTGTATTTGCCTAGGGACCGATGTCACCCCCTCCCACGGCCAACTTTCCGCGATCATTCGGGCTTTCCGCTCGAAGATTGGAATCCGTTGGACATTCCGACGATCACTATCAAGATTCCCCCTTCTCACGAAGGAGTCGCCGACATTTCCCCCAAGAGCGTGCACGCGTCTGAAGCCACCCCACCAGGCACCTATTTAAGCTTTTGACTGAGTTTAGAGAGCAGCACTGTTAAACTTCCACCTATTCCGATAAACGAGCTAAAGGACGCTTCCCCCTCCCCAAGAGTGGTGATTTCGATTCAATTTGAAGGCTAAATCGATTCGTGAATTCTGTCTTAGTCAATCGACAAGCTTCGATATAAGTAAACTCTACCCTAGTCAATCGACAAAGACTGACAAGGATTCCCAATTCCCAAAGCGACAAGTGCTCCCTCGTCCGAAGAAAGGGGTAAACCAACTTCTTCCGTCGCATTCACCGTACCCTGATTGGCCCCTGTTTGGCAACGAGCACATAAGTTACTCGTAACCGTTGCGACCTGCAGATTGAACTTGAATCTGGCTTATCCAATGGCTCCATTATTTGTGTGAACGTCCCAGTTTCAAAATCCCCCTTAAAATTACCAAACTGAATCTGCCCTCTATAATCCATTAATTAACCTACCTGATCGCGTATGGATCTTTAACCCCGTCTTGGCGACCATTACATTTAAACCCAATTTCTATGTAAATATATATATCCTATTGTTGTTAGTAAAGCTATATTTTCTTCATTGTCATTCTTTTGCAACCCCAGCCGGTACCAGCTACCTGTTAATCTTTGGCCAACTTGCACTCTGAAATATTTGTTTAAAATGACCCCGCAAAGTAATAATAATCCAACCCCACTAGACTCATAACCATTTTCCCTTTCACTAACGGTCTTGAACCAACCTTGGGCCCAAGCGTCAATGTACCTACGTATATATGAATATAGAGTCAGGCTATTCCACGACATATACTTATATATACTTTGCTCTTTTAAAAAATCTGGTGATCAAGTGTGTCAAGGTCTTTAAAAGGTCTTTGGAGAGATTTTTTTTAAAGGCAACCCTTTAACTATATTGTAATTTTCAAAGCTCAGTACCCTTTGAGTTGCAAAGACAAAACTATATAGGAAACAACCCCGCCATATTTATTAATCGCTTACTGTTTGTATGTGTGTTTGGAACGACAGCCTTTAATTGGAAAATTTTATTAGGCAACCTAAATCTCCCAGGGTCACTATAATCCCCCACGGTTAGTAGAGCCTGAGCCCTTCTCATCTCACGATGACTCCATTATTTTTTTTTATTATTTGTTTAAGCGTATATTATATTAGTGTTAGTATTTGGATAGCAAAGCTTCCACGTTTGAATAAGCATATTCCTCCATGTGTCAGTAATTTGTGAGCCAAGCCTCCTCTATCGCATGCTGACGGACGATTAAAAAGCTTTCTTTCGAACAACGTACTCCTCGTGTTACTAACAAAATGTCGTCGTTTGATAGATTTAAACTCCAAAGAGAATCCCTCGGTTTAAGTGCCAAAGACCTTGTCACTTATGTACAGGAAGAATAGTGAAAAGAGAGAGCTGAACAAAAAGAGATTAGAGAATTTACTGAACAAAAGAAGTTAAAGAATTAGCTGAACGTATACAAAAAGAAATTAGAGAGAGCGAATAAGTGAGAGAATTCGCCAATATGAACTGGAATCGAATCGTAATCGACTAGAAACCCTTTCAGTGAATTCCCGTGTAGGAACCCCTCAATCAGCCTCCATTAAACTCCCCACGTTCAAAGGAGGAGAGGACTTCGGATCTTTTCTCACTTACTTCGAGAAAATTTTCGAAGTTAATCATTGAGGCATATAGACGGACGGTGTAGCTAAGTTTCTTCCTCTACTAATCTCTTCGCTCCGAGACCTAGTAGTATCGTTCCCCTCTGAAGTTACAGTGGATTACTCTACCCTCAAATCCGATCTTCTCTCGGCGTACAATATGACGCCTGACTTCTACCGAACCAAATTTCACCACACCCTAATCCAACCAAATATGACCTTCCATCCTTTTCGATATACTTTTTCCCGTACTTTAAATTTTTAGTTAGACGCATCGAAAGTCCCTCAGGATTACCAGTCCCTGGTAGATTTTGTTCTAAGGGATCAGTTGCTGGAATCGCTAACACCAGAGATCCACTCCTTTGTGAAGGATCGTCGGTGCAACTTCTTCAAAGAGTGCATAGAAGAAGCAGATATCTATACGGCGAGTCACAACTTATACCCGAAAGAAAATAAAAAGCCTACCCCTTCATCCCCAAGAATAAATTTAATAACTCGCGGCTCTCTCCAAAGAACTCCCCTGAATTCGCCAAGATTGCGGGCCCCTTTAAGCTCAGAAGTTTCCCTCCATCGGAATCCCGTGACGTCAAGCCCCTCCTAACTAATCCCCCAGCGTCAGCTTTACCCCGTAGGCCAATTATAAGTTTTGCGTGCGGTGTTGAAGGCCACACGCGCCCAAATTGCCCCCAAAATTTACAACTCCTTGGTAATCCCATTCACCAAGTCCACCAGGTGAATGCTGCTCCTTCTTCCCCTCCATCGCGACCAGAAACCCCAGATCCAATCTGGTATACCAGTCCCTCAGGCGACCATGTAAATTAGCTCTTTGACAAGAATTCCGCAGGAAATGTTAAATTTGAAAACGGAAGCGTTAATGGGGGCCGAGTCTTCATCCTCGTCCGCGATACCGGTGCACGTGTATCCTGGTATCGAATGAACTTCTTCACCCGGTGGCTCCCGAACACAAAAAGTTTGCTGTAGTCCGTGACTACTTGGGACGCGCAAACCGCTTCCCCATTGTAAACTGTTACCTTGAGTGTCAGTACTGTTCCGTTTTGGTAAGACTGGGCGCCCACTCTCGTCTAACCCTGTGGCTCAGTCCGTTATCACGAGAGTCCAGGCAGAGAAGGAATCCCAGACGCCCGCTGCCCTTGAAACTCCCTTAGGTCCGGATTTCAGCGGCGTTATGAGCGAAGAATTCGCTCAAAGAAAGAAGGAATGCCCTAATCTCCTTCCCTTGTGGGAAAAATCTCGGAGCCTCAAGCAGGATTCGGTCAGCGGTAAGAAGACAGCCTCCTATATCGTGAAAGAAGGCTTGTTATATCGCGCTTTCTCGGATGGCGCCAACCTCGAGACTCACGCTCTCTATGTTCCCCGTTCGTATGTCCCCCTGGCCCTAAAAATGGCCCACGATAGCTTGTTTTCTGGCCACTTCCGACAAGATAAAATTAGTCAAAGGATTTTTCGGTATTTCTACTGGCCTGGTGCTGCAGTTGACATTTCGGAATACTGCCAATCCTGTAACATCAGCCAGTAAACCAAGGCAAAAAGGCGTGTTAAACCGGCCCCCCTTCAGAACAGCCAAATCATATCAAAATCCATTCGTTCAAGACCTTACCCCCTTCCAATTCATCTTCAGAAATGCTTTTAACGCTGAGGTTAACAATCCGCTCAGCCCCCATATCCTTGAACCCTCCACGACAAATTATTGTTCCCCAATAGTTATGGGAAGGAAACCAAATAACTCTTACCGCATGTATGTACATTTTCGTAAATTAAATCCCGTGACCGTTTTCGATTCTGAACTGATTCATTTAAGGGACCAAAACCTTTACTTGTTCCAAAAAACAAAATTTATTAGCGAGCTCTACACCAGCTAAATTTTAATTGAAATTGTTCCATATTGATTTGTCCACCTTGTAATTATTATAACCACCAGTTAGAGATTAGCTTGTATTCAATTATTTCTGTTATGTGCTTATTGTTTTTCTCGATGTTTACGTCTATAATGCACACCGCCCTTGTATATATGAAATTCGCATTTACAAACCTGGTCCGTCACTAAAAGATGTGTGTGTATATTTACCACCATAATCCTAATGTCATTTATGTAAAATGTATCTTTGAATATCCATGTGATTCCTTTTTGTTATTTTTTTTTGCTTTGTATAGCTTAGTGTAGAAATATTATTATTTTTTTATGCCCCCTTTATTGCCCCTATGATCGGCAATAATTAATTTCCTTTTCCGTTCCTATGTAGACACAGTCGGATAGAATTAGCGTGTACACCTGCTCGACGACAGGTCAGGAATTCCGTTTTTTTTCTTTCTTTTCTGCTTAACACTGTGACCACTAAGTCGTCTAAGTGGATGTCACCTTTCTCCCCCAACTCCGAAAGTCCCATCTTTTGGGATAGGAGGGGTGTAGCAGAATGAGATCAAATGGCGGCCACGTGCACTTCTGTGCCCACGTGGATCCGGAAAACACCGCAAGGAGCTGGTGAAAGTATAGCTAAACCCCTGCAAGGAGGCAGCGGCCGACATTGTTATCACTCGTCCCAGCTGTATTTGCCTAAGGACCGATGTCATCTCCCCCAACTTCTTCCGTCGCATTCACCGTACCCCGACTGGCCCCTTTTTTGGCAACGAGCACATAAGTTACTCGTAACCATTGCCACCTGCAGATTGAACTTGAATCTGGCATATCCAATTGCTCCATTATTTATGTGAACGCCCCAGTTTAAAATCTCCCTTAAAATCACCAAACTGAATTTGACCTCTATAATCCATTAATTAACCTACCTGATCGCGTGTGTATCTTTACCTCCGTCTTGGCGACCATTACATTTAAACCCAATTTCTATGTAAATATATATATCATTTTTGTCAGTCAATTTATATTTTCGTCATTGTCATTCTTTTGCAACCCCAGCGCGACCAGCTACCTGCTTTTCTTTGGCCAACTTGGCCTCTGAAATATTTGTTTAAAATGACCCCGCAAAGTAATAATAAACCATCCCCACTGGATTCATAACCATTTCCCCTTTCACTAACGGTCTTCAATCAACCTTGGGCCCAAGCCCCAATGTACCTAAGTATATATAAATATAGAATCTGGCCATTCCACGTCAGAAAAATATGGAATCATGGAGGTCAGAATTGGATATATTTTGAGGATATGAACTCAGGTAAATAGATTTTAATTCTTAAAGACGGACTTCTACATTTCTTTAAACGATATGCTTGAAATAGAAAGTTGTTTATTTCTGGGAGTTACGGCTCTCTCTCAAACTGCAAAAAAGGCCGAATAATGTGAAAAACAAAGTATCATCCTATAGACTTTCTTAGCCGAGTTAATCCCATGAAAGGATCAAAATAGACTATGCGTGGGTTGGTAATACTACTAAGATTTTATTACTGAAAATGTTCTAAAGAAACCGAAACTCGGTCAGAATTGTTGATTAGCTTATGCCAAACTGGTCAGAAATACTTCAAGTTGTAATCTCAGAACTTAGTAATTCTGTTGCCAGGCGAGTTGTAGGCAGCTTCATTGTTCAAAATCAATTTTATTCTTTATTTTGCCCCGCAAGTTATTTCAGTAATTAAATGGCTGACTATTTACTTCTTGCATATCATTACATATATATGAGAAGTATAAATTTTTCACAGTTTAGCGCATTTAGCTGTATTAGACTCGTTCTATGTGCATGTGTTTCTTATGTGTAAAAAAAGGTTGGGAGTAATTTTTAATAGATTTTAATTCCTTGTGCAGTGAAACAGTATGCAAGATCCCACGAAAATACTTCTGTAACGAAAAGAATTCTTACTCACTTAGGTTCACACATTTCGTTGATTATCTCTTTTCTCTATTTATATATCTCATTTCATCGGCCTGATCGTACTTAATACCAATTGTAGTGTAAAAAAGGCATGTTTAATGAAAACTGCGGCAGTTTTAAGTAGTGAGAGAGAAACCCCGATAGGATAGAAATTCTCCATATAGGCTTCTAATGGATTTAGATCTTTTATTACTTTTATCTTCTTATTTTTCCCCTTTTATAACTTTTTACCCAATATTCAATTTCGTCAAATCTTTATCATCTTTGATCATTTTTGGAGTAAGCTGATGTTTTTACTATAAAAGTCCTTACTTATTTGTTTAAATTGACTCTAATCATGTTAAAGATAATTACTCTATTCTACAAATGCCATAATATTGTACATTTCATGAAAAATAATTTTACTGTTATAATACTGATTATAATGATTTTGAGTCTATTATTTATCAAGGAAAATGTCGCCTTTCTTTATTACTGTGTGTCGTAGAATAGGGTCAAATTAACCCTTTCTGCGTTTATCAGCCGAGGTTGATGACGTTTATGAGCCTGGGAGATTTATAAAATAATAATACAAGCAAAGTGCAAAATAACTGAATTTAGGTTGGCCAAATAGTCGACTATCTTGTAGGTTCCGGGACAATAGAAAAACGGGTACCTAAATAACTTTGCTAATATGCAAATTAAT
Organism: Ceratothoa steindachneri; assembly: GCA_963969495.1. Taxonomy (NCBI): domain Eukaryota; kingdom Metazoa; phylum Arthropoda; class Malacostraca; order Isopoda; family Cymothoidae; genus Ceratothoa; species Ceratothoa steindachneri. Next base: position 65,486,923 of record OZ018324.1, on the reverse strand, counting down.
ATTCTTTTACAAGGTTAAAATTGGTTTTAAAACAAACTATATACAAATTAGATGTAGTAGAGTCTCAGCGGCCAAAAAGGGGGGAATACTTGGCGGGGACGGTTGCCGTACAAGCAAACGAATAATATTGACCGAGGGTCGCTCGAATGACTTTGAGCGTATACGAAGCCTACGATGGAGGCTTACACGGAAGTGTGGTAATAGAGAGAGCACTTGTACAGGAGAGTTGAGTGTTGCTGTTACCTCGGAGATTTGTTCCGAGGGAGTAATCCTCGCCTTGGCGCAAAGTTCAAATAATAGTCTCTTGACAATGAAGATTACGGGATGAACTTAGATCTTGCTTTCGAGTTATAAGACGAATCGAGACTGGTCGCGTTGCGTTCGAGGAGTGGGTAGAACGAGTACGTGGTAGATTCATACAAATTAATCGAGAATACCCAGAGCTTGAGGGGTTCTGCGAGAATTATGCAGAATCCAATAGGACGCGAATAGCGGGTACTGACCGGGAGGCAGGCAGGCGGAGGATACTGCTTTCCAACTCTGGTGCCGGAAGATTTATAGTTGAGTCGAATGGAGTTTTCTCCCCGCCATCCAGAAGGGAGGCGAGAGTTGTCTCACCCATCTAACTGATCACGAGAAGGTTCCTAATTCGGCGAGGCGAAACTTTGTCCGACCCCAGATGGGACTTTTTTGGCTCTTAAACTAATCGCGGCGGTCTGCAATGGTGGGCTTTCAGGCCACCACGGCGTTTCATGATTTTGCACTTCCATTAGCACAGACAAAAACGGTTGACCAGGTGTCTGTTGTCTCTCTCTCTCCATTGAAGGCACGGCAGCGCACATCTCTGATCAATATATTTATAGGTACCATTAGGTGATGGAATCAATCTTCACCCTAATTTCAGAGCCTGAAATTAAATTCTTAAAGGTCCATCTATACCCGTGTTTTCAGATCCTCCAGAAGTAAATATAGATGCAGCGAACTTAACCATGAAAGTGAATGAAGAAGGAAGCATCATTTGCAGCGCCGAAGGAAACCCAAGCCCTAAGGTTGAATGGTTTTCTTTTTACAGGTAAGAAGGTATAAAAAGGAAGTAGAGTAATATAGAGATAAACGAGAGTTCATTAATTTAAGTCTTTCATTAAGATATTCACATAGTAGAAAGATTTTTTAAATTTCCCATCATTAACGGATTGAGTAATTTTTAACTGAGAATTCTGATATACGGAGTAAAATAAATAAAAACATGATTTATAGGGTAACATTACGACAAATATTGGAAATATGTATAGTCAAAAATAGAAAATGTAAAATAGATCCAAGAATACATATCATTGTAAAAATAGATCGGTTATTCTTATTTATGAGAGGGATGGTTATTTGAGCTTATATTGCAAGAGAAAAACGCAGCATAAGTCAGGAATTTCATCGTACTTTGACATATCTAACTGAAATCACTCTAAAAAGTAAATGTGTAGGCGAAAAGGTTATCGATATGAAAGCGAGAATTGATTTAAAAAAACATTTATTATTCTGTATCTAGTCGAAACAAAGAGGAAATATGAGTAGATGATAAATGAAGTCTTTGCAGTTTATAACATGTGAATGTCACTAATGATAGGTTGAACTGCAGTAAACCGAAACATCCATACGTGCTTGATATATAAAAAATAAACCGTAGTCTATTGTTTCTCGTTTCCCCCCACTTATTACGAACTTTTATGATGACACTTTCGTAATATGTTCGACCTTGGTGAGAAAATGAATTTTTCTCCTTGCAGACTTTTCAAACTTTCAAGAATTCCTAAAATAATCTCCTTTGTTTTGTTTTTGTTCCATAGCTCTATTCCGTATTACAATTTGACCCCCTGCCTTGATGTGGTGCCTTCAAACTAAAAATAAATAAATATATAAATCAGGTTGGAACATAAGTAATATCTGATTTTCCCCAAATAAAACTTTAGTCGTTGATAGTATTTCTTAAAGTAGTGCGAGGAAAAATAGTACCATGACAGTATCAATGCAAGTGCAGCTGCAAAATTCACTTATGTGGATGATGTAGTAAAGAAACAAAAGTTGTAGGTGGTTGCTTTTTCCATTTCCCAAAGTGAGGATTTTATTCTGAAAGACGAACCAAAAGAAACACGCCAAGACAAGTTGATTCCAAAGAGGTGAAAGCCATTGTTACCGAAAATCCTTCAACAACTTCTAGGAAACTTGCAGCACAATTTATCGTAACCAATACGAACCTCCTATGAAACAAAAGAGGCTGGAAAGGGTTTCTGTGAATGGAAAATGGGTCCCGCACGAACTGCCCACAGAGAATCAGCAACAGCGTTTTGCTTGCATTAAGTCATTGCTTTCACGACAACTTCAGGTACTATTTTAGGGCAAGTTTTACTCGTGATGAGAAGTGGATCTTCTATTATAACGTTAAACACCACCTTTCATTGATCAGTAGAGGACTTCATCCCCAAAAAGCTCACCTTTAGTGTATGGTGGGATATTGAAGGAATTGTCCATTAGGAATTGTTAAACAATCAAACAATTAATGGTAATCTATATTGCAAACAAATTTGTCGTTTGAAAGCAGCTTTTGGGTCATAGATGGCAATCATTAATCAAAAGAAGGGGTGCCATCTTCACTCACGATAATGGCCGTCCTCACACAGCTCGAATAGCCAAATATCTCTTGGTTGAGCTCAGTTGGGAAATATTGCTTCAGCCTCCCTATTCTTCTGACCTTGATCTTATAATTATAACTAATTTTAGCGGATTACTGAACTAGTTGTATGGTCCTCAAGTCGAAATCAAGAGAAAAATTTGAAAACGAATTTGATTTATATTTTTCTTACAAACCTAAAGAATTTTACGGGAATGTCATGTATAAGCTTGTTGACAGATGGAATGAGGTTATATGAAATGAGAAAAGTTATGTATATGAATAAATATTTGCATAATCATAAGTTTCAAAATCTTTAATATATACCCTAAAATCAGAAATTTCTTTCGTTTATACTTAATATTTTTTGTAAGAGTGATGAAAAAAGATAGTATACCTTAATCCTCGCATAAATTGAGTACAATGTATGTAGTTTAAATCATTTCGTCACTGAGAGAGGGAATTTTATATTCGCTTATTGTATCATTTTTCTCCTCGTCCTGTGACAAATTATATCGCTCAACATTCCCATTCAGTAACTTACTTGACATTCGTAACTTCCAGTTATAAAAGTTGATTATTTATAAGCTTGAATTCAGAACGTGAATTTACGCGAAAACGTGTTCAGTAATTATAAGCACTTAGACAGAGCTATTTTGGGAATTGGTTTCTCTACTTTGATTTTTCTTATAAGAAATACCATTTTCTCTAGCAAAATGATCATTCGACCTTTCAGTAACCAGAGCTTGGCATCTGGGATCACTTCTGCTATCTTCCGAATCGATCAAGCGAAACTAGAGGATGCTGGGACGGTACTTTGTGTGGCTTCCAACGGAATTGGAAAAGCAGTTCAGAAGAAAATTAGGATTTTTATTGAACGTAAGTAATATAATAACAAATATTTTTTTGTCTTGTTTTCTGCAATTAATACACCTATATATTTCGATTGAGATCATAGGTAAATTTTATATTTCTGGGGAAATTAAGAAAACAGGTGAGAATTATTAGCAAGGAGAAGAATTTGTCTATAATGACCTCTGATTGCTTGAAGATTGTAACTCATTTGGACTTTGAACACTTTTCAAAACAATCTCTTATTTCTAAGATGTTTATTCCACTAATTTTTTCGCGTTTCTGTCCATTATTTGTTTCGCCTTTTAACGTTTTTATCCATATAATAAATGTTACTGGATATTTAATTTTACAGAAGATCTTTAAATCCAAGGTGAATTTGTCAATATCTTTAGAAATATGCAAATGACTGAAGAATATGAGAGCAGAGCAAACAATTATTATGTTGTTTTTTTCTTTTCACTCTGAATAATCCCAAATAAAAGAAGTTTGACAACGAAAAAGTGAATGAAGCTCGAAAAATCACTTGGTATCATATTGGTGACATAAACTTTTCCAATAAATTATTATCTACTGCCGGAAGTTTAGAGACGATTTTGAACACCTTCTTCAGGCTTTTCCTAAAAATTTACGAAACGAGATGATCTAATCAAAATAGCTGTTTAAAAAAATAATATAAAGGGAAAATATTGGATGATGAAGACGAACTTCTATTCTAGCTCGTTCTTTCAGCAAGAAAACAAATACAAGGTTTGACGATTTGGGGAAAACTTTGTTAAGATGTTAAACGGAGATGATGAATTCTGCAAAAGTTTTTTATAAATACTTAGGATACGTAAAAAAATTAAAAGGTTGTAGAAAAGATAATAGAATTACGAACTAGCTGAAAGCACAATAATTAAGCAAAAACAAGAAAGGGTATGGATAACGAATTCGATTCTCTAAACATTTATTGATTTTATTCTAAACTCAGTTATTGTAGTGATTTCAGCGACATTTCTGATTTACAATGACTGAAGTTATGAACATGGACAGAAAATTTCCAGCAAAATTGCTATTTTATTTCCCCTATGAAGTCCTTAATAACTATTTCCTTACTAAAATGTAGACTTGGAAAATTGTGCAGAGTGATAAAATCAGTTCGCTTGCAGATTCTTTAAGGTGGTAGGATAGATTTTATTGTGACCAGGACTTTGGGACTTCTCAGTGTTTTAATATAGCAAAAAAATTTATATTTAGTTATGTTAATATTGGAAACAGAATTTTTGGTGGAAATAATTTATTAACTCCTGCAAGGCAGGTAAGTTATTTGTCTCTTTCAAGGTAAGATATTTGCAAAATGTTCATTTCATTCCTTCACGGTGATCTAAATCGTCAGCAAGGATACAGTAGGCATCCTGAAAAGGGACGATGTGATATATAGAAAAGACTATGGTCATATAGAGAAAATCACTTCGGCTCTTGTTTTGACAACTTCGTGAGTTATTTTTCATAAATTTTCTTCCCCTTCAAATATGCATTTGACAAGACTAGAAAATAAATGTATCTATTTCGATTTTTTATAGTATTGCTAGTTTTCAAAATTTTATAAAATCGGTTATGGTTCCTTTTTCACTTTCTATGTCAAAACTACGTTCCTACTCTTATCATTCAACTTTCTCATAACTAGGCGTTTCTTAACAAGGATTTCATCACACCTTGCAAAATATAAGCTCTTTATAACGTGATCCTCTTGTGAATTGGTCCACTGAATTGAACACTTCCTTTTGTCTGTCCCGGGTTAAAAGTATCTCTTTAGTCACATTGATTTTATTCCATAGAATTTCACAAATGATTTCCTAGTTAGTAGTCTATAATAAAGAACCACAAAATTGTCTCTAACAATGTCAAACCTAAATGCCTTTTACTGATTATTTAATACTTGCAATATCAGCTCTGGATTTCTCGGTGGAGGTCTCAGGCAAACGGAGAAAATCAGTCGATCCCGGCTTCCGAATACATGACTGGTAGGCTATCTCGTGTGACCGGAGCAACGGTGGGTGAAGGGCTTATATTATTTTCACTTTCACCTCCAAATGCACACCATGTGATTTTGGTCCCGAAATTTCTCCCCACGGCAACAAATCAACTACAAACTTCTTATTCTTACAACAATCAAGCGATCCAACGTAATGGGTTATAAAAAAAAGACACTAAATAAGCAACACGTTCGTTTCTGTGCAGCAATTCATGCATAGAAATAAATCCTAATTAGATTTGCGAGAAGAGTTAGAGAGAGAAATGAGGCGAAATTATACACCAAAGATCTGTAACAAAACTAAAACATGAAATGGCTAAAAAAAGTTTATTTCTTTAATATTGTAGGTAAATTGAAAGTTTTTTTATTAATTAAAAAGGCAGATTGATCTCTCATTGAGATCTTTTTACCAATTGATTTGAAGTGCAAGCAAATAATAGATCTTCGTTTACTCTAGCAAGTTCACTGGTATTAGCTTAGATTTAAATTCTTGGGTGATCATCAGGCTAATTTGCACGTAGAAAATTTGCCAATTATAAAAAGATTTAAATTTTGCATAAGAGTAAAATAAAGCTAAAGACATAAAAAAAATAATCTCATAGAGGAAGATATTAATATCCCCATCCCTCCTCCCCCAGAAATAGCTATATAAATATTAAATTGCTGATAAATTAATGTTTATTTTACTTGAAATGGATATAACGTTTGATTAATTTTGTCCTTGAAATAAAAAGAGTGATTACTTGTCAAACGAATCGGTTCTTACAAGCAGACACAAGCAAAAATTCATAACACATTACTTTCAAACAAGATCAACAGACCTAAGTTGCGTCTCTCAATTATTCTGACTTATAGACTTTATGATCATATCGCCTTACGACCTTCAAAACTTTTAATAGTTCCCGAGCTAACCTTGGGAGAAATTTGGTAATTATACCATGCGACCGACCTAAGGAACAACATTGTAAAAATAGTAACTTATAAGAGTCGCAGGACGCGCTAAAAGCCTACGATCGAAAACAATTCCACATATTTAACGGTTTCTCTCGATAAGAGGAATATATCAATTATAATTTGTTTCTTGAAATAATATGAGCAACTAAGTAGCAAACAAGTCTGTTGCGAAAAGTTTACACATAGATAAGTTCAATACACCTGTTTCAAAAACCAGCACGCTATAAAGACAGCCCACATTTACTTAATATTTTGTGTGTGGATATATAAAGAAATGAAGGAAACTTAAAGTAAAAATGAATGGTATAAAGCGGAGAAACTGTTAAAAGGTGGAAGAGAAAATTTTTACTTTTGATTAATTCAGTATCACAGTACTCTTATAGGAGTACCACACATAGTCAGAAAAAAACAAATATTTACTAAACTACTGAAAAAAATCAACACTACGCAAAACAAATGAACATATACAGAGTCGATTTATGGAGGTCTTTTGTTGGGACAGTTTCCTAGACTCAACCATCAAGCTGAGCGATAGGTAGCTAAGTGAGATTGACGGCCTAGAGAGATTGCTCACAGAAAACGGAAATAAATGATTAATCCGAACGGCTTCGATCGAATATTTAGTCTTCTAATGTTTCAGGAATGAATGTAGCGAGGAAAATAGCTATGTGTCACTAAAGGGAAGGGTAATTGAATGTATATAGGAAAAGAAAAGAGGAGCAAAATCCACGAACTTAAGGTGACAACTAAACTATTCTCAGACACAGCCTAACTATAAAATAAACTAAGATTTCAATATGGAGTTGAAATTGCTGTAAAACTAATTAAAAAAGAATGTCTTTCCAAATTATTTCTTATCTCAATCTGTATCTGGCCAAAAGAAAAAGCAAACAAGCAATATCAAATTGGTTTTCAAAGAAACATAGAAGTGCAATGTAATAATAGCAAAACATGATTTTTAAATTGAAAGAAAAATCTTAGTCATAAATTACTCTTAGTTCCATGAATTCGTATCTTTTAACGTGACCTCCCTCCCCGCTTACGCCCTTGTTCGTATTCAATTTTATTCACTGTCTCATTTTTTATTCATCGCTTCGGAGCCTTATGTATTAATGGCCAATTTTGTGTAGGTATTCGATTAGTATTCTTAATTACATTACTCTCCTTATTCTCACTTGTTCCAGAGTGGCGCTTCAAATTGTAACTCCTCTCAACCTTCACAACTTTACTATCTTCTCGAGAGAAAATTGGTCTATAAACTTTAGCCTTTTTATTATAGCGCAGTTTTACAATTTCTATAGTATGCCTCAAATATAACATCCAACCGAATCTTCCATTCAACATACAATAGAATAAAGTTTCCAGTTATGTTGAAGTCTTCCTCCAGGACTCATTTTTATTTCTCTTCTGCTAAAACTTATGCTATCACATTTGAGATGAATGAGCTTCTAACTGACTTAAAAACACCTAAATTTATCTGTCCATATAGTGTTCATCCTTCTCTAATTTATCTAATCCAATTCAGCCAAATTTAAGTGAGGGAAGAACTTTATCTGTAAACTCATCGCATCTGAGAAGCTAACCACTTTTGACTAAGCTGAAGCGTGATTAGAGGAGGTAAATAATTTACTCTTGCTCTGTGTCGCCCCGGAGGTTTTCTTTCATCTACGTTACTAGATGCTAAAGAGTTAGTAGTGGGGCAATCACTGCCCCAAATTTTCCTCCCTCTCTAATTCAACTCGAATTTCGAAACAGAGTTTTGCTTGCAAACTAGCATCTGAGACTATTTTGAAGGTTTCATCATCCTTCTTAACCCCAGGTCACCCCGCAAAGAAATTATTTGAATTGCAGGTCTAATGCTGAACATGGCTTTCTCTATTCTCCCTCCCTTACCATACTTATTCTTTGATATTTTATCATCGCCTAGTATAGCGGACCTAACTGCGGTTTCTTAGCATTTTCTAATTACAGTACTCACAAAATGATCTGAAAGTATGTCTTTATTTCTATAGCACCACCTTCCAAAACCTTTGCCAGAGAAAATCGTAGGTTTTCAATTTTTTCTTTCAGTTTTCTCTTCCTCTACACTGCGTATTGATCCACACTGTTTCCATATTTGACAGTCACTTTGTGAAAGCTCTCAACATAAAGAATGCCATAATAAAAAAATCTATTTTATTATCATTCGGAAATGATAAACCTAGAATGAGAGGTAAGATGTCTGCAGTTGGCCTCACCATCAATCGAAAAATTGACAGACGAAAAACTTTAAACAGTGTCTGCCCGTAATTATCTGCGTTCACAAATTTTGCATATTCGTTTGAGTTTTCTGCCCTTTTGGATATATTTCTTCGTCACAGTTCTGAAATGTTCCGGTTTGAGCAGTTCCGGTCTTAGATGCGGTTTTTTTTCCAATATGCTCTACATTTTCATTCTTTTTTTCCTGTAGGGTCATGTCTCTTTCTTGATATTCACCTCAAATTCTGGTTCATTTCGCGCGTCCAGTTGTGAGTGATTTAACTCTATGCAGGAAACTCAATTATTCGATTACAAGACGTGAATCGAAGCTCAGTTCTCAACACACTTTCTCCAATTCGATATACTGGACACAACCAGAATTTATGATATTATGGAAGCAAGCTTACCGGGATCTAGCATCTTCATTGCATAATCCTCGGTCTCATAAGTTAACTTATTTGCATCTTCCCTCAAATAAGAAGCAGCCTCCCCTTATTAGATACCTTCTATTTACAGATATCCACCACTCCTCTGCCATGCTTTTTGTTTTTTCTTATAACTAGTTGGTCATTTTTTATGGATCAAGTAAAGATACTCCCTGCCATTTTACCAAGTAAAGATCATCCATCCAAAAGATAAAAGAATAAACAACTGTTCAAAAATTTATTTACGAACCTATTTGTTAGCAAGTTTATTTTAAAATAATTAAAAATTGTAAACTTTGCCCAAGTCAAGAAATTAAATTTTAATAAATGAATTAAAACGGTATTGCTGGCAATCGTATCGCAAAATACATTGAAAACTTTGTATTTATATCTTTCAAGCCACATAAATTCCTATAGATAAGAGTTTTGCATTTCTCTCTTATATTCTAGTATGCGTTTAATTCCTAGTTTATGCTTATTCCAGTAACTTCAAAAGGGCGATGTCATAACCTCGTATACCTCCCAATTTACCAAGTAAAGGTCATCCCTTCCCCAATTAACCTAATAAAGTTAATCCCTCCTTTTTGTCATAGGAGGGACTATATTTACTTAATCATTTTTTCCTTAGTTAAAGTTAAATAGTCTACGATTTCATTGTTTCTACTCTTCAGACTAATGACCGGTCATTTATTCCTTTTCCGTTGACCGGATGATAGCCCAAATTTAGACTTTGAGATTTTGACCTTTATCTGTATATTTTTGAGGGGATAACCTGCCCTCTTAAGTCTTACATCTCCAATGTTATAATAGGAGTGGGGGGGAGGAGAGGTGTGGCATATAGTAAAAAAGTTCTAAGCTTGACTTGAGTATTAAGGACACCATAAGATGGTCGCCTATTTATTAAGATTAGATTTAGGAAATTAATTTTATCCCCATCTTGGTGGCAAACTATCAACAATAAACTTCTGGTTATAAAGGAGTGATTATGTGCAAAACAGTTAGCACACAATACATTTGCTGAAAGAGAGAGCTGTGTGACCGCAACTCTCGCAAGCGCATCTGGGACTTCGGCTCTAATATACAGACGAGGTCTTTGCAAGAGGTAACCCTGAATGACCGTACTCGCACATTTTGTGTATGCATGAATGTAATGTGAGCAGCAATCATTATCCTTTTTTATTTCTTCTTTCTCGGCATTTTACACTTTATTCACTAGATAAAAATAGCTCTCGCTTTTCTCCACTGTTTTCCTTTTTTTTTCCTGAACAGAATATTCGCCCCTGTGACGGCTAGGCGGATTTTTCGGCTTGACCCCTCTCATTATCACGAGCTTTTACGAACATCATTCTCTCGAAATATGGCTCTGATAGAGATTAATTTTTCCCGAAGATTTTAAAGACTATTTATTCGTAGTAAAAAAGATTTGGGACATATAATAGTACCAGACATGTGACTACTTCAGGTGAAAATAAATTAGTATTAAGGACCTAAATTATGACTTATACTGCGTATCGATTCAACATCAAATTGTTGCCAGAATACATAACAAATAAATAGGGAAGGAATGAAGAGAGAAAAGGAATTAAAGACGAAACATGACCCAAAATATCACGAATGAGACGGTTTAATAAGAGCCAATATCCTAAAGCATCTCGAAAGCTGAAAGGCTCCTTGTAAGCAGCCGAAAAGTTCGAATAGAAAAGACATGAACCTAAATATATGGATAGAAATATCGATAGAAACAGAGGAAGCAGAGATCGAAAGGAAATAGAAAGGATATCAAGGAAAAAGATTAGATCCATCCCGTGTGGTTTTTAATAGGGTGGGGACATATACTAAAAAGGATAAAAAAACTAAGGGAGCTTCACCAGAATTTTTTTTAAAAATGGTAATAGTAGGTGAGAGTAAATGTGTGGAAGTTAAATAGAAAAAGAATACAAAAGCAGAAACTATATCGGAGTGGCCTATTAAAGTGTAAGGTGCACCAATATTACGAACATTTTCCCTTCCTTAGCGAAGATAGGTTCCATTTGGAGTACAGAAATTAGAGATAGGAACTTTTACTCAGCCCTCAGGGGTAGGTACAACTCCCTTTGGTGGAAGAGCGGAGAACAGAAAGAAAATAAATAAAGAATAATAATAAAAGTCCTGAAAACCTACATTGTTTTGAATCAATTTTATCACCATATCATAGCTTCAAATACGTACCGGTTCTTTTCGGGGCTTCCTAAAAAAGACCCATTTCTATTCCGACCTGGTGACTCTAAGCTTGCATCTCTACGAAGGCGTTTTAAGGTGAGAAGGTGTCACCCTGGATCCTGCCAACTAGTCCCTATCATTTTTTTATAGGAACTGGTTGTATGAATTTGCCAGATTTTATAATTTATTTTGTCATTATATATAGGTTTTAGGTTAATAGATTACTAAAAACCTTCAAAAAATGTGGAAGAATAAGGAGAGAGAGAAAGAAATTCCTCCCTCCCTTTCGTCCTTAGTTTGCTGTTGACCTCTTTAAATTCGTCTGCCCTATATACTGCGAAAATTAGAACAATAGAAAAACTATTAAGTAGCCATCACGTCTTCGCGCTATAAAACCTTATCGCGACCCAAGGCAATTGAGGAAGTGGGTTGCCGATGAATCTCTCTCCCCGTCTAGATAATTTCGGAGTATGTATTCAAGACTTCGAAGTTCACATGCCAATTGTATCTGAAGCCGCCGTCCAGTACTTTAGGTGTAACGTCTTCGTTTTTCGAGAGGAAATCGACTACATTCTCGTCCAGAGAAGAATTGAGTAATTGTCAAAGAGCCAAGGAAGAGCTAGTCGTCACTCAGTTTTGTTCGTGGAGATAGTTTAGGCGCGCTTCCATTCTTCCCCCCCCCCCTATTATTCTTATTTTAAGGATAGGAAAAGCCTTTCCCGAAGCACCGTCCGTTTGCCTTTTAAGGATAAGAAACCCCCAACGAAGTTGAATTGAGCGTCCTGTGAAACACCTACAAGTTCAAGATCGAACTTGCCAACGAGGTCCTACTCGCCGCACATCAAGATAAAGAGGATTTAACCACTGCTTCATCACGCTACTCCCACCTTTACTGCGTCGAACCTCAAGGATTCCTTTTGCTCTAGAAACTTGCATAATTGTAAAATCATTACGTAATTAATTATCCCTCGGTTCAAACTTAATTGATAGTGTTAATCATCTTAGCAGTCAACCGTCAATATTTAATTGCATTGCCATTTAACTTTTCCTATATGTACATATATATACTCTTTAGTCCAATTAAAGTATATTTTTGTCGCAGTGTTTGAATATTCCTTGGCCTAGCAACTGTTTATTTAAAGCACTCTTAATACCATCCCCAGGGGAGCCTTAATTTCGGTTGGCCAGTAGGCCAGTGTGCGCATGACTGCGTACACCTGGTCAATTGAACCATTTAAAAAATTATGGGCCATTTTTTGGCCTACTGGAACATTGAGAATCTCAGCTTATGATCAATTTCAGGCCACAAATCAGGAAATTTTGAATTAAAAGTTGAAGTAAAAAATAATTATTTCTAGGATAGATTTTGTGTGATGATCGATCATAGCAAGTGAATTAGTTCTATAAGGTACCATAGATATAATCATTACCATAACCTGAATAACGAGAATTACGCTTACTACGATATTCCTGAAATAGCCTTACGATATTATCTGAATAGGGGTTACATGAAACCAGACCCAGTTTTTATAATTTGAAGAATTGCGGTCCATAGGCTATTTGGGACTATTATACTCCAATAGCTTCACCAACTGGAAACAGCGAAGGATGAGGCGAATCCGGCCGAGGCCAGGTGTCCTAGACCTATTTAAAAGAAAATTATCGGTCCCCTTCGGTTCCTTCTCCTCCTTTGGATCATACTCATAATTACAATAACTCTAAGCAACTACATAACAGAAACCTACACCAATTACTGTCGTTTTACGCTCGGTCAGCTTTCACACCATCTTATATGGAATATTTTCTCCAGTACATATACACTTCCATTATCAGCCCCTTTCTTTGTTTTCCCATATAATTTATTATTAGTTGTGAATACTTATTCATCTTCTTCTCAATAAACAAACGGCTATGGTGTACCGAGAGTTTTTTTCCACGCAAAAATAAATATTCAAAGAGTGGAATCCTGCATCTATCTCTAGATTTTATATCTCAAATACACCACTCCTCCCACCAAAATAGGTTGTCGAAGTTACAGAAAGTAAAACAATAGTATATATTTCGAGAACAAATACATCACATTCGCAGATAATGGAAATGAAATCTCGCAGACTTTTCTTGAGGCAATTTGAGCCTTGTCTTTATCCCTTAGGAAAATAGGAACATAAAAGAGGAATAGATTCGTTTACGAATTTAAAGCAGGGGATGTTTCACACCTCTATTTCTCGTCCGCATATAAGAAGACAGGTGTGTGTATGGCCCATCTTTTGGCAGAGAGAGAGAGATTTTGTTCTTCTTAAACGTGACTGGTTCCGATTATCTACCATACTCTGTATATACGAGATTTTACAGAATGTTAAAGCAAGCGCGATGATGAAATCACTTAAATTCTGAAACGTTTGAATAATTTGAACGTCAGTATCCATTGAATTTGGAAGATATCCCAATAAGAGGTGACGGTTCTGACGCTTACTGGACATCCTTGTATGTTCTGAGCCCTTTATAGGCGATGAGTAAACTGGGAACAGTACATTTCATGTGCGCTGGTACGTACATTCAATTCGTTGGCAATATGGTAGTCAAGCACTTGCCTGGCCGATTATATTTTTGTTTTGGTAAACATGTAAATATGTTTCTAGTATAACTTTAATGTTTACATTTAATACAATCACTCGACTGAAGTTAATCAAAATTCCAATACTTAAGGGATATTTCCATAAATAATTATTTATAACTTGCAGAAAACCTAGCATTGCTCAGTTTTTAGAGCTCTTTCAAAGTAGCACAAAGAATCAAGAGGAATTTGCTTTGATTCCGAGGTTAGGTTGTTTCTGTTTATCGATTTTATTCGACGATTGTAGGTTTTTTGACGTGTGACAATGGTCAGTTATGTTGTTTTGCCTTGTTGATTGTATTTGATCATTCTGAGCTGTTTAGCATGTGAGGAAGTTAAGGTAGAATTTGGGGGGTTTATTGATTGTGATATATAATTTTTAGCTACTTGACATTCGAGTAAGTTTAGGGCAGGTTGTTCATTTTGCTTAATAACATGGCTTGCATTTCAAAACTTTTATCAAAGGTCATAGGTTTTCCAAATGATTTAGAATCACTTTTGAATGCAGAATTTAAGAATATAATTAGTTTATTTGGAGTCAGTCTGATTTCAAAAATATACTAGATATATATTAGAACGTACGAGTATAATAAAAAAATGCGCTATAATCCAACCGTTTATTACTTTTGTTTTGTCACATCTAGTGATGAGTAACCATACATAACCTGCTTTATTTGTCTTTTCATGTGGAGATTTGTCTACAATGGATCGTACGCGTAAGAATTATCCGAATAGGTTTTGTAACATCTGCGGACATGTTGCTCTTCCATACGGTCAAGCAAAATCTAAGCTATTTGCTCCCAATTTTGCTGTAAATCATGTTTGGAAAATTTACACGTTTCGATTAATAAGAAAGGGAAGAGTATGCCATTTGTTGTCACAATGGTGTGAAGGGAAGGCAAATATCACGTTACCGACTGCTATTTCTTCATGACGAATTTGAAAGGCATCAATTGCAAGAACAAGCACCATGTCCAATACCCAAATGTTCTTTCCGCTATAAAACCATTCCTACATGGCTCCGGTCTTTCTTTTCAAAGCCTGATTTTACCATGGCTTCTATCTCTGATTCCGAGGCTAGTGTCACTACTAATACAGCTGAGTTTGATGCATAAAAGCCAGAAGAGGGCGACCAATTGGTTCCATCTACGCATGCCGAACTCAACAACGTGACGCAAAACCTGAACTTTTCCAAAGAAACTGTTCAGTTAATGGGTTTCCGTCTTCGAGAGAAATCTATGCTGGCACCAGGAACAATATTCTATTGGTATCGGGACCACGAGACAGAATTTAGGATAATTTTTACGTTTGATGAAACCTCTTTACTGTAACAACTTTGCTGACCTGCTCAACTTAATGTGCCTAAAGTATGATACTATGGAATGGGGACTTTTCATTGACTCATCTAACAGAAGTCTCAAAGAAGTTCTTTTTAACAATGGCAATAAGTTTTCATCAATCCCTGTGGCTACTTAACTCCAATGAAAGAAACCTGAAACCCTATAAACCGTACTTGTCGTAGAATGGACTCTCGAGGATATACCATATATAACTATTCGTTGAGGAAACTTATTTAATTATCTTTAGAGTGCGTTGATGTCTGGCTGGCCGATATTATGTATCTTCGATATGCTTAAGAAGTGGAACTGAGCTCAAGGATAATAATATTGCTAACATTAATGAAATAGAGTTTTATTAATAATAACTATCAACAACACACAAAACGGAAAATATTAACATAAACAGAGAATGAAAAGGGTCGTGGGGACTCGGGCTAATCCAAGGATAAAAAGATTTAAAAAGGTAAAACAAATATAAGGTTAAAGAGATGGGATGGTTCGCTTAACCATTTAAAGCACAGGATAGAATTGACAAAAGTGTTAAATACTCAAAGGTAACGTTCGGCTTACGTAATTTATACTTGTTGTGCAGAGGAAGGCGGCGTGAAGGAATTTTCGGTCCGCTGGCGAGTTCCAGCCGAAGGGGGGGGGAATAAAATGATCCCGACGTGGCGTCTTGGGAATGAGAACCTTTATCGACGAACGGCTTGAAGAACAATGGCTGTTCTACGTTGTTCTCTTCTGAACAACAGGGGGGGTGAGAACCGTCTCTTGTCTACGGGCTCAAGAACAATGGCTGTTCGTATGTTGTTCTCTTCTGAACAACAAGGGGGAATGATGAGAAGCGTTTCTTGGCGAACGGGCTCAAACGAACAATGGCTGTTCTACGTTGTTCTCTTCAGAACAACAGGGGGGAGGTGAGAACCGTTTCTTGTCAATGGGCTCGAACGAACAATGGCTGTTCTAACGTTGTTCTCTTTTTTAACAACAGAAGAAGGGTCAGAACCGTTTCTTGGCAAACGGGCTTAAACGAACAATGGCTGTTCTACGTTGTTATCTTCGGAACAACAGGAGGGGGGGTGAGAACCGTTTCTTGTCAACGGGCTCGAACGAACAATGGCTGTTATAACGTTGTTTTCTTTCTGAACAACAAGGGAAGGGTGAGAACCGTTTCTTGGCGAACGGGCTTAAACGAACAATGGCTGTTCTACGTTGTTCTCTTATGAACAACAGGGGGGGTGGGGTGAGAACCGTTTCTTGTCAACGGGCTCGAACGAACAATAGCTGTTCTAACGTTGTTCTCTTTCTGAACAACAGGGGAAGCCTTGTGGACTCGGCGTCGAAGGCTTGAACCTTGGCACTCAAGGGATATTGTCCTTCTTCTGGACAAGTGATGGTGAATCTCGAGGTCGAGGCCCCTTGGCGCACAAGGTGAGAGAGGGTCGTGGTGATGTTTCGCGACGAAAATCTGGATCTCCAATCTGATCTTAGTGGTAAAGTTTCCATCTAAATAGTCGAGACACTCCCTTGGCGTGGGGGACAATGGAGTGGGAGCTTCGAGGAAATGCACAGCCGAGTCTGGGAACAATGCCTTATCTGCCCATAAGCCTAAATCAATCTGGTGAGGTTTGCGTATGGGGGCGAATGGGGGAAGATAAACCTCCTTGTTTAAACATTGACTCAGGTGGCTGCGACAAGGCCCCAAGCTTCAAAGCGAAGATGCACGTCGGGAGGATCGTGGTTTTAAATAACATGTGATAGGGGTTGAAATTACCGCGGCCTCAACCCGTTCTATCACACCCCTCCATCCCGGGGGAAGTTGTCACTTCGAAAAAAAGAGAGAAGGGACAACGATAGAGCTCCGTTGTGGGGAACTCGTATTCTTGTACCAACCGTACCTTCTTGCACCTAACTAGTATTACCTCAATACATAGGATTATTTTGATCTTTAGATTACAGGGGAAAATAACCTTTAATACAAACTTAATAAAAAAAAGGGCATGGAACAATGAAATGATATAAAATTAGTACATACCGGACAAAATAATTTATACGGAAATTAATGGGTACAAATATATACATACCAAAAAAAATAGACATTGAGCGTTAAAAAATTCAGACATATACATTAACTAATTATATTACAAGAGAATCTAATTTAAGTCGTACAAGACGGTATATACTTACATGGAGATACTAATCCTATGAATACAATTACTCTACACCATTCGGTAAAGCATTTCTACTGAGTGCGTCAGCGACCTGGTTATCGGAACCTTTTATATAATTTATTTTAAATGGATACTCTTGCAAGAGTAAACTCCAGCGCATGATTCGGCCGTTAGAGTGTCGCACATTCCTAATATAGGCTAACGGACGGTGGTCGGTTCCTATCTGAAATTCTTTTCCTATCAAGTACCTTTTGAATTTGTCTATAACCGAGATAATTGATAGAGCTTCCTTCTCTATAGTGGCATATCTCTTTTCGCGTGGTAATAATTGACGACTAGCATATGCAACTGGATGACTCGTTCCGGCATCCTCGTATTGAAGGAGTACACCTCCAATGCCCTCGTTGGACGCGTCGGTCTTAATCCCAAAGGATTTTTCCGGGTTGGGCAACTTTAAAATAGGGGCAGAAATGAGCTTACTCTTGAGCTGATTAAAATGGGAAATAGTGACATCATTCCAACGTAAACGATCGGGGGAATTAATTTTTAGAAGCGAGCTGAGGGGCGCTGGAATTGCAGCGAATTTCGGAACAAGTCGCCAATAGTAAGAAGCTGATCCTAGGAACGATCTTAATTGCTTCTTTGTAATTGGGAGGGGCATGTTGGCGATTGCCTTAATCTTGTTCTCTTGGGGACCTAACTTGCTTTGTCCTTTTTAGAAACCCAAGTATTTTATGGCTTCGTGGGCAGAATGGCATTTGCTGGGGCCAATGGTGAGGCCATTTTCGCGCAGTCCCTCGAAAAGAGCTAATAGGGTGGTTAAATGGTGACTCCATTCAATTAGTTCTTGTAGCTGACTCTTTTGATGTGGTGTCAGCTGCGCTTCAATATCTAGGTCAGAGGGTTCCAAAGACTTGCTTTGGAGGGTAGGAGGAGGGTAATCGGCATCAGGTTAGATGCACACTGTCTGTATTACATTAAGGGCTCCGCGGGGTAATCTTCTTCAAGCGCCGATGTTTCGTCCAGTGCTACGAAGGCATCTCCATCGGCGCGTTGGGGGTACTTTTTTTCTTGGGGTCCACGGACAGTCTCCGTGTCCTTGTCTTGGGCCTTATCGCCTAAGGGTGTTAGTAATTCACACTCCTTTTGTGCCTTCCTAAAGTCATGGTTAGGGGTCTCCGCGAAATCATATGGTATCGGGGTTCTGATGGAGACGGGCTCCTTGGCTTCTTGCTTAGCTCGGCCTCGAGGAAGGGCGGCCTGAGACACAGGGTCGGAACTTACTTGGGGGCTCTGTCCTATAAGTACGGAACAGAATTGTATGGATGCTGAAATGACTTCAGCCCAGACATCATAATATTGACACTGCAGGTAACATCTAACGATGGGTAATTGGTTCGCCCGCCCAAGGTAGTCATGTACCACCGCAAATTTTTCGTGGTTAGGTTCCACTGGGGGAAGGAGTTCGTCGAACACAATGAAACACGTACATCCTGTGTCGCTGACGAGAGTCGATACTCGGCAGCCGTTTACGCTGCCCTCCTCAAATTTCAAAGTTCCCGGAGAACTTTTATCAAAAATAAAATTTACCTGGTGGTCTGACGGAGGGGGAGAAGTTACTGCTTCGGTCTGCACCACCGGGGAAGCCGGGGTGGCATTAATCTGGTGAACTTGGTGGGCTGGTCCGCTTTTAAGCCTAGAATTTTGGGGGCAATTCCAGCTCATGTGGTTTTCTACACCACAGGTAAAGCATATGATTGGTCGCTTCGGGAAGAGAGATGGAGGAGAAATCTTAACGGGAGGTTTGGAGTCCCGTTGTTGGTTTTGAGAAATGAAATTTTGGGGTTTTACGGGGCCCGGAAACTTCATAAGGTAGTCATGTACCACCGCAAATTTTTCGTGGTTAGGGTCCACTGGGGGGAGGAGTTCGTCGGACATGATGAAACACGTACATCCTGTGTCCCTGACGAGAGTCTATACTCGGCAGCCGTTCACGCTGCCCTCCTCAAATTTCAAAGTTCCCGATGAACTTTTATCAAAAATAAAATTTACCTGGTGGCCTGATGGAGGGGGGGAAGTTTCTGCTTGAACACGAGCTAATTCAATCTGATGGTGAAAATCAGCTTGTCTTATCCGTTCCACTCTTTCTCTTTCTTCTCGTTGGATTTCTCTTTCTCTTTCTTCTCGTTGGATTTCTCTTTCTCATTCTTCTCTTAACTTTTCTCTTTTCGTTCTTTGCTTCCCTTGAACGTACTCAATTAGTTCTCTTCTGAACAACAGTGGGGGTGAGAACCGTCTCTTGTCTACGGGCTCAAGAACAATAGCTATTCTAATGTTGTTCTCTTCTAAACAACAAGGGGGAATGGTGAGAAGCGTTTCTTGGCGAACGGGCTCAAACGAACAATGGCTGTTCTACGTTGTTCTCTTCTGAACAACAGGGGGAAGGTGAGGACCGTTTCTTGTCAACGGGCTCGAACGAACAATGTCTGTTCTAACGTTGTTCTCTTTCTAAACAACAGGGAAAGGGTGAGAACCGTTTATAGCGAACGGGCTTAAACGAACAATGGCTGTTCTCTTCTAAACAACAGGGAGGGGAGAGGTGAGAACCGTTTCTTGTCAACGGGCTCGAACGAACAATGGCTGTTCTAACGTTGTTCTCTTTCTGAACAACAGGGAAAGCCTTGTGGACTTGCCGTCGAAGGCTCGAACCTTGGCACTCAAGGGATATTTTCCTTCTTCTGGACAAGTGATGGTGAATCTCGAGGTCGAGGTCCCTTGGCGCACAAAGTGAGAGAGGGTCGTGGTGATGTTTCGCGACGAAAATCTGGATCTCCAATCTGATCTTAGTCGTGAAGTTTCCATCTAAATAGTCGAGACACTCCCTTGGCGTGGGGGACAATGGAGTGGGAGCTTCGAGGGAATGCACAGCCGAGCCTGGGAACAATGCCTTATCTGCCCCTAAGCCTAACTCAATCTGGCGAGGCCGGCGTATGGGGGCGAACGGGGGAAGATAAACCTCCTTGTTTAAACATTGACTCAGGTGGCTGCGATAAGGCACCAAGCTTCAAAGCAAATGATGCACGTGGACAGCATCGTGGTTTTAAATAACATGTGATAGTGGTTGAAATTAACGCGGCCTCAACCCGTTCTATCACAGTCCTTTATATATAAAATATGTAAGACCTGCAATCAGTTACCTGCAGAGATTTTTAATAGTACAAGTGTTGAGCAATTCTAAATTTGTTTTTGACCGAATGGTTTTGACTGCGCAATAAGTTCGATATAATAGATAAATAGATATTTTTCTTACCCAGTATAACATTAGTCAAAATACGCGGTATTAAGCCTTTCCTTAACACATTTAAATATCTTTCCCACTTTTCCATAACAGCAGAGGTGGGTCAGAGAAGAGAGTATGGGAGCCTTCATCTGTACAATGCTGTATCTTAAGGTTAATATAATAGCTTTCATCTATATATGTAGTACCTCTGCTTTATAGACAAAATATCCTTTGCGGTGATTCTATTATTTGTGACTCTTTGTGAGATCATTATTCATGTAAAATCTAAGTAGCAAAAAAAGAGTGAACGGGAGTTTCCCCAGGATTGAAGAGGTTAAATGATCTGAAGTATGCATGCTTGTAAGCGAAGTCGTTTGTGAAAGATTTATTCACTCTTGTATTAGGAATCACAAGTCTGCGTGAAGCATGCATGAACTTTGCACCTCTACCAGCATAAACATTCCGGAAACAAAAAAGTATTAGGGTTGTCCTCTGACATCACAAAAACTTGTTTTCCATAAATCTTATATACCAAATTTCTACAAACTTTGATGGGCTTCCATACTGTTCTATAAAATTTCGCTAAACATTAGTCAGCAATTTCATCAAAAGAAACTATAGAAGAAGGTCCGCTTTCTCCGGCGTGGTTGACATTATAATTCTTCCAAGTATAGCACCGCCTTAGATGTTAGACTGTGGTGTTACCTTAATTGTTTATCTTAATCCGTATTTCTTAAAAATTCGGCAAACCGTATTATATAAGTATTAGTGTTTGAACTAAATATTTTTATTTTTAAATTAGAAAAAGCCTTTATTAATGTGCTGAAATTCATAATCAAATATTTGTAAGGATAAGTAATTAGTTAACGTAATTTTCAGAATAGGTACTTCTAAATATGCTCATATGCCGTTTATAGCGCTTATTCAACACCAAAGACTTCAGTGTTTTCTAGTTCTAAAATAAGGATGGTATAGTGGAAACTTTATAGGCAAAAATGCCTCGTAAAGAAATTTCCGAGCAATAATAAAAAATCGTGCTAGTTCTGAAATTTTATGTCAAATTCAATTTTGAAAATGATTTTTTCTCTCACAATCCTCTCTCAATTCTGCTAAACTAAGTTTACATAGAAAAATGCTAAATAAAATAAACATTAACTTACTATTTAAATTCACTATTTGAACATTTTGTGATAGTTTCTCGTGGATTATTTAAGGTTTTTACACATTAACTCTTCAGTATTCCCACTTTGCCATCTATTATGTAAGATGAATCGTTTCTTCTTTCCAAAATTGAGGTTTTCAGTAAGATTACATATGCAAATATTTGTAAATTATCTATTTCGTGGTATAAGTATGTACATTGCAAGGCATTTTGAAATTTTATTGAGCAGTACTAACACATATTAGAAGGAAATTAATCCTTGATAATAAAAAGGTTTTCTAAGAATTTGATAGCATTTGAGATATATTTGTCCAGTATATTATATAGTTTAGGTAAATGAAACTGAATAGGCTTAATAATCATCATTTTATGTTATAATCCTCAAAATTTAAATTAGAAAAACAAATTTTTGTGTGGTTCATGAACGATTTCACAAATTTTTCAAATGACTGCTGCCTGAAACATGGCATACTGTACGTCAATCGTTTGTCCAGCTCTTGTCAAACACGCTGTAACCTCTCATTAGTAAGAGTCTCCACTGCGCAATCATTTTCTTAGACAGTGGACATAATCAAGATAGAAGGTATAGATTAGTAGAGCAAACGTGAGAGAATAGAGTGGTGAAAGTGTTTCGAAAAGATAGTGAAGATAACTTTACTGTGATGTCAGAAAGAGAGAGTAAAACCTTCACAAAGAAAAAGAAGTCCCCCTCCTCTCTAGAGCGCGAAAGGAAGAATTCTATTCGAAGGGGGAAAGCTCCAGTCAATATTGGCTATTCATAGAATCTGTTCCGTTCTCTTCTAGCACGAATAATCCCTCGAATCTTAATACTCGAGGTTAAAATCACCGAAGGAGACCAACACATGCAATCCCCCCCCCCATCCTCCCTGTCGTCTTCCAAAGGCCTCAAACCCTAAAGCTAGGCTTCCGAGGACTTAAATCGTGGATCTGTATCCAGTCATCCCGTGAAATGTTCGTTTTTGCATTGGCTCATCAGTAACCGCTCGCTGACTCCAATATGAGCCTATTTATTCCTCCGAAACCTCTAGTTTGAGAACTGTAAATAACGAGTATCCATTTTCATTGCGTATCCAATCTCATTTTATTTGTATATTGTGTTTTTGTAATTGGTAAAGTTTCTTTTTGTGCAGCAACTTTGTATTTCCAGAACTGCTAAGCATTCTTTATTATCGTAACGGCCAACTGCACTAGCTTTTGCAGTTGTTTAATTCCACGCACACGTCCAGGATCTACACCCCTCCCCCCACACACACACTACTTGCTTCTCCCTCGTCTGGTTCGACCAGAGACGAGCGATTGTCACGCCTCCGAATTTGACCTCTCACCTCGGGATAGATATAGTGTATATATATATATATATATATATATATATATATATATATATATATATATGCCACCAGTCAATCTACGACATATGAGTTTGGACGGTTTTGGTTACCTGGCGGCGCAAGGGTTTCTCCAGAAAATGTAGACAGTAGAGTAGAATAGCTCAGTAGAATCAAGGATTTAAAGATCCCGGTTCAAAGAGTAACTCTGGCGGTGTTAATCTCGTGTTTTGCTTTGTTTTGGGGCCAAATTGTTTAGCTTTATAGCCTTTGTAGCAAGTAGAAAAAACTCGTTAGTACGGTAAGTAAAATTTCGGTAAAATTTTGTAGTAATTTGGATTTTAATAATCGGTAAAAGTATTACACATTAAGGTTGATGTTTTTGTTCAGGTAAGCTGTTGTTTAATGTTACGGCTAGCTTTTGATACTACGTTCGTAATGTAGTGTAGATGTTATGGCAAACTGTTTATTCTTTGTCAAATTTTCTCCTTAGGAGGAGGACTGAGGAGTCTTCCCCTTGCCAGATCTCTTCTTACGGAACTCTGCGTCCGTGAGAACAACATAAGTGTCTGTTGAGAATTGGACAAGGTCGCGGAAGAGAGCCTACTTTCCTAGATCTTCTAGTATGTCACCCTCGTAGTCGCATTTTTATTGTCGGCCCTAAGGCCATCGATAATATCCTTTGGGCCCGCCTTTTCCTGAAACTGGTTCTATTCGACAGTATGTACTCTGAGGTTTAACATCTTCGAGTAGTACATGTAACTGGTAGCCCTATTCTTTGAAGATGAGGACCTACTCGTTTTTCGTGACCGCGATGCCTTTTGGGGGCGGAGTGAATGATCCACCTTTTTAGGCCTCACAACA
Organism: Ceratothoa steindachneri; assembly: GCA_963969495.1. Lineage (NCBI taxonomy): Eukaryota > Metazoa > Arthropoda > Malacostraca > Isopoda > Cymothoidae > Ceratothoa > Ceratothoa steindachneri. The sequence goes on along the minus strand of OZ018324.1, from coordinate 65,462,799 downwards.
GCGGCTTCTGTTCTCTCGCCTTGTGATTCTGTTGTATTACTTATTTGTGTATGTGCCGAGCAGCCATAACTTGGCCTCGTGTTCGGAGCTCTTTGACAATTTTTCTCGTTCGCTCTGAGGTAGCAGGTTCACTATAACTACCTCGTTTGACGGGGAGTATTCAGAAACCAAATTTTTACCATGCCGTAATTCACGAGGATGGTGTTCAGTTCCTTTACGAAGGTGCCAGGCTTAGTCAAGTTTGCAATGTGTGCCTAAAAAATCATTGCAACACATTACTTTGGATTGATCTTGCGCTTTTTATTGGCAGATAAGTAGGTGCTGTGGCCACACTACTTTCTGCAACCATTGCCTTGCCAACCTTTGCTTAGGTAGCATTTGTTCTACTTTATTCATCTTTTATGCCCCTGTCTTTCGTATTTTTTATTTGTTCCTTCATTATAGGACATATCATCTCCATGTTTTTGTGTAGATCACTCTAATTGAGACATTTCTAAAACGAACTTTTACATTAGGGTCAGGAATAGTCTTGGCCTAGAGCACGCAGAACAAACTGTAATTGTTGAGTTGGAGCAAATGGCGGTGGTTTGTTCGTGGAACTTGTAGAACTTAAGGCACCGTTGCAGGTGACGGAACTCTTCACGTTCGATCTGCTCGGTGCAGATGTGGACATTAAAGAGGAGAAGGCCGTTTTTGTGGTCTCGGTGATTACAACTTTAAACACCTGTGTGTGGTCCTTGAATTTCATAAGTTCGGCTACTTTTGCCCACCTGTTATTCCGATTAATCTCGTTTGTTATCGAGGTGAAGGCGGCGGCAGATTGCACTCTTGTGTGATTATATTTGTGGCGGTGTCTGTGGTTTAGGTCTATTTTTTGTAAGTGGTCTGCGGCACGCTAGGTGATAAAGGCATTGATTTTCACCTTCTCCGTACTGATAGCTGCGTAGCCATTGGATAATTCAAATAGCCGTACGAGGGCAATGTGAAGTTGACCGTACATTTTCTCTAAAACCTTACTCCTATCCGGTTTTGGCCCTCATATCTCCGTCCTTTCACCCCAGGGCTTAATTTGGGAAGTAATCTGGGGAACCTGAGTCTGTAGGTGTGTGTAACTGTGCGTGTACGTATGTAGTTTAGATTCGTTCTGAAAAATAAGGAAGATGGTATGTGAAGAAGGTTGAAAAATTGTCGAATGAACAAATGGCCACTTTACCTTAAGGCAGCGTAGAGCCATCCTCCTTCCTTTCTCTCAACTAGCCTTCCACAGGGCCTGTCAAGGAGAAAATAGCACTTCCGAACATATTACTAATTGTAGAAAATCAGGCCATGCACAACAAAGCGGTGTATCCAAACAATCAACTTCATTCGAATTGAAGTCAGTCCAAATTTCAAAAATTGACTCTACCGCTACACGAGTATAAGTAAGAATAATCAAAGCGACAAGAGCAGTCCCCCAAAATTTCTGCTTGACTTCCTTTAGTTTTTCAGGGAGAGGGTGAAAATAGACCAATCTATTCACATAGCCAAAAGATAAATTGCAAGGTGTCAGATCAGGTGAAAGTGGAGGCCATTTACACACTATATTGTTTTCATCACCAGCACACCAGATTCATCTAACTGGCGGATTCTTATTGAGATAAGCCAGAACCGTGAACTAGAGCCCTGTCCTGGATAAAAATGAAGTTTTCATATTAATTTGCAAAAAGCTGGTTTTGAAGCATTTACAAATAAACAATGCTGGTCACATTTCCTTCAAATAATAAAAGAGACAAAAACGATTATTAGAGATGGCGCAGAACACATTAACTTTGGGTGCGTCCCTTTATTGCTTGACTTTAACATGCAGTTTTTCTTCACCCCAAATGTGAACATTATGTTTATTGGCTTTGCCACTTTTATAAAATGTGGCTATTTCGCAGAAAACAACATGTTTACCGAACTCATCTCCTAAAAATTTCTGTTTATATCACAGAATCATTTACGCTTTCGCTTTTTATTTACCTTTACACCATGAACGAGCTAAAGCATGTAGGGTTTCAGTCACAAGCATTTCCTCAGAACAGGCAAAAACTATTGTTGGGCGAATTAGAGTTTGCTGCATTGCTCTCTCATTGACTACTTCAGTTTTTCGCGAACCCGCTCGATCTACTCTTTCATTGCTAGTAGTTCGCCAAATATTTTTGCTATGCTTATAAAGCCTTTATCTGGAATTTTTTCTTCAATGTCAAAATGTACCATGCTCTTGATGTATTTTAGAGAATTATCTTATAAATGTAGGCTACACAGCCTTTTTCAGTGTTCGAGCTTACTCTAACACACAAATGTCATTTATTTTCCAGTGAATTTCATTTCTAGATCAGAAAAAAGAAAAACAAACTTCATTAGAAAACTCTTTTGTGTTCCTACAAATGTTTAAATTTGAGGTCAAAGTTATTATGACAAATCTTTAGAAATAATCTGTATATATGTATTACGGGCTAGTTTTTAAGAAATCCCTCTAGCAATGGGGTTGAAGGACATGCATAACCCATTATATATGTTGTTATTGTTTACTTGAGTTCACCAATCAAAGTTCAATTAATCTGAGGAGAACTACCTTACTTCTTAATATTTAAACGAGGACATCCTTTGGAATCGAATAATATTTCATACAAGAATTCCTGTGTGTTTCATATGTTCATTCATTATTTCAGTATTTTTATCGAATTGTTCTGATGGTTGATTTAAATGAAGATATCACGATCAAAAAGCCTTTCTTTTTTTCTGAATTAATTATTAACAACAATTGTGGGAAAGACTGAAGAAGTCACGATTATATAAAAGAGCTTGCCATTGTAAACAACGGTTGCCCCTGGACAGATGGGCACCTTTAAATGTATGCACTTCCATTTCTTTAACTCTAGAGTGATACTACAAAGTGCGCGATATTTTTGTAGAACCCAATAAATTTCGGCTAAATATCATAATAAGAATTTAGTATATAAATGCTAGTTTCCATAAAAAAACGTAATAAATTCATGTTTGCTATATATATATGACTATTCCCGAATAGAAAATATATATTATAAACACTTTAAGATAAAGAAACAAGTACAAATTAATTCTAAAGTTATATTGCAAGTAACGAAAACAGTAATGAGTTAGTAATCATTATGTTTCCGACAGGCAAAACATAATAATAATTTATAGCACTATATAAAACCTATAAAAGATAAGCAATACACAACTAGATTAGAATCATGGCAAGGAGTAAAGAGATTCTGCTCTGCAGTTACACAACTGCTCAAAATGAAACAACAAATAATAACAAGGTGACTTACTAGATAGAGCAAGACTAAGGTGTAGCTTCAAAATAACGATGTCCAAGGCTGCGCAGGCATAATGCGCAATAAAGTGCGTTAAGAATATTGAACACTGATGAATTATTTACTGCGTGATACACATGATGTTTAAATTTTGCCAACAAAGATGTAAGTATTAAATTCTAAATGCTTTTGCTCTGATTTACCTCGGAAGCTTACGAGAGCTTTGGCTGCTCGTAGTCAATTTGTAAGTCGTTAAATGTACATATATTCTTTACGCAGGACGCTTACGAGGAAAGATATTGGATTCTTTTCTTATTAATATGGATTAATTTTTGCGAAATTCTTAACACAAAGTTACACGTTAAGTAATTAATTAAACAATATTAATATAATATGCTAAAGAAAATTGTAAAAGAAATATATGGAATTATACGCGTCAACAGATGTTGCAAATGTGAATTAATTTCTTTATTATGTCAATGAATTTATCACTCCACTGTCAAAACCTTGTAATTATAAACGAATTCGTAATTCATGTTTTTCATCGTATGTTGGAGTAAGTAAAGGTGCGGGGGGAATTTGATGATATTGAGTTCGGTAAAGCACCAAGAAAAATGCGTGTGGATGTTATCTTCGGTGAGTTACTGATTCTCAAATAAGAGAGTTGTGTTGTTTGTGAGGACCTTTGCCTTGAATGTTGAAAGATAAAGAGCGTTCCAAGGATGGGTGTTCTTCCTCCTCTTTTATTAGCTAGCCAAAAACTTGAAACGAACGGCTTGACAGAACTGAACCGCCTCTCAACAAGCTGATTACCTTCCCAGGAATTAGGACAGTCTGGCAGGTCTTCAGCTTGGAAGAATATTTTCCCAGGCAAAATTTGCTTCAGAATCCGAAAAGAAATAGGAAAATCATAACTGGAGAACCACTAAAGACAGTCCCCTAATCTCGCTACCTGCTATCATCCCAACGCTTCTTCACCTGTTCAACACTTCACTTGCAACTGGTCTTGTTCCAGCTTCCTTCAAACGTGCCCACATCCGTCCGATTCTTAAAAAGCCTCAACTGAACCCCACTGACCCTTCCAATTATCGCCCGATTTCTAAACTTCCTTTCCTCTCTAAGGTTCTGGAGAGCGTGGTTGATTCACGCATCAACAGTCACATGGTTGCCTGTAACATTGATGAAACCTATGAATCTGGTTTCAAGTCAGGTCACTCCACAGAAACCGCCCTTCTCAATGTGTTCGATTGCTTACGAAGAGCCGCGGACAGGGGCTGTGCCTCCATCCTCGTTCTACTCGACCTCTCCTCTACCTTCGATACTATTGACCATACCGTCCTACTTGATCGTCTCCACTCTTTCCTCGGCATATCAGGCACCTTGCTTGACTAGTTCCGCTCTTACCTCTCGTCTCGTACCCATTCCGTTGTGATTGAAGACATTTCATCGGACTCTACCCCCATTCACTTTGGAGTGCCACAAGGCTCTGTCCTTGGTACTCTAATATTTCGTATCTACCTTCTCACTTTTATTTCCCTACTCTGTAATCTCGGTCTATCCTTCCACCTCTATGCTGAATTCACTCAAATTTTTGTTTCCTCATCCCACACGTCTCTTTCCTACTCTATTACTGACCTCCTAGCTGTCTACTCCTCCATTTCTGACTGGCTCTCTACCAACTTCCTCAGGCTTAATCACTCCGAAACTGAGGTCCTTCTCGTCGGCACCCCTGCTCTTGTCAAAAAATCTAAATCTCTCTTTCCCTCGCTTACTCTGGGCGGTAATACTATCATTTTCTCTGACTGCGTTAGGAATCTGGGTGTTGTTTTTTATGAGCATCTCTCCTTTAAGCCTCATATCTGCAATGTCAGCAAATCCTCACTATGTTTCATTCGTAAATTCTCTCGCATTTGATCTAACTTTGATTGCCAAAGTCTTGAGACTGCTGTTTAAGCCTTCATCACCTTACGCCTTGACTACTGTAACTCTCTGCTTGTGAATCTGCCATCCTCCTCTCTCCGCCACCTTAAACTTGTACAGAACTATTCCACCCAGCTTCTCCTCCATCGCCCTCGCTTCTTTCCCTCGAAACCCTTGCTGCATGAACTGCACTGGCTCCCTGTCAGATCCCGTACTCACTTTAAGATACTTCTCTTCACATTTAAAACCCTAAACAACAAGGCCCCGTTTTAACTCTCTTCTGCCCTCTCTCCACGCCATGTCCCTCGGGCCCTTCGGTCATCACATGCACCTCTTTTGAATATTCGTCATTCATCCCTCTGCTCAATGGGGGACTGCTCCTTCTTAATCTGCGCCCCTAAGTTGTGGAATGGACTTTCTGCTGAAATCAGGTCTTCTTCCTCTCTTACCACATTTAAGTGTCTCCTGAAAACGCATCTTTTCAGTATTGCCTTCTCCCCCTCTTGAATTTCCATTGAATTTCCATTCTCATCTCAGCACAACGTGCGCTTTGGGAAGGCCTCAGGACTTGAAGAGCGCATTAAAAAAAGACTCATTATTATTATTATAAGTAAGAGCAAGTCGTTTCTCTGGTGAGACGGGCATGACGTGTGCTTGTTTGCAAGTGTTGTGGGAAAAACCAGGGATCCCACCTCCTCCACATAACTTACGAATAAAACAGGTCGAATAAACTGTCTACGTCGCTTTAATGCAGGTCAAATTTTTGTCTGATATTTTTAATATTAAACATTGTGCAAACGTGAAACATGGTCCACTGAAATATCCTTGGTAGGTACGTATGCAGTTAACATTTCAATCGTAACAAATAAGACCTTTAATTATATTTTTAAGTAATTGATTCGACCGAAAAGAGTAAAAACCTTTGATTTTCATTCACAAGTAGACATTACTTTTCTTATAAAAATGTTTTAATTCAATGTCCTATGGAACGAAACATTTACAACATCAGAGTGAAGTTTCAAAGAATATTTTGTGAAAATTTTATGGAAATCAAAAGAACATTTTTGGAAAATTTAGATTTTGCTATTCTGGTTCAGAGTTGTGAACGGTACTGTATATTTCAACGATTTAGTTGACACAGATTTACATCTCACAGCATATTGTTCCATGTATTCCTTTTTCCTTCGGAATATTCTATAAAATTACAGAAATATTTATATACGCAAGTGCATAAGCACGTATCATCACTCCAGGGATATTATTAACAAGTGGCAAAACGCACATCGTAACATTGTAGCTTTATCTCATCATTGAACGTAGACGTTATACAGTAATGGACAAAACTTTTGAGACAAATATATATTTGTATGTTTTACATTCGTTTTAAAAATTTTCGTAATAAAAATATTTATTTTTATTTTTAAATTATTGAAAGTTAATTAAAAAGTCAGCTTTTCCAACTAAAAAAAACTGCATTCCTTTGCTGAATCCAAAATTGCGCTCTGATCCTGTTTTTCAATGAGGTGAATTTCATTCCCAGCCCAATGCCATTGTGAAACAGTACCGAACATGGTTGTCAAACGGAATGACGTTTCTGAAGCAATTCGAATTTTAAGATAAGAGTAAAATACAGGAGACACGGTCAAACAAATTGCCCCCTCTCCTCATTTGTAGTTGTTATTGACATGTTGTTATCACTCATTGTAGTGTGAGATAGATTTCTGTCTGTCCAAATATAGACAAATTTGTCCGACTAAAAAATACACGATCTTTTTTGCGTCCAACTTTTTCTTTTCGATTATAGTCACCAAAGCGGGTGGAAAATATAAAGGTTTTGACTTTGTGTTGAATGCATTTCTAGATAAATATGTAGATGACATGTTGATATGCATTGCGAGATACATAAATGGATAGCATACTGACAGGTATTGCGAGATAAGTGGTTAGCATGCTGGTATGCATTGCAAGATAAATGGATGGCATTCTTGTTACCGTGAGTTATCTGTCAAAAGATACCGCGGTCATAGCATGGCTGAAGTAATTAATTTGGTTTTTCGTTGCTGTGAAAACATGACATTAATCGCCCAAGAATGAAGAAGGGAAAATGTAAACGAAGTACAGATCACGGAAGGCCAAAGGGCCTATTTGTGACCTAAGAATAGGAATGGTAGGCAACAATCCTGTATATACCCAATTCTCCAATAAAGGAGGATCCCATTTCCCGAAGATTTTAGAGAATGAGACACTATTGTTTTTAAGTGGAAAACAACGAAGCCATCTACCGCAAAAACATTCTAGGCAGTCACAAGGAGTTACTAGGAAAAGTAATAACTTAAAGGACATTCCTGACCATAAAGTGGAGGTGCTATTTTTGTGAAGGCTCTAACCTATAGCATAAGAGAAAGTATAACATAGATAAAGGCTCTCCCCGCCCACCACTCCCACCCATTTTTGAGGGCCAGAAAGCGGAAGAGATACCGAATGTGATAGGAAAAAATATACAATCAGGACAATTTTATAGAAAAGTTGAAACCTATCTACTTGCCTCTAAATTATAATATATACCAGATTTGAACTACTCTAATGAAGAACAGTTCACCACTTCTGGTGGTAGACGATTCCGGGTTCCGCGGATTTTGTGCAAGAAGTTGCCGCAAATGCTAGTATGAAATTATGGTAATTCCAGTTTGTAACCGTATTTACGTGTAACATTTGCTTTCAGCATTAACAGCCTCGTGTGATCTACGTTTTTAACTCGTCGTATTATCTCAAACTGCAATCAGCTGCCTCTTAACTGGCGCATCTCCAGGAAGAACATCCAAAGTTCTCGTAGCCTATGCTGATAACTGCTATATCTATGGGAAGGGATCAATTTGTGGCTCTGGCCTATACCCTTTCCAGCAGTTCAATGTCCTTCCACAGGGTTGGGGACCAGAATTGAACGGCGTATTCCAAGTAATGAAAGAGGTGAAGTTAGAGGAAGTATAAAGTGTGGAAGAACCTCCAGCACAATCTCTTGGGAGAGAAAGGGGTGGATGGAGCGCAATATCTCAGGTGTCAACAGCAGCTTGCGGGCTCAAGTTACACAAAAGACTACATTGCGATGTATTAGAGCCGCAAGAGTGCTCAAAAGCTCTAATAGTTGGTCGGTAAACAAATCTACTTGTGATATTTTTGCAGTGATATCCTCAACTCAAATTAAATAATACTACCAAACCAACCTTAACTAACCTAACCTAACCTCTAACATGAACTAACCAAACCTCATCTAACCTAACTAAATCTAACCTAACCTAATCTACCTTAATCTAATTTAACTTAACGGTAACCTAACGTAACTAATCCTAACCTAACCTCTAGCATAAACTAACCTAACCTAATCTAACCTAACAATCTAGCCTAACCTCTACCATAAACTAACCCAACCTAATCTAACCTAACGTGACCCCTAACCTATCACTAAACCGAACATAAAAAGCACCCTAGCATACCCTTAACCTAACCCATAACCTTAAATAAACTAGCTCCTTAGCAAATCCTGACATAACTTGACCCCTAACCTGAGCTAACCTATTCCCAAACCTAGCTTAAACTGATCCCTAGCCTAACCTAACTCTTAACCTAACCTGGCCCTACTAAATTATTTCTGGTTGTTCATAGGTGTGTTACATGGATCCCTCCCTGCCTTTCTTGCCTCCACCTTCCCTCTAGCCGCCCAATATATGTTCACTAAAGTTTTGTCCCCTCCCGCTTTCAAGCGCCCCCTGAGCTTGTACAAATTTGGATTGTTTCATTCAGCGGAATATTTGTGAATAGGTTTTCGACGTCATAACCCACCATTATGACGTCAGCAGCGTCTGAACGGGTGTACAGGTCTTCTACGATTTTTCTTTAGTTTCCCTTACTTTGGTAAAAAATCAGACGACTTTGTAAATGAAATTAAGAAGACTAAATAAATTCTATCAATATCTCAACCCAAAATTCATGTTAAAAAATGGGCACAATATTCAATCCTATTTTAGCGATAAGGACCGAATTCCATTTCCTTGCCGCTCCTCTGTAATTTATAAATATAGTTATGAATCTTGCAATTCATCTAATATTGGTTCGACCATTAGGTCAATCCATTGTCAAATCGAGCAACATCGGCGAAGGTATACTCGCACGGGGCTGATTCTAAACAAACCAGACCGCTCGCCCATACGAGATCACATCAAAGTCTGAAATTAATATGGATAATAATAAAATACTTAGTCATATCCCCCATCCCAACGAACTACGGATATTACTATCTAAGCTTCTTAGTGCCGATGATGATAAGACTAGGACCTAGAAACGTTCAAACGCAGACAAATAAAGATGCTTTTAATAATAGCGTGCGTTGTTTTCACCTTCATATTGAAACTCCGATTTGGAAACAGTTCACACACACATATATATATATTTATATATATATATATATATATATATATATATATATATATATATATATGTATATATATATATATATATACATATATATATATATATATATATATATATATATATATATATATATATATATATATAATATATATTATATAGTAGAAATCTAAGGGAAGTACTTGAAACATAAAAGAGAATAAATGTGAGACATTGGAGAAGTAAAAAAGAATCAAATGTGTAGATTATTGTCTTTTAGAAAGAGAAACGTTTGAGTTGCAATATGATCTGTTTAAAATAAGGCTCCTACGGATAAAAGGTTAATAATAACAAAGGCTGTGGATCGGGAGGCATACTGCCCATAAGGATATAAGATTCGATTTAGAACCAGTGTAGAATGAAAGCGAGAGTAGTATGCATGAAAGTGCAAGGAAGGAATAGAAGCGACATACATAACACATAAATTGGTATCAAGGCAAGACCTAACTTTATGACGAAGTCTAGATGGAAAATCAGAAGTCGCCAAGTTAGGCAACACTCTAAACAAGTTCTCCTATATAATGTCCCCAGCACATACATGTATTTTTTTTAACTAAAATTACGTTCAGGAATTTATGGTCAACTAGATTGGGAAGCGCGTCAAAGTGAAGATTATTATGTTCTACTTGTCTCCCTTTCCTTGAAGAAAAAAGTGTTGAGTTGATTAAATGCAAAACTTGTGACTTCCATCCTGTGCAAGTTCAAATACAATTTCCATGTTGAAATATAGGTGTGATAATCTTATAGTATTAGGACAACATTTCCTTGGTCCATCGCTTCTGTTTATTTGCGGGAGGAAAAATTCATTATCAGCCATTTTCAGCTAATAGATTTTGAGAAATTTACAGAGGTAAGCCTGATGATTGAATTCACAGTAGATTATTTTTTATTGCTAGAAATACGAATCTTTCCAAAAGTATACTGCAAAACAGGATCGAGCTAGCTATGGCCTCTGTGAGTGGTGGATAAATGCAAGCACGAAAGGGATTAGGAAATATGATTTGCAACACGACGAAAATTACGGCCATTCAAAGTGACCATTAGATGTATCAAAGAGAGGCAGGTGGCGATTAATTCATGGATAAGCATGGATTATTTGAATTTAGCTTTGGAAAGTTTGGGCCAGATGAAGGCTAAATTCACCAGTGTGAATGAACTTGCCCTTTTTAAATCCCTACCTAACCACATTTTAGAATTATGATCGCAAAGGAGATAAATCAATAATATGGTATTCGAATGAACCAAAAATAAGATAAGCGCAATGCTCTCTTATTTCATAAAATGCCCGAAAATCTTTGATTTTTAAAGATACTGGAACAAATTGGAGAATAAATAATGGGTGAGTTTTAGGGAGTTTCTTAATGGGTTTAGTAGCTACGCTCCCCGTCTGCCAGGAGGACACTAAAATGTCAAAATATATGAAAAGTTTGCGAAGATGTTACCAGGGGAGGAGAGCTTCCTAAGAGCTGTACTGGTTTGTTTTAAAAATGTAGTATGCTGTCGGCTGTGAAAAAAATAGGCTAGAAATTGGAAAGGCTATTTCTTCCACAGCCATTTTGGAATGTTGAAGTACCGGTTGATATCGACGATGTGTTGGATAGCGCCAAAATGATTCAATTTTTCATATTTAGTGTCGAGAATGGAGGCTTCTTGCCGCCATGTGCCCGTCGAAACCACGAGGTCAGGCACGAGGTTAGTCCACATGAGCAAGGAGTGTGAGAACAGTCAGAGTATCAAATTACTTTCCACGATGAGCGAGGGATTTGAATCTTAAACGCGCGCTTCTGTCATCTCCCAGGGAGTTATCAAGAAACCCCCACGGGAGTACTTCCCATACCTCAAGCGCCGTGTGGGTTTGTGGAAAGCTTTCCCCGCGCCCATCCTTAGTGGAGGCAGTAACGATTCCGCTGGTCCCTATATATTGTTGGCCCCAATTGGACATCGACAGTATAGGCCTGCTTTTTACAACGAAACACGTTATTCTTGATCGCATTTTCTTTTCTCTACGAGCCAAAAGCTAGAATTATACCAAAGGATCTGAGCCCCAGTCAATTGCCCCATCCTTGGTTTCGGTACATTTACTTTAGCACAAACCCTCACTCCAGTTAGTGATACTATACGAGGTTAAACTCACCGTTATCAAAGTCCCTCGAATAACCATCCGATCTCCGTTTCATCTCGTAAAGCCTCGAACCCAAGCTAGGCTGAGACCAATCATCTGTGGCTAACTTGCCAGTCATCCCTGTGTCCGTATGTACAGAGGCTCGTATCGCCTCTTGATCTCCCGCCCCATAGAGCTCGCACCGAGTAGCTCTCTTAGTTCGGTTATTGTATACATCAAGTATCCATTGCCATTATTCTATTTAATCTATTTATTGTGTATAACTGTGTAAATATTAAAGTATATTTTTTTCCTACTTTTTCATAAGCCTCATAGCCAGAAGTCTTGATTAATTTAATATCGGCCAGCCGCACTCAAAAGCATGTATTTAAATCCTTCGCACTCGTCCAGGGAATTTGGAGCCCAACTTTCCCCCCATCATCCTTCTATCCAACATCTCTGTCGTCACTAAAGTTGAATCAAGGTCACCCGTTTGACCTTGAGCGCCCAAGCATATTGGGTAGAAGTGACGTGTATATGTTGGGATCATTCTACGACATTCAGATTTTTATGAAATCATAAAAGTTAAGAATATTTGAGGAAGGCTGAATTTTAAGTAATTCCATGAGACAAGAGACAAAAGTTAGACAAAAAGAATAAAGATTTAATATCATAAGCTCTAGAAGAATGAATGATTCCCTGATTAGAATTTAGTAGAAAGCAGATTCGAATTATTTTTTTTTAAAGGACCATAGAGCCGTTGTTATGTGAAGTGAACGCATAAGTTTTTCGTGCATTACGCATCGATTGAGTCTCTAGTAGTCAAGCAAATAAATATTTTCTAACCTCATAGCGATAAGATTATCATGAAACAATCACTGTAATGTTGATTTTTTGCTAATTAAGTATCATTTAACATTTCATCAACTTTTGCTTGGCCGTTATCATGGCCTCGAGAGGGAGCTTGCGATGAAATAAAGCTCTCCTGATTGGGGGAAATTTGTCTCCATATTATTTATGACTAAGTGATGTAAAAAAGCTTAGCAAAACAGGGGCTAGTTAGAAATGAGAAAATAATGCGTAAATGCAACGTTTAACAGAATCGTCAAATTAGGACCGGGATGGGTTTAGTGACTTCAGAAAACAAAAAAAGTATTACGAGGGATATTGTTGTCAAATTGTTTCCTGGTGGACCAGCTTAAATATGTGAATATCGAGAGAAAGATGGCTCAGTTATACATAATATTTATTTAATTGTAAAATCATTTAATTAGGCCATATTTAAATTTTTAACTTATACAATATATTTTTGCTTTACAATATATCTCGAAATACCAGATTTTATCAATCACCGTGCTCAAATAAGATTCAGTAACATTCACGTAACATCAGATGTGCGTTTTTAAAGTTAAGAATGAAGAGAAATTGCTCGAAAATTTAATTCTTGAGTAAAATAACTGACTTTAAACAAAAATAAGGAGTCAGATGAAGGAAAAATAGAAAGAGAGATGGATGGTGGATTTTAAAAAAAACGCAGTCATATATGAACTTCAATCAGATAAGTGCGCGAAATCCATTTGTTTATAAATTCTCGCTCTTGGTTGATAGTTGCAAAATGGATGCACTTGAGCCAATCAAAAAGAGAGATTAAGATTAACTATGTCTCAACTCCTATAAATTTTTTAAAGTTATTTGAAATTCTCTCGGCGCAAATTACTTCTAAAATCGCCACAAATTTATTGTTCTTAAATTCCTGCCTTTCATTGTTTACCCTTTCTTTCTCCGTCATCCTTCCTCCATCTCCTTCTATATTTAAAGCATTTGTCCCTTCAATCTTTTCATTATAGAGCTGAACTTGCAAATACAGTTCGAAAGTGTTTGGATTCATCTTTTCATTTTCCTGTGGGTTAATTCTCATATTATTCCTTTCCTCACGTGCCACTTTGTGAGTTTTTTCATTGTATATATATATATATATATATATATATATATATATATATATATATATATATACAGTATATTGGAAGTACCATTACAGTCTAGATTATTCCTGCTTGAACCACAAAGGCATTCAAAACAGGAAAATTAGCTAAAAGAAATGCACTGTCCTTGGCATTTGATCGAGGTGGAGAGATGTTTAATTGCATTGAGGATCTTCTCCATTGACTCGACAATTCAGATCACGCTGATAATGAAAGATTTTCTATTTTTGTTGAGAACTGTGATGCTTGGCGTCTGATGGCTTATTAATGTTGACGAAAGAGATATGTACATATGTGTGGTAACATCTCTGGCCATAACTGTCAGGCTTCCTGGCAGTGAAATTGAAGGATTTAACCTCTCCTTGTGCTTCTAGAATATAAATTATCTAAAGACAAAGAAAACTGTTGAAAAATGCTTACCTTAATTTTGAATGAAGGAAGTCAGTGCCCAGCTGACCCTTTGAGTTGACAGAACAGAGGATAACGGTTTTTACGCCACCACTGTAATATTTCGGTTGGGCTTTCCTCATATTTGTACATGAAAATTATGGATTTGAGGTATTTGTCTACAAGTCTCACCCAAGCATTCAAAAGGCTCGTCTATTCCATTTAGAATGTATGGCGAAAGTTTACAATAAGCCAATGTAAATTCTCTTTTTTTGCGAGATAATTCAGTGGGTTTCGAATATGACGTCATCCAAAGGATTTCCTACCAACGTAGAGGTGACTGGTGACTTTTGGCTGTTGGCGAGTTTGTGAGTGATTTTTCTACAAGGTGGCTGCTTCTCTTGGGTTACTAAGATAAATTTATGGCGAAATTATATCAGCTTTAGTATCTGTTGAAAATAATGTGATGCTTGCACCAATACTTCATTATTATTCATATAAACATTATAGGATTATTTGTTTGGATAGAAACGTAATTGTAGCTGGTTACACAAACTTGATAATTCGATCTCTGGGAATGAGAGATTAATGGTTACTCGAATTTGGATGAAATTTGCGCTCATCATTTCCTTGTGAAAGTTTACTTCCTTAAAAAATGGATTTAGTGAGACGTTTCTTGAATATGCTTCCAGACATCACGTTCCTTAAATACGTATTCCCTCCTGACTTTCGTGATTTCTCATGTTTGCGATGAAGTCCAATCATCTGAAAAAGAATAGAACAAACATCTACCTCTATCCTCTTTCTTTCCTCTCCATCCCTTCATTTCGACCTTCATCTCTCCCATTCTCCCTATATCCCTCATGTCCCCAATTCCCCCTTTATTCTCCCACACAGCCCTCACCCTCTCTCCCAATCACCCCTCTCAGCCCCTCTCTCGCTTTTTTTCTCTCCACCCTCCCTCTCTCTCACTGCCCCCCTCTCTGTCCCTCTCTATCTACCTCTCTTTCTCGATCGTTCACGCTCCTTCCTCCTCTCTCGCATAAAATACAGAAAATAGCCTCAGGATTCTCTGTGCGAAAATTAAGTTCCCAGAATAAAGTTCTTACATGGTAGTATTTAATTTGGCTGATCTGGAGTATACATTTGGATTCGTTACGTTATTTAGAAAAAAAAACATAATTTTGTTAATAATCCAGAGACAATTAAAAAGAAATATATGGTCAAGATGCTAGGGGTATCTTTTCAGGTTGGATGAATTAAATGATATCCCCTAATTTCTTCTTAGGCCGATCTAGATTATGTATCCGGATCTAGGATATTTCACTTTATTAAAGCATGGAGATGGGACATATTTTGACATTTCAGTGAATTAAAAAAAAACCCAGGTCGATCTACAGTAGGTGTCAATGAAAAGAATAAAACACATTTGGTTGACTAAGATTTAAGAATATAAGTATGTATGAAAATTGACGAAAAAAACTTGGTAAATAGAATATATGTGAATGAATGTTAGAGTCTACAAAGAGTTGAAAGAGTGCACAAAATTGAGTTAATTATGTGAATGAGTGATTAAAAGAGGAAGAAAGAGCTGACCAAAAAGCAAGAGGATAATATTTTGTATGTTAGATATGCAAGGAGGATCTTTGTTAGGTTTGCGTGCTTGGGGCCTTCTGCCTAGAAAGGAACAGAGAGTTGAAGCGATGCTCCAGGATAGATGCTGCAGCCAAATGCTATGAAAGTCTTATTCGGCGTAAAAATGATGATTGATTTTTTGCTTGATCTACCGTAATTGAAGGGGAGGGAGGGCGAATTTTTTGATGGCGTTGAGGCACGCTCTCTCTAGTTTGTGAGAAACGGTTGATTATAATTAGTACTACAAATACTATTTATTTAAAAATAGAAAAAAATGCTGTCAATCTTCTTATTTTAACACGAAAGCATTAAAAATAGCTTTTATTACCGGTAATTCTGAGGCATCATCCAGATGATTCTTAATTACTTTACATTGTCTTTCTTCGTTATTACATCTCATGTTTATTCTAAGATCAAGTTCGAATTCAGTACTCAAAATAAATTCGTTTCTTTTCTGAAATTGTCTTTCCTTGCTTCCTATTAAGGATAAGCATCTCGTTAACAGATCGATAATGTCTTTTGTTGTTACAAAATATATCCAATAAATATGGTGCGTGTGCCACTTCCTCTATCGAAAAACAGCTCGATCAAATTTTTATAGAAATAATTAAACTTTTTAATTCAGTCAAATATTTTTTTTAAGAATTGAAGAATGGTAAAGCTGATAATTGAAACTAATAATTGGAAATATCGATGAAGTCACTTTCATTTAATGTTTTATTAATTTATAGAATGTATAGTTGATTGAACATTTAATCAGAAAACAAGATGTTGCTTATTTCTTTAAGGCGCTGAAGCAAGAGCTGTGTAAAGATGATAATACTCTGACTATCTCTGTTGCCACTCATGCGTGGGATAGCTGATTAATGCAAGAATCTCCTCCGTCGTTGGGAACTTGTGGAAACCTGAAGAGGATGGGGCGTTTCAGAATTCTTCGGCCCCAAATCACATTTGCTCACCTCTTGCAACACGCATGCATCACTGGAAAATTACATAATACAAAAGTAGCATTTATTTATTCTAGAGTTAAATAGGTGAGATAATTAAAATATTATAAATGAGTAGTTTTCCGTTTTTTACGATTATACTGTAAACTACTTTTACGAATCAGCCCCAAATATAGTCTCCCATCAAGTTTTCATTATAAGATCATTGATGGATCGTTCAAAGTCCAGTAGATACGAAGAAAGGCTCGTCATGCTCCTCGAAGTATGCTCCCATGTTCTCCTTAAACTTATAAAGATGAGCGTCAAGAAGATCGACTTTCAGAGACATCTTGCAACCCATCTTGCTGTAGTTTCCCGCCAAGTTCTCAACAAGCTCTACATAGTTTTCGGCTTAGCGATTACCTAGGAAGACCAGAACTACTGCGATAAAGCTGTCCCACGCTACATTTTCCGCCCTAATGAGCTTCTAGGGAAACTTCTTGCACTCCATGATCTTTTTTATTTGTGGAACGACGATGAACCAGACTTCCAACTTTGCCGCAGATAGCTTAGGAATGAAAACTTGGAGATACTTAAAACCTGCAGACTCCTTATCTAGCACTCTGACAAATTGTTTCATAATGCCCCATTTTAAGTGCAGAGGAGGAAACCGTACTTTTCGGGCATCCACCAAAGGCTCCTACTTGACGTTGTTTCTCCCCACACTAAGCTCGCTCCGTTGTGTCCAATCTCGCTGATGAAAGTGTGCCACGGTGCCCCTGCTCTCCCAAAGGCAAAGATAACAAGAAAACTTGGTAAAGCTGCCTTGGAGATCAATCAAGAAATCCACAATTTTGAAGTATCCGATAACCTCCCAACCGTACTCTCCATATTTTAATGCATCTAGCAAGTTCTTGACACTGCTGTGAGCAAGGGGAAGAGATGGATACAAGTTCCCGTTATGAAAGAGCACTCTTTGAGGCCCCTGGATGACCTATCAATGAAGAGAGGCTACGCGTTGGGGCTACAGGCGATTCCGATTGCCTCACACAGACCGGTCACATTGTGACAAAAGCAAAGCTCATCTTGACGTGTAAAAAAGCTTGAAAAACACTGGTGCCGTTTTCTCTGACCTGATATTTGCACACTGTCATCTAACAAATCCCACTGCTTGAGTCTCGAAGTTAAAAGCTTGGTATTGCACTTTGTGATACCCAGATTTCTGTCAAGGTCGTTGAGAGCTTTTTGGTTGGGATACTATGGGTTTCTCTCTTCAGTTACACCTCTGTAATCTGGATCAATGAATTCATCTTTTCCTGAATTGCTTTTTATTTATAAAAAACTGCTGCTGTGTTTGGAGGAGTGGGTACGGGGATCTCAGAACTGTGTGGCACTGGTGCGATTTTTTCCTGCTCGACCTTTGTAAATGCTCACCATGCAGAAGAAGCAATTGCTTGAGTGGTCAGTTGTTTCCCTCCAAATTTGTATCTCTCTTTTCTTCTCTGTACGTTCCCGTAAACAAAATGAAAACATAAGTATAAATATATAAATACTTCTACCAATGACGAGTAACGATGTCTACGCTGTGACGGCTATAGCTAAACTGATCTGTTGAGTAGACCTTTTTATTTTTCAGTAATCGATTTTAAAAGTGAAATTTTGTTACACGGTGTTATCAAAAGTGCATCAACATATGTGGGGAAATAAAATGGTTAGCCAATGGCTTCGAAATTGAAGGTTTACATTTGATCGGAATTGTTAGTGTAGGACACAAATGTAATCATCTTTGGACAATTTAGTTATCTTCTTTTATGGATCTTTTTACGGCGATTATAATCGAGGCAGATGCTATTTTGGAAAATGGCTTCTTTGATGTGGAGATAGACCTCACGAGAACCAGATATAGTTAATCCAGGTGACTTTGTATTCAGCATTTTTATGACCAAATTACCATGACCTGCATGATTTACATAGCGTCACCCTTTAGTTCACTCTCAAAGATATGATATAAGGAATTAGTTTGAATGATTTGATAAAAATGAGTAATGCAGTTGAGGGAGACATTGTTAATACTTGAGATCTTTGGAATAGGACGTCTTAAGAGATTCACTCACTGATTTTCACATGGTGCCAATGTTTATTTGTTTCTTTCCTAGGCTTATTGTATTTTTACTGATCTTTTTATCTCTAGTATAGGCAGCACAATTGTCTTTATGAATGCTTGATATTTTTTACGCTGTTCGTGTATTTGCTCTCAAACCAGAATTCAACTATTTTGGTTATTTTCTCTCCAGTGTTGACCGTCTTGGCTGAAAACTTTTACCTCACTTGTCAATTTTCATCTTTCACACAAGCAAACCTGAAAAGATCAAAATATTTAAGTTACAAAATATTGAAACAAAGCTGACTTTTTATATAAAATAGATACAAATATTTATAATAAATTCGTTAGTAGGAAAATATTAAATAATTTCCCACTGGATTTCTGTTTGTAACCCCGTGTGTCACTTAGAATGTGTAACAGAGTTTACCTACTTCAACTAACATTTAGTGATTTAAAAAAAATACACGACACTATAAATCATTATTACTTGTCACTCTCTAAAGTATCATCAAGTGGGAAATGAATTTTAAACATGAGCTGGATTAATATTAGGCAAATTACCTTTCCATGTTTTATCCAGTGCCCTTCATTAATTTGTAGGTAGATTTTTGAAGTTAAATGGATGCAAGTTTTTGACCCGACGTGTGAGAGTCAGGTATGCTGATTACCAGAAGGCTCGTAGTTATATAACTTTCGCCGAATCCGACAAAATCCTATTCCATGAGTAGTTTTCTCTTCATAGAGCTAGATATCGAGAGTAAATACAATTAAACACCAGTTTTGGCTATGCTACTAATTTAATGCTAGCTAAATGTTTAAAAATTGCGACGTTCAAAACGAAAGAAGCAAAGCTAAAGAAAAGAGAGTAAAAAAGAAAGTCTAATTCAATTACACATCGACTTTCCACTATCAAGAAAAAATAGCCAAACCTTCGATTTATCTAGTTCAATTTAGTTCACCAAAATATGACTGGAAACAAATCACAGCCTGGAACAATTGGTCCTCTCTTACCCAGATCTTAGACGACGTTCAGCTAGCAAATGAACCCTTAATTCTGTTGCTTTGGACGACATTTTCAAAGAGGTTATGCTTTGCAGGAAAATCTTCTTCCTTTCTTGCTTATCAAAAGCTCTGGGTGCCTTTTCACAAGTAGGCTCCCTGTTATCAGCGAAACTTCGCCCTCCCTGTGGTAGCAGTGAATGTGCTTAAACACTCTTAATAAGTTGTTTTTTACCGCATATGGGCGTTTCTATAAAAGAAAGGTGTCATTTTAACGTTTGTGAAACACCCACCTAGCCTGCAGAAGGTAGCTATCTCTATTTAGGGAGCTTTCGCGAGATCATTTGGTCGCCAAAAGGAATGGATTGGCTCCCAAGTTGAGTTGAGTCCACAGAGGGTTGCCTTAGGGCTTGAAGATCCTGTGGTCCTATTACTAGTGGCCTGGAGCGGAACGAAAATTCCTCACCTAATAGGTATAAGAAAATTGGCAAGTAAAAAGCAAAAAGACTTTATATTAAGCCTCTTTGAATGAAACACTGTTCAAAGCATAAATGATTTAAACCTCATTTTCTAATACAGTAGATAAGAGTCACAATGCTTCAGTAAGGCAAGTTGTGGCCTAGCAAACTTCAAGAACTTTCATTTCATGAGACAGACTCTTTGTTTTCTATCTTCTTAGATAGTAAGCAATTATTATTACTATGATAGACTATTGGAAACACATAGGCCGTAAAGGCATGAATGCCATCACACAGGCATATTTTGCCAGTGTGCAGCGACTGAGGATTCTCGTTGCGGTTAAGTGTGATAAAGTTCTGGGCACGCTTTATTTTATGATATAACTCTTACGTAAACTACAAATGAAAGTGGCTAATAAATTCAGTTATTATATCAAAAGCTGTTAGATTGTTCCATTGTACACATTCACCTGCTTGCTGTAGATGATGAACGTAATGAGGCGTGCCTGGTTCAGTTTGAAAAAAACTACCTTTCTTATAAGCTTGGCTGAGTTCATGTCATTTTAACTGGCAGTTTCATCCTTTAGCTGGTCATACAGATGTGTGAAAACACCTGGCATTGTGTGATGAAAAAAGTTAATGCTAAAATAGCTAATTGAAAGAGTTCATTTCAGATCTGTTAAATTGGTCTATTGGATAGTGATTTGCTCTGCGTGAAGGGAAAAAAGACGTCCAGGAGTGACCAAGGCAGTGGCAAGGAGGCTTGCTATTGCTTTAGAAATCGGTTTAGACATGTATTTTCTGTTCATTGTCCAAATTTTACTTATATACATATTAGAACTTGTATGATTAATTGTTAAATTATTACAGTTCATATTCTTCTATTTCTCTGCTTTTCATTCTTGTCCTAAGTAAACCTGTTCTTTAATATACATTTAAAATTTTGTCTCTTTTCTAAATCCTGCAACATCTGCAAAACTTAATCATATTATTTTGTCTTTTAAAATTTCATTTTAAGTACATCGGCGAGGTAGCTTCTAGTATTTCAATCACGGAGTGTAATTCCTGAGAAATCGGTGTAAAAATACGATGTAGAGTAACGACTTTAAATATCTCGCATTAATTCGGGTTCACTTTTTATCCTCTTCCAAAGGCCCCTCACATTTTCCTCAATCAATAACATGAACACGTATAACGAGATATTTGATTTACTAGAGCCTAAAATGATCTTGCTGCGTTAGTAAATAAGTATAAAGGCAATTTAAATGAGGTCTTAGCTAATCTTTGTTTCTATAGTACATTTTAACTTAATCTATGTTTACTCATTTGAAGATTCTTTTCATATTTTATCGATGACATTTATGGACAAAGAAAGAATAAAGGATAGAGATTTCTTTCCCTTCATGACTAAATAGGTCCTTAGTTGAGAAAATGCAACGAGTCAGCAGGCTTCTATTAATTACATTTTATGCCAATGTTTTTGACTTCGAAAAGTTGTAGCCATTTATTGACGATGGACTTGAATGCGCCCCCACTGAAAGCTATAATGCTTCTACTTAAAATTATCATGTACTTGCTTTCTTAAGTTTTAATAAGTGATTCATCTACTATAAATATCTCATTTGGCAAATCAAACTATTTTTTTATTCTTTAATCTCTTTAGAGCAATTAGAAATCATTCAAAACTTTGTACATATTCGGAATAGCTCCTTCCCAGCCAATTCCATGTCGGTCTGATTTTTGTACCGCAGCTCAACCTAAGGTTCAGCTCCTAATTTTTTTTAGAATTCGCAATCCTTTGCATTTTTCAGTACAGGTTACGCAGCAATGGTTTCCGTAATCCTCCCTTTGAAAAAACATTTCGCATAAAAACTTAGGCCTATAAACTAACCTCCATGAGTAAACTACAAAAATAATAATCGCGCCTTTCACAGAAATTTATAATTTCTGGTGCTTAATTTCTGGCTTAAATCTAAATTATACCTAACTCTTAACCAATGAAATGAATTTTCTCATGCAAGTCAAAGGCCATTTTCACTAGTCAATTCTGCAAAATAATAAATTTAAAATATTTAGCGAGGTGAAACTTATGATACAATCGTTTAAGTAACCGGTAATTGCATATTCTTTTTGTTCTTTCACATTTGTTTGACCTTTCGAAGATAAGTATTTTGTAAAGCTTTGAGACTAGTATAACTATTCCTTCGTGTTTGAATTTAGGTCTCATTAGGGTAGATGCCCCATTTCGAAGTACATGTAGCTGAGGAAAACATTCTGTTTTTTTAGGCAGCTACTGACTTATTCAGGCAACAAACGTCATTCCAATTAGTTCGAATTTTCCCCAAAGCATTAAAACCACTTTCTACAGGTTTTTTACAAAAGGAAGAGTTTTAAAAGTTTGTTAAAGAATAAGTGATAGGGAAGCATCTTTCTTGAATCACTCTAGGATTCAAGGTCAAGTAGAGTGCTAACACATCTAGCAACTTCTTTATTAAGATATTTATTTCCCATCATTAGTCTCAGACTGATAAAGATCGAATATAAGTACATAACAAGATGAGAAATTTTTCAACTACATATTTTAACAAAAGAGGATCGGATAATTTTAGAGTGCCTGCTTACAGCTAGGATTTCCCAAATATTTAACCATAGTATCATAATGTGTTACCCTTTCAGTAAGAATGAATTGTTCCCTGAATAATATTTACAAATAACGGGCGCTCTTTTTAAATCCATTTTCATAAAATAAGATTTAAATGTCCGGTAACGTAATATAGCCTAGGGCAGTCATTAGGGCTTTATAGACATATAAACCCTGATAAGATAACGTGATATTTCGTCACGATTAAGTAACGTGGTTGCACATGTGTTACCATGAATTTTAAGCTTCATAGCTCATCAGCCATTTGTCTGAATGTCACCATTTTTGGTTGTGAATACTCTTACATCTATTTATTACAATCTATAAGGCAATACATGAAATGAAATTAAACCTTCCCCTTTTTATTTCCAATAATATAAAAAAATATATATATTTACTGTTATTCATAAAGTCTAGATCTCAGACACGAGATCAATGGCTATGAAAAATAATAGCGAAGAAAGAAGATCCTGAGCTACATTTCAAGGACTTTTTCAGCGCTGTAGCCCTAATACTAAATAATCTGAAAAGAAAAGAAACACAAGGACATTTTGTTAGTCTAAAAAAACATGAAAATTCAAATTTTTATTTAGCAGTACTAAATATTTAGGAATCTAAATACAATTCCGTTTGAATTTTAAACAATCATCTACAATCATGTTAAATCTCAATAAATAATTTTGAAATATTTAAATTAGTGTAAAATCCATTTTACTTAGTACATAGGTAAGAGTGACATTTTGGGGGAAAAATTCCTAAATAAAAGGCAATAAATCATTTAATAGGCAAGAAATATTATTGAATTTATGCCTGATTATAGTTACAACCAAAATAAATACAAAAAATAATACATTTAGCACACTTACAAGGCTGTGTGGCAAGTCTGTAAAAGCGCACAAGACTGGCCGGGCAGGTAGGTTTGTGGCACCCGATGCACAACATCCAGGTCCTGGCGCTTTTCGGCTTTGGCTGGAGGTTTGTCTAGTGGTTACGGCTTTTCAATAGCTACGAAGACGGTCTCAATTAGGGACGACAGCTCCCGTGGCAGGAAACACCATTGCTGGTGAAGTGTTTTGCAGGCCAATGGACGACAAAGCTCAATCGCAAATTCAAGGCCCAACTGCCTCCGTATTACTGAACGGTTTTCTGGCTGGCCTTTGATGATACAAAATATAGGAATTGTTCATCACTAAATTCAAAATTCCAGAGAACGTGCAGAGAGGCCACCTCCTTATCTTTTGGCAGAAAGTAATAGCAGCGCACAAATGTTAAAGTTGTCAACACCATCTTTAGTTGAACTCTAAAACATCTGCACCAGGGCCTTCTTGTGTTCGACGACACTAAGTTTGTGGTGCACAGTGGAAAGCATTTGAATCCTTTTTGGTGGAATTTACTCGCTGGCACCGCAATGTCACTTTTTCTCATAGATAAAGGATGCAACGGCTTCTCCAAATCCCATAGTAAAGTGCAACATCTCCTGGGATAAGTATGGTTTGGGGCGATTAGTGCCAAACAAATGCTTTTTTGACTGGTGTAGTTTTCTGGCTATGGCCAATGGCTTTAGTTAGTTGTCCGTTGTCACTATATGTCCTTGACGAGAGTATGGTCTGGTCAGCTCGTTGACAAAGTACTCTTCTAGTTAGGTCCTCTTTTCCTCGCCAACAGTGGTGCTCTTCCCAAGATATGGCATCACATGGCCCATATAATACGTGACGCATCGCATGTCATAACCAGCTTTATGCCATACCTGAAAAAAATAAAATAAAAAAGAAAACATGATTAATTAGAAAAAGTATAAACTCACAATTCTTAGTAAACAATGAGAACCATTCTATTAAAATACTAACTAAATATATAAAATTTAATGGGCAGACCTAAAGACAACACAGGACTAATATGCTCTGAATCACTCATGTGGTAAATATATATATATATATATATATATATATATATATATATATATATATATATATATATATATATATATATACAGATATATATATATATATATATATATATATATATATATATATATATATACAGATATATATATATATATATATATATATATATATATATATATAAATATATATATATATATATATATATATATATAAATATATATACCTACTTTGCTTGCTTATTGCAGATAAACATGCGGACCACGCATCTTCCCCTGAAGGCGAGGAGCTGTTCTTTAACAGTCAGGTGAGACCCTAAGCGGTAGGTCCTGATGCTTTGGGAAATCACAGTGCCAAAAAGAACATAAATATGGGCTAATCGATCCGCCTTCAATCGATGTCTTCATCAACCCAAAGACACCTACGAATGAAGCTAAATCCTTGTTCACTTATTGTACTCCTGTAGAAGGAGTAGCCATACACTTGGCAGCTCATTTCCACACACGATAAATAGTTGTTCTTCCTTACCCTACTTACGATAAGGATGCCAAGGAAAGCTTTGACTTCCATAAGTTCAAGGTTCAAGAACGTAGCCATGGATGGGGTCTTTAAATTTTCTCGCAGAAGGTGCATCTTACCATTTCTGTGTATGCACACTTCAGCCAGCATTAAGTCGTCAAAAAACAAATAAAATAATTTTCCAGAGTCTTGGGATCTCCGCTAATCAGTGTGGTGCGCTTTCATCTATGCTTGTCTTGACGATACTCGGCGACCATGGGTTTGGCTACCTGCGCCACACTGTCTTGTCCTTGGCCTCGATTGCTCGACATCGGCTTTCTTGATTGGTGAGCGTTCTTCAGGATGCAGCTGCCCTCTTCTCCTCTTCTTATTCCGTACCTCACACGGACTGAGGGAACTTGTACTTGAAGACCTGGACGTGAAAGGCAGTGGAACTGGTAAAATCACAGGTGTCTGGTCGAAGGTGAAAGGGACGATTGTGAGACGGGCGTCTTCCACTCCTAGCCTGTACGTTTCCTCCTCCACCCACGTCCCGTCGTCCTGCAGCTCGTCCTAGATGAAATTCACTTCAAGAGTGAAGTCCGGTGGTTTATCTAATTGACAGCCAGAGGCCCCCTAATCAAACAACTAAAGCGATATAATAAAATCTGGCAATCAAGAAAATATAATTAGAATAATGGGCAAAAAGGCACAAATCAAATATGGCGTGTTGAGTGGGTAGCTATACCATGTGGCTTTATTGTCCGTAAATATTTTACAAATATTTCCACTAAAAAACATATTATAATAAAAAACGTTAAAGTTGCGCAATTGCAATAAACAATGCTTACCAGGTAACGCGGTAATGAAAGTGCAATAAGAAAAAAATTGACGTTCAAAAAAGCTAGGAAAGAGGATGATATGGAGTGGCACACTTCTTACCTCCTAGAAGCACGGTGTAGACTAAATGTGGCCGGGTAAATTATGAGCCTCAGGCCACCCACACGCTGTGCATATGAGAAAATGTTGCTTTGCGCAGCGTCGCGGTTGTCAATAGGCTTCCGCATTACCTGAACAGGGTTGATATTGTCCCAATAATTTTGCAAACAGTATTACAGCCCTTTTATTTTTATATGATTTCTACCATACATAATTCAAGTAGTTTAAGGGACTACTCGTCTTAGGTAAATAAGAATACCGAGTGGAATGGTAATTTTTTCGCGTGATTGGCTGCCAATGGGTCGATTTACTTATATTTCTTTCCTAGATTCTTTAATTTTCAATAGAGACTTTTTGTTTCCTTAGGTTTCAAATACTGATTTACTTGACTAGATATTTTCTAGATTAAGCAAACGCACTTTCCTTGGTGCTCAAAGTTGGTTTTCTGAAAATTTGGAAATATCTTGTCCTGACTGTACCTTTCCCTCATTATTATTCAACCGTTAGTTCATCTCCTTACCTTCTCCAATGGTTTCCAAAATTTGTTCAGCGTGAGGGTCCTTTTTATGTAAGGAAAAATACGAAAAAAATAAATATTAAATTTAATTAGATAAAAAATAGATTACAAAATTTTATATTTTGGGAGTGATTTCAAAGTAAAAAAAAGGGGATTAAATAGTCACTGTATTTATGGAAGAAACTCCATTGGAAATATGCTCGAGAATAACCTCGTCTTCATCAACCAGAGAGAGTAAAATTGCTGGAATTATTAAAAGGAGTACAACTTATGGAACTAGTAAAAGGAGTACAACTGAGGGAAGTAGTAAAAAAGCACAATGTTTATGCCTAAATGTGTTCGACCTTAATAAATTCAGTACTTTTCCACAGCGTCATCTTAGCTCCACTAATTTTATGCGGCCACGTTGGAGAAAATGGGGTAAATTTGTCCCTGTTTATTTCACTGGTCAGTCGAAGTATTTCCGTCATAAATTTTAGGTGTGTAAATATTGACTTATAGAAAATAAGTCAATATTTACACAGCTACTCAAATTATCCCTAATCTAGGATATCAAAGTGTAATTGTTGAAAATCACAATGCAATAACATCGAGGACGCATACATAAAGTTTGTAAAGAGTAATGTTCAAATACTGTGATAAAGATAGATAATAGCCACAGATCATCGTTCAGGCATTGTGCAGGGAGGGCACGCTAAGGGTGTTAGGGCTTGGAGGGCACATCTGACCTAATCAGGAAAGTTTATAGAATAGTCTCCTAAAGTTTTATAAATTTTAAGAATTTCTCTAGGTAGAAACTTGCGGGTGTCGAAATTATGTTTTGAGCCACTTGAAACTAAATTATATTACTAATTTAATTTTCTATTTTCATCGTAGGCCTTTTTTATGTCATAATTTTATGTTTTTGCTTAAAAGAGCTCAGTCGCACAGCCATTTTGGGATTTTATTAAAAATATACATATAAAATTCTCAATCAACTATCTCTTTTTAAATTTAAAAGTTTTCACTCTACTTTTTTAAAGTACTTTATAAGTCACTCTTAAGCGAGTGTAAACTTGTGACATAAGACACATTTATGATAAAGGATCACAACTGAGTGTGATCTGGTGACCGCTCGCTTTACGCTCCGTGTTTTGTTTACTGAACAACTAATTTGTACTTACTTTCTTATAATGAGGTTATGTAATTTAGAACGAGGTGAAAGATGCTCTATAGCTTTCATTTTTTAGATGGTGCAACGATTCTCGGTCCCTCCGGTCTGTCCTTGAGCGTCCATGGAACCACGGCCTACGTCTTGTGTCATGCAAGAGGATTTCCAGAACCCCGGTTTCAGTGGTCAACTTCCTCTTTGGAGATCTCTACAAGGGAATTCCATTCCTTTGAAATTCAGGAGATGCGGGTAAGTTGTTAGATATACCGGTGAAAATAGAACACAACTACTTACTTAATTTTATAGACGTCCTACTTTTCGAAACAAGGGTATATTTCTTAGGCGTTAACGTCATTTTCCCTGCGTGTGGTAATAAGGCATGAGAAAGAAGGAAAGACAGAAAGAAACTTAAAACATAAAATATAAATCAAATGAAATTTAGAGTGGAGAAAAAGATCTTAGATTAAAAGGATTACTTTACCATTCCTCTCGGATTTTAAATCCTGTGATCTGGAGGCTTTATTTTAAGCCTTAGAAAAACAAATTCATGCCAAGAACACAAACACTTAAGAGCAGGAAATATAATACCAATTTCAATGGCCAATACTGGTGTGGTATCCTCACAATTTCCTATATTTGGAAGTCTGTCGCCATTAAGTATCTGTTAAGAGAGCAAAGAATTTAACTTCTCCGTATGGGATGCAGAACGAGCCTAGCCTGGTCTAGCCAACGGATATGTAGGCGTAGTAAACTTAGTTCACTGGTGAAGCTAACTTTGTCCCATTATCTCTAGAGAAAGACATGTATATATGTTGTCTATATTCATCTTCTTACATAATTTGTTTGTAGTCTACCTACATTGTAATTATCTTCATCACTGAATGAATTAGTTAGCTTGAATTACTCGTTTCTTGCACAACCATGGAGGTAGATTTCAAAATTCCAAATTAACTATAGGTTAACGTGTTGAAAGTTCTCTTTTCATTCTAATTATTGCATATATATATATATATATATATATATATATATATATATATATATATATATATATATATATACAAAGAAAGCAACTACAGGATCTGCGGGTGATAATACAACCACCACATGGCTATGCCATCTTTATTTTCTGTCTTTCAAATAAAACTTGAAGACAGAAAGAAAGATGCAGAAACCTGGTGTAGCTGACTATAAATACATACAGTACAAGAGAAAATAAGAATTGGACGCGAATGAGCAAATGAGACAAGAAACCAGAGTTTTTTACAGGCAAGAAAGATGGACATTAGAATAGAAGAATCCAGAATCAAAGGGAGCAGAGGGCGGCACAGTGAAGGCGATCCTTTACCGAGAAGACAGAAATAACGCCAAGGAAAAAAAGTTTTAATTCCTGGCCGGGACTCTAAACCGGGTTCTGCTGATTGCCGGTCAGATGCTTTACCGCTAAGCTAATGTCCCTCTCTCTTGCCGCTAAAAAAATCCGGTTTCTTGTCTCATTTGCTCATTCGCGTCCAATTCTTATTTTCTCTTGTACTATATATATATATATATATATATATATATATATATATATATATATATATATATATATATATATATATATATACAAAAAAACACTGTTATGAAGCATAAAGTTTATTAGAATGGGACTAGTTTCGATATGTAGCTTTCCATATGATTTTTAGTCGTAAACTAAGAGAAATTGCCAAAGAAAACTGAAATACTAGAATATATTTATAATAAAAGACATTTGACAATAAGCTGCATGCGTTGTTAGCCTTAGGTGATTAAGAATATCCTTTAGAATGAGGTTTGAGACATAGGAACTGCAGTTATGCAGTTCTAATAAACTCCAACTTCAAAACAGTGTATATATATATATATATATATATATATATATATATGAAAGATAATGGTAAACCACAATATTCGAATTAAGATTTTATTTATAGCTATCGGACTAGTTTCGGCTAGTTTTCGATAGTTATAATAAAATCTTGATTCAAATATTGTGGCTTACCATTATCTTTCACTTATATACATCACACCAATGTGATATCTTCCATTATCTATATACGGAGGGAATTATTAAATTTACCATGGGTGTATGTAATATTTGTTCTCATCTGCTTCCTTTTTCCTCCGTTCATTTGAGTTATCTATTGTTAATACACAGTTCCTTCCACTATTTTCTCTTTCTTTACAAACCAACTTCATCAATTTATAATAAGTGATAACTTTGTTTTATTAACTTTGGTACAAAACAATGTGAATTTGACCTCTTTTACTCACTTACTTTTTTTTAGCCACCTTTAAGCCACCCAGCCTTATCTTTCATCGTTGGTCATTAGATCATAGCTTTCGTTTACCTATTTCTCATTTTTTCTCCTCAATCTAGATTGGTTCGAATTTAATTATAGGGGTAAATTATCCTAGAGTAAACCAAAGGCATTTTCGCTCTGTGTATTTAGGATAATTCCCATAATATTTTTTTTATTTTAAAAAGGAATCGCAATTTTTGGCTAACAATGCAAATGTACGCACCATTAATCATGTTGGGATTACTTTGTTGGCATTTATAAGAGTTCCAGTGGGTCATTGTGATCTTTTACTAATTAGTTGTAGAGGTCTCTGAATTTATTCACTTCTACTAATTGGAAGATTATATTATACACGAAACAGGCTGGAATGGATGCAACACTTGAGTTTCGTGTTTAAAGCTCGGATGACGAAAGTCAATGGTTAAAAGAAATATGATTTCAAAGGTAAATTAGGAACAAATAGGAATAGGAATTATATACGTTCAATGCTTTCCACACCGTTCTGAAACAACAAAATGCATGAGAGACCAAATGAGCCGATTAAAAATACGTAGACCCTCCTGAGACATAATTTTTGTCAACCACTGTTTCTTAATTACCCCTTCACAATTTACTTTTTTATCCTCTTGTTGTTCTCCTTAATTTGATGTTAGATGAAGTGGACGTGAAATAATCCGCTTTAAATCAAATCTCTACGATAGCCCGATTTGTGTATTAATGAAAAATCTTTCTTAAGAGGGACATCATTAATCTTAAATTACAGGATCGGAATTTAGGAGATTCGGGTTAAAGTGAAGATTAATTCGTTGATATTAACTTCTCCGTAGGTCCTTTGAGGTACATATAATGAACCAGGTAATCTGTCAAATATAAACCAGGAGCTTAGTAGCGGTGTTTCTATAAATTGATTAGATTACTTAAAGGGCGCCATTTTTTTTGCACAATACTGAATTAAATCTTTGGGTTTGCTGAGAGCGTAAGCTGTTGACTGAAATGAAGTCTTCATAGTTCTCATGTTCCCGTGTCTAGATTAAATTTTTTCGAGATGAGAATTTTTTCGTCATTGGGATTTAGGAGCTAATTTTCAGCATATATGTGGTGGCTGAGAAACCATAATAACTCCTCGACATTAGGATGCAGATTTCTAGCTGTCAAAATTTAAGGGTACATAACAGGATATGAAATAGGTAGTTCTTTTTTAAAGTTTACAATCAAAATTAAACCGTGTAAATTTTACAATACATTTTCTTTGACAGGATAACCAAGATAGACAAATTCTAAAAAAAATTAGTTTCAAAACGCAAGTAGTTAACTCAGATATTAAAATTTATGATTTGCCCCAGAGAAGAGTGATGAAGCAGAAAACAAGGATATAACTTAAATTTACCTAATAATGCCCCAATCATCAGTCTATTTCATCATAAAGTCTTTAGTATCACTGTATTTCTATGATTAGGTGCTGTAAATTTAGGTAGGTTTCTGCAGATATTCTTAATTAAATATGTCCTAAGTAAAACTGATAACAACAATCCGTTCTTTAATTTTGGTGAATTAAACTTGATAAATAAGTTTTATTCTAATTGATTGTCTCTTATATAACTATAGTAGCATTATTTATAAATCATATTGACGTAGAATAACAGAATAGTTTGATATTTTCTTAGTTTTTTTATTATGCAATGTAAAGATACAACTCTTGATCTTTAGATGTTTTCTTTTTTTTGTCTTTAAATACTTTTATAATTTATATTTATTTGCTTTCTTTTACCTATTTTCTGTCTTGAATGAGCTTGAATTCGTTAGATGACAACAATTCCCTTTAGTTTTCTATACATAAATAATCTCCTTGGGATTTATATTAATGGTCACTTTTCTGATCCCGAGGAATTAAAAGTTTGCCATAGACTTAGTAGAATTATTTTCTAGCATCAGATGATGTTACCAAGTCGTTAGAGACCAATGAGGTATACCATATTTTAAGCATTCTGGTTTTAGAATAAAGACCATAGAAATTGTTAAGTTCGTGGTGAAGGGATAGAATAGTCATTTAATGAGGGCGGAGGCTTTGATTAGGTTCCGTATTAAGGGCAAAGCGTGGAAACAGTTTGATTGAGGATAGGTTTTAAAATATTTTAAAAAGTGGCTTACCACCAACTTGCCCTTGAGCAAAGTAAACAAGGAAAAATGCGTGGAAAAAAGCTTAACTGGTTAATCAAACTATTGCCGTAATATTTTTATAGTTAAAGGGAAGTATTCAATTATGTTGATTCCTTTGAGACGTAGATTGGAAATATGTTGAATGTTCAAGCCTTAAGGTGAGGTTTGACTTCCTATAGTGCTGTGAATGTTGGATTGGTAGCAGTCAAGGAAAAGGAGACCAAAGGGCAATACAGAATGCCGATAAAGGAAAGGAATATACTGAATAATTTAAGCCCTAGGGAATAAAACAAATAATAAAAGTAATAGACGAATAACAAAGTCTCATGTTTGGAATAAGAGTTAAAGAAAAATATATTATATTAAATTGGCTAAATGACTTCCTTAATCTGGTTATGGAAAATAGCCTGTCTCTTAGGGTTTTACAGCTAAAGCTATCCATAATGAAATACTGTGATAAATTCCATCGTTATCCTTTACCTAATCCTATATGGTTTTATCCCTATAAGGGGAATATGACTAACTAATTTGTTAATGGCTTACCCCTTATCTGTATTCTTTTGTTGGTTATTAATTTCTCAGTGGTAACATACAGATTTACGTGGGATGGTAACCGTACAGCGTATGGTAGTGACCGTACAATCACCCTACACCGTTAGGTTAGTGACTAACCAGGCTCGATATGGATAAAACTCACTCAAAGCTGAGGCCACTTCTAGAGTTTAAATCATCTAGGGATGAGGCCCTTGCCGATGTGATCGAAGAGTTGGAAGTAGTTCTTCTAAATATGGATGAGTTTTCGCTTCACTATCCGAGAAACGCTTCATTTTTTCGTCTCGATCTGGCCCGTGCTGTTCGAATGCACAGTCTAATTGTGTCTGTGAGGAAATCAAACGTCAAACTACTTTATTTTCAAATATTCTTACTAATAAAACAAAGAACTTTGTCTAATGAAGCAAATATAATCCTTATATCTTTGATTCCTTTACTTCAACAAGTTAAATTATACAATTCTATATGTCTATATCACCTTTAAAATGATGACTAAATTTAGGACTTAATTTTTTTATCTTATTCTTAAAGGGGCCCATATCTGGCGACTGTCACTAAGGGTATAAGTCACAAAAAATGCCAAACAGTAAAGTATCCCAAGGTGATGGAAAACTTTTAGCATGCTAGCAAATTTTTCGAAACATTTATGTATAATACTTCAGTATTATAGGACACAAAGCAAAAATGGGTGGTGACGTCACCAGCCAGAAAGGTCGACTGGCCACTGTGACTCCACAATAATATTCTGCGAAGCTGCTTCGCATGGACTTGGTTCAGCAAATTTATAAGGACATAAGAAATTTCTATCCTTTAAATTAATAAATTTTGATGCTACTTTACTTTTTACTTTCACTAAATCAACTTCAATCGTTCCATTACATTTATCTTTTAGGTAAATGTTAGGTTAAGTTATATAATCAAAAAAGTACCAAAGTCTGGAGTTTTGACTTTATAAGAAGATCTCATTTTTAGCTATTCGCTTACACTCGTGGATCACATGGCTGTCTCAAAGGCGCCCACTCTTATGACGTCACCGGCCATTTTGGGTTTGTGTCCCCTAAACAAAAAAGCACCGTTCTATCTAGAAGATATTTATCTGGCTCTAATTCTTCAACCTCATTATAAGTCAGGCCTCAATCTTTGCCTTAAGCATTGGTCCTCCTCTCTCGGAATTAGTATAATTTTTCTTTCTTATGGGGTAAAAGACTGATGTCATAATATGACAATAAGATTCAATTGAATACATGTATTAGATCATTCCGTCTGGGAAATATCCCATTGACAGGGACGCGTTGAACAGGTTATGCATTTGTCGACTTGGCTTTATATTTCACAGTAGAGATATAAGGGCTACCACGAAGCCGAGAAGAAACAATGCTTCCATTATAGCTATGTTAGGCCACATAGGGTGTTATAGTTCGCCAGAGCAGTCCCGATTCGAGTCGCCATTACGTTGGCTACCATACCATGTAACTACTCTGGTTCAGATCCGTGGTAGTATAGTGGGTCTGACTGAAGAATAAAACGTCTAAAAGAAGTATAGATTGGTGGTATAGTCCCTATCAACTTATTTTTTTGTATTTCTATGTTACATTGTCTTTATCAGATTGTTGATGAAATAAATCTATGGCTCTCCATCCTGAACGTCTCCAACTATCTTTTCCACGAACGGGAGACATTTAAGTGTGCAGCCATTAATACATTGGGAGAAGATTTCCGTGAAATTCGACTCGACTTTCCTAATCAACATCCCTCTTTAGTAGATTTAGAAGTAAGATTTTTCGTCCTCCCTTGGAAGGAATACTATTCCACATATGACATGGTTTTGGTGTCTGTGAGCCGTTTCTTATAGCAATTAATATCATTTCAGATAACAAATATTAGTCAAGAAAGTGTTTCTTTTTCATGGAATTTTGATGGAGGATCGGGCGAAATTGCCTTCTTTGTTCTAGTGATTTTTAACTTACAAGATCATTCCCATAAGGTAGGTTTATTTCCGTTTGTTTTCATCGCTATGTTCCTTGATAAGGATTTTTATTTATGCGTTTGGAAGATACATAGCCCCTAAAGGCTCAAGGGAGTTCAGTAATAATGTAAAATGGCTGAAAGTTTGGAAGAGAAGGATCAATGAAAAAAACGGTGAAAAGCTTAATATTTTTCCGAAATTCACTAGGAAATTCAGATATCACAGTTGACATAGATTTAAACATGCAGGAAACATTTATCGAGGTATAATTCGAGAATACGTAGGAATATTTCCTTGTAATTAAACCTACAGGTATATAGTTTTTTCACATCACTAAAACTTGCAAACATTTAAATAAAAGGTGACGAAGAGATTTTAAAGTTATAATGAAATTTAATTAATCCTCAAAGAGGTTTAAAATTTCTATCATTATTAACTTGCAAATTTTTGTATTGTATCAGTGAAGTAAACAGGTTATTTTATTTTATTCTAAATAAAACTTCAAGATTTTATATGAAATTATTTTTACAAATAAGGTATTTGTGAGGTGTACTTAGAAAATTTCAAAAATTGCCCCCAAAAGGATGTGCCAATATAAATAAATGAGCTATTGGCACAATATTATCATCTATTTGGAAAACTTAATTATACAGTGATTTACTTCAAGGATCCTATTCCTTTTATTTACCATTTCTTCAAAACAAGCAACCACACTCGTTTGAACAACAGTCAAATTCAAAAGAAATAAACACTTTCCATGCACATTTTTAATGTAATTGCTGTGGTAAAAGATATGATAATATAGGCATTTCCTTACTAAATTGATTACTGCAAACTGCCGCTAAGAAATTTACTTTCTCGTGTCTTATTTATTCTCTTGTCTAATTAGTGAGCTTGAAATGTGTTTCTTTGCGTATAAGTTATGCCTTTGCTTTCATGTGATAACTCTATCGTGTATGTAACATCCATTTAAATTATCCACTCAGTTTGCTAATTTGAATTTTTTTGTAAATATTTGTGAGCGGGAAAAGTGTATACACAATTACTCTCCTTCAAAATTGGAAAATTTGAAGGCACTTTTTGTGAGCAGTGTAAAATTGGTAAATAAAGATAAATATTACATATGGTAGGATCAAATTTTTCTAAATTTTTTAACGAACAAGTGAAATCCCAGTCTTTCAAAACAAAGTACATAAATATATATATATATATATATATATATATATATATATATATATATATATATATATATATATATATATATATATATATACAAGCCATACTTCGTATTCTTTCTTACAGAAAGAACTTGGTTTCCACAGGCACACCTTCGTCGTATGGCCTACGGTCTATTTGCTATTCTAAACCGCTTTTTTTCAATCCCCTGTATAGAGTCTTTATTTTAACACCCTGAACACCTTTTCAACATAGATACCCTGAAACATTTTTTTTAAGGTTATTTCACCTTTTATTATATTGTCCTTATCTCTTGAAGATTTATATATAGTTGAGAATTTTCCAACCACTTTTTTCAACATAGACACCCTGAAACCTTTTATTTAAAGTTATTTCACCCGATTTGATATATAGAAAAACCTTCGTCAGATCTCTTTTTTCATCTAAATTTGTTTTATATACGAAATGATAGTAAAAAAGCGCCGAAGCCCTAATTTTAATACATTTTTTGAACTTCACGATTTCTATGTTTTTTCATTCCAAATCATTCGATAATTATATTTATTTTTCTCTGAACTCTTCGAAAGAACTTTGATAAAAGCTCGAAACATACCAAAAACAACCCTGCGAATAAAAGTTTCAAATAAAATTAAACTCAAAAACATGAAAGGTTATTGTCCACTAAGCCAAAAAAAACATTTTCAAACATTTAAAAAATTCACCAAGTTAAATTATAGAGTTAAGGATATATATATATAAAGTCACTTTGGGGATTTTGTTTGTTACTCCGACTCCCAGCCTGCTCCCAAAAGTCTCATCTGGCACTTACTCTGAAAGGGTTGCCCGCCGCTGGTCTATAGGTTTAGGGATATCTCTCATGAAGGATGGTGAAGAGAGAGGCGCTGAGCATCCTCCTTGCGGTAAACAGCTCAAAAGCCTCGCAAGTGTGCTCTTCGAACGCAATGCTAGCTTGCCGGCCTATTAAGTAGATGCATAGGCTTTTTTTCGAAATGGGGCGTGAGTCTCAGTCTAGAGATTTTGTATTTTAAGCCATGGATCCAGACATTATCGCAGGCCTTCATTACATCTCTATAGACGACGTTGATTTAGCACCCATTAGTTCGCCCTGTTGCTGCATGTTTAAGCATATGGCCTATGGATGTCTCCCTGCTGCAGTGTTTTCTAAATCCTTGTTGTTCTTCGATCATCAGAGAATGGTCCGATAGTTGTGTAGTAAGCTTGCTGTTAAGGATTTTCTCGAACACTTTCCCAACGGTCACTAGCATGAGATAGGTTTCCCAGGTTTCGAGAGGAATATCAAGCTTGACGTTTTGAGGCCGTTTGGGAAGTATCCGATTGCCAGGGACGCGTTAAACAGGTTACACAGTCTAGTCCTGGGTCATTGAGGGGCCTCTTTCAGGTGCCTGAGGCTAATTTAGCTGAGTCCTGGGGCTTTGGGTCAGAATGATTTACATAATGTTATACTGTATATTATATTTTACTTAAACATAAGCGTTACTTAATTGAACAATCCTAGAAAAGAAAAATTTTAAAGGTATTCTAACGTTCGCTGTTTCATAGATAAGGGAAACTTTAAAGGTGATTTCACATTAGATTTTCGAACATAAGTGCTACAAAATTGACCAATCATAGATGACAACGGATGGCAGATATTGTAATTTCTTTCTTCTGAAGGTTTTCACGCAAGCAATACTCACCTTCACATCTTTCGATTCAAGATTCAACGTAATTTTGGAACAAGAAGATTCTAAAAGATAGCAACTGTCAGACAGGACTTTGACTGGATACAGCCTAAGGACGAATCTTTCCTTCTCATCCACCCGAGTTAGGACGAGTCGGCTAGAGAAGCTAAGTCTCCATAGGTACCTTTTCGAGCAGGAGCCTTATCTGAACCGACTGGGCTGTGGCCTCAAGCTAGGTTGGAGCAAAAACTGTAATGGCTATGTGATAGGTAGGTAGGCAGGGCTACCGACTCGCAAGCTGAATAAGCCGGGTAGATAACCAGATATAGCAGCACCCTTAATCAGTTTATCTACCTCTAGTCTCTCCTTTTCTTTTCGCCTTCTTAGCCGATGAAGAACCTAAGAAAAAGAAGATTGGCTAACTCATCGGTGGACTTGATCAAACTGGTCCCTTTGAGCGTTCGGAAGGGCGCGCAAAAACCCGATCGGATATCTTCATTTCGGATTAAATACGGGGAACTCGGCGTGGCGCTGGTTCGCCTAATGGAGAAGTCTAACATGTATATTGACATTTGTCAGAATGACAAAGACGTAGACAGGCTTCTTTCAAAACGAGCCACATCTCTGCTAGAAGGAATCGGTTTGCAGGACAAATTCCTCCCCAAATTTTGGCCCCAAAAGCATTTTACTCTCTTTAAATCGATACATAGATTCGCGAACTAAATGATGATGAAATTAAGGACGAAATCATGCGAGCTCAGAGTTCAGCCAAAGTAAAGGAGGTAATAAAGTTTACTAAACGCAACAACAGCACAGAATACCCCCTTGTATTTAAGGGGGTATTCCAAGGAGACTGACATGGCAAGAAAGGCCAAGAAGACCGGTCAGTTTGCTACCACTTGAAAATTACACTCGAACAAATTAAAAGGGACGACTTTGTCAGCGATCAAACGTGTTTTAATTGCTTTGCGTTAGAAAAGCATATAACCCAACCACTGCCCCTTGAAAGACATCAAGTGTTGTTAAGAATGTAGCAGCAAAACACATACGTGTCGCAAGTGTGACTTCCGTGTGACCTCTGTTGCTGGAACTGCAACGAAAGTCCCCGTATAATGGCAATGGCTTGCATAAGGAAATGCGCAACAAATTCGCACAGGGCGAATCTTTGCACATCATTGCATGCATGCCTGTTAAACGTCGCTAATCGGGGATCATACTCAAATGCGTTCAGCCTCATGCTGAAGAATAACGGCCTGCAACGAATGTGGTTCCCTGAGAACCCTCCATCGGCGGATACTTTGAATGGAAGATACAAGCCCGTGCCAACCGACCAAGCACAGCCACGGCAAAATTCTACGAGCACATCTGAGATACAGATTCTCAACAAAGCAGACTTAAGAGACCCGAGCCTGAGAAAAAAATGCAACGGCGCACGGAAGAAGTTATGAAGACCGAGGTAACCCCAGTGGAGAGCAACCAAGAAGAGTTTATTACAATAGTTCAAGCTGAGACCCAAGAAGCAGCGAGCTTGGTACCCACCACTCACCGAGACTCCCAAGGAACCCCTTCGAGGAGCAACCAGGGTCAATTTGAAGTTTATTTCGTCGGAAGAAAGGCCCTTTCCTAAAACCAATAATGACTTTATTCAAGGAATAAAGAGAGGTCACATAAAATATGAATATGAGGGCCCGTACACGGACTGCGAGGTGTATTAAATCATTACTGGTGGCGTGTTAGTTATTCCCTGTGACTTGTGTTACATAATCACCAGAGGAGAATTCAAGAAGAAACGCAGCGGGAGAGCAAAGTCGCTTATCGAAGGTGTATCTACAAGGCTGAAAAAAGATTGAGTCTGTAAGAAAAAAATATCGAAATAATGGCCCAACTAAGAAGAATGAAGATAGTCAGCCACAATTTGGCGGGCTGGAATGAGAAGAGCCCTTTCCTGAGCAACGTTATATTTGAAAGAGGATCCGCAGATCATTATCCTAAACAAGATCAAACAGACCACTAGGCAAACAAAATCAAGCTTTTCAACTAGACCGTTATGACAAATAATACCAACGATATCACTTTCCATTGAGTTTCAATTTCGGTAAAAAATGACGTCAGATTTACCAAGCTTAAGTAATTGGACGAGGTCTACTTGCCAATCAGTGTGAGGATGACCTCGGGGAACCTGTTAATTATGACAGGGTATCAGCCCCCAAGGAGGGACTACTCGCCCTTCCATAATTTCATGGATGTTTTTTGGGGAAAATACCTAAATGCCCGCAATAGAGCTTAGGGCTATACAAACAACTTTAAAACGGCAGGCGAAAACCTGGATACCTCGCTTGTGAGGAAAATAGTCGTTTAGATTGGGCCAGAGTTCCCAACATTCTTTGGACCGAATAGTGCTACCAAGCCTGATAGTACTCGAAACATTGGATCTACAGTTTAGTTACTTCGTAGAGAAAGGACCCCCAATGACCAGTATCACGAAATGGTCGTTCTGACCTTTTCATTGGACCCACTAGAAGTAAGCTGCTCTCTAAGGAAACATTACAAGAATGACGTTTGAGACGCTTATGCGGAGGAGCTAAAGAGCACAAACAGGAGGACCTCTCCGAAACGACTCTCGAAGAGATTAACCTGGGATTTGATAATTTAATGGATGTACTAGTTAGGGCTGATAAAAAAATATGCTCCCTTAACAACTGCCAGAACCCCTCCACATCCTCTTAAGATGGCTCAAATCACAGACCTTAAGCATTAATACGTCGAATTGAGAGAGGCTATCGAACAAGCTGGCCCCCAAGGAAGCGATAGGGCCCGAATGTAATGGATTAAGGAAGTTCTAATCCCCGCTACGGCAGTAGAGAGAAAAGCCAGATGCGATAAATTTGTGGAGGCAATCGATTCCGAGGTGAACCCAACCAATTTTTGGAGTAAGTTCAATATTGCAAGAGGAAAAAGGCGCCCATGGACCAGGTTTAAGATTCAATACAACATAGTAGCAAGGAAAGAACCCCATGAAATTGAAGCTGCGGTCCGTGAGCACTGAAAAGGGGTGTTCGCCATCTTGCAGGACGAAAATAAAGACTTTGACAAGGAACACGAGTGAAGCATCGTCGAAGAACTGGAACAACATCGCTTTGAGATCGTTCCCATCAATTGAACATCCACAACTATATTAAAGGAGCAAGTAATTAAACCGGTGGCCATCAAAGAGTTCATAAGTACTCTCATAAACACCAAGCAGAGGTCAGCTGGAGAGTATGGAATCACCAGGAAGGATTTGATCCCAAGGCCAGACCCTTTTCCTGAAAAAATAGTTCATCTATTTACCGCCACAATCAGGGCAGACAATTTCACAGATTCATTGAAGAGGGGGAAAAAATCATATTTCTACCGAAGCCCGGGAAGCCTTTTGATAGACCGGGCAATTTTAGACGGATAACACTCCTGGAGACGCTGGCAAAGCTACTAGAAAG
Source organism: Ceratothoa steindachneri (assembly GCA_963969495.1). NCBI lineage: Eukaryota > Metazoa > Arthropoda > Malacostraca > Isopoda > Cymothoidae > Ceratothoa > Ceratothoa steindachneri. Next base: position 65,421,527 of record OZ018324.1, on the reverse strand, counting down.
GGCGATGAATAGTAGGCATATAAGACATTTAGAGAAGAGTTCCTTGATTCCACAACATCAACATGGTTCCTGGAAGTGCAGGAGCACTGAAAAAGTTCTGGAAATACTAGTGGAGACAATTGAAAAGGCGAAATACGAGAAATATTACACCGACATTTTGTTAAGGGACGTGCACAAAGCCTTCGACAAGGTTTGAAGGATCGACCTGAAATTCAAGATTAGGAGGTTGGGACTACCCCAAGCTCTCACGAAATGCGTTTGTGACTATATCACAAATCGGGAAGCATGTATTTCGATGGAAGGCTATGATGGATTGACCTTCCAAGTCGCACAGGTGATTCTACAAGGGGGCTGAATATACAAAACAAAATCAAGATTTACAACGCCGTCTTCAGGGCCACTCTGCTTTACCCAGCAATTCCTCTAAATAGACTAAATAAGTCAGAACTCTGCATTATACGTAATCACAGAAACGTGGCGGAATGAGCACAGAAGACTACGGGAACTATATCCCAAAGTTCGGGATAAGCTGAATAATATTATATGCGATGATGTTATAATACACATCGAAATCCCGCAAAACCACACACTCAATAACAGAGGTGACCTCAGGAGCGGGAAACCCGACCTGAGGGGAGAACCGGCTCCTATCTTCACTTAAAACTGAGGTTGCTAAGCAAGGCAACGACTAACAGGAAAATTATTTTGAACTGAACAGTTAAATAAAATCAAGAACAAATGAAGAGCTATAAAAGCGCGAGAGCCTCCAACTAACCGAGAATAAAGACTGAAAATTAAACAAAACAAGAAGAACCCAGGAGATAGCTGGTCACCCAGCAACTACAATCAATTCAACCTTTTTCCTTCCCCGTTCCCCACTTTTCTCGACAAACCCTAACCACTGAACTTCTACTATAAACTTTATATTTCTTACTTCTTCAAGAAGTAAGACATAATCATAGATGACAGATGGCAAATTAAAATGGCAAGAGGCAAGACGCATCCAAAGACCAAGTTTAAAAGGCGACACAACGGGATAGAAGTCTAAGATCCCCAAAGATCGTAGCTGCATTCCTTGAGCATTGGATGGGGCTGTTCATCATCTCTACGAACGAAAATGAAGACATCGACAGGAAAAAAGGGGAAGGATCGTAGAGGAATTGGAACAACATCGCCTCGAGATTGTCCCCAACAATTGTGAATTCCCAACGGTATTGGAGGAACTAGGATGTGAATCGGTAACCCTCAAAGAGATCGAAAGCACTCTCCTTAATACCAAACAGTGGGTACCTGTAGAGTCCGGAAATACTAGGGAGAATTTCTTCCCAGCGCCAGACTCCTTCCATATAAAATATTCTTCTTTTCAAAGAGAATATCAGTACGGGCTATTTCGCAGACTAAATTAACAGAGGGAAAATTATATTTCGGCCAAAGCCTGGGAAGACTCCTGCTGACAGACCAGGCAACTTTAGGCCAATAACCCTGCTGGAGACGTTGGCGAAGCTACTGGAAAGGGCAATAAATAACAGGCTAATGAAATATCTAGAGGAAAGCTTCCTAATACCGCAACGCCAGCTCGGTTTCCGGAGGGCAGGAGCACCGTAAATGCTCAGGCCGTCCTAGTGGAGACAATCGCGAAGGCGAAATATCGAAAAGTTACACAGAAGTCGTACTAAGAGACGTCCAAAAAGGTTTGATAATGTTTGGAGTATTGGTCTTGAGAATAGAAATAGGAGGTTGGGGCTACCCCAAAATCTTATAAAATGCCTTTGTGACTAAGTCACAAATCGGGCAGCATATACATATGTATCTCGGTGGTAGGCTACGATGGGCGGATCTTTGAAATCCCACAGTAAAGCAGGCAGGGGGGTCTATATAAGACCCTCCTAAAAGCTCTTGATAATGTTTAGAGGATCCGACTTAAATACTATTTTAGGAGTTTGGGGCTACCCCAAACTCTTAGAAAATGCCTTGGCAAATAAGCACAGATCGGTCAGCATATATATATCTCAGTGAAAGCCTACGACGGGCAGATCTTCGAAATACCACGAAGAGGCAGGCAGGTAGGCTGTCTAATTCTCTGGAGACCTGTATAAGTACAGCATCTATACTATGCACCTAACAAACCCTGTTTACGACTCCACGAAATACATATAATTTGCGGACCGTATCAGCATAATAGTGTACAGCGTATACAGGCACGCCAGAACATGGCGAGAGTCTCAGTAGCAGAGATCAAGAATATTAAAAAGTATTAGCGCAAGTGGAATATCCGCACAAATGCGGATTAGTTTCCTATCATACCTATGGGAAGAGGCAAGACTTCCAGATTCCATGTAGAAGAAAATAGGTATCGCTGCCTAAACGAAGGGAAAGAGGTCGGACTTAAAATCCCCCGACATGGTCTTGGCAAATACGTAACGGAGCGAACCAAACTGGCAAAGGCAAGTCTTATTAAACTAATTCAGCTGAGATGCCTTAAAAAATGAAATAAGAATAAGATCTACAACGCTGTCTGCAGGGCCCTTCTGCTCGACACTTTAGTCACTCTAAATAGACTCTACAATTCCAACGCAGTGAAACTCTAGAGAGATTGGAACTCAGCAGTTTACATCATCACTGACACGAGAAGTGAGCACAGAAGGCTAAGGGACCTACATCAAGAAATTGATACCTCCTTTACAAATATATCCCTGCACAACAGGGAATGTAAAGTGCAGAATGAATTAAACAACATACTAAGCAAAGAAGACAAAAAAATAGGGAAATCCAGCAAAACCATCGATTCAACAAAAGTGGTAACTTTAGGAGTCGGAAACCGGACGCCAGAGGGAAATCCGCCACAATTGACACGTACAACTAATATTGCTATGCACTTGCATAAAACATTAAATAAATTCTGAATCTGTAACAGACTGATATAAGAAAATGAAGAACAAATGAAGAGCTAAAGAGGCGCGAGAGCCTCTAACTATCTGAGACTGAAGGATTAAAGATAAGATGCAACAAGAAGAACTCGGGAGATGGCTGGTGACCCAGCAACTAGCAACCAACTCAACCTATTTTTTTCCCCAATTACAGAACAACCTCCATCCACTGTACTCTTACTATACATTTTATATTTCTTACTTATTTCAAGACGTATAACCTAATATGTAATAATAGAAAGATTATTTCTAAATCTCTGAAGTAAGAATCAATTCAATTCAAAGAAGACTGAGAATAGACGATTGCCGCCTTCACGCTTTAGGCATCACACTTCTACAGGGACGACCTTTCTTATCCTATCCATCCTTTTTAATGCGAGTAGGTTAAGGAAGCTTTAAGTCTCCATAGATAGCCCTCAGCGGATGCCATATCTGAACCTTGTGGCTAACTCGGTGTAGGCCAAATCTTATCAAGGGATGGGTTAGACCCGTGTGAGCGGCGGACTTCAGTGTAATAAGAGCAAAAACTGTTACGGTTAGCTGATAGGCAGGTAGGTAGGGCTACCGACTTGCTAAATGAATAAGACCTCTCTCTCTTTTTTTTATCCATTTTGTCCGATAAGGAAATTCAAGAAGAAGATTGGCTAGCAAACTAATAGACAACCCCCAATGGGACCCGTATATGATTGTCTTCAGAATCATATACGGAGAACTGGTTGTGGTACTGGTTAGAATTTTGGACTACTCCAATTCATATATTGTGATTTGCCAGAACGACAAAGATAGGGATAAGCTTCTATCGGAAAGAGCTACGGAGGAATTAGAGGTAATTGGATTGGAGGCGAAAATAGACCTACATATTGAAAATCAGAAGGTAGTATATTCCCGACAAATTAATCCTTGGATTGGTGGCCACAAGGCCGACTAGAGAAGAAATTGAAAGGCCTTAGAACTCGGCAAAAGTTAAAGAGGTCAGCAAATTCATCAACCATAGCGATAAATCTGAGTATTTGCATGCATTTAAGGTGATTTTCTATGAAACTAACATTCTGAAGGAGGCATTAAACCCAAAGACAACCAGAGTAGATTAAGAGCGACGACTTCGTTAGCGTTCAGACGTTTTAATTTTTGGCACTAGAAAACACGTAACCAGAGAACGCTAATTAAAAAAATATAAAATGGTGTTCTGAGTGTAGTAGTAAAACTCATACATGGCAAGAATGTGATTCGCACTATGCCACCAGCTTGCCCGGAGTGAAGCGACTTCATCGAAACCAATAGCAAAAAGAAAATCAGGCTAGAAAAAGAAAAAGAAAATCTCTCTTTCGTTAAGGTAGCAGTGGCCATAGCAAAAAAAATGCAACCAATAAAGTATATAATCGAAATTAAGCAAGGAGAGTCTGTACTATAGAGGTGGCCAAACGGGGATCTTACTCCATGCTCAACAACAACGGCCACAAACTAATGCGGTTTCCTGAGAATCCTCCCTCGTCGGATATATAAATATACAATACAAGCATACGTCATCCGAACAGTCTCATATGCAGCAAAAAAACACAAACCAAATGGAAACGCAACTTCCCAGCCCAGCGAAGCCAAGGACCAGGGCTCAGGAAAAATTAGCACCAGAATATAAAGGAATTTATGGAGGTAGAGACTACTCCTGTCGATAGCAACCACGAAGAGGCTACCTCAAGTTTTCAATCCTGTAACTCACGAAAAAGTTCATCAAGATACGCAAAGAAAGTAAGGAAGAATACCAGGAGTTGTATTTAAAGTTTTCAGCTTCAAAGCAATGATTCTTTCCAAAAAGAACAGTGAGATAATTCAAGGGATTAAAAAAGGGTATTTCAAGTATGAATACGAGGGCCCATATTCAGTGCGCGAGTTCTACAAATTCATAATAAGTGGTAACCTAGTAATTCCCCAGGATCTGTATTACATAATTACGAAAGAAAAATTAAAAAAGAAGCGTAGCGGTAGGACAAAGTCACCCATTTTAAGGGAAACAAATAAGGCTGTAAGGAGATCAAGTCAAGAGGTGAGAATACCAACATAATGGACCGACTTAGGAGAATAAGATTATCAGCCACAATTTTGTTGGCTGGAACGAGAAGAGACAATCTTTAAACAATGCCTACTTAGAGCAAGATCCCAAAATAATACTGCTAAATGAAATTACTATAGACCCCCGAAGTGAACCAGATTAAACTATACAACTATACCATCATCTCAAAAACCACCAAAGACGTCAACTTCGACAGCGTCACGACCGCAGTAAAGAACAACTTTAGATTCAATAAATTCAGGGATTTGGATGAAGATTTCCAGGCAATAAGCTTATGGACCTCCACAGGGAACATAATCGTCATGGCAGGATACCAACCGCGAAGGAGAATCCTCTTGCCTTTCCACAACTTCCAGAGCTTCGGGCTATACCGGCCACTTCAATAAGGCCAATAAAAACCGTGATACTTTGTAGCGAGGAGACTAGTCGAACAAATCGCGCCATATTTTCCAACCTACTTACCAAAACAGAGCAATAAAGCCTATTATCGTTCTAGCGACTCCAGCTCTTTAAAATAATTATCTCGTGGTAAAAGGGCCCCCATTGATCACAGATCACGAAATGATTGTTTTGACCATATCACTGGATCCGATTCAAGTCAGATGTCCTCCCAGAATGTAATACAAGAACCTAACCTGAACGGGTACACAGAAGAACTGGCCAGGTACCAGAAAGGAGAGCTAGCAGATGTCATAAGATTTGCCATTCGAAATTTGCATAGCACAGCTCTTGTTTGCCAAGCGTCGTGAGTGGGTTCATAATCGTGATGAACAATGCATCTGTGGCTGTTTTTCGGCGATTTTCTTGGACAGTTTTTTTAAAACGCCTTCATAATAAGTAGCTGTAATTGTTTTCTTGTTCTCGAGGAGGTCAACCAGCAAAATACCATCTGCATCCCCGAAGACAGTGGCAGTGACCTTTCCTCTTGAGCGCTTAAATTTTGCCTTGACTAGCCCACTTCCCACCCTGCGCAGCCACTGCTTCAATTGAATGTTGTCTTCGGGTTCGTATTAGTAAAGCCATATTTCATCCCTAATCGCAATTCTCTGCATGAAAAGCTTCAGGGTGCGCATCCCACTTGTTTTAAACTTCCATTGAAAGATCTGCCCTGGTTTGCTGCTGATATGGGCAGAACAACCTAGGAACCCATCGAGCAGAAAGCTTGCATAGTCCCAGAATCTCCGCCAGAATTGTGTGCGTAGAACCCACCGAGATGTTCAGTGTGTCTAGTACCGATTCAGTGGCTATTTATATCTCCTTTTTACTCAGGTTGCGAATAGCATAAATGTTTTTCACACAAGCTGATGTGTAAGGTCAGCCACTGCAGGAATCATCTTCAATCTCATTTATTCCACTTCTGAAACGACATATTATTTCTTAGTTGTTGGTTTCTTTGGAGCATAGTCAGCATAAGCTTGTTCCAGAGCGTCAATGAATTGGCTTTTTTCCCACCCAAGTTTCACCATGAATTTGATGTTTGTCCTGGCTTCGATTTGGAGGAGCCCATGTTGCTTGAACGAGCACTGACTTCCAACTGGCAGCGCTGCATTGTAACATACATTTAAGATTTCATCTTAGAACAAGTCATAACACGTTGGTACAAGAACGTTCCGGTACATACAACCACTCTATACCATACACTACTCCTATATTATGTGTGAGGGAGGGGAGCTGACTTAATCACCAACTGCAACGCGAGCCGTTGAATGACTGTTCGCAGGAATTAACGACCGACTAAGAGGTCACGCCTGAGACTGTGGGTTTCAAATCCTTAATAATTAGACAGAGTGCATAAGTGGTTGGCGCGATTTACTTGAATAGGCCGAGAGTATCGTTCAAGGTTAGTTAAAGATGAAACGAAAAAAATATAATTTTATTTACAAAGATTAAATAAGAATAATAATAGACAAAAGGCAATTATTTAAATTGCTAGACTCTCTTGATAATTATTATAAGTAGGGATTCTCAAATTAAATTTATTGATTAATATAACTAGGCTCAGATCAAAAGGGGAAACTTGACATTACTAATAACGGAGGGAGTTTGAGTCTTACGGGTCAATGACTTCGAGGAAGGTCCTTCTTGCGATGAGGCGGGTGGGGAACGATGCGATTAGGCAGGTGGGGCACGATTCGAATCAACCTTCCGATGAAGATAGCGAAACTTCAAAGCTGACGTTCTACGGGGAATGTGGGAATTCTCTTTCGCGCCTCGTCATCGGCAGGGAGGGAGGCTTGGGACGAGTTGCAAGATTGGGAAATATTTTCCCAAATGCGCTCAGAAGTCGAAAATTTGATAATTTCCGAACAGGAAATGATGTCCTCCATGGCGGGATATCAATATCACGTGGTCTCCGATAAATTAGCCGAGGTTGTTCTTGTACACGTCTCCCTTCCATACGATGAGAGAGAGGGAAAAACAAGGGACATCGCAAATTTAGATAAGAGGAATTATTATTAAGGCGTCAGTCTGATAAAAAAGGGGGGGAGGGACCTGATCTGTATACGACAGGCTTACAAAAAGGCTATGATATTGATCTGAGCAAATCTTATGGAAATGGTCCGATTAAAAGAATTACATTTGAATTAAGGCACAAATTACAACTTTGTCTAAAAGAGTAGTAGAACAACAACAGCAACCCCCCCCCTCACTATATTAAATAAGTATCTACAGGGACCATAGATATATGTTAAGAGTTAAAAAAAAAGAAAAATATTATATACATGATTATCTAACGGGTTTACACGTGACCTAGAATTTATAGGATTAGCCAGTATTGTCGGCTAATGGATTCTGGCTAAGATTATCAGCTATACAATTTTTAGTACCTCGTATATACCAAACTTCGAACTTTTTTTTTATTGGAGTATCATAAGCCATTGCATTATACGTCCATTCTTGCTCTTACCATTTCGGAGGTACGAGAATGGGCGATGGTCAGTCTCGACAATAAACTCTTTCCCTACTAAATACATGCTAAACTTAGTAATTCTCCATACTATAGCTACAGCTTACCGTTCTATTCCTGAGTAATTACGTTTACGGGGTAGTAGCTTTCGGCTTGAGTAAGCCGCTGGGTGTCTTTCCCCTTTGTCGGAGTATTGGAGCAGCATGCATCTAATTACTTCGTCCCTCGCATCCGTCCGGATCCCGAAGGGTTTAGAGGGATTAGGTAGCCTCAAAATGGAAGTGGACGCAAGCTTGTCTTTGAGCACTTGGAATCTAGCAGTAGTTTCGGGATTCCATGAAAGGGGATCTGTGATCTCTTCTGAAGGAGGGCACTTAAAGGGACGGAAATAGACGGGAACTTAGGGATAAATCTACGGTAAAAGGAGGCCGATCCCATGAATGACCTGAGCTGTTTCTTCGTGCCGGGAAGGGGCATCTCGAGAATGGCTCTGACCTTTTCGTCCTTAGTGCCCATCTGACTTTTTCCCAACATTGAAGCCCAGATATTTAATAGTATCGTACGCAAAGAAACACTTACTGGTGCCATGTGTTAGTCCGTGCTCACGAAGCCTAGTAAGTATGCCACAAAGAGCTATTACGTGTTGGTCCCACGTAGAGGTAGCAATATAAACGTTGTCGAAGTAGCAGGAGACATGCGGCAAGTCATACACAATCCTTCGCATCATCCTATTATATTTGCTACATGCCGCGACTAACCCAAGGGAAATCTTTTAAGGCCTTTGTCGGTTGGAAAGGCAGTATACTTACACGTGTTTTTACGGAGGGTAATTTGATAGTATGATGTGCAGAGATCGAACTCCTAAATAAATTTATCTTCCTAGAAAAGGTGGAGATTTTCGTCTATAAGGTGGATAGATTCTGCATGAAACACCGTAACCAAATTTAATTTTCGAAAATCGACGCACATGCGTAAAGTTTGGTCGGGCTTGCGAACCAAGACTATCGTGGAATAGTAATCTGAATTCGAGGGCTCGATGATATTTAAGGGTAAAAGATTGTCCACTTCTTCATTAACCACTTTCCTAAGTTGGATGGGAAGAGGATAGGGCTTTGATCGAACGGGTGTTTAAAGGGTGAGAACGATGTCATGCTAAAATTGTTACAGCTGACTCTTTTGAAGAGGCGCTAGCCTGTGGAAGACATCCAGCACGGGGGATGATGATTCTGAGGGTCCAGGTAAAGATGGGATAGGCTAATCACCATCCTGTTCAATGCATACTACTTGCACGGCATTGAGGGGGTCAGCGGCATACACCGCTTCCAAAGGGAACTCTTCATTGAGGGCCACAATATTGTTGATATACGCACGGTGGTAATATTTTTTTAACATATTGATGTGGAAAACCTTATCTCCTGAACGGGGTTTTAATCAGGTAATCTAATGGCCCTTTTCCCTCTAAAATGAAAAAGGGGCCCTTCCACTGGCTCATGAGTATGTTATTCTCCGTGGGAAGTAGCCACTGCACCTCCTCGCCAGGCTTAAATCTTATTTCCTTCACCTTTAAATCGATACTTCTCCAAATTTACCTCAGTATTTTGGTACGCGATGTCGGCACATATCTCGAGGCGCTTTCGCAGATCTAGAAGATACGAATAGGAGGATTGGATTTCGTTTACCAGTCGCGGATTGGTGAAAAGTTCCTTTAATATAGCAAGGGGGCCTCGAACATTACGGCCATACAATAAATCGAAGGGGGCAAATCTTAGGGTCCTATGGGGGATTTCACGACAAGCAAACAATGCCACGGGTAAAAAGCGGTGCCATTCTCGAGGCTGCTCGATACACAATTTTATGAGGATTCCTTTCAATGTGCCATTTAGCTTTTCGCAAACTCCGTTTGCGGCTGGGTGGTATGGGGTAGTAAACGGAGATCTTACCATGAGGAGCTTTCCGACATACCCCATAAGCTCTGAAGTAAATTGTCTTCCTCGATCTGACAATACCTCTTTAGAAATTCCTACCCGAGAAAAAATGGAAATGAGGGCTTCGGCGCACGAAACGCTATCAATGCGCTTAAAGAGGAACTGCCTCGGGAAAACGTGTAGCAAAGTCTACCAAAGTGAGGACGTAACTGTGTCCTTCACTAGACGGGGGATGAATTGGGCCAATAAGGTCAATGGCCAAACGAGGTAAAGGTTCCGAGATGATCGGGCTTTTCTTAAGGGGGCTGGATAGACGCGCCCTTTTGCATATGTCCTTTGGCAGGCATCGCATGATTTGCAGTACTCTGCAATTTTTTCAGCCGCACCTGGCCAATAAAAATACTTAAAAACCCTCTGAGAGGTTTAATTATGACTAAAATGATCGGAGAATGAACGATCGTGAAAAATCTGGAGGACTTGGGAGACGTGAACACACAAGGTGTGTGTTTCAGGTTCGGTTCCGTCGGATCATTTGCGATATAACAGCTCATCCTTGACAAGGTTTTAGATGCTTTTTCCACCACAAGAAGATCATTCCTCCTGAGTCCTGGCGTTCTCCCAAAGGGGGAGGAGAGGTGTGCACCGCTTCTTGGTGCGGGCAAAATCCTGGTTAGGGAGGGTCTTGATCCCTGGATCGATTGGGGTTTCTAAAGGAACGGTTTTCTGGGAAGCCTTGGCGACCTGGGCACGGGTTACCATGGATTGTGCATCCTGGTTCCTTTTAACTTAGGGGCTACGACCAATCACTACAGAGCAAATCTTGATTAGGGCTACTACTACTTAAACCCAACCATTCAAATACTCACATTCGATGTGGCATTTTACAATAGGGAGACGATTTACTCGGCCGAAGTAATCATGGATCACAGCGAACTTTTGGTGGTCAAGAACAACTGAGGGAATTAAATTCTTCGATACCACGATGCATGTGCATCAAGTTGCACGTACAAGGGTGGACACAGCATCCGTCCATGGCTCCATTTTCAAATTTTAAACCACCTGGGGAGCTCTAAATGAAGAGAAAATTTAATTGGTAACCGGAGTTGTTGGTCGACGAGAGAGACTTAGTGGTATCTTGAAGAGACGGGGAAGAAACAGAAGTGGCACTAACTTGCTGTAACTGATGAGAGAACACGCTTCTAATTTGAGAATTTTGAGGGCAGTTCGTGCGTACGAGACCTTATATAATTACGATGCGGTGGGTTTCAAATCCTTAATAATCAGACAGAGTGCATAAGTGGTTGGCGCAATTTACTTGAATAGGCCGAGAGTATCGTTTTAGGTTAGTTAAAGATAAAACGAAAAAAATATAATTTTATTTACAAAGATTAAAATAAGAAAAATAATAGACAAAAGGGAATCATTTAAATTGAGATTGTCTCCTGATAATTATTATGAGGAGGGATTCTCAAATGGAATTGATTGGGTAATGTAACTAGGCTTAGATCAAAAGGGGAAACTTAACAATACTAATAATGGAGGGGGTTAGTCTAAACGGGTCGATGACTTTGAGGAAGGTCCTTCTTGCGATGAGGTGAGTGGGGTACGATCCGAATCAACCTACCGATGAAGAGAGCCAAACTTCAAAGATGACGTTCGACGGGGAATGTGGGAATTCTCGTAATTCCACTAAAAGAGGAATCTTCTTTTTCCTCAAAGCTAATCGATGGGGATTTACTTCGGCTCGATTGAACGAAGGGAGACACTTGCGTAAATTTAAGGGCTGGCCGTTCACAGAAGTTGCCAATTGACCTGGGTAGAATCACAGATGAAGAATTCTGCTGCCTGACGAACGCTAACGGGACGAGACGAGAAGGACGGCCTTTGGGTGCGGGCCGAAGTCTTCTAACTACAGAATAACCTGAGTATTTGTATACCCGATTCTAAAGGGGAAGGGGGAGTTTGGAGAAAGGAGTCACAAGCTCCAGACATCATAATCCGTAGGCGGAATCGATTCATCATTTAGCAGCAAGGGGCGAGACATAGCGACGATTCGCAGGATTGGGAAATATTTTCCCACGTGCTCAGGAGTCGATAACTCGAGAATATTCGAACAGGAAATAACGTCGTCCATGGCGGGATACCAATAGCATGTGGTCTCCGATAAATTAGGTGGGGGGGGGGGTCATAGGTTGTTCTTTTACAATATATATTTATACATATATATATATATATATATATATATATATATATATATATATATATATATATATATATATATATATATATATATATATATATATGTATATATATATATATAACTCACAAAGTGGCACGTCAGGAAAGCAATAATATGAAAGTTAACCCACATGAAAATGAAAGGATGAATCCAAGCACTTTCGAACTATATTTGCAAGTTCATTTTCAAGGAATAGCATGAAAATGGAGAAGACAACCTTATATAGTGTTAAAAGATACGAAGGGAACGCCTATCACATAGTACAAACCAATGGAAAAACACAATAACAAGACAGAGAAATACCAATAAAAAGATCATTAGGCAACTAATAACGGACATAGGCCTCCCCAAAACGATATACACACAACAACGCCGTGTATATGAATGGAAATGGTGGGTTGTCTTTTCCATTTTCATGCTATTCCTTGAAAATGAACTTGCAAATATAGTTCGAAAGTGCTTGGATTTATCTTTTCATTTTCCTGTGGGTTAACTTTCATATATATATATATATATATATATATATATATATATATATATTACGGTGATTGACTGATAGCTCTTAAAATTTTAAAAACTATATTCAGTTTCTCATTTTTAATTAAGTTGAAAGCTTTTCCCGTATGCTTCAAGAGATTTCACACGTCTGAAAACTTATATATATTCAAATTCTCCGTCAATTTATCTCTCGCCTGCGCCCAATTTTTAAGGCGCTGTTTTGTTAATGGCATCAGAACTTTTCCTTTTCATCGTTACTATATTTCTTGAATCAGGGTTGACTATAAATTTTAGAAAATACTATTGTTAATGTCAGGATGCGACCTATAAGGTTTAATCATCCCAGAATATCGAAATTTAATTAAAAGTTTTCTCTGTAATTTGACGGGGGAACAATTCATTCAGGATTCAGATGGTCGTATACTAAGCAAAGTTTTAAGCTTGAGCTTTTTTTTGCTTACGGAGATGATTTTCTCGCATTTTGCGCCGAGAAACATAAATTTTAATTGGATGCAACAGAGAACTTGATAATAATTCATCACGCGGTATAATTAAGAAACTACTTAATGGATGAACGCAGATTCATTTTTGTCAACCGAATAATTTTTATTTGTTGGTAGAATATTTAATTACAAAAAATGATTAAACAAAAGTAAAGAGTTAATTGAATTTTTCGACTACAAGACTGATTTCTCGTCTTCTCGCATCATCTTTATCAGCTGTGGAACGAATGGGAAATAATACTTCTAAGAAGAATGACACACGTGTATGTTTGAAATAATAAGTTCCTTATGGAATTGTTAACTTATTATAAATTACATGAGACAGATTAAAGATGGAACGTAATCAATTGGGGAAGAATCGAATCGAACTTGATCTTCAGCTATGCATTAGAAAGGTGTAAAAATTTCATTTCTTGCTGTTTTCGTGAAGATTTGAAGAATAAATGTTTGAATAATTCAATGGATTTATTTCGACTATATAAATTCTGTATGTGATTCACAATTCACACTATTTAAGAGATTTTGAATTTTTTCCTATAAGGCTTTTAAATTACTACTTCTGTGGCAAATCGATAAAGCGGGTGGTGTTTTTGCCATTTGCATAAAGGTTTGGGGTCTTCTTTTTTTACCATAAATATGCTTTCTTTCATTTGAATTTTGTTGATGAATAAACGAATTTATTAATTTAAGGAGTTTGAATCGCATATTTGGCATTCTCCTATAAGCATTGCAGAGTTATTTGTACGTTCACTATGTATAGAATATAAATGAATATAAGCGTTTTGGTAATGAAGATTAGTGAAAAAAGGAAAATTGTACAGATTTGGTTAAGAGGTTGCAATGAATGAACTATTGTAGGAAAGGGAGTATGCGTTTATTTTTATATTCAAATTAATATTTTTTTAAACGCATCTAAAACATATCTCATATTCTAGTACATGGCTTTGCAATATAACCGTAAATTAAAAGGCCTAAAAGACCTTGTAAAAAATAATAATGTTAAAATAGCCTCTTGCTTTCAAGGAAAATTAAATCAAAGTTACATATTTAAATACCACCCTTTTTGGATCATATCAACGGATGTGTATCACATTCTTCCGCAAAAATGGCAAGAAATCATATGTCGAGAAAACTAGCAGAGGTTTATGGAAACAAATAACTGAAAACAAATAAAGAGTACACAATGAAATTACTTCTTATCTTATATTTAGTTATTTGTCTTCCTCATACCAACAGACAATGGTGGAATAGATAAAAGACTGATTTTTTATCAATGTTCACTATTGACGAGATAGAAATAAATATACGTGTATGAAAAGGGGCTTATAAAATAAATATATTATTGTAGGTGATAATATCATAAGGCATGTGATGAATCCTTCTTAATTGAGGTCCATCAGTCCTTCAACCTAACTTAATAATAAAAATATTACTTTTCCTGAGGTTGGTCTCACCTAAACCCTCTTTATAAGATTTTCAACTGCGTACATATTTAAGGGATACATGTTTTTCATTATAAGTAAATGTTTGATGGCTAATTAGAGAATAATTGCTCTCGCGTTTCCTTTTATACATTTTAACAGGAGAAGATGAAAGCTACAAATCAAAAATCTATAAGTGCAATTGAAGTAAAACTTCATTTCTGCCATTTGATTATGTTCATTCATTTGGACAAATCAAATTACTGAAAAGAAATACATGAATTGAAAATGTGGGATTTAGCCATTAATGAATAAAAATCACTGTAAATAATGGTTTGTAAGGCAAGTAAGAAGTCACGAAGCCTCAAAGGAAGAGAGAAGTAGCTGGTGGCTATGCATGTTGTGAAAGTGTTGATCACGTGCATAGTAAGCATCTGGTCTAGAACACCTTATTTGATTTAAAGTGTCTTTTAAAATGGCCAATCCATAGTTCAGTGAAATTTTCATCATATGTAGAAGTTACTTTTTTTTATTAATGTAAAGCTTCAGTTATTTTCGTCGTATTTTAACGAAGAATTGAAAGGTATACAATTGTTGTGCCTATTTTTAATTAAAATAATGAAAAAACAATAGTTTTCTTAACGCACATAAACTCCTGAAAATAATTAATTGTGGTGTATAATATCCTCATTCATTAGGAAGGTCAATGAATGATAATGTTATTATTACACGAGAAAATTGAGTTTAAGGAATTTACTCAACCTTGGGAGTAACTCAAAGTAGAATAGTTTCAAACACATCATTGGAGGCCTTGATAAACAAGTGAACCAACAATACGCAAGATTATAATGATACGATAGACAAAAAAATTAGAAACCAACGATAAGACTTGAAGATGAGATTTACATTAAATGAATTACTGCATAAGCCTATAACATCGAATCGATAGCATTAATAACTATAATGGAGTTTTGCATGCATTAACATCTCACTTGAGTCAGCCACCATGACAAGCACCATTTATGTATAAACCGTTGTGAGATAATGCTAGAAGACAAGTCACCTCTAATGTATGAAAGAGTTTAGCCGTAATTTGCAATGGAGAAGAAACAAGTATTCCAAAATATAGAGTTTACAGGGAATGGTGGTAAGTGGTATTGATTATTATTAAATTTGGAGCTCTTCTTGTTTTTTTATTTTTTTTATTTATTTATAGCTTTAAGGCTTTCAAAACAAGAAGTACCATGTCAATGAAACAGCTTTTTTTCACAAAGCTATACCTTTTATTCTTTCTATTCTCATTTTTTATTAATGAAAACACTCTTCTATCTATTGAAGAAACAGAATATAATACAAAAATGGCCATTGCTGAAGTTTAATTACTAACACGTTCTCGAAAAATAACGAGGAGAAAGAATACGGAATTGCTTTTTACCATTGTCGTAGTATAGCCGACTATATATTATAATATCTATTATTTGTATGAAGTGGAGAGCTCAAGCTATTGAAGCAAACCGTCCAATGACTGAACGGCTCGTTGATGCACGGATTAGAAAGGTCAGGATGAAGCGCGGGGTCAATACGCTTAACTAATCAGGTCGAGTTCAAGGTTGGCGAGATTTGAATAACGAGGCCGAGAGTGACGTTCAGGTTAATTAAAGATAAATTATAAATGATCAAAAGGATTTAGAAGAAAATTAAAGTTGGATAATGATTTATCGTTACCAGAAGAAAAGTCTAATTTCTATTAATTAGTTTAGAACTACTTGCTCAGATCCAAATGGGCTCACAGGATTAAAGATGGGAAAAGGGGCTTACGGATCGGAGGGCAACAGCAACTTCAAAGAGGCTTGAGAGAAAGTAGGGGCTCGGTGAGACAATCTTGTTGGCGTCTTAAAAGGAGGGATCTTCGTGAGGAGAAGGGTGGGAGCTACTTGCTCAGATCCAAATGGGCTCACAAGATTAAAGATGGGAAAAGAGGCTTACGGATTGGAGGGCAACAGCAACTTCAAAGAAGCTTGAGACAAAGTAGGGGTTCGGTGAGACAATCTTGTCGGCGTCTTAAAAGGAGGGAGAGGTATGTCTACCTCAGGGTAAATTCGACGGGGCTGAGTGCTTCGATGACTCGAAGGAGTAATCTGGCGCAGCTGCAATAGAAAAGGGCGGATGAGAGGCTTCTGTTTGACCGTGGATGCCTTAACAGGAAAAGAGTGTTCAGCCTTCGGTTGGGTACACACCGACTTGGGACGAGGGATGTCTTCTTGCGAGCGAGCCTTGTCTTTACCGATGTTCCAAGGCGGCTAAGGAGTTTAAATAAGGAGAGTCTCCTCATGCTGGAGATTGAAAAATAATGTCCACTTTGGGGAATTCCTAGGGGGCAGCTGAGGCGCCAAACTGTCGGCGATAAACAGTTCTTTTACCCCCAATCTCTATATTCGCGGGAGAAACTGATGTAATTTAAGACTACGTAGGGGATGTTCTCGACACTTTATTTGGATTCTACGATAGAGGTGGTGGGGGGTGGGGGGCATCTGAGCTTTCAACACCATGTGACTCTCTGTCGCGTGGTATCTGGCTAACCACGTGGCTTCCTGCAACGTTCTAACCATTGCCAAAAAAAGTAGGGTATCTTTCTACATCTCCTCCCTGCCTAAAATGGCACTATTCCGAGCGAAGGGAAAGAAAACTTACATCCACAAATATTACGAGGGTCATAAGGAAACCTAACCTGTATCGACAGGAGGACTCATCTAAGAAACCGATCTGAGCTAGGCGTATATATATATATATATATATATATAAAAAATAATGTTTCGTTTCCGAACGGCAATTGACCAACAGACCAAAAAATGAGAGCATTTTGCACATACGAATAGGGAAATAAATTGAATTTTAGAATCAGTGAGACAAAGGATTTGACATATAAGCAAAACATAGGACTATATGCACAAAATATCATTTACAAAAAGATACAGCAATAAAAATTATTTTAAATTACTTTAAACATACTACTCTAGAGCAGTGGGTTTAGGGGGCATTGTCTGCTAAGGGGTTACAGCTGAGTTTATCGGCCACACAGTTGTCTGAGACGCGAATATACAAAATTTTACAGTGAAACAGTTGCAAAATTAAAATCCACATCAATATTCGCCTGTTTTGAGTCTTAAATGTATTTAGGTTGGTGTCTGTCTCTATGCGAATTCTTTACCAATTCGATACATATTTAATTTTGAAATTGACCATAAAATCGCTAAAGCCTCTAGTTCTATTATCGAGTAGTTTTTCTCACATGGTAATAGCTTTCGACTCGCGTATGCCATTGGGTGGCTTTTTCCGCTATCAGCGCACTAGAGGAGTACGAATCCAAGGCCTTCGTCGCTGGCATCCGTCTTGATAACGAAGGGCTTAGTGGGATTTGGTAGACTCAAGATGGGGCCGGATGCCAGTTTGCCCTTTAGTTGTTGGAATCTGGAAGTGGCCTTGGGGATCCAGGCTAGGGGATCCGGGACCTTTTGTGCAATATTGCACACAGTGGGGGAAAAAATGGATGCAAAATTGGGGATAAACCTCCGGTAGAACGAAGCCGACCCCATGAAAGACTGGAGCTGCTTCTTACTGCGTGGGAGGGGCATTTATACTATGGCCAGAATCTATTTTTCCTGGGGACCCATTCGGTTTTTCCCTATATGGAAGCCTAAGTTCTTGATGGTATCGTAGGTGAAGTGGGACTTACTGGGGTCAAGGGTGGGTCCATGCTCACTGAGCTGAATGAAAAGGGCTCTAAGGGTGATTAATTGCTGGTCAAATGTAGTGGTAGCGACGTACGGATTGTCAAAGTAAAATGACACATGGGACAGTTCGCCTACAATTCTTCGCATCATCCGGTTATAATTTCTGCATGCGGTTACAAGCGGGAAAGGGAGGCGCTTGCACTTCATAAGTCCTTTGTAGGTTGGTGTAGGGAAATCGATACCCACCATAATAACATATGCCTCGTTCGGGTACCACAACCTCGATCACGCGAGGATATGTAACCCGATTACTTACTCACTTCCTCTCTGCCCCCTCGACTCACTAGCCACCAGACGCCTCCTCCAACCACGAGAAATACGAATCAAAAGATACCTGTCCCAGCGAGCATAACAATACGACGCAGAGGAAACCAGGTGCAATAACAATGTTTAAACAGGCACTATTTCCTTTAAGATTAGGGATCCAGTTTCGCGTAATAGAGGAAATTATAGGATCTGTGACCAAAAGCTAGAAGATGCCTTTAGGCCTAAGATGGTTAGAGAAGCGTCTTTAGGGGAGAAAGGCTTAATACATACATAAGCCCTCATCCCCTCCCCGTTCCCCTACCCCTAGTGGTTCGGTGAAGTATACAGGCGGATAACATGAGAACAACGTGGAGATCGAGTTAGAGATCGACACGACGAAGTCTGGCGGCAGTTCCCGGCACTCAAAGAACGGAAAGAGAGGAAGCTCATTCTGAGCCAGTTCCTGGTGGTCACACCGAAAATTAGCCCCTTTGTATAGAAGATTATTCTCATACATCTCTCGTCAGAGAAACCCCCTATCTTGGTTTTCAACAAAAAACAGAGATACTTCTCGCCTTTCAACCCAAAGTGAACTCCCCACCCCCCTATTCGTCAAAGGATTCACTTTTTGCTCATCGCAGGTCAGTGCGAAGCATCTCAAAATTAACCCGAAGGTTGGAAAAAGCATACCTTCACGGTCCCGTTGCTTAAATCATCGGACTAAGATAACGTGCTTAATGCCATCCGTCGCACTCATTGAAATGACCTGTTGCTCCAAGTTCGTCTCCTGGCTAGACAAACGGCTGGGCTTCTGCGAACACACTCATGCGCCTAACCGCAAACCATTTTCACGTCTACATAAGATCCAAGGGCAAGGTCATTCTTCTACCGGATTCACCTGTGATTTTTTTAAAGGTAAACAAATTCAAATATTTTTGTGTCAATTAGCGTCGAGTCATAAAGTGAGCTTGGGGGTCAACCATCTGTAAAATTTTATTTGGTTTAAATTAGTAATTACAACATAGGCTCTTTTATTTATAGATTTATAGTTTGTTTTTTATATTTCACTTTTTATGTTGTAATTAAAGATATATTTTGGTGAGAAATATTTAATTAAATCCTAGAAACGCTGCACTTGTCACTAGAAATCCTCAAAGATTAAATAACATAAAGAAATATAGAAGTTATTGAAGTACGTGACTAACCTACGTACACCAACTCGGCTCTTACAATACCACGACATAAATATTTGGTGTCAGGTCTTTTGGGTATTGAAAGAACTCAGTATAGTTGTTTGTCTTGCTGTCACTTCAGTAATACTAAATTTGTGCCTAGCGTTCGAGGAAAATTTAAG
This sequence comes from Ceratothoa steindachneri, assembly GCA_963969495.1. NCBI lineage: Eukaryota > Metazoa > Arthropoda > Malacostraca > Isopoda > Cymothoidae > Ceratothoa > Ceratothoa steindachneri. The sequence goes on along the minus strand of OZ018324.1, from coordinate 65,401,647 downwards.
TATAATAAGAGGATCAGGCCCGTCTATAAATTTGTGGTTAATTTTCGGTGATTAGCCCATTAATGCCATTTATCAATTTTGGGGATTGGTATTCTCCTTAGCAGAAAGTGTTGTGATAATGGAATTTAGGCAGTGCGCTAATTGTTTAGTGGTTGTATAAGTACCTGAGCGTACAGCGGCGAGAGTTTGACGGACATACACAATATGGCACTGTTCAAAAAATTTCAACAAAACGGCCAAGTTCTTGGACTAGAAAGCACAGAAATGGTTGCCTACGTCATGGAAGAACAGAGAATAGAAAGCGAAGATAGAAGAATAAAGTGGTAAAGAGAAGACGAAGAAAACCGAATACAGATGGAACGAAAAACAGAAGACAGGAGAATACTGATGGACAGAAAACTAGAAGAAAGAAGAATACAGAGAGATTTAGAAGTAGAAGAAAGAAGGATACAGATGAAAAGAATAGTGGACGAAACAAAAATACAGTGGAAAATATAGGCAGAAGAAAGAGGAATATCGAGGGGAAGTAAAACAAATGAAAAAATAATCCAGTTGAAAAGAGAATACAGGTAAAAGGTGGAGACGAATAAAGAACAATTTAGATGGAAAGTAAAGCAGACGAAGGATGACTAAATATAGGAAGAGAAGTAGAAGAAAGAAGAATACGGATCGAAAGAGAACTAGAACAAGCGGAAATACTCGCCAAGTAAAGAAGAATACAAATGGAAAGAGAAGCAGAAGAGAGAAAAAAAAAGATGAAGAGAAAAATAGATTGTCGAAGTAGGGCCAAGTGTAAGGGAATATACGCACACAGGCTCTAAGTTAGGCTAAGCAAGGTAGCAACTGTTATTGTTTGAAGAGTGTGGTTTGGATACTTAGCTACAGCTGCGTGACCAAGGAATATTCCAAACACAACGACAAAAATAGATTTTTAATACACACTAAATAAAATGCACAGAATAAATATGGATATATATATATATATATATATATATATATATATATATATATATATATATATATATATATATATATATATATATGTATATATATATAAATATATATATATATATATATATATATATATATATATATATATATATACATATGTATATATATATATATATATATATATATATATATATATATATATATATATATATATATATATATATATATATATATATATGTACATGAATAAGACGGAATTAGGTTCCGAATACTAATTGGTTAACCAGAGTTATTAAATGATTATAATGGGAGATTTGGGGTAGTGAGCCATTTAGTTCCTTTAAACCTCGAGAGTAAGGCGAGGCGAACTTGGGGATTGTCTTGGTGACCTTGATTACTTATGGGTGAAGCTTTGAACCCCTAATGGTGGTGCTAATTTTTAAAAACTCAGATCAAGCGAGATGTGGGATTCTTGTCCTCAAGAGGTCACCGAACGAACTTCGAAGGGAGGAAGGTAGAAATGACATCTCCAATCTCAGCTTGAGCGAGCTATTCGGACTATTGTCCTCAAGAGGTCACCAGAAGAACTTCGGACGACGGCTCCTCCAATCCTTGATATGACGGTGGTTGAGAAAGCTTGGCGTTGCCTCAAAAGTCTCTTCTTCCTGACCCGAAGATACGAGTGTGATTTCCAGCTCTTTTGTCGCTTTCGACCGTTACTAAACACTTCTCGGGATAGAGCGTCGTTCAATTGAACTCCTTTCGGCGAGGAGTCGTTTAAAGAATATCTGGGTAATCCTTGGGAGGGTGCATATATACCCGGAGTTCTCCAAAAGAGGAAAAGAAAGAGAGAGGGAGAGGCCTTCTCGAACCCTCATTATCGGCTGGGACAACCGAGCGTGCCCTTGCGGGAAAGCGTAAGAGGCCAGGATCAGCATGACATTCGGAACGACCAGCGGCTGGAGCCATAAAAGGAGTTCCAGGAAAATCTACACAATAGATGACTAATCTCCCGAGTCGAGGGGGAGGGGGAGAGATTAAGACAGCGTGGAGGTAGCTTTTAATTTCAGCGTCATGCCTCTGTGTAAATTTCTCAGTGACCTGACGGCAAGCCCAAAAAGGGTGACGTCGGAGGGGATGGTGGAGTAACTGCTCGCTTTCTCTCCCGAAGTATTATCTTAGGAGGTGGAGAAATACTACTATTTTAGCGGATCCCTCTACATAGAATAAAGAAGAAGAGAGATAGAAAGAGAAGAGAGAGAAGAAAAAGAAAGAAAGCTCGCACATGAAGAGGCATTGAGCAAGTATCAGGTGGAATTCAAGGCCGTTGCATCCATGCCTGGACTTAGGAAAGTACTCACGATGAAAACCCAGTCAAATGAGAGTGACGATGGATGAAGAAGGAAGTATAAACAGTATACCCCTGTAAACCTATTCAGATGGTAGAGTCGGATAACGAGTATCCTCTACACTCAGTAGCCTTCCCCCAGAACGAAACGTCCACGGATTTACATTTAAAACCCAAATTCGCCATGAGAGCCGGGCCCATTAACGATCCCGTAAAGAAACTTTTCCCGGACCACATTAGTGGGAATCTAAACGCGATCTCACAGGTGAGCTTGGAAAATGATGAAGATGGGACTCCTTTTCCCATCACGTATGCAACCCTGAAACAGGCCGCCCTAGCCATAATTTGTAGAGTAAAGATATTCACTGACCATAAAAAAACGTAGTGAAAGTCCATTGGAATGCCATCATCAGTTTTTAACATATTCGCGTAGACACAATAACCAGAACGGCCGACTCATCACCGTAAAGTATTGGTCATCGAGCACCACTTTAATATTAATTATATAAAAGGTGCTAATAAGATAAAGCCTATGTATAACCTGAGCCGAAACCTTATCGAGGGTTATTTCATCTCCCGTATATGTTAAAACCATTCTTTTTTTCTGTTTTTTGTGTTTTGTGTATATATTTAAGGTCTTAAGGTTTAGAAGTGTTAAGAAGTAACTGTCTAGATAACACTTAAGAGCCAGGCTAATTTTTTCTTTGTGTAATCGATGGTTTGTTTTTTTGTTTTTTATCTGTTAAATTGGGTGATGTGAGACGCAGCCAATAGACTCACGATGCCTATGTCGCTCACCTTCCTTTGTAGTGCGCGCGTGTGTGCCAGAAATCAAAGAAACTTAAGCTAATTGGATGCTTGACCCAGTTGAAGGTAAGAAAGTCTTATGTTCTAAGACATGTAAGATTGCTTTTGTCGGTTATGTCTGTTCGTTTGTTTTTTTCACTGGAATTCCCCTGCCAATTAACCTCTTCGAAGGGAGTAATGTAAGGAAATCAATACCTACCATGATAACAGAAGCCTCGTTCGGGTACGACAAGGTCCTTACGCTAGGAGGTGTATCCCGATTACTTCCCCCCACCCCCCAGCCTCTATCCCCTCGACTCACTAGCTACCAGACGCCTCCTCCCATCAAAAGAAATACGAACCAACAGATTTCTGTGCCAGCGAGCATAACAATACGAAGCGGAGGAGACCAGGTGCAATGACAATGTTTAAGCAGGCACTATTTGCCCTAAGATTTGGGATTTATTTTGGCGTAATAGAGGAAATTATAGGAGCTGCGACCAAAAGCCAGAAGATGCATTTAGGCCTAAGTGAAAGACGCTCGGAGAAGCGTCGTTAGAGGAAAGAGGCTTAATACATAAGCCTTCACCCTCCCCCCTTCCCCTACCCCCAGTAGTTGGTAAAGTATATAGGCGGATAATTGGAGAACAACGTGGAGATCGAGTTAGAGATCGACACGACGAAGTCCAGGGTCAGTTCCCGGCACTCAAAGAACGGAAAGAGAGGAAGCTCATTCTGAGCCAGTTCCTGGAGGTCACCCTCAAAATTAGCCCTTTTGTATCGAGGATCACTCTCATACATCTCTCGTCAGAGAAACCTCCTATCTTGGTTTTCAACAAAACCAGAGATAGTCTTCGCCATTAAAGAATACCCAAATGAACTGCCCCTCCGTTATTCGTCAAAGGATTCACTTTTTGCTCATCGCAGGTCAGTGCGAAGCATCTCAAGATTAGCCTGAAGATTAAAAAAAGCAAAGCTTCACGGTGTCACCTTGATTAAATCATCGGACTAAGACAACGTGCTTAAAGCCATCCGTCGCCCTCACTGAAATGACCTGTTGCTCCAAGTCCGTCTCCAAGCCAGACAAACGGCTGGGCGTAGGTGAACACGCCCACGCGCCTAACCGCAAACTATTTCCCAGTGTACATAAGGTCCAAGGTCAAGGTTAAGGTCATTCTTCAGCCAGATTCACCCGTGGTTTTCTTTAAAGGTAAAGAAATTCAATTATTCTTGTGTATTAATTAACGTCCAGTATTAAAGTGAGCTTAGGGGTCAACCATTACTTTATATTCATTTGGTTTAAATTAGTAATTCTAACATAGACTCGTATATTTATAGATGTATAGTTTGTTTTTAATATTTCACTTTTTTATGTTGTAATTAAAGATATAATTTGGTTAAAATTATTTAATTAAATCCTTGAAACGCTACACATGACACTAGAAATCCTCAAAGTTAAAATAACATAAAGAATTATAGCACTCTTAGAAATAACGAAATAATGGAGTTATTGAAGTACGAGACAAACCTACGTACACCTTTACAATACCACGGCAGTGGGGAACACCGTGTATTTTCTTGCGCTTTCACGGAGGGGAATCGGGTAATAGGCCTTGCAGACATCTAATTCTGAGATGTGTTCGGCTTCCTCGAATAGATGAAGGTTCTCATCGATCAGGGGGTTTGGTTCTGCGTCGAAAACCGTCACATAGTTCAACTTTCCGAGGTATACGGACATTCGGAATGTCTGGTCGGGTTTTTGAACCATGACGATGGGGGAACAGAAATCCGATTTCGATCTCGATGATATCAGTTTGAGCAAGTTATCTACCTCAGAATTGAAGGCCTCCCTTAGGTGAATAGGAAGAGTATACGGCTTCGACCGGACAGGTTATGCGTAGTAAGAAACGCTGCCATGTTCGAAGTGTTTTGCACGGCCGGGAGTCTCAGAAAGTACCTCACCGAAGTCGTTTAGCAGCTGACTATTCTGGAAAGGGGCTAACCTGGTGTTGAGGTTTAGGCCGGGGGGGGGGGGGAGGATGATTCTGGGGCGTCAAGTAGAGATGCGAGAAGGTAGTCACCATCTTGTTCGATGCAAACACCTGGATAACTTTAAGGGGGTCAGAGGGGTATGACGCTTCCAGGGGGGAATTCTTTGACAAGAGCTACAAAATTATTACCATTTGTGCGGCGGTGGTATTTCTTCACAAGTTTAGGTGAAATATTTGATCTCCACAGGGTTTCCAAATAATGTAATCCACGGGACATTTGTCCTGACTAAGAAGATGCTGCTCTAAATGGGAAGTAGCAACAGTACCTCCTTGCGAGGCTTGATTCTTCTTTCCTTTGATTTTAGGTCGAAAGAAGTTCTATATTTCTCCAGGTTAACATCTGCTTTCTTGTAAGCGATGTCCGCACCGGTTTCCAGGCGTTTCGTAATGGCTAGAAAGAAGAAGTAAGAGGAATGAATTTATCTATCCATTTGGGGTTAGCAAAGAGTTCATTTAAGATGCAGAGAGAACCTCGCACATCAAGGTCATACAGTAATTCAAAGTGGGTGAAACTGAACATCCCGTGGGCAAGTAATGGTGCTATTTTCGGTACTGTTCGAAACAATGCTTTTTCGTAATGCTCTTCAAGGTGAGGTTTAATTTTTCGCAAATACCATTTGCAGCTGTGTGGAAAGGAATGCTAAATAGTGGCTTTACCATTAGGAGTTTTTCGACATACACCATAAGCTCGGAGGTAAACTGTCTGTCTCTGTCGGATAACCCTAATGGGGATGCCTACTCGGGAAAAAATGGATATTAGGTCCTCAGCACAGGTGACATTATTAATCCTCTAAAGGGGGACTCCTTCATGGAAACGGGTGGAAAAATATATGAGAGTAAGGATGCACATGTATCCTTCAACGGACTGGGTGGGGATGGAGAGGGATTGGGCCAATAAGGTCAATGGCCAATCGGGAAAAGGGTTATGTAATAATGTGGCTTTTCTGGAGTGCGGCTGGTTTAATACGCCATTTGGCAGATGTCTTTTGACAGACATCGCACGATTTTCATTACTTTGCTATATCATTGCCCGCACCTTGCCCCCCTACCCCACCCAAAATACTAAAGAAACTCTGGGAGGTTTTGTTATGCCTGAAGTTTCCGGAGAAGAGGCTATCCTGTGTGATCCTAAGAACTTAGGGGAGGTACGAACGGGGGACACACAAAGACTGGGATACGGGGTCAGTTCCTTCAGAACAGGAGCGGTACAGAAGATTATCCATTACGACGTAGGATACCTTTTTTTCTCTGCGGGTGGAATCTTTTGCCTGATATCCGTGCCTTATTCCAGAGGTAGGAGAGTTGCGCACCCTTTTTGGGTGCGGACAAAATCTTCTATCCGGAGAACGTCAAACTTCGAATCGAGCCCTCGTAATGACGGGCTGTGCCACGGGGTCTCGGGTGATCTAGGGGCTCTGACCGATGAGCACTGGGCAGAACTTGATTGGGGCCGCTAACACTTTGGCCCCACCAGTCATATATGCACACTTGACGGGGCTAGGCGCTTCGAGAACTCAAAGGAGTAATCCCGCACAGCTACTTCAGAAGAGGGCTGGCCAGACAGAGGCTTCCGTTTGACCGTAAAAACACACCGACTAGGGACGAAGGATATCTTCCTACGAGCGAGCCTTGTTCTTACTGCTATTCTAAGGCTGCTAAGTGGTTTAAATATGGAGAGTCTGCTCATGCGGGAGATGAAGAATAACCCCCACTTTGGGTAATTCACAGGGATCATCTGAGGTGCCAAACTGACGGCGCTAGACAGTTCTTTTACCCCCTCTCTCTACCTCCGTGGTGGAAGCTGCTGTAATTTACGACCACGTTGGGAAAGTTATCCACACTTTCCTTGGGTCCTACGATGTGGGGTCTGGCTAACCACGTCGCTTCTTGCAACCTGCTAAGCATTGCAAAGAAGACAAAAAGGGAGTATCCTTCTGCAACCATTATCATATAATGATTTTGCAGGAGTATAAAATTTTGTAATACAAAATTCTTGATTTAATTATCAGCTTTTATATGTTCGTGAATTTATTATTATTGCATAAAATAAGCTAGCGAAAAATATGAATTCACTATGTACTATTATTTTCAGGAAGGTCTAAAATCACATTGTTGTTGAAGTGGCGGAGAGACTTTGGTTATAATGTTGCTGTTATTATTAATAATTTCCTCGAAATTCCACGCCGCATCATGACAATCGTTTTGAACTTAAGTAGTCCATCGGGGCAACAAGTAGTTTCTGCGAGTTTTATATCGGAAAAACACGACCCACCAAATTGGTATAAAAAACAAAAAGATGCGAAAGTGGACAGAAATAGATTAAAAATACCTATGGGTTTCCAAAAAATACCTAAACTGTTTTCTGCCGGATCATCTTGGGAATTTAACTCTCCTAGACGGATTTCCCCAAGCTGTTGTGATTGCACCAGCGTGCATGGTGAAATGCAGGTTTTGCAAAATGGGATCGTACCGAGAAAGGAGGCAAAAGAGTCATATAACAGGACTGCGACCGGTGAGAAAAGATTGATAGAATAGTGTTTTATGTAATTCAGTGCTTTTTTCCTTTAGAGGAAATACAAGAAGGTAATCTACACATTCAATAATAAATGGAAGCGCTGTAGCTAAAAGTCAAATTTACTGATAACATTAGGAAGCATCTAATCCAACTTCTTTGCAACTTTGCCCTTTTCTCTGACACATCTAATGCTTTCTTTTTGTATAAGGTAAATACTTTTACTTGATATTATTTAGTAAATATTTTAAACCAGAATATTTTGGTTGTTCTTATTGTTGCACTAAAGGTGTGAGTAAGATGTCAAGGTATTTAGCTTAAAGAGAAGTTAAATGAGAATGTAACTTTTCAACAGACCAGATAAATTATCCTGTAGGCATCTTATGGGATCACCTTTTACGTGAATTGTATATAAAAATGCATATGAATCGCGGGAACATCTTAACACCATAAATAAATACTCGAGTGAATGATGTTAGGTTGCTGGAGAGGAAGAATTTGATTAGATGGAGCAAATATCCAACAACATGAGTAAATCTATAATCAAGAAATTTCGAACTACATCCAGGTCAAGTTTATATCTAAAATGTTTTCTTTCCTATCCTTGTCCTTTAGCTAAAGAACTCAAAGAATGTGGCCAATCAATCACAACTAATGTGTCTAAAGATTATTTTAAACTATTACCAATAGCTAAACCTCTCTTATGTGAAATGGCTGAAATTTTGTGTAACATTCTTCATAGAGTTAGGACAATCATGTGTTGAAAATTAAACGGAATATCTGGAATTTTCAAATTAGGAGGAAAGCATAAGCTTGTAACCGAAATATATAAAAAAATAATATAACAACATAGGATGGCAAGTTTAAACCACTTGCATGAAGTAATTTTAAGAAATACAATGAAGACATTAAATAAAACATAAATTTAAATAAGAACACTTCATGAGCTAGAGGACAAATGAATCCTTCTACTGAATAACTATGAATAGTCTGTTGTCTACTAACTAAGTCTAATTTATGCAATGAGCATACACTTTTGAAGCATCTTAGATAGCTTTCCACATGTCATAAGTTTTGTAATTGCTTTCTGAGCAAATGTCTATCGTCATGATGCTTCAAATGTTATCTATTTATTTAGGTTGGAACTAAATTAAAACTATTCTAAGACTGAGTCTCTAAAAAAACCTTTCGAGTCTGACCAATTCTCAGAGGACTAACTAGGACCATTATTGTTCACGAAACAAGTGAATTCTTCATCCTCACTACTTTTCTTTGAAAATTGGTAGGAGTCTTTGCATCAGGAACTAGCAGTACGCCTTCAAATATATTTTAATAACATTAACCACTTTGAAAGGTCTTACTGGGTTGTCTCTAACGATTTAGCACATCAATCTTAGCCTTCTTGGCTGACCCTTCGTCAACTAGTTCACCTGACCTATATTCAGAGTGAGTCATGGTTGATCAGTGATTACAAGTTTGCTAAAGTATTGTTTCTTCAACTTCCTTAACTGTTTCAACAATCTTATGATGGTCACTATCTGAAAGAGGTAGAGCAACATTAGATGTGTTATCATATGAATAAAAAAGCTACTCATAATGTATATTTACTTAGGTTGCCCCCTATGTAAGATCCATACTCTTAACAAACTCCACCAATGGGACAGACTCCAGTACTCTATAGGAGAATTCTCTTAGAGATCAACCAGAAAAATTGCAAATTAACACCCTGATCTCTCAGATTTTACCAAAATTTGGTTTATAGGAAGTTTTAGGGCGCTAAACCCATTTTTGAAATTTTAAGGTCAACCCAACTAACAGTTCAGGAGATCTGCCCTCAGGCATTTTGAGGTCACTAACATTTGGCAACCTATAACTAGGGTAATAATGGTCTTATTTTTGCTTTGTTTTTATTAGGAACGTCATTTTTGGTTTTATTCCTAAGGGTAGAAATTTTCCTGAAAGCCTTACACTTTGTTTCTATCGAGACTTATGGAGCCTCAGAAGCTTGAAATAGCTTTAAGGATAGCCTGAGTGTTTTTAGTCACTTATTTCTTGCTTTCAGAAAGATCTCTGGGGAAAGAAGCACAAAACCTTCGTTGTATGCTCGCATGCGCATCATTTAAATGTTTACATCATTACTGGTTTAAGGTTTAGAAACAAGAGATTCCTAAATTTCTACATATATTTTATTTTTTGATAATGTTCTATAACTTAAGTAATTTAAAGGCATATAAAGTCCACGCATGGGTTCCTTTTGCCAAAATCTCACTAGTCTTGGAAATTTTGTCATTGATGTTTTTCTTTTTTTTTAGATTACTCAAATTTTGAATGAAACCACAGCTACTGTGTCCGGTCTCCTCCCGGCGAGCCTTAATATGGCTGTTCTCTACGCATCCAAAGAAAATGGGTTTCGACTGGAAGTTGCAGATTCCATCGTGATCTCCGTTGTTACAGGTTAATTTACAGTGATGTACCTTTTTTACGATGTCGGGAAGATTGGTTTAAAAAAATTATTAAAAATGTACCTGTGGTATCTCTTCTTATTAAATGAAAAAATATAGTAAAATCTATATCACTGCTGGTTTATTTCTAATAATTCTTTTATAATATAAAAAAAATGGTGAAGTTCCGAAATAAATATAAATATCGAGATTTTTAAAAAAAATTTAAGCCTAAAGAATTACAAATGGTGAAGTTCAGAAAATTTAGTTTAGAGTTCCTTTTAAAATGATTAAAATTGGCGAAGTTCATTAAAATTTAACCATGGCGGATTTTTTTTAGATTTTAAATATTAATCTTAGTAGTGAAGCGCTTCGCTAAAAAGATTAGAATTTAAAATCTAAAAAACGCACCAATAGTTAAATTTTTAGAAAATTAATGAACTTCTCCAATTATAATAATTTTAAAAAAGAACTATAAACTAAATTTCCCCCTTATCAAAATATCACGTTGCTAAAATATAGAGTTATAGAAGAATAGATGAAGATATATAAAAATAAATTATCTGAACTTCACCATTTGTAATTTTTAAAAATTTACAAAATTTCGATACTTAAATTTATTTCTGAACTTCACTATTTTGTTTTTTGATATCATATACAAAAACATAAGTCATAACCAAACTAAGATGAAATTATTATTTAAATCCTCGAAAATATTTCCTTCTTAAATTAGAGAGTTATGTAGTGATGAGGATGATGATGAAGTGATGATAATAAGTAATAAAATTAAAGGAAAACTTAAGGAAAATTGTGTCGGTTCGTTGGGAGATATTCAAGGGAGTTTAATCTTTCTCGAGCAAATAAATATTAAAGACTTACGAAAAGATAAATAGGAAATTTAACTTTCATGATAAAAGAAGGATTATACTGAGATAAAACAAAATAAATTCTATTCAAAGAAGGTCAAGTTTTAAAATGCAAACAGTTCGATTCGTTATCAGAATTGCTAAAGTACATGGTCGGGTTACGGCCAAGTCGAGCGAAAACACTGCTCTTTCTTTTAAGAAAAGTTAAGCAACATAGGGTGTATTAAGTCACTGGAACGATTAATGTTTTGGGCCGACTTCACATCAGCTGACATACACTGTAGGTTTGTAGAAACCCTTCGTTTGTATCCAAGGTGAAACTGTAAATCCTCTAAGCGAGTGCGTTCGGTCGTAATAGCTCTTACCAAATTATTTATTTATAGCTTAAATTTTAATATTATTTTCTGTTTAACTTCCAGTTTTTAGTATCAAACTTTTAGAGTTTTATAAGGAATGGTGAAAAGGTTTATATTTGAAAGGAATCTGAATAAGAGAATTGAAAGCAGCTTCACCGGCTTCATTCAAATTACTCCGGATTCTGGAGTTTATAAAGAATAGTAAATCACCAACGAGAATCGGAAATATCGATTCTTATGCATTGGACAACCTGCACGGATTCATATAATGCACAATTCACAAATCGTACATGATCACGAATCTCAGTTTATTGTCAAGTACGACCAAGACCTCATCCCCTTATCTTAACTCAATGGCCCCTTTTAATTGGCTCTCTCTACATGCAAGTAGGAAACCATATTCTCTAATGATGTCAGAAGTGCATAACAACTGCTTAAATTAAACATAACCCACGAAATTAAGGGCTTATGTTCTTTCCTTAAAGGAAAAATGTATAGACTAGAAATAAGCTGCAGTCTTTAGATAAGGAGAAATTTTAGATTTGCTTTGAGATATAATTATATTTTTCTTAACAATAATTTTCCGAAATAAGGTTACTTTCCGCACTTTATCAAATTGTAGTTTGAGAAATATTTAATGATTCTTTTTCTTCTTATGTAGAAAGGCTTATAACTTTACTAAGAAGACAAAAGGAGCAGCTTGGCTACTACTCCTTACAGAAGGAGCTTGCGCTTCGCTGGCAGACTTTCGGTCTCTGGCCTACGGCCTATCATGATTTTTTTGTCTCTCCATCTAAATTTGCTCTAATAATTTCCATGCCAAAATTTTAATAAATTTTCTGAACTTCACCACTTGTAATTCTTTTAGTTTTAAAAATTTCACAAAAATTCGATAGTTATATTTATTTCTGAACTTCACCATTTATTTTTTGATATTATAAAGGAATTATTAGAAATAACTTTGCTAAAAAATTTAGATCATAGTTAGATAAAATCCAAACTAAAAAAAATCGTATTCAAACCTTCTAAAAATCTCGTTCTTAAAATATAGGGTTATGGAGGATTAAGAAAAAATCGTTGACAAGGTTAGAGCCACTTAAGAATCCAATTGTATTCGAAGCATAAATCATCAGGAAAACAAAGAAAAGTAGGCAACCGTATATAGTAGAAAGGGCTTATGCACTTTGGCCAGCAATAGCTATTACCCTAATAAGTTTTGATTGATGTATTCATCACGATCCCACGACTATCCAAAAGAAAATAAGTGGCTCATTTTGTAATGAGGGTATTCTTTTTCTTTCAGATCAAAATATGGGTGAATTGAACCTTGACCCAAACACACTGATTATCGGTGGTGTAAAGATTCCCCGTTTAGTTCTTCTGATTACGACGCTCAGCGGGATATCACTCCTTGTCGTTAACATTGCGATCATAACATGTTATCTGAGAACGAAAAAAGAGCCTAAAAAAGGTAAGATATTTAAGGAATATCAACCGTGTCACCTGGCTAGGTTTTATTTAGAGGAAAAGAGAGCAAAGTTGAATATTAATAAAAAACCCGCAAAAATAGAAATAGAAGAAAGCGCCATTTTTATATGATAGTGATGTAAGGAAAGAAAAGAACGTAAGAAGGGAAAGAGTATAAATAAAACAGAGGCAGAGAAGGTAAGAGTTTTCTAACGAGGTTTCTACATCACAACCTAGATCATGAGATCACTACGAGCACTACTAGATGAAAATAGATAAAAAATATACAACTTATACATAAATATAAGCATGCGCAATAAGATTTACATGAATGTGCAAAAATATCTGAAATATCGTATATGAACGCATATTTTTATATTACAAAAGAGGATAACCCCTAGTTAATTTAATGCATATTAAATCGAACATTTTTTATAATTTTTCCTTGTTGAATTTTGCATCAGGAAACCTTTGTTGGTTTAAACAAATCTCGGGATTTATTGACGTCAACGAAACCAAACTATTTTAAATAAAAAAGGGAGCAAACTTTGATTTCTTATAGGGAGATTATTAATTTTGGGGAAAAATAGGATAAGTATCTAGGGATTCTCTGTCAAAATGAGTTTAAAAAGAAATTAATATATTGATTTAATTTCCTTAAAATGATCTTGTGAAACTAATATCTGAATTTCTAAATGGTACTATCTGTATTATTTTTGAGTACATTTGCGTTAGGTAAAAGACAAAAGAAAATAGTTAAAGTATATTGGAAAATAGTTTTAAATTCTAGTCATGGAACTCTGTTACCATTAAATTTGTATGAAACAACATTTTGTTTTTTCTTTATGCAAATTGGTATTTGAGGAGATGAGGGGTCATTGGGAACCCTTATGAGCGTTTTGTACCTCACTTTCTATTGTCGCTATAACCCTTTGTTCTTCTGATTGGTATTTAGAGGGGGACCACTCCTCATTATTCGAAGAAAACGAGGACTAGAAAAACTCAATTTCTTCACATTCGCCAAAAATAATCTTCAAGATGAGAGCTCCAAAATATCAATTCATTTTTTAAAAGTATGGCATCATCTCGTTCTAAATATTAACTTCTGAAACCATGATATCAAATCAGTGTATTTTTTCCCTAATCCTGGTGGTTTTGATTGCACCAGGAATGGACGGAAAGAGAAAAGTGGAGAAAAAAGAGAAAAAGAAGTCCAAAAATGAGAAATAGCGTGTAGCGAGATGAATTCACAAGATCCCTACACCACTCGACTACCCTGTAGCTTAAAAAAATCCAGGTTCAATCCGGGTTTAAAATTTCGAATGTTTACGGACATGGCGGTTACAGAACTTCACCTTTATGAACTTATGGGATTTTAAGCCATATGAACATTACATCATGAAAGAAGTCAAAGTACTATATTTGTTTGGATAAAAATGTTAATGAATAATAATATGAAAGCTGAAAAATGACAATAATAAAATAGAAGCTGAAAGTTTGTATTATCTAAAATGACCAGCAGAGGAAAATACTGTAATATTTTTAGGTCAGCTTAAGAATTTTATAAAGGAACACTAGGAGAGGATGATTAGAATATATTAGCAAGAAACGCCATTATGGGAAGTAATTATTAAATATAGCGCGTGAAATTGTATATAAATTTCTTGTAAAATGAATCCTGAGGTCGAAGAATAATGGGAATATTTGCTAGTAAACTGTTAATAAAATTCAAGAGAACTTTCTCTCGATATTAATTTGCAGGCTATCTTTTTTAACAATGCAAATTTGAATATTTTTATTTATATTTCCTTCTTTGATATCCCTGTTACAATACCTGACAAATAAATATTGGCATAAATTAAGATATAAAATATTTTTTCAAATTATTTGGGAAAATTTGAAAGTAATACTATGAATTACATAAGTTCATCTAGGTGGCAAAGATAATAAATAACATCTTTTGATCCTAAACTGGCTGTATCCATCAAATTCGACAGATCCCTTAATGATTCTGAAAGTATGTACTCCTTTGGAAATGACATCCCGTTAACATCAGACATATCGAAAGTTCATGGCCATTGGAAGGCTTTGGAAATATAGTGTTGGCATTACCAGTAAACTCAGCGAATTATGCTTTTGCGATTAAGGGGATAATATAAATGCAATATAATATTGCCACCCTTATACCATTACTGTTTGTAAACAAATATTTTCTTGCCTCCTTTAAGTTGACGGCTAAATTAACCCATAAATTCAATTTATGGAGGGGAATTAGGGTTTATAAATTGTTAATTGTCTAAAATTTACATTGAAAGGGATTTGAGTTCTACCACAATATTCTTTTATGTTACTGAGAAAATATCATAAATGCAGGGCTGCCATCCTTCTCACTAGAATGCTAAGCTACCATGAACTATTCAAGGTTTTTTTCAAATCTTTCCCTTCTCACTCTTTAACTTGAGTACAGACAGAGATCACTGTCCATAACTAAAATCTTGTTCCTGATAAGGATCAATGCAACTCTTTGTATCAATGCAACTGAAGTAGGTAGTTTGGCCCTTCGTCCGTGGGAAAAACTATTTAAGTAATTTTATCTAGGTCATCACTCATTAATCACTGGTATATGGCAAGCAGTCCCTTTGTCCGAAAAGAAATTTTATGTTCAGCATTAATGATAAATGGCGTAAGCGCCGTCACTTTTACATATTCTAAAGTCATTGATGTAACCTTTCACACTATTAGAAGTATTTAATAACTCCTCAAAGTCAGTCCCAGACACTAAGGAATCTTGAATGCAAAGATTGATATTAAATTGATCAAAAAATAAAGATTCAAAAATTATCAAATCAAAATCATTATAATTGTTAACTGTCGAGTCTGGAATTTATATAGATGATTTTTTACTTCTGACCAGTTTCGGATAACAGAGATTTTATGTTTCGGAGTCCTTCCATTCCTCGGTTGGATCCTATTACTATATTCACAAACCATCGTTTTATTTGTAGCAATCTTTTGATCTTAATAACCTTTTTAACAGATGCTCTGTATTTTTATAAGTGTACCCAAATTAATCGAGTAATTAGTTCTAAAGGAGAGAACAAAGAGAATTAAATAATTACACCTAGAATGATTGCTCTACTATTAAATATAAACCATCACTCACACAAAAACATTACACTCATGAAATTTAAGAATTTTGTAAATAAATAACGGAAAGTAATATAATGAAAAATCAAAGTAGGGAATGCATATATTCCGAGGATTTGAGGGATAAGTATAGAACTTTTCAGTTAATATTTTGAAGATACAGTAGATTACAAGGTAAGTGCGAATTTGTCCCTCCAAAATTATTTACTCGCTCTAGCTATTTACTATCATTATAATTTTTCTTATAATATTTTTTATTTCAAAAAATCTGTTCTCACAGTAAAGGCATTAGAGAAGAGAATAAATAAGTCAATTTAAATATTACCGTAAATTGGTAAAAAATGCTACGAAATAAAACGAAGGGGTTTGTATCGTAAAAAGTAGATATTTTTAAGAACCCAGTTTACTATTAATAACATAAATTTAAATCTGTGATTATGGATAACTCTTCTTTTAGTTACCTCTCCTGGTGTTCCTTAGATTTGGTCACCAAAGTTATTAATTATCCTTCTTGGACTGTGCTGAGAGTTTTATTTGTTTTACTTTCTTATTATTCACTAGGCATTTTACAATTCTCATTAATTTATCTATTTTGGGGACTTTCTTGGTGTAGGAAGTGTATTTAAAATTCGCATTTTTCTATGTTTTTATCAGACAGTGGAATATTTTGTTTCTAGGAAAGACTTTATTCCGCATTCCTTTTCCTATTTGTCATAAGTTTGTGTTGCCTCTTGTGATATGAAAATGAACAACTATTTATTAATTAAATTTTTGTCTCTGATAAAACTGAGGTGCTATTATGTATTCATTGGCTTTAGATGTTTTGGCCAAAGCCATTCCTTACCCAAAGCTCTGCCACTTTGTCATTAGATATATTTTTATAGGACAAATTCTTTTCCATTCGTATTCCTTCTCCATATATCTTTTTCTCTCCTACCCTTTTCTCCCGTTGGTGGTACTCATTTGATCGGCATTTTCTTATTTATGGAATTCAGAAAAAATAACAGGAATTTTCAATTCAACAATTCACTAAAAATCAGAGTTCGAGCCCTTTCAATCAACAACCATGACGTGATGTGGAAATTAATCAAAAACATTTGCGGTGATACGACCCAGGAAGTTAGAGAAAGGAGAGGAAATATATTATTGATTTTTTTAAAACTAGTTGAAAACGCGGGAGAAAAGTACCCACCTTTAGGCAAATAATGGAAGTTTAAAACAGAGACATATAAAAATGATGGTCGAAAAGTCAATTTCTCCGTTATATAAAGTCGTCAGCAATATTGCTGGTTGATAAAAAAGGGTAATGAATTTCTTTTGAACATTGAAAATTATCACCCGCGCTGAAAATTTGTGCACCACACTTTCATACTTTCTTTTCCGATTAAAGAGGATAGGTAAATGTCCAATAATGTAGAGAAGGGCTTAAGTAAGTTTAGACGACGGCAGAATAAAGAGAAGAAGATTTAGAAAATAAGAACTTAAGAAAAGAACCCATATAATAAAGCCTACTAAATATCCTATACGAAGCAGCTCCTGTTCCCATCCCCAAATTTAGTCGCAACTACTATTTTCGTCCATAAATCTATTCAATCTATTCCTAAATCTCTCTGAGGATCTGATATCAACTGACTACTGATCATATTCCATTCATACACACCTGATTTCTAAACAAATTTCGACCATGTCTTTCTTAAACATAAACATGTCCTGCTTAATATTATTACTACCTGTCGTATAATGTTCACTAAAAGTAAGAACCTTATTTATCTCTCTTCTATAAGGGCCTTTTACCCACTTAAACACCTCAATCAAGTCCCGCAGTTTACGCGCACGCTTAAATGGTAGTTAGTTATGAGCGAACAACATTGTGACCGCAGTAACAGATCGAGCGTGTAATAGATTCAGATGTTGTCACGAAAGACTGCTTAATGAAGTAAGCAAATCACTCCATGATAATGATCATGCTCGTGACGTAAAGGACCTAGCAGTGTTTGCTTTCTTTGTATCTGCTTATTATCTTTTGGGTCTCTCTGCATGTAGTAGTAGATGATACTTCGACTAGGGCTTATTAAGGCTATAACAAGGTAACTTAGTTCGTAGCGCACTTTATGTAATTAGTAATTGATTAATGAGAGTTCGGTTTATGGTGACCTGGTTAAAGGCCTTGTTGAGGGTTACGTAATTCGCGTCATCTTCCTTAGTACATCCGTAATGGAGTAAAGAGTGTTAAGTTAAGCTGCAAGTGATTGCTTGTTGTCTGTTTAACAGTTAGGCTTAATTTAAATTAGCCGTAGCTAACATGATTAATGTTCAGTTGAGTGTGACGCGATTAATTTTATTGCTTGTTTGTCATTTTTAATGGAGTGACTTGGGTTAGGTAATTATTGAAATAATGAAGTCTTGTATAACCGACTTCTATGAATGTCTTTTCCATATCCCTTAACCCATTGTTTGCAGGCTGTGCTTGACTTAACAGAATTCGGATTAGCTGTGTCTGGTTAATTCCTCTTTCACGCGATGAACGCCTGACATTAGGACCTTCTAAATTAGAGCGTGCGGAATGTAATGATTCTCACACATTTTCTTGCTGCTCGATGTGTTTACAATAAACTAGTAGCTATTCTACTGTTAGGGAGGAAGATGTTAATAAACCCAAACAATATAAGCATATTGTAGCTAGGGATCTATAGCTTCATTATTTTTATTATTTATGCATTTTCAGACAACAATCATCTAGAGGTGGACAGAGTAGTCAGTTAATTTATTCTAATATATGAAAGGTTAAGAAAATCGTTTTTTCTCACGCACATTTTCTTACCTCTGAGGAACAACAAACATCCAGACTGGTTTACTCATGAGCATTTAAACTTTTAAGGTGGTTTTCCAAGAAACTTGTTCAAACTCCAATTTTTATTATAAATCTTTTTATAAGCAGGTACTCCTATGCTCTCTGTCCTCACTCATTTTAAAGTTTGTTATATGGGAGATTTATACTGACTTTGCGTCAGGTTTTTATATTGCGAATTTTCAGTGACGATTTTATTGCAGAGGAGTTTGGCGTGAAGTTGGTGGAGATAGAGGAAGTGATAATGTGATGAAGATATATAGTCGCGGATCCACCTGCCAGCATTGTAGCAGGAAAGGTACACAATTTTTCCGCGGCCAGCTGCAGCATGGTTACCCAATGCATACCACGAATTTTCAGTGACGATTTTATTGCAGAGGAGTTTGGCGTGAAGTTGGTGGAGATAGAGGAAGTGATAATGTGATGAAGATATATAGCCGCGGATCCACCTGCCAGCATTGTAGCAGGAAAGGTACACAATTTTCCCGCGGCCAGCTGCAGCATGGTTACCCAATGCATACCACATCCCTCCTTTGGGGACAATTGGAGAAGAACTTTCGACCCATTTTAATATTTGTGCGATACTTTTACGCCGTAAAATATAAAAGCAGAATAATTTAGAATGTGTACAACGTTTCCTCAAAACGAGCATCTTTCATTATATAATTCATTTAATAAAACTTCATAATATGAAGATATACAAGGAAGAGGTTGTTTGTTGAATATAAAATGGTTTGGAAGACGTTGAATAAAACAAAGAAAATTTATGTTTATAATAATGATTTTAAAGACTACGTTGTGAATAAATGTTTGATTGTGACGAAGAACTTTTTAAGCTAGAATGCAATTGGGTTATTAAGCGTTTGTTTTTAGCCCTAGTATCATAAGTAGGCGGAAGTGTGAGGTAGCTAGGGATAATGGAAAAGGCTGTAAGTGAACCAGTGAGACGAATGTGTTTGATGTGTAATTGCTAATAAAAGTGAAAATTTAATAACATATAAAAATTTTGACGGGAGAACTTTTATAGGATATATTAAACCTCACTATTTTGAGATATTTAATTATTTGCTCGATTAAATTTTGACTAATTTTGGTGATATAGCAAATGTTTCATAGTTATTCCAAGAATGAAACAAAATCGTAACTAGAGTGTTATGGAGAAGGAAACATCTATCTTAGCAGCATTACAAAATTAAACACAGGACAAAGGTTTATTTAAAAAACACACATGAATAATAATATAGATTTTTTCGAACGACTTTTGTTAGCAATTTTATCTGATAAAGACTTAGATACCCCTTTCCTTTTACTATACGATCATATTTTAAATTAATATTAATCAAGTTTATTCTTAAACATATAGGGGTTTCGGTGACATTCCTTGGCAAGAGATCCTGTGCTATTATTTAAGAAAAGAATTTGGAGGCTATAGCAGTGTTAAATTGTTTATTTACTAGTTTAAAACCTTTACTGCTATGTGCCCGCGGGGTATCTTCCTCAAATTTTCAGTCATATTTTTATTCCAAATCTCATATAATATTTTAATACGTCAATAAATTAAAAGATGCTAATCTTTCAGTTTAGGTAAAGAAATGTGTTTCAGCCGTTCTTCGTACGATCTATTTCTAAATTCAGAAATGTTTCGTTGCTCGACGCTATACGCACTCCAACAGTGTAATCATCTTTTTCATATGTGGATACCAGCATTGTATCACATACTCCGAATAAGATCTTACAAGCACTTCAAATATACGGAAGAATAATATATTTCGAATTAAATGCAAAATGTCGCGTTCTGTATCATATAACAGCTCTTTGAAACTAGAGTGAATTGTTTAAAGAATTTAAGATCATTTGAGTTTAAGACACCTAAATACTTTTCAAGTTTGACTACCCCTATAATTTGAACACCATCTATTATAACCTCTCTGAGATTATGTAACCATATATGTATTATCTTACACTTATCAACGTTGAATTGTTTCTGATATTTTCTGAAAATTTTACTAGTATTTAAAACTTTTCTTGCAAGTTCTCTGACTCAGTATGTTATTTTACTCTGCTACCAACTTTTGTGTTATTAGCAAAATTGGAAATTTTACACAAAAGATTATTTCAAGATTATTTATCTATAACTTAATAATTTAATAACGGATTTTTTTCCCTTGGAATGGATGTTAGATTTCCTTTGGTATAATATATATATATATATATATATATATATATATATATATATATATATATAAAACCACAGTAATAGGACTAATTTTATATGCCACCTATTTTTAAAATGATCGTGGTGTCGTGCATCTAACCCGAATAAAAATATTGTGACTCTTTCGAAATTCCAGTTAACACATGATACAAAATTCATCCTTGGATATGGCCTGTCTTTTTCCTATAAATTTAGTGACCATTTCAAAGTCCAACATTTAGTATCAATTGAGAAATCTAAAAATAGATCCGATATCAAAAGTGATTTCATCAGTGGTTTCTTACTTGGTGCCTTAAATTCCGATCATAATTACTTAATCTGATAAAACTAATCAGGTAGTGATTTTGGATAGTGAGCAGTATTCTGCTAAATTGAACGAGTTGCTAAATCACAGGAACACGTACGAAAAACTAAATAATGACCTCTGTCAAACAAAACGAAATCGTTTAATAGCTCACCCAAAAATATTCTCAAAGGTCATTCCCATCTTATTAAACAATTCAAAGTGTACAATCCCTCGCTACCGTAAATGTATGGTTTACCGAAAACACACAAAGATGGTACTCCCAAAGACTCATAATTTCCAGCGTAGGATCCCATGCGTACAAACTCTCTCAATGGCTAGCGAAAAACCTATATAAATTAATTAGTAGCATTTCTGATGCTCACATTATCCATTCTGGTGATTTTGTGAATAAAATTAAAGAGGTTGACCTATCGAATAAGCAGTTGTTAAGTCTTGATGTCAATAGCTTTTTCACAAAAGTTCCCGTTGATGAAGCTCTGGATGTAATTATGAAAAACTTACCTTTGTCTAACCTAACATTACCCCTATCGTGTAATCAAATTGTAAATTTTTTTCGTTTGTGTGTGACGGACAATTTGTTCAGAGCTGAAGATTGTTTTTATAGGCAGAAATATGGCATGAGTATGGGTAATTCCCTTTTTCCGATATTATGCAATCTGTTTATGTAGGATTTTAAAAAACCACCTCCTTTCCCCCATTTTACCCAATCTCATAACGTGGTTCCTCTATGTAGAGGATATATCTGCCACATGGCCTATCAATGATAACAGTTTGATCCTTTCTTTGGAAAATTGAATAAGATACACCCAACTATTACATTTAGAGTAGAATGGGAACTGAACAACTCATTGCCGTTTCTGGATGTAAAAATATCTAAAATAAACGACAAAGCATAGTGTTTTGTCTACCGGAAACCAACTAATTCTAATGCCTATATTTATTATTTCTTGTGTCACATATCCTTTAAAAGGTCTTTAGTTTCTTCCATGTTCCTGAGAGCATATCACATTTGTGATTCTTGTTTCATGCGAGACGAGATTAATAAAATCATCAAAATATTCATTAAACTGCAATATCCCCTTTGGTTCATAGAAAAGTATCACTATCAGGCCAGAATCATCTATAACTCCCCAGTTAATTATAAGGAAAACATATGTGACAAATATTATATTACCTTTTCTTACTCCCCCCTGTTAATCAATTTCAAAATATTTTCACGGACCAACAACATCAATGTTACCTTTCAGTACGAGAATACGATCAGAAATGGTCTATCCAAAAAGAGATTGATCGATAAAGAACAGGCAATTTATTTTATTCCATGCAAATCATGTAATAGATTATATATCGGTGAAAGCAGCAGGTTTTTCAAGGGAATGAATGAACATAAATGCGATATGCGACGTGGTGACCTCTCCTCGAGTTTATTTCTACATATGTCCAATGAAGATCATCAAATTGATATTGATAATGATAAAATAGATTATAGGTCTCACAATTATATACATCGACACTTAATTGAATCGGCACTTATAAAATAAATTCCCAACTTTAATACTTGCGACAGCCAATTCAATACTAATATCTTAATAAGCAAGAAATTCATACTTCCGTTTCCCCAAAATGCCGACACATTCTCGCATAATACACCTTAGCGTCACTGATTTGTGTGTTTGTATATTAAGCAACTTCTGTATCTCACTTGTTCACTAGCGATTGACGATCGCGGATGTCACCGTCAAAACGTGGTTTCGCATATAAAATTAGTCCTATTACTATGGTTTAATCCCTATAGTTAAACGTACGCTACTGTACATTTTGGATGTGTATATATATATATATATATATATATATATATATATATATATATATATTTTTATTAGTGTAGATGGGTAGTAGTCTTTCTTGAATGCAAATTTTGTTGAAGACCATGGTATATTTCGCCTTGATCAATTTCATTTGACAACTTTCTATTCTTCTAACTGTCTTTTTTAGCCCATCTTGTAGATGGTAGATCACTTGTCCTATATTCATCTCTCTTTTTAATGAATGGGTTTATAAAAAACTAAACTAAATTGCTGAGCTTTCGATCATCTTCGGAGCGTCTTTTTGTATTGTTTACTCCTTTTCCGATGAAAAATGGTAGAGTCAGAATCGAACAACTTTAATGTTCGATTCCAGCTCATCGCTTGGCTATTTATGGCTGGCTTTTCTTCGATTATTAAGATGGCTTCTAAAATGTTCAGCCTAGCTTTCTTTCCATCTTTTCTTTTAATTGCGGTGTTGTCAACTAGAATATCTTTCGTTAGGTTGATGTTGTGCGCGCTCTCGATATGATATATAGGCCTTCCGCTTTGCAGATGCATGGTTAACCGTCTCGAAAGGGTGGTGGTTGTCATGAGAGTATATTTTGAGTTATTATAGTGCTTACAGTCATCATCAAGGCAGATAAACTCGTAAACTATGATGGTTGACTTGAAATTCGAGAAGTTTTGACAGCTGTTGTTTTTCATAAGGATATTGTGGCTTTGGTCGTTTTATAGTATATAATAAGTTGAATTTTTTCCATTTGATTCTTAACCTTGATATTACGGTTAACAATCTCCTTGATGCTTTTTCCAACTATTTTATAGGACGTGGACATCTGATTTCTGTAATACCGTTCGATGTTGTTTAGTGCTCCCTGATTACTTTTGGTTTCAGTAATATCTTTGAAATGCATATTTAGCAAAGGATTGGAGTTGTTTTTCAATCAGGCTGTTTGAGTAACCGTAAATGAAAAGTTCCCATGTAAAGCAGCATTTGTATTCTAGGCGGATATATGAGCAGATTACACTTATTTTGTACCTTTCAGGGCATTAACTATACGCGTAGAGGCATCTTCCCATGTCCTTACTTTTTCTATATACTTTTGTGATATACTTAGCTACCATTGATGTTTTCTATCTCAACGTCCAAAAAGGAAGTTTATTGTCCTTGCTCAATTTTTAAGTGAATTTTAACATGGAGTACTCCTTAAATTGCTGTTGATGTTTTTCAGGTGTTCTTCGTTTTGGACGTTGATCTAGATGTAGTCTACGTATCGACAATATGTGTGTAGCTTATTTTAACTGTTGTCAAATAATCTCTATTCAAGTTGGCTCATATAGTAATTGGTGAAGGTAGGCCCCAAGGGTGACCCCATATCCACTCCATCCATTTGCAGGTTTAGATTACCGTCCAGTGTCCTGAACGGAGCCTCTGATGTGCATGAACGTAACATATTCCTTAAGTTGTTTGGGTCAAGATTTAGAGTAGACACGGTATCATGGTGGTACACATTTTGTATAATGATGTCGATGGTCTGAGCGATAGGCACATTCGTAAACAATATATATATATATATATATATATATATATATATATATATATATATATATATATATATATATAAATATATACACACTGTACAGCAAATTTTGTCGACAATTTTGCGTGTAACAGTAATGAATCAAAACTTTAATTAAACTTTCTTCTAAACTGTATACATTTATAAATATCTATATATATATATATATATATATATATATATATATATATATATATATATATATATATATATACACATATATATATATATATATATATGATTCTACCAATTCCGATATATATGTAATTGTGATAAATAGATAACCCCTCTGGTTGTGCTACTTATAAAATACCATATAATATAGGTTGTCGTGGTATGACATTACATTATATCAATACCATATTATATCTATCAAGGAGGGACCAATAACTTGAAAGCGAACCGACAAAAGGGACGGAAAACCATGAGTTTAGACGGGCTGAGTAGCGAGAAAGTGCAACGAGGTCAGGTAAATTATGGACAATGGCAAAGCTCAAGGTTATTTAAAGAAGCATGTATAAAAATATAATTTTATTTACACAAAAATAATGAGAGAATTGATGGGTAAAATTACCTCAGAGAATTAACGTGCAAAATTACATCAGTAATTGAAAGAAGGAATTTTAGTTATATATCAGGCTATGAAGCTAGAACTTAAGGTATTGCCGGAAGAGACTATTCAAATGCGGGGGTTGGGGGGGATTAACTCAATTGGGTTAATAAAAGGGGAAGAGAGGTTGGCTTACGGATGTCTTCTGCACTTGAGGTGAGGCCGTTGGAGTGATGACGGTTTTCCAAAAGCAAGGGGGGGGGAGGTAACTTTCGGTCCAGGGGAGAGTATTTCGGCTACCCGAAATGAGAAGGGCTCTGACAGGAGTTGATGAAAGAAGTCAGGAAAATCACTCGGGGTGATCGTTCAGTGCAATTACCTCCTGGCTGGGGCTAATTCCAAATTCACAAAATAGTCCAGCTGTCACTTTTCTTTGTTCTAGCACTTGACTTGGAACCATGGAGAAATCTTCTGGGTTCTGCGCGAGACTTCTCAACTCTGTGTGTCTTCCGGGTAGTCGAGGGCTATTTATATCCGAGGCTCTCCCCGGAGTTGGGGGTTAGCGGGAAACAGCTCTACTCTCGAATGGCCTCGAATCTTCTTGCAGAGCTATTTTAGTCCGCATAAAGGTGAATCGTGGGGGACTCGATTGTAGGCTCCGGCTTGTGGAAGGGATGGTGGGGGGGGGGGGGGAGGCTTACCACTTTAGGCCTAGCCGGACCTTCTGCTGCACATGGAAGTTCCTTTCTGCTAAAGATCTTCCACGTGGAGGTTCCCTCACACATCTCTCAACCAAAAGATGATGCTTTACAGAGCAGTTGCTTAGGAAAGGATCATCCCAACCCGTCAAACTACGATATGTATACACACAAAAAAAACGCAAATATGAGCTTGGCGGGGAATTTACGGACATAAGCCTTAAACAGGTCTTCTTAGAGAATTTAACTGGGATAATTTTAAACAAAAGAAAAATCCCAGGAGAACACTGGCGACATCTCAGTGGAACCAAAAAAAAGGATACAATTAAATGGAGGCATAAATATGGGACAAAAAAAAACTTAACAATTTAGTGGACACCCTCCAAAAATTATAATTAGGGACATTGATGATATAATATAGATATATATATATATATATATATATATATATATATATATATATATATATATATATATATATATATATATATATATATATACAATTCACGTGGAAAACCTTCGCTCCCGCCGAAGTATTGCTGAGGTAATCCACAGGTCCTCAAAACTCGAGGACAGGGTAGGGTCCCTTTCACTGGCTGAGGATTTTGTTGCTTCCCGTAGAAAGTAGTACCAGCACCTTCGCGCCATGCTTGAATTTTCGTTCTCGTGAATTATGGTCCAATTAGGTCTCAAACCTCTCAATAAGTTCTTCTTCACGGGATACGAGACTCGTTTAGAGTAGCGCACTTCTTCTGCGCGCGGGAAAACTTATCGCTCCGGAGGGCTTGGAACTCCGAGTCGATAGGGGTTTTCAGGGAAACAGGTGCACGGGATTTCAGGGATGCCTGTGTAGGGGTAATCACGGGCTGGGCCACGGAATGGTCGTGAATTACGGGATTCTAACCAAATGAAACGGAGCAGAACCAGATTTGGGCCGCTACCACTTCGGCCCAACCGGACATATAGTCACACTCGATGTGACAACGAATTACTGGGAAACGACTGGCCCGGCCAAGGTAGTTGTGGACCACCGCAATTTATTGTGGTCGGCCCCAACAGGGGGGAGTAGGTCCTCAGACACTATAATGCAGGTGCACCCGGTGTCACGGACGAGGGTGGATACTCGGCGACCGTTCACAGTTCCGTTCTCGAACTTCAATCCACCACGGTTGTTCTCATTAAAGAGAAAGTTTACCTGATGGACCGGGTCTTTGGCGGGTGAGGGAGGTTCAGGAGACTTCTGAGGCAACGGAGGAGTATCAGGGGCGGCCCAGATTTGGTGTACTTAGTGGGACTGAGAGTTTGCGAATCGGGAGTTTTGACGACAGTTCGTGCGGTAATGGCCGGGAACTCCGCAGGTGTAGCAGACGAACGGGTTTTTTTGATACGGCACAACCGGGGGAGAAGAAACTAGAGGCTTAACGTCTCGGTGTTCTGATGGATGTAAGTTTCTTGGCTTTGAGGGACTAGGGGCTTTGGTAAATCTTGGAACCATTTTAGGAGGGGTCTTAGGGCCATAAAATTTAGTATGGGGGGCGATTGGGGAGCCTTTTTAACATCCTTCCAAGCACTCTTTGAAAGTGGCGCAACATTTATCCTTAATGAAGGCGCGAATTTCGGGAGCCACGTCAGCTAAAAACTGATCCCTAAGGAAGAAGTCAAGAAGGGACTCGTAGACCTGGGGAATCTTGGACGCATCCAGCCAAGACTAAAAGTGTTTTTGGAGGATGTACCTGTGTTGTCGAAATGTTTGGCCAGGGCAGATCCTTTCCTGGCGGAATCGAAAGCTGTAGAATTTTCCATTCATATGAACAGCGGCTAGCAATTCGGACTTTAACGTGGAATAGTCCAAAGTTGCTTCCGGGCGAAGGGATACGAAGATACCCCTTAACTTGACATTAGGAGGGGGAGTAAGCAAGCGACGCCATCATTTTCGAGATCCTATCTATTGATCTGAAATATTTTTTTAAAATAGGCCCAAAATTACCCAAATTCCTCTCCATCAATAAAAGCAGGAAGGTGGACTGAAGGAGTTTGGGGAATTTCAGCCCGGGAACCGATGGACTGAGAATCCATTTGATTTCGGTTCATTTCCAGCTCATGCTGCTAAATTTGTTCACGTTCTTCCATCTCCATTTTTTTCTTCTCCTTCTCCATTTTGTTCTTCTCCATCTCCACCTTAAGTTTGTTCTCCTCCATCTCCATTTCCATCTTCAGTTTGTCCTCCATCTCCATCTTCAGTTTGTTCTCCTCCATCTCCATCTTCAGTTTGTTCTCCTCCATCTTCAGTTTGTTCTCCTCTATCTCCATATCGATCTCCATCTTCAGTTTGTTCTTCTCCATCTCCAATTCCCTTCGCTCTGCCCGTTCGTTCCTCTCTTCTTCCTGTACGTAATTTAGCTGATCTTTGCCCGAAAGACATAATATTTCACCGTGACTCTTGAATTTTTCGAAGGATGACATTTTTAGGCAGTTAACTAAGGAAACACTGATACGCGAACGAGCTAGGACACTATCCACACGAAACGAATACTTGAATATTCGTGAAGGCCTTGATCGCAAAAAAAATTAAGATACTGCTACATACCTCTGCTGTTTCTAAGCGGGAAAAAAAATTAAAATTGTCCTACTTGAAATAGGACACCAAAGATTTTAACTCTTTTGGATTAATAACTAGGAGAGTCTCCAAAATTCGAACACAATAAAAAAAAAAAAATTACTTGGGGTCCAAAATCTAAATAGATTACGTTCCGCTGCTCTTCAAATAACTTGAACTTGCCTTCTGCCAGTACAATACAAAAATTAAATAAAAGGGATGTACGTGAATAACAAGGGAACTTCTAATGTCGAAAATAAAATGACACGGGTTCGTAAAAACACCAACACACTTGACACCAGAATTATATAATACGTATATTAATATATATATATATATGTCGCAGAAGGACATTACATTATATCAATCAGTGAGAGACCAATAACTTGAAAGTGAACCGACAAAAGGGACGGAAAACCACGAGTGCAGACGGGTTGAGGAGCGAGAGAGTGCAACAAGGTCAGGTAAATTATGGACAATGGCGAAAGCTCAAGGTTATTTAAAGAGACATGTATAAAAATATAATTTTATTGACACAAAAATAATGAGAGAATTGATGGGTAAAATTACCTACGAGAATTAACGTGCAAAATCACATCAGTAATTGAAAGGGGAAATTGTAGTTATAAATCAGGCTATGAAGTTAGAACTTAAGGTATTCCCGGAAGAGACTATTCAAATGCGGAGAAGGGGGGGGATTTACTCAATTGGGCTAATAAAAGGGAAGGAGGGGTTGGCTTACGGATGTCTTCTGCACTTGAGGTGAGGCCGTTGGAGTGATGACGGTTTTCCAAAAGCAAGGGGGTTGGGGTATCTTCCGGTCCAGGGGAGAGTATTTTGGCTACCCAAAATGAGGTGGGCTTTGACAGGAGTTGATGAAAAGAAGTCAGGAAAATCACTAGGGGCGATCGTTTAGTCGAATTACCTCCTGGCTGGGCTAATTCCAAATACACAAAATAGTCTAGCTGTCACTTTGCTTTGTTGCTAGCACTTGACTTGGAACCATGGGGAAATCTTCTGGGTTCTGTGCGAGACTTCTCAACTCTGTGTGTATTCCGGGGAGTCGAGCGTTATTTATATCCAAGGCTCTCCACGGATTTGGGGGTTAGCGGGAAACAGCTCTACTCTCGAATGGCCTCGAATCTTCTTGCAGAGCTATTTTAGCCCGCATAAAGGTGAATCGTGGGGTCTCGATTGTAGGCTACCGCTTGTGGAAGGGATGGGGGGGGGAGTAGGCTTACCACTTAAGGCCAAGCCAGACCTTCTGCTGCACATGGGAGTTTCGTTCTGCTAAAGATCTTCCACGTGGGAATCCCCTCACATAGGTATATGAATTTTAGAATGAAAACTCATACAAAACAAAGAATTAGACAAAATACATCTCTTTAAGTAAACTACTTTTTTAAATTACATGCTTATGCATTGTTGTCAATTGAATGCTAAATGTTCTAACAAAGGGTCTAAATACTTAAAAGTGCGAAATTGTCTCCCAAGCATTTCTCTCCCCTTTGGAAACATGTACTTAAACATAGACAATTATCCAGGCACTGGATTTTCTTGTAATATTGTCTCCTGTGATTAAAGTGTGAGTGATTCCAATTAATTCCCACTCTGTACTTCGAGCAAGCAGACCTAGTTTCAGTGAAAACCCAATTAATAAAAAGGCAATCTCTAAAAGAATTCACTTGGCAAGAAACCATTTAAATGCTGGGAAACGAAAAATAGGATAAGTTTATTCTATTCGGTCTCCTCACCTATTTTTATTTTATGGTCGTTGTATTTTAACTACCATACCTATTTTGATACCTAAAGAAACTGAAATTACTCTTGAGCTAATTTACATGCAAAATAACACTCCCAAAATAACAATTCCCAAGGAAACAATTGAAAACTAATTCGAAAAATGAAGTAAAAGGTAAAAGAAAATACTGGCAAGGAATACTGCTACACTTAACTTCATGAACACAAAAAAATAAAGGAAATAAAACAATTCCTAGAGATATAACCGTAAGTAATCCAGAATAAATGCCGTAATTAAAATACAATAAAAAGAGACGGCTAGTATACACTGCCGTTATTTTTCCATTAGTTCCTGAAAATTTCGCGGAAAATGAATAAAAATAACGAGTGACTGCAATTATTAGGAACAAAACAATGATAAAATAATGATCGATCAAGCTATTAAAGCATATTAAATATATCAAGTGTTTCAAAGCTGATATATATACTTTTTTTATAAGTTAAAAAATTTGGGGGGTTGGTTATTTTTCAGTTTTGAAGGTTAATTGGAAAAATGTTTTATCCAGGAAACTTCAATTGCTTTGAAAACTTCCTTTTACCGGCGAAATGAAGAAAATGATACCGAAAAAGATATTGAATCAAGACAAAAATAGGACTAAAGAAATTAAAGAAGCCACAAATAACAATTTGCGCCCTTCTTCCCTCATTTCTCCTACAGTCTTCATACACATCATTTATTCGTTTACCTATTTGTCAACCTTGAGATTTGCTAACGCCTTAATAATAAGCATTGCAAGAGTTTATGTGTTAGGAAGAATTTTACTTGTAAATAAAGGTGCTTAGTTTGAATAGTAAATGTATATCATAAACCAGTTAATCTTAACCTTAAATTATATTTTAAATGCAAGAATAATTTTCTAAACATGCTACCTACTCAATTTGGTTGTAACTTGTATGCCCACATATAAACTGATCCATTTTATTTCTAGATTCATGTATGAAGTGTTTTGGGACAGATTCATTGGACGCCTCGGAGGTGAAGTCTTTGTCGAGCGATGTTTACTTCCCTACCAAAAAAGACAACATGATTACTCATGTAAATAGTTCAAGTTCACTTAATGAGACACCAGAACAGGTATGGTTTTATTCTTATCTGATGGTATCCCTTTCACCCTCAATGCCCTGAGAACGAATTAAGGCTATGTAGTAACTCTTTCACACATCTCAGTTCCTCTATCTCCACTATTTTCGGTATGGATTGCTGCTTAACAAATTTCTATGGGAGATTTATTCGTTGAGGTTGTTTTCATTTTAATTAAAAATTGACATATTTTGTATCAAGTTCAAATCTTTTAATATATTTTATTAAATATACATAGATTAATTTAACTTTTTGGTTTTAAGCTTACGGAACCAATGTTTCATCAACGCCGATTATCTCTGAGCGACCTAAGCAGCGTCAGCTCAGCTTCTCTCAAACAATCACTTAAAGGCTCTCTTCGAATCAATGAATCGCCAATTCTTCAGGGTAGAAAAGCAGCAGTTGATTCAGAGGAAAAATCTTATAATAAAATTCCCTTCGCTTTTGCTGAAATGAATTTATTTGAAGAGAAACCCCTCATTCCCGATGCAGAAAGTAAACTTGAAGCAAATAAATCTCCCTCCCATCATATAATTCAATCGTCATTTACAGCAAGCACAATCTATCCGCCCAAATCATTCACTGAATCAAGCTCTATGCAGCAGACATGCATGGAGTCCCAAGGTACTCACTACCCTTTAATATTTCCCAAAGATCGGATTTTTCCCGATAACAAGCTTAGTCCAAATATATCTTTATTATCTCCTTACACGAAGGGGAGAAATAATTACGCTCTGCCATATCTACATCAGCAAAGAGAGACCCTTACACTCCCAGATCGTCTGAATCCTTACGCTGAGCAGCTAACTACGAAACCAAAATATACTACCCTGAATTTAGCTTCTTTATGCGAGATAGGTCAACCAAGCTGCGATCATCGTTGTTATAATTCACGAGTTTGTCCCGGTAAGAAATTTAAACAAGTATAATTAAAGTAATTTCAATTGCATCCATTAAAGAGGATGAGAAGGTAAAAAAAGGGCTAAAAAGATTTAAGAAACAACTTCTCTCCTGAAGTGACTTGAACCTGTATTGCCTCAGACTAAGTATAAACTCATTCTTTACTAACTCATCTAGATAGATAAATTCAACATAACAAGACGAGTTTGAGCTGTTTTGTTTCTTAAACCATTAGACATCAAACCACGGCTAATAAATTAATGTCTCTTTGTACTTCTATACCAAAGAAAACAGGGGACATTTTAGAGTCTTCTTGTTCCTCGAACTTTGCTTAAAAGGGTTTTCCCCGTTTTTCGCCTTCAGAAATCTTATTAATTATTCTATATTTATTTTATTATTGGTGGTTTGAGAAGTTGGCTCAATAGATTGACTTTTTTATAACTAAGGAAGAGTGTCATATAAATAAATATCAAGAGCTAGAATGATGCAACGAACACCTAGAAGATTGCAGGCCTTTTTGGCCACTATGTCCGTAGGAAAAGCTGAAACCATATATCGTACAAATATTTTTACTTCCTTTTTGTTCAAACTATTAATTACAATGCTTTCCTTTCAAACTTTTTACACCACAAGCCTTCATTGGTGTTTACTTTAATTT
Organism: Ceratothoa steindachneri; assembly: GCA_963969495.1. Taxonomy (NCBI): domain Eukaryota; kingdom Metazoa; phylum Arthropoda; class Malacostraca; order Isopoda; family Cymothoidae; genus Ceratothoa; species Ceratothoa steindachneri. The sequence goes on along the minus strand of OZ018324.1, from coordinate 65,368,681 downwards.
TAAAAAGTGATAGATTGATTTTATTTATCTGTTGAAGTGATTGAAGTGATAGGGTTTGTTGCAAATCGACGCCCGTTTGTGTTTCATCTGACCAAGATACATTTTCTCTTTTAAGCTCTTATAAAATTTACAGTAAAAGATGGTATTTAATATATCTATGCAATTTACTTCTTTCTAGAGTGTGCTTGCAAATGCCCCCTTGCAAAGAATGCCGAAATCTACGAAACTTTAAAACAACGAAGAAATATATCACTCTACACTTCAAGCCTTCCACGCTATTTCAAACCCTCTTTGGCTCCTCCGAACCATTATAACCTCAATTATTATTGTGAAGACTGTTGCTGTCAAGGGGTTGGAATGAAGCCAGCTTATTCATCGCTGGAGCTTTGCAACCTTAATAATGCCAAGTTGCCAAGACCCCAATATACTTCCAGACCCTTCTATTTGAGATCCCATTCATTAGATCAACCCTATCCTTATTCTCATAAAGAAATCACTAGGGAAGACAGAATTCAACGGTTTAACGTAACTGCTCCCTTTGAAGACATGGATTCAACTGGAGGACGATCCCACACAAACACAGTTAGAGATCCCTTGAGTTATAGTGAAAATTTCAAGTCTGATCCCTTCGTCTCAGGCAACACCGTTCTTGAAAGCGAAGTGAATATCTCCAAACCCCTTTCTAATGCTTCCCACCCGAGAACTAAATCTCAGCCACGCGTTACATTTGTGTTGTCAGAAAATTCTGACGAGGGAGAGTCTGGAGAGCGAAACTCTCCCCAAAATATTGATGGGGAATTAGTAGAACCTTTGGATACCCAATGGAACGTGAACGGGAAAGCGAAGTCGTTTTCCGATGAAGAAGAAACAACCATGAGTTCTTCGGAGTCTACCTCATCGACGATCGAGCAAAAATTTCAGTCGTATTTTCGTCACAACTCCTTAACACGAGGTGAAAAACGATTTAAGCGGACCAAAAATTGAATTAATTCAATACTATGTAATTTATTGTAGGTCTTTTAAATTTTTACAGTAAAAATACTTAGTTTATATACCTAGTTATATACCAAATGAATGAAAAGTCGAAAAGTGTTGGTGTAAATGGCAATATTGTCTAATAAAATAATAGTAATAATTGAAAGAAAAAAATTAATTTTTAGTAACATTCGTTGGCAATAACTTGAAACAGAACCATTAAAACATAAGTGCACAATTTTTTTAAAAAAATAGTGACAACTTTCAATAGCCCTAAAATAAGCTGGACATATTTTATCAATTTTATATTCATTTTGTGATAAAGCTAATTCTCTCTACAGATGAGTAATGTTCGATTGTTTTAGTAGTTTTTTTATTTTAGTCAGAAATAATACAAAGAGGATTTTAAATTTGATAATGTCCTTATGGGACATCATCATTTGTATTTTTATCTTCATTTTTATGTCACTAAATTTTTCCCTCAAAGCCATTTAAAATTTTGCTTAAGATTTATTAATATAAGAGTTGTGAAAATCTTATGTCGAGGAGAGTTATTCTCGTAAGTCTCAAATGTCAATTTTTCCTTTATCCTGGGCATAGATCATTTGTAGTTTTTTATCTATTTAGTAATATCTTTTATTAGATCTTTTTATTAGTATATTTTGCCATAACGCACGAAGGACCCGATTATGTGGGGAAGAATACCGAGCAATACATATTTTGCGTTCTTTTGAAGCCGGATGACATCAAGGCTTTGGAAAAATTCCTTCACTTCTCGATGTTCCAAAACCTCTCAATGAGGAGCAGATGAATTAGAGCAAATTTGAAGGGTCACTCCTCTGCTTGAATGTACAGTGAATGTGTCAGTTGAAATCCATATCATAATGAAATGTGCCTTCCTGCATAGCTTGTTAGGGATCTGCCTTTTGAAATTTATACCCGAAAGTTTATACCTTTGGAAGATGAAACGCTCTGGCGCATATGTTTACTTAGGAGTCTTTCTAGATTCATGCCCCTATCAAGTGAAAGTTGGTTAATTAGCTCAACTTGTAATTATCATTCATATGAACTCTTAAATGTACGATTATTTCTATTTATCTTCTTATCTAGAAATGAATTTGTAATTAGGGGTAAGAGAATAATTATTTTATTTCATTTCTAAGAGCATTATGAATAAAAAGGAAATTTTAGGTCTGTACTTAACTAATTATACTCCACTGCAGTTAGGTGAATACTAATCAGCATTTTATTGTTTTACTTAACTTACTTCTTAAAAAAGATAGATTTACTCTTAAGAAAATGTTGCATAGATAAAGATATAATTCGTTGTTTCCTATTTCAAGATTATCAACCATATGAATCGATGGTCTTGCTCTTCACCTCCGTTTGCTCTTTCTTTATTAATAAAATTATTCATTCTTATCAGATGAAAATTACGGAAAATAAAATTGTCAAAAGAAGAGCGTTTTCAATTTTCTAATCATCAATGCAGTAAATGAACATTGAAAACAGAACACAGTCATAGGAGAAATAGAATGAAAAATAATGGAAAATGAAAATAACGCAACACCAGCATATCCATTCCTTATGGATTGCTGTAGTGAACGTATATTCAACCCTTTCAAGATATTTATCTACAGACATGCAAGCATAAGATATGATCATCAACTGATTCATTCATAATTAGGAGAGTTAGCAAAGAATGAAGATGGTTCGAAGAGGGAAGACGATGCGAGGAACGGAAGTGACATAAATCATGCCGAAATACTCCTTAACCAAGAGCCGCTACATTTCAATACAGAATGAGGTGCAAGGCCTTCACGAGGAGCTCACGATTTCAAACCCATTTGAATATTAGTAAGGAGAAGAATACTTATTTAATCAAACGTGGACAATTTTATTGTTTTGGCAAATAAAGATCAACAAACATATTGATAGAAAAGAAAAGAATGATCAGAATTAGTGAAAGCAATCTATGCTGAAAAGAACCGCAATATTAAACTTAGTTGTGTCTAAGAACTGATGGATAAAGGGGGCAAACAAACCCCTTGGGATGCAAATTGAACAGAAAATATACGGAATTCTTCGTACAATTTTATCCTCCTTCTAGGCACATCAAACAGCCTAATTAAAATTAGTTTTATCTATTTTTCTTAGGTTTTAGGTAGAAAAAATCGATTTTAAACAGAGTCTGCTGACCAAAGTCCCGAGCCCTCACTTACTCTGATTTACGACTTTACGACATTTAAAACTTGCAATAATAACCTTGCTACCCTTTGGAAAACTTTGAAAATTATATCATTAGGAAGGGAAGGAAAAACAATTTAAGGGTTTAAAATTTCGTTAGAATCGGCCGAATAGTTATGATATTTTTGCCAAACCAAAATAATTTCTTGGCTAACCTTAGGATGACCTTGGAAATAATTAAATCATTCATAAGAAATTGTAAAATAACATGAAGGTTTCAAATATCGTTGGGATCAGCCGAAAACAAAAAAATTGCCTAAGGAGGAGCAACGAACCGACCGACCGGCAGTGTGAGCGATAGAGTCACACGTGCCTAAAACTTCATATTTTCCGGGGACTTGAGAACAAAGAAGACAATAAAAGTATTGTTGAAATTGATCAAGTATAACTGAAACTGTTCTAAATCTATCAAAAAATACGTCATTTCTTTAGAGAAGACGAACAGGTGCCACTTTCATTGTGGAATTCCCGATTCCCGATTCAGAAAAAAAAGGTGAAAGGAGACAAATGTTAAATCCATTGTTTAGAAAAAAACAGGGTTTAAAAACGAATCTTACAAAAGTGAAAAAAAATGAAATACCATATACCATGTTTAAGATAGGTGATGTTTGTACATGGAGGGGAGGGGGTTAGACGATTGCATGCTAGTACTATGTATCAGGGCTAATTTATATAGATTTTGGTGTCGGGATTGCAAACGTGCCTCGAAGCACCCTCCGATCAGAGGCACGCTCTTCCTCATCTAATTTTATTGTATTTGTCATATGATTTTACTTAAAGGGAAGTAAACGCAGGAATTGGCAATAACTATTTGGAAAACATGTTCACAAAGAAGGGAGTGTAGTAAACAAGGTCTGCTGACCAAAAAGTCCCTTACTAGCCTTGGAGGACCTTTGTGATTATATCATTCAAAGGGGAATGTAAAACAACATTAGTGTTTCAAATTTTGTTAGCTTTGGCTGAATAGTTTTAATGTTATTACCAAAACAACAATAAAGCAAAATGGCGACCGACCAACATAGTGAAATATAGATTAGACCGCGACTAAACTCGCACACCAATAAAAAGTTAAAAATAATGAACTTAAATGCTCAGGCAAGATAAAAGAGATCATTTGCAGTACTTGCGATCAATTGTGTGTCCTTAACTGTAATGAATATGCCAACGTTGCGCAAACAAACCAGTGAGTTTTTCTTGAAAATATAGTGAAAGAGCATTTCCTAATCTATTTTGTCATCCTACAAAATAGATGGGAAAATACTCACTTTCGGTTGACAGACCTCTGCAAGACCTGCTCATACAGACCAGAAGAATGGATTCTAGTCATAGATTTGGCAAATAATACTTTATAATCCGATTTTCTGCACAATGGCAACCATATCTCGTTGGTTCCTAGCCCAAATATTAATGGAATGACTGAAAGTTACGACAACATGAAAACTATCCCTGCTGCCATCAGATATGAACCTCACAAATAGGATATGATCAGGTTTGAAAGTCTTTAGCCTATTCCTCGATCCTTAAACTGGTTATAAAAAGCATATGTATTTCCTCTTCTTATGGATTAATAGAACGAATGAAAATGACTACATGAAAAGTGAATGACCACCAAAACCTAAAGATAACCCAGGTAGATTTAATTGCATTCACAAGCAGCTAGTCGATAGAGAGAAGGTATTCCTACCACCACTACATCTGAAACTATGCCTTTTATAGAATTTTATCAAGTCAATGACACCAAGCAAATCCCCATTTTCAATACATGACAGCGTAATTCAAACTCTTGTAACTGGGCAAAAGTGAAAACAAGTTCTAATAAATGGACTTGAAGTTCACTCACTCATTGACCATGGGTAATGCTTACAAGCCATAAATCACACTGATATGAATAATTGGCTTGAATTCATTGATGGCGTACGTAACTTCGTGGTCAATCACCGTGCAGACAAAAACGAAGACATCTTGCACCGCCTTTTTTTTAGGGTTACCAAACTCTTGGGATTAGGATGTACCTGAAGTTACATATGCGGAATTCATTCACTCGTAGCTGGACTTCTTTTCAACAAAACCTCGGAGATATGCGCGTTGAAAACGGAGAAAGATTTCACCAAGTGATTGCAAAGATGAAGTCAGGTTACTGAGGCCGCTTTAGTCTCAATATGATGTATGATTACTGATGGAAGCTAACGCATGAAATACCATTAAATTAGATTGAGTTAGATGTCAAATATAGTAAATTTATTTGGGAGATGTTTTGTCGAAAATAAAGGTTTTTTACAAATTGAATGTTTATTTTTCACATTTTTCTGAGTAAAAACTTTGACAATGATAATTAAATCTATAAACTGAATGTGATGAAGAAAAACTAATGTGATATTTAAAATTAGCACTTTTATATTAGTCAATAAAATCTCAAATTATTTCATATTCAAATCTAATGTTGAGCAGTGTTATCAGTGGCAAATATTTGTAAAGGTTATAGGTAATTACTATTTAGCGTAGAAGGTTTAGTTTTAGATGATAATTTGGCATCTATTCTCACAGGAACAAACCAGCAACCGTTGACACTCTTACCCAATAAACTTTCTTCATTCATCTGAAACAATTTCCCAGAGTTCTTCAACTATTTTCTGATACCACATTTTAAACTTCTCCCACGAATGCCTTCCAATTGATTTCGGTGGTATTCAGGTCATGAATCTTTGCAAGCTAGTTCATAATCGTGATATGCTCGTATTCTAGGAAAGTCTTTGCTGCAATTGCCAGACAATCTTTTGTCTTCTCTGCCAAGGATGAACTTACTATCATCTGATTCGAAAAACTGAACTTAGACTAGTCACTGAAATGGACTTGGATTCATAGATCATCAGCCCATAAACTTGATATGTGACAAGTGTAATTATATGTTATATATATATATATATATATATATATATATATATATATATATATATATATATATATTTGGGCTTCCCCAGTTGAGCTTTTAATTTAGTTTGCAGGATGAAGGAACGGACGTATAACGGGAAGTTCATTTCGTTTACATGATATGTACAACGTTTTGGGTATAGGTTACACCCATCTTCAGTACTGAAAAGTTACAAAGTTCGTATAAAGACTAGTATTATTATACGTTGGAATTTAAACATTAAAAGTTATGGATGTAATAGATTAATCGGACAGTTAATATGGCGTGTGGGGGATGCAGGGTTATACAGGTTACTGGGTTGCTATTTAAATGGTTGAGAATTTAATTAATAAATAAAATTTAACTATATTAATTGAATAAATAACACTGGATACATTTTCCATAAAATGTATCTGTGTTTTTTTCTATAATTAATATAATGTGTGTAGAGGTGGGAACGGCAAGCATTCGACTGCGCTATGCTTTTTCTCCTGTTACATGTTAGGACTTTCCCAAAATAGTACCTCTACGGTATGATCAGCCATGTCTTTTGAGATACTACCATTCATTGTGATCCCTCCCCCTCCTCTCTCTCTCTTTCTCCCTCTGTCTCCTCATTCTCTTTCTCTCTCTCTCTCTCTCTCTCTCTCTCTCTCTCTCCCTCTCTCTTTCTCCCTCTGTCTCCTCATTCTCTCTCTCTCTCTTTCTCCCTCTGTCTCCTCATTCTCTCTCTCTCTCTTTCTCCCTCTGTATCCTCATTCTCCCTCTGTCTCCTCATTCTTTCTCTCTCTCTTTCTCCCTCTGTATCCTCATTCTCTCTCTCTCTCTCCTCCTTTTTCTCTCTATCGTTCTCCGTCCCAAATATTAACCTTAGACTGCATTTTGAGATGAACGATATGGCAAATACAAATCAAAATTGTTCACATTGGAAAATAAGCGCTTCAACTCTGAAGGCTGTTGCCCTAAATTAATTGAGTTTTAAAATTGCAAAAACATTGAATAGCATACCTCAAAGTAGAGGCGGGAGCACATCTGGTAATATGATTTAAAACCGTAGCATGAGCATATAATAGTAAGCAACGCATCGTAGGAGGAACATATTAAAACGTCCTATATCAAAGGAAGTTGATGAAAATTGGAGGTACGATAAATAAGAAAATTGTCAGCGACAGCTCCCAATATGGCGTTTGTACGAATGACATTTTCAATTTTATTTTCTGTCCTTCCTTTAAGTATATTCATTTCCTTGTAGCAGGCGGAACCTTCAGTAGAAAATAGTGCTGTCGTACCCCACCCCCTCTTTGTAGGATTAAATGCTTGTCTTTGATGTAAAAGGGAACAAGCATGGCTCCAAGGGACTGTAGGGGTGCGAAAATGTATGAGAGAAATTCTTTCCAACTCGATAATAAAATGGCCGAAAAACTTTCCAACAATTAGACGGACTAGCCAGTCGAGTGTCTAGAGTAATCGGCATTCAAATCCAGAGGTACCGCGTTCGAAACGGTACCTCTCAAGAAAGAAAACGAAGATTAAGGACCAACCCAACCAGAATACGGAAGCCAAGGAAATTGGAAAGAAAACGTTTGAAGGGCCAACTTAAAAAAAAAGGAAATTCAGTCAAGAAGAAGAAAAGTTCAAGGAACACAACCTGCATCAAGAAAATCAAATGAAGAGCAAGAATAATATTAATAAATAGATAAAATTATAATAAGGATATGCCCTCCCCCATAGGACTACATGTAGCTAACTGTGTACCGTAGTTACATTCCTAAAATAAAATAATAATAAAAGAAAATGCGTTTTACTAACAGCACAGTTGACATTTCCACCTTGGCTATGTAAAATATAGGTAAATGGAGCTGACATTGAGCGGATCCTCCGGTTTTTGCTTATCCTTGTTCTGTAGTTCTACAGTTCTCTCTCTCTCTGTAGTTATGTAGCTCTCTCTCTCTCTCTCTCTCTCTCTCTTTCACTCCATTCAAAATCACCACTCAGTGAGTAGAAATAATGAATTCTATAAGCTAGTAAATGAATTTTATAAAGAACATCGTGCATTTCCATAACTGAGGCTCTTTCCAAGTTAATGATGAACCTTGCATTCAACTAACAATCGCAAATTAAGAAAACGAGTTCAGCAAACACCAACTCAAACTCACTGATTCCAAATTATTTGCCAACTACTTAAATAGCCTCAAGTACCTTCGCTGCCCACAGCAACACAAAGAGAGAGGAAAAGATTGGTGAATATATCATATACAATGAAACTACACTGAGATCTGTTTCTTCCTTTTCTTCTATTGCATCTGGGCTCAAAATTCCACTAACCCTAGGAACATAGCTTTCAAATGTCATGAGAAAAACTACCAATGCCACACTTGTCAAATCATAATATCAAACTTTATCAACGTGCTCCCAACTTCATTACTTGCACCACCCAAAGTTAACTGATGTCCCTTTTCTTCGCGAGTGTTGTCATCTTTCGCATCATAGCAATTTCGAAGGCCTTTCTCACAACCAAACGATTAGCAGCTTGAGTTTGACCTGAAAGAGGTCGATCTTTGGGATCTTTCCTTTTCTTTATCCTCTCCGCGATTCTGTAGACGGTCCCTTGGCTGACAATAGAGCGGCTTGGCGATGTCGGACTTGTTTTGGCATGCACGAAAGGGAGCAAAGATCTCGATTGTTTTCACATAAATCAAAAGTAGAACTTACAACTTTCAGTTTGCTTGACGGAACTTTTCCTATCACACACCAAACCCTTTGAAAGATAAAAAAATTGGCTATAACAGAACGTTTAAAAATCCTCCATATTTCTCTATCTGAAGATATTTATGATTGCTATTTGAGCTCACCCTGTATATTTTCCCCCTACCCTTAACGCAATGCCTATATATTAGTTTGCTGAAAGTCAAGAGTACCCATGGTTAAAATGTGCACCCAATGGTCGAACAAACTTTCCGACAATCGGAAGATGTACACTCCAGAAGACTTTCGAACTTGCACCTGGGTTTGGTAGATACAAAGATGGCCTCAGACTTAAGTTATCAATTTTACGTTCCTTACTCGGTAAAAATTAGGAGACAAACTCTTTCCTGGGTGAAGCGTCCACAAATGTAATAAAACGGTTGGGATCGTTTGCGCAATTACGGCATTGCGACTTTCACCCTGTGTCAGAGTGAGCGAACATTTCTTTAAGGAGAGAAATGGAAAGATACAATTAATCAATCTACAATCCAAAATGAAATATATAAAAATATACGCAAATTTAATTGATGAAACAAAAGAAAAAATGTATGTCATATTCTGTGAGCTACATACACCGATATGCTGGTTCTAAAAACCCGGAGTCGATACGTCTTTACTTATAAAGTTTCCGTGTATAGAACCTTCGACTACCGTAGAATAAGACCATTTCATCTCACAGCCATCTTTGTTGACAAGTGTATTTTTCAACTTCTTTGACTTTGAGTTTAATCATGCATTTTCAAAATCATTGTTTGTCATCAGTTTTAATTTGAAAATTTTGAGGTAATTTATAGAACCAGAAAAAGAGTCAAATAATTCAAAGGTCATTAAGTAAATGAGAATCATTGAGTTCATCCTTGAAAATCGGACTACTCAGAAGCAACACGATTATATATTTATATGTATATATATAACTGAATCACGAAAATATGGAACGCGATGAATATATAAATAAAGTCAACAGACACGAAGGTAAATGAAACACGGGAGGTTTGCGAGGCCTTTCGACTAATCATCCTTTATATATATATATATATATATATATATATATATATATATATATATATATATATATATATATCGGGTTAGGGAACTTTTGTCTAAAAGAAATTTGTTCTATACGAACTTTCGTCAAAAAGGACTTCCCGGATATGACAGCTAGGTGTTTTATATAAAAATAATAGTATTATCTAAAACTTATTCCATTTTAATAAAATTAACAAAGTTTCTTTATTTAAAAAAGAAACATTCACAATGAAACCAGGTTATAAGCAATGCTCCAAAGGTAATTTTCCATAGAACGATTGCTGTAATCTGTCACAATATTCATGATTCGTCTCTATTTTTATCTTGCATTGGAGTTTTTCTTCCTTGTGATACTCCTATATCAAGCTGCAAAATTCTTGCTCTAATTAAATTTTCTTTTTGCTTCAAAGCATCAATAACATGATATATATTTGATTTGGCTCTCACTAAAACACCAAATCTTCTTTGCCACGCTTCAACAGAGTTAGTTGTACGAGGGAACCCTGTAGAGTCAATTCATAAACATTCTATTCGAGTGGAGAGAACAAAGGTTTTGCGCGCCTTCCATTTGTTCTAAACTTGCCAAAAATATAAGTTTCTTGAATATATTTAATAAAAGAAAGAGCTTCCTTAGGTACACTTCATTGCAAAATTTCAAGTCCTTTTGGTACATCAGCAAAAGGCAGAAATGCTAAAGCGTTAACCTTTCTGAAAAATAGGGAAAATTACTCATCATTATTATAAAAGCTAGAAAGACCCAACATTTGAAGATTTCTCCAAGTAGTTTAGCACAATTAAAAGAAACAGAAATGTATGGTGATTTTACTAAGAACCCACAAAAAAGCATTTCGCGTAGCTATTTCAAAATCAACACCTCTATCTGATACATCAATTTTCAAATCATAACATTCAACAAAATCAACCATGGCTGACAACATTCTAAAGTAAATTTCTTCTCCCTTGTTTGGTAATAAAATAAAAATAAGAGGGTAAATTCCCCAATAGATTTAAGCATGAATAGTATAGATTAGCTGAGAAATTCTAGGACATGTTTCAATCGTTCCATCAGCATACAAATGTTTAGCGGAAGCTGGTATTCGTAAAGCGGAAAGTGCTGCAAAAATTAGAAATCGTTCCTCATCATCTTTTCTGCAATCATGAATTGCCAGTTTTCACCTTGAATAGTCGTGATAAATCTAGCTTGTAGGTTCACATTATTCAATGTTGTAGGAAGTTTAAGGAGTATTTTCTTTCTTAATTTCCTAATATTTCTGGTTATATTTGCATTTGAAGGAAGAGCACTTTACTTCTTACTTCAGAAATAATTGCACTGGAGGTTTAGACGTTGTTTTAGTGTTTTGTTGAATAGTGTTCATACCCGCATGAGTATGATCTGAACATTTAATTACTTTAGGTTGGTTTAACACAAGATGTCTAGAACACTTACGATCTTCACAACGCCAATAGCTTACACATTTTGTTGAATTTTTCTTTGTGTAATAATATCCATTATGACACAATTTATCCTTTCTTCTTTTGGTTTTCACAAAACTAACAACACAATCCATAATGGATTAAAGAGATAATTAAATTTAGAAATCAAGTATTTATGCGCGTAAACACAAGATTCAGTTGCTACGTAGGTGAGTCAAAAAGTTCTCAGACAAATGCCAGATTATTGAAATGTTCGATTTTGTACAAGTAAATACAGGGTCAAACAAGACTTTCATGTTTTCTGAACAATTCCTACAAAATTCGTCATTCAATTTGTCGAGACTCTTTGTATTAGATGTGCTTCAAAAAGGTTACTTTTTTGAACCCATAAAATGGCAAATTTTGAGATAAGAGCGAACATTAAATTCCTGACTAAACTTGATTGGAAGCCTGTTAAGATTATTGACGCTCTACAACAGGTTTATGGTGACTCTTCGCCATGTAGAGCGGTAGTTTACGACTGGATTAAGCGCTTCAAGGGGGGCAGAGAAGAAGTTGAAGATGATCCACGTGAAGGGAGACCCTCCACCTCCATTAACCCAGAAAATGTCGAGCTTGTGAGGAATCTAGTGGATAAAGATCGCCGTATTACTATTGATGAAGTTGCCAATGCATGTGAAATCTCTCATGGCTCAGCATTTGGAATTCTAACTGAAAATCTTGGCCTGAGCAAGCTTTCAGCACGTTGGGTCCCAAAAGCGTTGCGAGAAGACCAGCTGAATCATAGGGCCAACCTTTCTTTGGCTATTTTGACCAAGATTGAAGCAAACGAGGATAGTTTTTTTGAGCGCCTCGTAACGGGAGATGAAACTTGGGTGTATCAGTTTGATCCTGAAAGTAAAAATCAATCAAAAGAGTGGCACCCAAGGGGGGCAGCAGGGCCTATCAAGTTCAAGACAGAGAGGTCCGTTAAGAAGATAATGGCTACAGTTTTTTGGGATTCGGAGGGAATTATTTTAATAGACTTCTTAGAAGGACAAAAAACTGTTACATCCAGCTATTACGAAGGAGTTTTAAGGAAGCTGAAAACTTCAATAGCCAAAAAACGACGAGGAAAGCTCCACAAGCAAATCTTGTTCCACCATGACAATGCCCCTGCACATTCGTCCAAAGCTGTGAGATCTCAGCTACGGGAATTTCGATGGGAAACTCTTGCTCATCCCCCTTATAGCCCTGATTTAGCACCCTCTGACTTTTTTCTGTTTCCAAATTTAAAGGGACACCTAAAAGGAACCCGGTTTCAATCATTAGATGAAGCAAAAAAGCAGGTCATTACTTGGTGCCAGAGACAACCCCGTGAATTCTACAAAGATGGTCTTTACCGTTGGATTCATAGATTAAGAAAGTGTATAGATGTTAATGGAGCTTATGTAGAAAAATGATTACAGTATTATTACAAATAAAAATTTTATGCCATTTATCTGAGAACTTTTTGACTCCCCCTCGTATTTTGACTGAGCCTGCTACTGATGTGGACTTCGAGTGGTAATCGACAAGAAAATAATGACACTATTTATGAAAAGGTAGGTCATTGGGCGTGCTGAACTTCCGGAAAAGAATTTCGACTGACTCTGCCCTTATGCTAATTACCCACTAAGTGGTAATATTCTCATATTTGAACTCTGATCAGGAAACGGAGCAGTAGCCTCGTTTCACTAATCTATTGATGGTCATCTCATGTATCTTAAATTGACTTGAAATTTTCCTGGAACAAAGTTGGATTAAAAGCTTATTTGGAAAGACTGCTTTCTCGTGATTCCATCCCTCTTTCCCCTATAGAAAGGAAAGGAAAAGCTCTGTTTACAATTCATAAAGATGTTCAATTTAAAATAATCCACAAATCCCTCTCAGACTTTCCCATGGCAGAGCCAATAATGGGGTAGTGAGGAAGGGCCTTTAAACTGAAATTACTTTGATGAAACAGCTACTTACATGTAGACGTGTTCACACGCATTGCACTCATGTTGTACTTACATATATTTCACAATACATGTAGGTAAAGCATGTGTATAGAATACCTGATTGGGTTAATAATAATTTATAAAAAATATATAAATATTTTGGTTGCCTATTTGATTTTTGTGCATTTATTACATTTTCTACGGATTGTTTAGTAGATCTGATACTATCCATAACACAAGGTTGAAATTTCCGATATAGTGGCTAAAAATCCCCTCTCCCCCCTATTTTTTTTTAAGATATCAGTTTTTAGGATTAAATATCAATCCAAACTTTTAAAAATAAGGGTTTAAAAATGGTTTTCTACGTGTCCCTAAGTGAAAACCCTTTTTTTATTGAACATATATAAATCTTGTTTCAAACTAATGTAATTATTTAATCACCAAATGGTGAATAATGCTTAAAAAAAATATCACAAACAAATTAAATTCATTCTACAGATTACATATATGCAGAAATTTACAGCTCAAGGAACGTACTTTTTGACGAAAGTCGCTCTAGATCAAAGTTCCTTTGCACTAAAGTTCCTTTAGACCAAAGTTCCTTTAGACCAAAGTTCCTTTAGACCATAGTTCCTTTAGACCAAAGTTCTTTTAGACCAAATTTCTTTAGACAAAAGTTCAGATCAAAGGTTTTAGACGAAAGTGCCGTATCTCTATATATCATAGCGTTACTCTAAGCCATGAAACGCTCAACAACAACACCTTCATCATCCTGCCACTCCAAAACCGCCGAAGACTGCGAATAGCCGAGGCATTTCTCATCCAAATGAATAAACTAACAATTAAAGTGCAGCCTCAGGCAGAGACCATACTTCCGACAGCCTGGCGTCTTCGTGGTGACCATCACTAATAGTAACACATATTATTTGCACATAAAAACGATTAAAAGTGACCTAAATTATATTAATAATAAAAGTGACTTAAAGTAACCAAAGTAATAGATACAAAGTGAATTAAAGTGACCCAAATGCCAAATACAAAGTAAAAAAGTGAATAATAATAAATCAAATTAAGTGAATTAAAAGGAACTAAATTAAAGTGATTAATAATGATATAACTTATTTAGAGAATTAAATTAAAATGATTAATAAATTTCGAATAAATATTTTTTAAGCACTACTACGGCTAACGAAACTTTTTTAGAAACATTTATAGAATTTTCCCCCAAATGTGGCAAGTATTTCAAAAGGTTCTATCAAAAAGCCAATAGAAAATAAGCATCTAATTTTATTTATTTTCTGAGCATGTTAAACGCGTATAATCATATTGTATGTAAATGGTCTCAAGAGGAAATGATTCTTTTTTTCCATACAAAACATCGTTCTGAAACGTGGCGAGTCCATCCATGAAGCAAAAGAAGAACTCAATTCACTCAATTTAACCCCGCCCATGAAAGGTTCTCTGCCTCTAGATGTAAAGTCAATCAAGTGGCCTTAAGCAAATTCACGACGTCAATTGAATGCTGGCGGAGCAGCATATTAGCTAGACAATGTGGTGAAAGCGGTCACGAATGAGTTTTACATGGACCAAGGGTCCAAGATTGCAGCCCCATTCTCACAAAGAATGGGAGAGAGTTTCTGCGAGAACATGTTGAGGAATCTTTTTGACCCTCTTCCACACCTCTGTAAGAGGGGCCTTTCCATTAAAACACGCTTGCCCGGATGGGAGAGTAGATGGTGTGCTTTGAAATATACAGGAAGCTTGCCCTTGCTTACGAAAGTCACCGACAGTGAAATGGTTAGGACGGCAATTATAGCGAATGCAGTCATATCGCTTTTGTATGAGGGCCATATAACACCTAGCAAGGGAATGGCGTAAAAACAATCTAATATTCTAGGAATAGTAGTTCGGCACACAGTCGATGATGTTTCTGGAAAAAAACTTCAAAGCCCTCTTCTACCTCACTAAAATCTTCGATTTGAAAATGGAAATCAGATATTTCCTCAAATTCGGACTACCGCACCCTTTTCAAAGAACACGTGTGCGGGTTTTCATGCGATAGAGGCCCTCATACCTTTGTGACGGGGTGCAAAATACACATACCCCAGGATTGTTGGCAGGGGTCATGAGCCTAGCAAGGTCGTCTACAAAAATACCTAAAGTTAATCGTAAGGAGACGAGCCTCCGATGCTCCTCCCAGTTCGCTTGAAGTCCACGTCAATCCTATTAAGCGAATATGACTTCTAGGCTTAGCTCAAAGGAAAAGCGGGAGCCTTCTTTTAAGTAAAGACCGTCACGGGAATGGCTGTAAATACACTGAAGGTGCTGTCGCCTTCGAAAACTTATCTGGAGACGTTGGAATCACTATGCGAGTCTTTTCCTCCTTATGCCTTAAAACCTTTATTGAGCTGGGCTGACTTAGAGACAGAGGTCCTTCCGTTTGTGGGTCGTACTTCTCCGAGTCGCTGACTACAAACTTAGGTAGGGGCATAGGAGCCGAAGCTCCATTAGTGCCATTCTTCTTTTGTGGGAAAGCGTTAAGACTCCCCGAAGACGGCCTCATAACCACCTTCGGAGGTTTAACTTCTCTAAGCCTAACGAATCGGTTGAGGCGCATGGACAATTCTCCCAACAGCAACTGGTCAAGCAGGAATAGACTGGGTAGCCATGGTTTATCCGAGGTTGGGTGTGAACCATTTGAGGCACCAGCTCTATCAAAGGAATATGCGTGATGAGTAAAAACCGCCGGAGGGTTCCGACTCCGCGTGGTGGTTGCTGGCCTTGAGAAGACAGGAACGGTGGTGCCTTTTCTAATATGGAAACGTAGGACATCCCAGGATCATAGGCATTCAATAAGCATATTTTTACCCTAGTGAAACGAGATAAGATCCGTAGCCTAAACGGGCAAGATTTCTTTCTCCAAGGGATAACTCGAGGAGGCAATTGACATACATAACCATAGCAAATAAGAACTTATCGTATACGGCCTTGGAGTAACTTACACAAACATATGATAACCCTAATATTGCACGTTCAAAAGAGCGATTGGTAGGGCTAAAGCGGTGGCAGTATTCCCACCTCTACGGCAGTTAGCCTGTCACGATTGATATGACGAAGAGTGTAGATGAGGTTCTAGAGACCCGTCTTTGATTTCTCATCACATGCTCAACTCTTTTTTCTCCACCTCTGGTCAGTCAGCTATTCGAGATGACTTCTAGGGAGTAGTTTATGAGTTCCTTAGCAAAAATTACTCCTTCTCACAAAATTTATGGTATAGTTTGGCGAAACAATCACAGGAGAAATATCCAGTCTCTGAAAGTCAAATCATCGCCTCTTCGGAAGGGTAACCGCATTCACCAAAAGTTTCCCGTCCAAGAAATAGGGAACTTTCTTCTCTCTACTAATTAATCTAGCAAAAGCTCTAGTTTGATCAAGTATGTGGCTTTAGCCAACCTGCGGCCATCATTGAAGTCAATAACTAAATAGCGGTTGAAGCCAGTGGGTCCATAATCGCAATATAATCTATTTATGGGTGATCACTACGTAATCTAAGCTCCGCTCTGCGCACTTGTGAATTTGAATTTTGTCTGGGCCCCTTAACTGAGGTCGCCTCATGCAAGATCTCTCGGCTTAGGCCAGGTCTCCTTTGATGTCTTCGTTCCTTTCCTTTTCTCCTTTAAGGGTAAGGTCGGAGATTGAACATTCTTCTCTAATGCCCCGGGAAAGGGCTCCAATAACGAATAAAACAGACTTAGCCAGATCTTTATGCGATATGATGAACAAGATCTTGTCCTTTATATGGGCACATGGAAGAAGAGGCATATCTTTCTTTCCTTTACAATTTTTAGTGCCCCCGTGGCACCTAAGAACTGTATTGTAAAGGGACGAAATCAGGTTCAGTGTTTGGCGCCGAGCCAATGTTTGCCCCCTTGGAAAGAAATGCCAACAGGGGCGGAGTCACCTACGGCAACATCTACAAATCATTAGGGGCCTCTAACTACCTACCTCCCCCCAAATTTGTCAGGTTTTCCGACCGGCCAATCATATGACCTATAGACGGTCACTGAAGCCGGTAAGCCGACTGCCATTTTGAAGATAAGGGGAGCGGACATGAAGGCTGCCATCAATGTAGAAAATTTCGGGGGGTTTTATAGGTGCAAATCTGGCGACTGCCTACTAGGGCAATAGTAGCCGTACTCACCACAGCCGACGACTACGCTATATTAAAAAAAAAACAAATAAAAATATGTAAATAACAAATAAGAACGATAAAAAAAATCAAAAGCTAAAAACCAAACAAAAAAGAAAACAAAGAGAGAAGGTAACAAGAATGAAGCGTGCTTCAGCATTTGGACATTACCCACCTCTCCCCTGTGCAAGAACATACAACACACAACAAACAGTCAAATAAAGTGGAGGAGACCATCCTACTCCTGAAATTCATATAGTCGCAATTTATTGTGTACGAACCAGTTCCGAGTACAAGAAACAAGTAGTAGCGACCCCGCTCATCTCAGTACTGCGACAGGTAGCGTGAGCGAAGATCACCCGCAAATCACAAAAACTGAAATCTTCAACAAGAATTTGCCGAAGAGTCTTGGGTAGAACGCAGTCCTCAATAAGGCGCGGGCGAGCGCTCCATCAAATGGCAGTGCGTTTCGTGAGTGTGTCCAATTCGGAGACGACAGAAGGCAACTGAAGTCGTCACGGCTTTAGGGGGGTAGGTCCATGGGAAGAGTCAAGGCGCAATGGCATGCAACTTTAAGTTCCCTCGAAAATCTTCTATCTTTCTTGCCAAGCAGCCCAAAGACCTACGATATTCCTGCTATATAATCGGCGTGAGTAAGAGAGAAATGCTAGTTTGGTCACCCAGACCTCGTAGACTCTTTGGCGTCGTTGTCAGTGCGCTCATTGCTCGAAATTCTTACATGTCAAAGAACCTACCCAAAGGAAATCTCGACATCCACCCGGCTCGTTCTAACCGTGGCGTCACGGATATCACGAACCAAGTAATGCGGAGATTCCAGTGCCCCGAAAGCACTAAAGCCGCTTTGTGGGTTGCTATAAATGAGATAAGGTCTTCAAAACGCTTACGTGACAAAGTTTCCCGCACTGAGCAGTGTATGCAAACACCACGGTCGTGAAGACAAACGCAACTCACTGAAACATGTCGTCAAAGAGTTTCCGCCTCTGGAGGTAAATTCCTGTCGGTGCTCTTCATCGATATCACAACACCCATTAAATGCTATCCGAGCAGCATCCTGGCTAGAGAATACGGAGAAGCGGTCGCGAAGGACTCCACACGGGCACGGGGTCCGAGATTAAGGTCCCATTCTTTTGGAGAACGGGAGCTGGGCTCCTGCGAGAACTTGCCCCGAATCATTTTGTTTCAATTCCATACCGCTGCTAGACGGGTCTTCCCATTAACTGAAGACACGTTTGCGTGCTAGAAAGAGTGGTGGGTATGCTTCGAAACATACTGAAACCTAGCCCAAGCTTGACTAAATTCGACGGCAGTCAATTCGTTTGGGCGGCGCTTATAGTGCATGTAGGCATAATGCTTCTGTTTGAGGGCCACCTCACAGTCGTCGTGTAAACTGGCCAAAAACGATCCTGGTTTGGAATGGCCAGGATTTCCTTCTCAAGGATTTACGCACCACATTGCTTCGAAGAACAGAAGGGCGTCTCTCCGCAATTGACACACTTGACCACACACGATTTTGACTAATCGTTGGCAGCCTTGGAGCAACTTACAAGGACTTCTGGTAACCCCGACTTTGCACTCTTACTGGACGATTCGTATGGCCGAAGCGGTGGCAGTAGTAGCACTTCCGCGGCAGTGGCACGAACGACTTCACGCGCTAGCGATACTAACCACCACGCACCGACTCAGGGACCTTGTCACAGTTGAACGTGACGAAGAGTGTAGGGGTGGTTCTCCAGGCCCTTCTCTGTTTTCTTATCACACGTAAGAGTTTGACCACTCCATAGTCAACCAACTCTAAGGTGATATCATCTATGAGGTAGTCCACGAATTTCCTCACATAAAACAAGTGAAGCTTCCTTAAGCTGAAAAAAATGAAATAACAGTGCAATATTTGTCTCATAAATGTTTCCATGAATTTTAAAAATTTATATAATCGAGATAAATTCCATCAACAAGTGGGTCTGCTTTCAGCCAAGAGCAGATCACTCCCTGTAAAGACATTTTCAATTTCATATTTCATAAAGAGCAAAAAACTAACATACTTAATCAACTGTAGAGCCCAAAAAACTACGTTGACGATTTGACCATATATCTGCAGTAAGACATAATTAAGAGGTGCTGTCTAGTTTATTCTTCAGTCGAGCTTTTGTCACTTTCTCTTCTTCTATCATATTTCGGCTTGAGTACTCCTTGAAATGACGTCAACTGAAGAATTTAGATCTGCGTTAGTGGAATGTTTGATTATTGTGAGTGAAATTGATTTTCACAGTGAAATTAGAATATATGGTATGCATATAAAATTTTATATATAAGGGGTAGCTATATGCATATCCTATAGCTATATAGGACTAGTACATTAATTCATAAATATATTATTAGTCCTTCATATTCAGAATAACATAGTAAAATATTGACTTTCAGTATTGTTAGGAATATATAAATTATCAAGCTTTATTTCCGATGTACTTACAGCAAACAGGAAAGAATAAAGAACTAGAATAGTATACTAAGGTTCATAGCAAGCCATTTTATTCTAAATGCATTGAGGTTATGATCCTAGAAAATTTAGAAGAATTAGGTAAATTTGGTCTCGGAAAATTCGCTCTTAAAATTTAAAGAGTAACATTTTTGACGGGCGAACATGCTAGTTTTGACATAATGATATACAGGTATTGCTACTATACGGAAATTCATCAAATAACTACATATAATAAATCAATAATTGTACTAATTAATATCTTCAAATAAATGATAGCGCGCTTTAAGAATATATGCATGTTAATTCTCATAAAATTATTGCAATATATTAACCTCTGTTGTTTGTATATGTCTTTCTTTATTTAACTTCGTTATATAGCCTACGTAGTAACCAATGATCCAAAAGCTTTAGTATTCAGTCGTTTTAGAGATTAACCTGTATTACTAATACTATAATTGTAAACAAGATTTGTAACTAAGAACTCACCTTTAATTGAACTCACAAAAGCTGGCTGCTCCATAGTTTATAGGGAATGCACACCTTGTATGATAAAATCTACAATCAGCTTATTAACAACAGATTGTTTGACCTTCTTAGTATTCACTGCAAAACAGTCTGTTAATGTCTATACTATAAGACCACTGGATGAAGGACCATCGTCTAATACTGAAAATTTTTTTTTTGAATCTTTTCTTTAAGCTGTTGATAAATGTACATGATCAGATAATTGAAGTACATTTGTTTCACTTTGCCATAATTCATGTTGAATTCAATCAGCATAAACTATAAATAAAGGTGTTGCAAAAGGAAGCAGGTCTGTTTTTGCATGGTTATCCTACGCTACTTAACCTAATCGTTAGCTACTAACAATTTTGCCATTTGTTTTAAATGAGAAATAGTGAAACTTTTCAATTCAATTAAGTATCATATAATTAGCTTTACTAAATTCTTGCCTTCAAATAAATGCGTAGATTGGAAGTAGCATTGCTCGCCGCAGAGATTTTGCCATTGCATGATGTACATACACACTTAACTTTTTTTGTCAGACAATTTCACTCTAGAAATCTAACATCTAGTAAAGGATGACTATATTTACAGGATTCTGTATCTTTGGTCGAGGTAAGTCTGGGAAGACTTGCTCGGCCCAAGTGCGCATACACAAGCACGGGCAGATAGCCGATCCAAGGCCGGCAGCGATATGCTTTAGGGGCTATTAATACAAAGTGTGATTTACGGTTGCAGTTCAAAGGATATATAACTCACAAGACCCCAGAATATAATTTTAATATATATAATAAAGGGGGAAAATATATATATATATATTCAAAAAGGGTGAACAAATTACTCGATAAAGGAATATAAATGGATTGGACTATTTATGTTATGTCATCATTAAGCAGGAGGAGCAAAAATAACGTTAACTCGAACAAGAGATATTAATTACGATTGAGCAGGAAGTCAAATCAAAAGTGTATGCGGATGATGATTATCGAGGTAATCAACGGATTACAACAGAAGATCGCTTTACCTTGAAGAGCGGGAAAAATTGGAGGTAGGCGGGAAGACCAACGGCACAGGTCTTTGAGAAGATACTTCGAGGAGGCCTAACGAGGAGGACTCGTATATTGGGTTTGATTACTTCTTGTTGAAGAATGAGATTTTCTCTGCTCCAGAGAGATGTAATCTAAACTCCAGACGATTCTGAGGCTCGTCAGGGTGTCTCAGACTCAAAGGAACCGTAGTCCTGAAAGGGGTCCGAGATGAGGAGGACCGCACAGTTCTACGGGAAGAAGGTGGTTCGATAGCTTTCGTATGAACAGGGGCCAAAGCTTCATGAAGAGAGATCTGCTGGTAAGATCTTACGACAAACGGTCTTAACAGAGGGACTGGCAGCCTCTCAATCTCCTCGAGGAATGGCGGACTCCGGCTTAAATATCCAGGTGGCGGGAACGATAGATAGCTCTAGGGCCTGCCCGTCCCTAGAGCATTCTTTACGCTAGTTTATGTAAACTGACTTTGAGATAAAGAGTCGAATTAGACAGCGAAGCTTGCCTTATGATATGGGGGTAGGGTTAGTATGTCTGCCCTCGCGGGGCAAGAGCCATGCCTGGGAAACATGAGGTACGGATATTAGGCCTGCGTTTAGCGTTATGGCGGAGGAGGGGGGGAGTGAAGAGCGTCTGATAGCAAATACAGCTGGGTCAGAGGACTCAGCGCGGGACTGCTCCCTTCTCGAAGATTATACACTTCCCACGCTAAAGCGCAAGTGGTTTAAAGCGATGGGGCTGAAAGAGGTATTCTGAGGGCGCTTCGTCTCACACTGATCATTCGAGGGCATCCCCTGACATCTTCCACGACTTTATTATTGTCTAATCTCTCCATTTCACACGATTTTGAAGAAGCTGAAGTTGCTATGCAGCAGTTAAAATAACCATGAGCACTCTCACTCTACAAGCTAACACAACTGTGACCATTTGTTCACTGAATTCCAACTGATGCAAGCAATCTTCCCACAACGGCTCACGTTCTTAACAGCTATATAAACCTATTATCAGTAAAGCATTTGCAAAAGTATTTAAATACATGAGTTCAAATGTATTTACAAATACAATTTTAAATGTATAAATATATTTAAATACAGTATTCAAATATTTCCCACCTGTGTGTATTGTACAACTTAGATGCATAATATATGTTTATATTTAAGAAGTAATTGTGTATATATTAGATGTTGTTATTGACTTGCGCCTTCAATTTTTTTTGTGTAACAATATAAGTAACTATGGGACACTGAAAATGGGGCACAGTGGTACAGCGTCCCACTTTGCCCCATTGTGATATAAGGGTAGAAACTATATTATTTATACTACATTATAAGTAATTTTGACATCATTTGGTAAATATCATATACTATTGGAAGTGAAGGAAATAATTGAACATTTTGTTTTAGACTGTATTAGCCGTAAAAGAAAATTTTTACTTTGAAATTTAGTATAGAACTGAATTGATGTTAATATTATATTTTGTCGGTTGTTTTCTAACAAAGCGTACAAAGCTGCAGTTTAATTGTGTTTATATGTAGTTTTGTTTTTGTATATATTTCTGTTTACTGTTTTTATTATATTTTGCTGTATATACTGAAGTATAGTATATTTTTATTTTAGAACTGACAAGGCTTAACTTGCTGATGAGTTTGCTCATTATGTATTTATATTTTATTTATATTGTGTAGCATGAGTTAGAGAGGTGTGCAAATAATTGGTCATAGCCTGATTGACACGGAATTCTCAATAACTAATTAACTATTAGCCATTTTAGAATATTAATTTATATACTAAACTCTACATGTAATGTATTGAATATATTTTGAACTCTAAAACTATGTAATTGGCCTATTCACTTATATCATATATAATTAAGGGTTCGTGCATTATATAATACAAAATTATAATATGTAGCTAAATATTTATTATAATGTAGTCTTTAATACATAGGCCCACAATACTATAGGAAATTGATCTTTTATTTATAGGTTCAGCTGCCAGTATGGTTCGTAGTAGAAAAAGGAAGACTGAAATAGGATGTTTTACCGCAGAATCAATGAAATTATGTAGCTGTTGTTTACGAGTTAAGTAGATCAAGCTTTAGAGAAGCTGCTAATGAATATGGAGTGGTGGCTCGTAATTCATTACATAGATATGTGTAAAAGGCGCGGAAGGCCTCAGCAGGTGAAACAGTGAAGCTAATACCAAACTATGCCTGTCACAGAATATTTTTAAATAATGAGGAAGAGTCAATAAAGAACTATCTTTTCATATGTTCCAATATGACTCAAAAGTATGGCCTCTCAAGAAAATGTGGACGTGCGTTGGACTATGAGGTGGCAGTAAAGAACGGAAAAACAGTTTCAACGATATGGCATGAGAAGAAAATGGCTGGAGAGGACTTACTATGTGGGTTTATGAAGCGTTATTCTTTGTTCAGCACAATAAATCCGCAGAGCTGCAGTCTGTCAAGGTCTATTGCCTTTAACAAATATGATGTTCAAATTTTTTATACAAAGCTAAAAATGTTTATACTTGAAATCCTGCCTTAGCAGACCGTTCTCTCATCTTTAGTATAGGCAAAACATCAACCACAACCGTACAAAAGCCACGAAACCTAGTTGCAGAAAAAAGGCAGAAACAAGTCAGTCAGCTAGTGAGTGCAGAGCGAGGGCAGTTAATAACAACATGTTGCATTATTAATGCCCTTAGAAGCCACACTCCACCAGTAATGATCTTCCTACGATGTCATTTTAAGGAGAATATGATTTAAGAGGCACCTCTAGGAACTTTAGGACTACTATTCCTGGTTGTTGAATGACCAGTCAACTCTTTCTTGAAACTATGAACCACTATATTAGTCATACCTCTGCATCAAAGGAGAATCCAACATTGTTCATTTGCGATAATCATGAATCACTTCTTTTACTTTCTGTACTTGATATTGTTAAGGAAATTGGAGTGATCATTCTCACCATTCACCCTCATTGCAGTCACAAATTGCAACCTCTTCATGTTGCAGTGTTTGGACCTTTAAAACTTACTACGTTGCTGTTATGGATTTATCTCTTATAATGAAAGTAGGAACTCTACTCACTCTCTCTGATATTTTAGTATTAGTGGACATTGTCTTCAAACGCTCGATGACATGATCAAACATCACACCTGGCTTTCAAAAAGTGGAATATTTCCTTTTGATGTAAATGTTTCTGTCAATTTTGCACAAAGCAGATTAAAAGATCGACCATGTCCAAAATATGTAAGGCAAGTCATGAATCTAGAACCAAGACCATCTCATGATATTAGAATTTCATTGACCAACATTAGTAGGCATGGCTTTCTGTCTCCAGAAGAAATTAGAGGGTATAAATAAGGCTGGGAATAGGTCGGAAGAAGGCCGCAGTATGATTGCTATATACACTCCTAAAAAAGAAGCGATTACTCAGAGTAGACCTAACATGAACGTCTGTACAACCCAACAACTCACCGAAGAAGACTAGTACCAAGCCATGTCCCCGAATTAGTTTTTGAAGAGGTTGATTCATCATCTGAGGAGGAATTAATCTTGTCAAATCCTTCCTCTGACAACTTCGATGAAGAGATGGAAAGTGAAAATCAAGAGTTTCCTAAGTTAGACAGTGAAGCATAGGTAAATGATTACATTTTGGTTGAGTTTAACACAACACCCAAGAAATATTACGAGAGCCAAGTAACAAGAGAAAAAGATAATGGAGGGGACTATGAGAATGGAGAAATCAAGGTCATGTTTCTTTCCAGTGACTCCGAACACGGCTTCTATCAATCTCAAGGACATTAAGGCCATGTGGTAAAACAAAGAGGCAAAATTCATATCTTAAATTCGATTTCAATTCTGGTTTTATCAAAGTAAACTAGTTGTATCCCAGTGTGCCCCAGTTTATGGCCCAGTCTGCCCCACCCTAGGGTACAGTGAAAAATTTTTTTTATTATTTTTGGGGTGATATAGCTTTTTCATACAAGTTGTTGATTTCTTTTGTATTTGATTATTGATGGCAGATAGTGATTTTATATTCAATCACTGAGTTTTGTAATAAATATTTAAATTAAAGATCTATAAAGCTATATATATTTTTCTGTCTCACTGTGCTCTTCCTTCCCCTATCTTTCTAAAATGTACTTTCAAACCATTCCAAAGATATTCGCTACAAAGTCTTTCCAGGTATGTTTATTCTAAACCCAATTAAAAAAAAATAAATAACATATTTAAAAAAATCATACAATTTTAAAATAATATTTGTAAATAAACATATATTCGTACACTAGATTAACTGGAATGAAAGAATACCCCTTCACTCCAAGGCAATTAGCCATAAGAAAGGGATGACACTTTCCCCCCGAAATAGTTTACACAAGCTCCACTTTATCACATAAATTGTTGTTTCTAAGCCTCCATAGATTATGTAAAACTTTTTAAAACTATTTCCGATCTGATCTCATAAAGATGATATGAATCCCTCCCAGTATATCAAATTAGTTTCCCCTTCCTTTAATTCGGATTTTTCTTCCAATCTAGCACTTCAGCTATAATAATAATAATAAATCATACAATTCTTCATTACATAATACTCCTTCTTACACGTTCCCTTCATTCTTCCGTATACAAGTATCTGATAAAGTTAATGTAGGCTCAGTGTTTTTTTTTCTAAATTTCAAATGTAAATATTTAATTTCCAAACGTAATTTTTTTTTAACAAGAGTCTAGCCATACTCTCTTTTAAATTTGTCTTAAAATATCGCTCTCTCCATACCATTTTATTCACAACTTAATTTTGTTTCTTAGTTTCTTGTTTGTTTTAAACGTTAACTTAGATTATCATCTATTAATTTGTAAATTCAAGAACCAGAAGATGGCTATAATGAAAACCCCAAATGTTGTAAAAATCCAATTTATCTTTCTTACGTTTAGTCTATTCCTTTACTTTTGACTTTCGTCAAAAAGTACGTCCCTTGAGCTGTGAATTTCTGCATATATGTATTCTGCAGAATGAATTTAATTTGCCTGCCAATTTTTTTAAGCATTATCTACCATTTTGTGATTAAATAATTACATTAGTTTGAAACAAGATTTATATATGTTCAATAAAAAAGGGTTTTCCCTTAGGGAAACGTAGAAAACCATTTTTAAACCCTTATTTTTAAAAGTTTGGATTGATATTTAATCCTAAAAACTGATATCTTAAAAAAAAATAGGGAGAGAGGGGATTTTTAGCCACTATATCGGAAATTGCAACCTTGTGTTATGGATAGTATCAGATCTACTAAACAATCCGTAGAAAATGTAATAAATGAACAAAAATCAAATAGGCAGCCAAAATATTTATATATTCTTTAGAAATTATTATTAACGCAATCAGGTATTCTATACACATGCTTTACTTACATGTATTGTAAAATATATGTAAGTACAAGACGTGTGCAATGCGTGTGCACACGTGTACATGTAAGTAGCTGTTTCATCAATGTAATTTCAGTTTAAAGTCCATAAAAACCCATCCCCTTCCTCACTTCTCCATTATTGGCTTCTGCCATGGGGGAAGTCTGAGAGGGATTTGTGGATTATTTTAAATTGAAGATCTTTATGAATTGTAAACAGAGCTTTTTCTTTTCTTTCTATAAGGGGAAGGGGGATGGACTCATGAGAAAGCAGTCTTTCCAAATAAACTTTTAATCCAACTTTGTTTCGGGAAAATTTCAAGTCAATTTAAGATACATGAGATGACCATCAATAGATTAGTGAAACGAGGCTACTGCTCCGTTTCCTGATCAGAGTTCAAATATGAGAATATTACCACTCAGTCGGTAATTAGCATAAGGGCAGAGTCAGTCGAAATTTTCTTCCGGAAGTTCAGCACGCCCAATGACCTTCCTTTTCATAAATAGTGTCATTATTTTCTTGTCGATTACCACTCGAAGTCCACATCAGTAGCAGGCTCAGTCAAAATAGCAAATGAATCTTGTGTTTACGCGCATAAATAGTTGATTTCTAAATTTTCGAAATAGCAGTTTTTTAATAAATTTTTCTATATTTTTCTCAAATATTTTTTCGTTTTATTCTATTCTATTCAGACTTTCATATTTTCTCTATAATATAGTGCGTAAAATATCTTGATTAATTATTAAATAATATATAATAAAAAGGTTATATTTTACAAGTTTAAAGTAGGTAAAATACGTGTTTAGTTTTGTTTTTTCGTACGCGTCTCATATCGGTTAAGTGACGCGCCGCAGCAGTTAAGATCCAGTCATTGTGAAATCAAGCTACTGCTGCGCTGCTCCTTTGCCACCACTTGTGAAGACTTCGAAGTAACCCTTCTGTTTTTATTTTCCTGCTGTTGCGGACCCCAACGGCAGAAAGTTGCACCATTAATATTTGCATTTAGTCCTAATGGTATTCATATGATCATATCTAGAGTATTAGTTTCATAAAGTAACGATAAATCAAGCTTAAGTTCGTGAATTAGCCATATCTTTCAAGTTTCATTATGTATTCGGGCGCACCGGCTTCTTACTTGTACGCACTTGCTTGTTGTTAGATAGCATTTATTTGTTCGTTTCGTAAATTTGTTTTTAAATACTGATTTTTTTTTACGGAATTTAGCACGTACAAAAAAGTAGCCTTGTCGAAGATGAAGTTTTATTCACACCTTATATAGCGGACGAAGACGCATCCGTTACATCCAGTATGATGAGATTTCTGACTACCCAGCCCAGAACCAAGAACGCCAGTGGCGCAAAACAGAAGTCCCTGGGCTCCCAGCACAGCGACCAGGCGGCGGCGTTCAACGTCCACATCACGAAGGGCGTAGAGGACACCCTGACCCTTCCGCTCTCGACTCGAACAAGTCGGCTGCGAGCAAAGCCATAATAGAGCCAGACAGCTCCAGCCTCAGACAGGAGAGCAGTTGGGGGCAAATTGCCCTGTTCTTCAAGATCGTGGACAACAACAAGGCTACCTACACCAAGTGCTCAAAGACACTCAAAATTCAGCAATGAACAATTTTAAAACTGAAGGTGACATAAAATTTATTTTATTTAATAATTTATTGAAAGACTTTTTTTTACCAGAATTCATAATTATTTGACAAAGACAAAACTGGCTAAAAGTTATGCATTTATTTTTAGTATTTGCTATATAAATTTTAATCTATTTTTGTTTTTACTATTTTAGATACACTACCCTGGTTATTCTACGACCTCAAGGCAGCTCTTGAGGGCGCCAGCAAACGTGGCCGCGACCAGGAGGCAGGCCAGCATCGAGGAAAGCTTCAAGAAGTTCTCCCAGAAGAAGTGCCTCGACCTGTACTTTAGGTGAGTCATTTTTATTTTTCAAGTTAAAGTATCAATATATTTTTATTTTTAAGTGTTTTAATTTTAAGACTGTAAAACTCAGTTTAGACACTGAATGATTCAATAATATTAATAAATAGATGGTTTAAACTGTTAACAATTTTCTGTTTTTACTTCTTAAAGATGTTTTAACAATTTATGTTTCATACATTCATATAAAAAATGATATGATGAGTAAAAAACTCTTGTAATTTAAAATTTATTCTAAAACTTTTAGTTTTCCTTCAGGTCCTTCATTGGCTGCATGAAGCTCCCGAGCTCCGCCTCAGTCGAGCACGTCTTCAGCCATGGGTCGGACATCCTCAATCCTAAGAGGGCGGCCCTCGCTGCACCGAACTTCGAGGCCCTGATCTTCATGAAGGGCAACCTCCACCTCTTCAAGAAGGCCTACGAGGTGGGGGAGGAAGACGAGGACTAAGCTGGTGGACTTAGAGTAGAGTAGAGTGGAAAACTTAAAATATTATGAGGTATATATGGGACAAAATTGTTAGTTGACCCTATCTTTTTTATGAGAGAATATATTAGTATTACTGAGTGTATTTTGTGTAATATGTAATGTTTAGTTTAATTTTTTGTTATATTATATTTGAATTAAAATAAAATTTTTATTTTGCTCTTAAAAGCTTGGTTTCTCTTTGTATTAGTTAGAAATTGCTTATTTAGGGTTAAAAAAAATGCATTAAATTCCCTTTAGAAAGATTAAAAATCGCTTTTAAAAATATCGAATCGAATTTTGAAAATTTAATCGAATCGGATAATCGCTAATTGGACTTATATTTTTGGCACCAAATTCGGATAGTCGAATCGGACTTGACGAGCTGGCGAATCGGTAATCGCTAATTGGACTTCACTTTCTTTGAATCGAGCCCACCTCTGATATATATATATATATATATATATATATATATATATATATATATATATATATATATATATATATATATATATATATATATATATATATATATATATATATATATATATATATATATATATATATATATATATATATATATATATATATATATATATATATATATATATATATATATATATATATATATATATATATATATATATGGGTGCAGTTTGAGAAACCCGAGACAAATGATGTGGTTAGTATAAGGCAAGAAATAACGACCAAAACTGCTTTAAATTCCCGGGGGGCAGAACATCGTGCCTCTCCATCGGAGATGTATTCAAAGAACCTTTATAACATTCCCCCTTATAGGAGAGTGTCGATCGATTCTTATCGTGTCCCTTGATATGCTATCACATAGATGGAGACCTTTCTTATTGATTTCCATCTTTGTCTTTGCTAAGGTATGGCCATTCGGCGTTAATTTTTCGGGTTTTGGTCGTATTGAAATAAATTGCTCTCTACGCCGGAAAAAATTCAAATATTAAGTAATGGAGCGTGATACCACACGTCAGCGCCTTGGGACATGGACCTCCTATTCGAAGGATTATAGCAAAGACCCGTCCTGAATTGCAAAGGCTACATTTTTATAAACCAGACCAACAAAACAAACAAGACAAAATAGAAAACTATAGGAAAGTAAAAAATTAAATTAAATGACCTTGAAATCTGACTTTCTAAGGGAAACAATAGCCTTACCCTAACAGTTTATTTCATATCGTCTACTCATTACACAACAGGTTAGGTCCATGGTTTTACGAACGTATAATATACCTAACGCTATAATGATAGGGAGGGAACTAGAAGGCTCATTTTAGTATGCTTGAGTTCTTTTAGGTAAATATTACTAAGTACTGCAGGGAATGATGGTGGTTTCTAGAATGAACTTATTTCGATATAGTCTAATCATTCACGTTTAATGTTGGAATATCTGGTTTCACGAGAAAGAAGTTTCTGGCTTGCAAAGCCAACATGTTTTGCCACCCTTGTCGACTCTTCCTACATAATCATAGATCCACATCCAACAGAAGAACCGAAACAGCGAATAATAAGCTCCCTCTTTAAATTGGTGATTGCCAAGTCTGGTTCCTCGAACTAGGCCTTTTATCAAACTATTAATTTTTTATAGTTATTTTAAATATGGGACGAGAGGTTCAGTTATTTCCTTCCTTAGAAATAGGTGAGGCTGACTTAAAGTGTAGCGAAGTCAGGGTTAATTTTGCATTAAAATGAGATCAATCACAAGAATATCTCATTTTTTTCTTCGTCCTTGAGTACGAGAGATCGCTTATGGCTATCACCTTTTCTGAAAAAGATCGTACAGTATCCTATACGGAAATTACGTTACATTAAGTAGGAATTTGCTAATACCAGTTTATGTATGTCTAACATCAGGTCAGTCAGAAACTCTTTTACTTGGCCACTTATTATTTCCCTTGGGACTCAATAAGTTTGTCAACTGAGCCTCAGCAACTACTTCGAATTGAGGCTTCGTAATGGAACTATTTCACAGAACCAAGTTCCTCAATCAGCCATAGTTAAATTCTTCACTAGCCAAACATGTAAAATTACGATTGTTAAGTAAATCACCACCCTCTGGAAAGGTCTGCTTCTCTTTAGAGCAATCATCGGGGCTTTCCCTACACGCGTCACCCAAAAACATCGTTGAAAAATTGCCCACCACTGACAATATCGTCGAATTTCTATGAACCCACCTGGCTAGTAGAATTGCGCGAGTTACTTTTCAAGTGTGTTTCTATAGGAAACGTAGTCAACGAGAAGCAAATCAACAGTCAGTTTCATTACCACTCATCTGCACTTTGATGGAATAAGTAGCTATTTGCTTCTCAATTCATAAAGGCGTTTGCAATAATGCACTTTCGAAGAAAGAAACCATTGTCATGCAAATATAAAAATTTGGAGTCAAACCTAGGAACGTACGTCAGTCTCTCCTCTTCGTACCTTTTTGCAGATCTCCAGCAAGGAGAGACAAGTGCCCTGCAAATGACGCAATTCAGATGGTATCATATACAAGGACGTGTTTACTTCATTCGTAAAAGTTAGATTCAATGTATTATGTAATGATAAAGAGGGAATAAGAGTTAAGCTGCCGCGTGTCTCACTCATTAGTCTAATCTATTATATTTGACCTGATCCAAAGCGTTTGTCGTTTCTGGCGGGACTCACGATTTCTTGTGCATCGGTAGATAAACAGAGGCGAAGTTCATCATTTATAATGATGGAACAGTGTCTCAATGAGGCACCGACTATATCGCCTCAATCTCAAAAAAATGAAGTATATATATGTAGTAATTCACAACCTTAAATCGATCTTCTCTTCGAATGTAATCGGAAAAATCCTAGTATTGTCAATCGAGGGTAGTACATCAGGCAAGAGTTTCGTCGAAACAATAATGCACTCTACACCAGTGTTACGCCAAATGGTAGACACCGAAATACCATTCAACGTACCAGAGATTGACATTCTACCAGGCTTGTTGGGTTCATTTACACTATATGCCAGGCTTACTACGTTTTTGTCAACTTTGGCTTCTTTATCCATAGATTGCTTAAAACCTCCAAAGTTCTACACGTTAAACTCCTCAGCCTTAGGGAATAAAGAATACTTGGGAACGCAATTACGCTAGATGTGTCTTAGGCCATCGCAACCGAAACATTCAATTAAAGTAGATAATCTATTAGTTAGACCCCTACCTTATTTTAGAAGGGGATTTTAATTCTGGAAGTTTTCTTCGGTAATTATAAAAGGTAGATTACCTTCCTTGAGCAAGTTTCGTACCTCAGGTCCACACGAGGCTTAACTTGGTTTTTAACAAAAAAGCCTCGTAAAAATTTTCAACAACAGCTTTTAAAAAGTGATATACTCGTACATATCAAGATTAAATGCTCAAAAGGTTCTAAATTGCCTTTGGTACAAATCTGATATGCATTTAAATCCAGAAATAAGGCCTCTTTAGTTGGTAGTAATTAATTCGGAATTCGTCGGAGAAAGTGAAATAAATAGTCAAGTCCTATTCATTCTACAAAATGAATTGTCTTGCAATTGTTTCGAAACTGATATGCCGAAACATCATCGTCGTCCTCGAAAGGTGGATTGTGACCTTAGGCATCTTGAACAAAAATTCATTTAAGTGTTAATGCCGGCCAATGTTGTTTAATATGCAACTTAACCATTTAGTATCTTGTTTGCGATCTTCTTCTCTCTCTTTCTTCTCTTTCACTCTGTTATCTCTTTCTACTTGTTCTCTTTTATTTCTTATTCCTCTCTTCATATAGTTTCCTGCTTAGTTACCAATCTAGTTAAGTCACTACCTGCAAGTCCGATTGAATCTTCAAGAGATATAAGCTCGCTCAACGTATTCATTCTTTTGAATGTCAAAACGCGGTAAGTTAGGTTATATCAGAAGTAAGTGAAGTTAAACCATCTCTGGTCACTTTTGGAACAAACTGGCAAACTGTTTATTTTTAAAAAAATTGGAATAGTTATGTATAAGGGTTTCCCACCTTGAACGCAGGGCAGTTCGCATATCCTACACAGGATATCGCGTCTTTCTAGCAACAAGCCGGTAACAAATTAAGTGCCTGCTTACGCTTTCTCAAGTGAAAACTATCCTTGTCAATTACCAAAGATTCTCAGGAGCTTGCTTCTAAGGGACAGATGCTCGACGAGTGTGGTTCCTCTATTCTATCGATAATATCTCCCACCAATATTTGAGATATCTTCGGTGCCAACATTAATGTGCACAGTGCACCTGACTCCAATATGTTTGTAGAATTTACTGCGATTAACAATATCGGTTACTCAAGGCAGGAAACAACCCTACACCAGATTTAACAGGAGGCAACCCCTAATACTTCCCAAGGGCAACAAGAAAACCACATGTCGCAGTGAAACATTTAAGATACGGTTTTTAAATTAATAAGTGTCTTGTTCCTGACGAAGTAAAGTTCACGTCTTAATAACTGACTTACAATAAAATATCTATTTATACAATTAAAGAGGGATTAGTTTACTGTTCATACAATAAAGGCACTTTTTAGTATGATTTTACCGTAAATAATTTAGACATTTACGTTAAGGTATGGCGTTTTGACATTCCGCAAATGACATTCTTTATTCCTAGACGTCTTTGGACCGTGTTAGGTCATCTTCAGGAAGGAAACAGATGGAATTATTCACAAATTGCTACATTATATATAGTATTTCTACGTGAACATAAGTATTACAAAAATCAGCCAATCATGACGGGGGAAATTTTTAAGGGGAAACTAAGAGCTGCAAGAAACATAAAGTTGGAAGCTTCAGATTGTGCTAAACGCTTTGGCTGCTCTGCTTGCCGGTGCTAGTCTGCTTTTACCGCTGTGCCCACTTATCGGAATTTTTTAAAAGTTAATATCAGTGAATGTGAATTTGAGGACTCGCTTAGAGTAGTGAAAATAAAAACTGGTAAAGTGATAAAGCGTAATTACGTCCGAAATGTGGACCAATAGCTTTTTGCTTCAGGAAGGTGGAGGGTGAAATCTTCGCTCCTTTGATAAACATAATGAACGTAGCCTCATCTGGCCTACCGCAAGCCCTAATGAAGTATAAGTTAAAGTGGTATACAATTACTTGGACTTTGGCCCTTCAATTCTCTCATTCCACTCGCATCCCCGAAATACAGAAAAAAAGAAAAGGCAGGGAGCCCACTCCGCCCAATAGACCACACGGGGCTAAAGTAGAACGCGCATAAACGTCTACTTTAATCCCACACACTAGAGAACAAACACTACCCAAAATTACAGATAGACTTACAATTATACATACGAATGTCAATGTGTTGTACGGAAAAGGTTCCATCTATGGCAATATTATGCGACAGAGTAACCCTAACATAATACTTATCTCTGAACACGGACTGACCGCGCAAAGACATTTAAAATTATTTCAATACAACGTTATTAGCAAAAATCATAGTCAGCAACGGCATGACGGCTGCGCGAAAGCCGTCAAAAAAGGACTAAAATACAGGACCCTGGAGGACTTAAATAAATCCTACCTTGCCAGTGAAGTAGGGACTGCCCTTAGGAGAATGGTCGAAGCCACGGAGGACCAACCACGAAGACGCCGCTATGTGCCCATGCACAACCTCTTGCAGATATTTAGCCATAGGAAAAATTTTATTTTCAGAGGAGATTTAAATGCACGTTGCGCTTCTACAACAATGTGGGTAGGAACCTCGAACAACTACTAGACAGACAATACATGAAAAAGATTGAACCAGAATTCCCGACGCACATATCGGAGAAAGAAGCCACGAAACCCGATATAGCCCTATCTAGTATTAGGTTTCCTTACAATTACTCCATTGAACTGGGCCCCATCATTCCGAGTGACCACCAGGCTATCAAAAATACAGTAGGAGTAAATCCCATTCGGAATTGAAATCCCAGAACACAAAAGCTACAAGCAAGCGAACTGGGAAAATTATAGAAATTATCTCTTAAATTACATCCTCCACCATCTATTTGATGCTAATTTAGAAGAAATAGATAAGGAGCTGGATAAAATTACTGACTTTCTAATCAAAGCCGATCAAAATAGTATTTCCCGTATTAATTATAAAACCCTTCTAGCTCCCCCTGGACCACTCCCATGAGAGCCCTGGCTCAAGAATATAGGGATCTGTCCAATGTAGTAGCGCTGATTGGCCCCAACCACAATGCCCACAGAAGACTAAGACAAATAAAAGAGGAACTCCAGTCACTAGTTATGGACCAACAAATACTACTATGGGACGGACTAATAGAAAGACTAGACATAGAAAGAGACTCGCACACCTTCTGGCAGACGGTTAAACGTCTTATAGGAAAACCTCCATAAACAAAAATTACAATTACTCTCAACGGCCAAAATTTACTGAGATGAATAGATTGAAGAAATGTTTAGGATTTTCTGGTCTTCAATCATCAATATTACCACAGAAGAAAATGACAATTACGACCTCGAATTCGAAACTGATGTAATCCAACAGCTAAACACACAAATACACCAAACCTCTCCTAACCACTGTGTGTCGCAGGAAAGATTGATAGAGGGCTATAGCAGTAAAATAACTGCCCTAAAACTCTCCGTTACTTTAAAATCCTTTCGTCAAAGAGCCCCGGGTACTACGGGGCTGACTGGCAAAAATTTCATCCAGGCTCCGCCTAACGTTTGGAGTGACCTCTCAATAGCACGAACGCCGTTCTGAACACGGGCTATTTCCCCGACCAGTGGAAAGAGGCCAAGATGATTTTCATCCCCAAACCAGGAAAGTCTCCGGAATGCCCTGCCAGGTTTCGATCGATATCTCTCCTAGAATTTGCTGGAAAAGTTTTCGAGAAGATATTGGTTAACAGAGTCAACTCTTTTCTAGATGAAGCCAACTTGCATAACGAGCAGCAGCACCACGGCTTCAGAAGGGAAAGAGGAACTGATACTGCACTAACTGTCGTCACCGAAAAGCTTGCAAAGATCAAGGCAGACAAAAGGCATGCCCATCTGGTGCTCCTCGATCTCAAAAAAGCTTTTGCCGAGGTTTAGAAGAGAGGACTAGAATTTAAGCAACCTTCAAGTGGGCCTCAACCTCACTCTTGAGAGCATTCTATGTGACTACATAATGGAGAGGAGAGCATACATGCAAATCAGAAGACATAAAGGCCTCAAATTCGAACTCAAAGCAGGGGTCCATCAAGGGGGCTGTCTTAGTCCCTTTTTATACAATATTTATACACGTGACCTACCACAACCTCTCTCCGATGGTACGATATGCGTACAGTTCGCTGACGATATATCGCAAATTTGTACCGCCGCTTATGTTCACAGGGAATTTATGTCAAGAGGAGATTGAAGATCTCAACAAATACCTTAAAATTCCAATTATTTCCCATTTATCTCAAGACCTTCAACGATATAATTGTAGAAGGGAAGCGAATCCCCTACTGCCTGGAAGGGACGGTTCAGAGACTTAAATTCACCATCAGAGGCTACACGAGTCATATCGGGTGAACAGTCGCAAATGGCAAGAGAGATTTGAGGGAATTTTATAGGTTCCATGACTTAAATCGCTCAAATAAACTCAAGATGTTCAATGCGTGCATTCGCTTGAGACTCCTGTAGCCCCCGGTATCGCTGAACGCGAGCGCCAAGACCCACATTGCAAAACTACGAACAATCCAGAACAGAGCGGTGCTTTGTTTTGGGAGCTCCACGACTTGGTTGAATTATCTCCGATCAACATGGCGTTCCACGAGAGGGCCAAGAGGATCGGGCAAGCCATTGACATCCGCCTCTTCCCGGAGTTCCTTCGTACATACCTAGACATCTAGGTCGACCGACAAATAAGACCATTTAAAAGTAGTAAGATACAGTCTGACGGCGACGTGACTCCAAAATACACATGAAAAAATCGACAAATCACAAAAATGACTAGTGTAATGCTTAGGTTTCTTTAGTATAATTCATAAATTAATATAACATCACTTATATTACCCTTTTTCAAAACTTTGCGCAAATATTAAAGTTCAAAATTTAACTAGAAAAGCTTTTTCAAAAACCCATAGCGGAAAAAATGAACCCGGCCTCAAATAAAGGCTTGAATGCCATTAAAGACCATTAAGATCATATATGAAAAATAAGAATTAAATTTACATGTTTAATTTAATTAGCTTAAACTATAGATTTTTCTAATTCAATAAAAAAACAAACAAACAAAATACATCCCCAAATCTAAAACAAACAAAGCTACTCTTTCCCTAGAGACCCATTTATTCTGTCTCCCACACTACTTCTATTCTTTAAACTCACCCTATTTGACCCCTTTCCTCTCTCACTCTCCTTAAATTTCACCACTTTTTATGACCAAGTCCAAGTCAAAGTCGCTATCAACGGTTTGAACGCCTATCTCATACACACATAACATAATAACAAAACAAGCACATAAATAAACAAACAAACACACTTTCATTCTAACTTCTTTCGAATTTAACTTTAAAATTAGTTTATAGTACAGAGATTAGTGTGAGCTACACGCAACTTTCACCTCTCTGCAAATCGCCAACATCCTTCAACTTCAATCATCTCTCTCCTTTACCGCTATCCAAAGATGGGCCAAACACTAACACCAGGGACAGGTACAGCAAATAGTAACAATTAAATGCTAGGAAAACATAAAAATACCGTGGTCCGTGTCCCACGTTAAGCAGGTCTACAGGCCAAAATGGCAACTTTCAAGCGTTTGACTTTATTTCAGTCTGTCCTATCCTTACTTCTTTCTTCTTCCCCTCCCTCTCTCCCCCTCTCCGGAGCTCTTTTCCCTCGGTACCTTCAGGCCCAGAGGAAGGAGGGCGCCGAGAAAACTTAGAGGAACCCGGCCTCGCCCCTTCCCCCTTCGACCGGGTCCTGCCTCCGGGAGGGACTTTTCGAAGAGTGGGGGAGGGGCACGAGGATCTAAAACTTTTTCTCTCACTTTCACTTTCATTTCATTTCTGACTATTAGTCGTTCCGATCTAGTTCTCTGGCAAATGAGACAAAGAAAAATGTAAGTTTGAAAACGTGCTTCTTTGAACGGCGGTCAACTCGGAGACGCTGAAGTTGCACGTTAATTGTTGGTTTCTTCATTTGAATAATGATGGCTTCGGTCATCAGCAATCTTCTGCGGTTTTGTAGTCTCAGAATGATGGAGGTGTCTTTATTCAGCTTTTCATGGGTTAGGGTAGTGCCAAGAGAGTGGGCGCATTTTTAAATCAGGCTATCTTAAAGGCGAGCTATCAGTCGCCTTGAAATAGTTGTGGAGGTTTTGCCGATGTACTTTGAATTGCGCTGTTCACAGTCACCGACTTTGCAATAATATTCGTACACGAAGTTATTCTCCTGGAGCTCGCTCATCAGAGGGAGACAGCTGTTCTTCATGATACAACTACTTGTTTTCTTGGTCTTGCCGTATATAATCTGATTTATTTCCGTATTCGGGTCGGTTGAGGTAACATTACGATGGAGAATGGCTTTGACATGGTATTCTTTAATTCCTCAGTATCTATTTTTCTGAATATATTTCCGTATGTGTTTTCTTTATCTTTCCATCCGTTCATATTTGTCTGTAGAATTCTTTATTTTCTGCTCTCCATTTTGTCTGTTGGCTATTAAGCGG
The DNA here is from genome assembly GCA_963969495.1 of Ceratothoa steindachneri. Lineage (NCBI taxonomy): Eukaryota > Metazoa > Arthropoda > Malacostraca > Isopoda > Cymothoidae > Ceratothoa > Ceratothoa steindachneri. Next base: position 65,329,659 of record OZ018324.1, on the reverse strand, counting down.
TTTTTCTTTTATGGAGAGTGGATTTTTTACGATTATTTACTTGTATCTTTTTCTTGTGGTTCTGCTTTTTCTTTCTGTTCTCGCTGAGATTTGGCTCTTTTCTATCTCGCATTTCGCGGCTGTTGTTTCTGGTGTTCTGTCGCGCGGTGAGGCATGCTTGATCGGTTTCCTTTTTTGTTATTTGTTTTATGCTTACTTTCTTTAGTGCTTTTATTGTTCTCGTCGGTGTTGCTCTCTGATTCTGTTTCTTCGCTCTCTGTGTCCTATTCTTGTTCTGATTCGCTACCATTTCTTTTCTCTTCTTCAATGAGTGTCTTTTTCGTGTCCTCAGAGATCTTAATGTTGAATATGTCCGATGAATCATTGTCCTTATGGAATTTCATTGGTTCCAGCCAGTTTTCATTGAGCATGGAGTTTAACGTTGTGGCATATGTTCCCGGCTGTGCGATATTCATAACGTGTGAGTGGAGAATCCAAGTCAGTATTTTTACGTTAGAGTCCGTTCATTGTAACTTGAGTGGTTTGGCCGTTAGGTTTAGCTGTCGCTGATGCATATGTGGAATTTCGCGAAGCATCTTTTCGTTGGTGGATTAGTTTCTTTTCTTCTTATAATTTTTTTTCTCTTCGGGCATTACATAGCCATTGTTCTATGACTTCCTTCACAATTTACACATTTTGAATTATTTATTGTTTGAGCAGTTCCTCCATGAATGGGAACCACTGCACTCCGAGCATATCTCTTCCTTTTGGGCACAGTTAGCAGTTATGCGATCTTCCATCTTATAACACTTGAAGCAAGTTTGAATATTGTGGTACTGATCCCGTTGAATATTGCTGGTGGGGATTCTCGTACTGTATGCGAGAAGTCCATTTTATAATGCTTTTATGGAAATCTCTGTAGACTCGCACACGATTTTAAAAACATGTGTGTGCTCTCTGAATTTAATTATGTTGTGAATTTTCAGCCATGTTTGTGTAGCTCTTGCCTTAATTTCTCAGGTGTATGTTCTTCAAACCAAGACACTATTTTTCTGCAAACGATACTTTGATTCGAGATTATCTATCAAGGTACTTTTGCTTCTAGGTCTGTTTTACGGAGGACTATCGTGCCCGCAAATGCAAGTAGTAGTTAGACGTCATTGTTATCAGCACAACTTACCAAGAATCCATTGGGCGTCTCGAGGAATTTTATAAGTGCAATTTGTAAATCCTTGAAACAGGCTTTGGGCGAATTCTTGGGATTTCCTATTATTTCCGTTCGGTATAAATTGGTAGGGCAGTCTCTTGGGGAAATACGGTTGGTTCATTATCCTAATTCATACCCCTTTCCGGGTGGGACGTCCTTCTAAAAAGTAAAACATGGAGAAATATTATTCCCGCTCCACTAGTGAGAGAAGCCCCTATATAAACATATTTTAAAATATCCTACCTTCCTTGGCGTGCACACTCCCCGACCACCCTACCTAGATGGCCTAGCTATAGAAGCGATCCTACAGTCGGGTTTGGGCTCGTCACCGCTAACCGGTCTCCTTCTCAGGCTCCCTAAAGGGGTTTCATTCAGGAGACCCCGTTACTGTCCGTCGAGTGGTACTGTGCTAGGCAGAAGTACAGTTTAAGAAAAAATGCCTAGGGCCGTGATAGCTAGAGGCAGAAAATTGAGGAAATCACCGCTTTGTGGTGATGCCCCGCGAATCAGAAAGAGGAGATCTCTTTAATCAATTCGACTCGCGCATATATTTCTTCTCTCTTCTGCCTCATTTTTTTATGAATAGGAAGTCGTATGTAGAAAAATGCTTTATGTTTAACAAAGTTATTCAAGACAAATAGTTGTCATAACTTAGCAGTCCGTCGATTGCTGTGAGTAGTCAGATGAACTGAGCTTTCAAATAGTCAGACAATTTGAGACTTCCAATTTTATATGTTTCTTGTAGCGCTTAGTTTCCCCTTAAAAATTTCCTGCACATTATTGGGCAATTTTTGTAATACTTATTTTCGGGTAGAAAGACTATATATAATGTAGTATTTGTGAATAATTCCATTTCTGTTCATCCCCTAACGATGACCTAACATGGTCGAAAGACGTGTAGGAATAAAGAATGTCATTCGCGGCTGTGGACTTCAATAGTACATATATATATATATATATATATATATATATATATATATATATATATATATATATATATATATAATATATATATATATATATATATATATATATATATATATGGGTAAAAATCACGAGAGTTAACACGAGATAAGTATAAATATTTGTGTATACCACGTAGAGAAAAGGAAAGATTGATTGGAGCTAGTACTTTCGTTGTCTTAACATTTTTAAACTCACAATGGTTAACAAAATAGTGAGATGCCGTATTTATACAAACAATGTTTTTCCTAGAAGGTCAGATTTTCTATAACCTCTCATAAGTCTGATTTGAGCAAGAAAGATAGGACTGGATCTGAGGAAAACAAACCAGTGCTAATATTTACATGTTTCTCCTTTGTGCTGGAGATTAGTAACGATTCCAAGATATTTATGCTAATAAAATCTTATATATGAATTATGGTATCTGTTTTTCACCAGTTACTCTGGTGATCAATCTTAAGCCTGTGGACGGCCAAAACACTATTGGAATATCCTTTAGATACTAAGAGCTAAGCAACCTCAAAATGCACGAATAATAGGCAGGTCTAAATTGTCAACTAGCAGAAAATATTTCAGTTCAGTTCGATCATTAATAATTCACCCTCATGATTCTTATTGGAGATTCTTTTGTAACACAATCAATAAGGATAAAACATGCGAGTAGATTAAATATATTTCATTAATTATGTGAATAACTGTCTGGAAGCATCTACTCCTTAAAGGATGATAATAACCTGAAGTTTGCCAATTATTCTAGCGAATTAGAAATCTTATTCCATTATCTAGGTACTCGTATATCCCTACTTCATCCAGCCTAACCTATTACCATCCAATCTCAATTACACCAATATTATAATGATAAATGAGCACTTACTATTATGTTACCACTTGGGGAATGTTTGTATAGGAATCAGCTGTTTACTGTCTTGCAATTAGATTTTTCAAGACTTAGAGAGACTTATGGTACTTGATTTTATGCCATTGATTTAATGATAATATTTGATTTAGATAAGGAACAATACATGGTACTTACTATTATGTTACCACTTGGGAAAGATTTGTATAGGAATCAGCTGTTTACTGTCTTGCAATTAGATTTTTCAAGACTTAGAGAGACTTATGGTACTTGATTTTATGCCATTGATTTAATGATAATATTTGATTTAGATCAGGAACAATACATGGTTTTGTTGAATCGTTAGTTGCTTAAATGGTATTAATCAGAAAACTAGAAGGCTTAAAAGGAACTTAAATTTCATGATTTAATAAATTGGGGGTGAAGACTCAAAACTCAAGTGATATTTAACTGTTAAGTCGTGTACACTGTCGGATCTCACCTGAATGTGCACTTGCAATGTAGTAGTTATACCAACCAATTTTAAAAAAGGGAATCATCAAGGAGTCGATCTTTAGCAGGAAACTATGCAAACAGCACCCAAAATTGAAATCAGAGAAGTCCATATTTTTACAGCTATAAATCCAATTTTACTCGGGCTCGGTAGCAAAGGCGGGCGACTTCTGTAAAGTCATCTGTCTTTTCCATTCAGCCCCCTTTAACAAGCTCCATCGACCGAATTAACCGTGTTGTAAAACTCACCTGATGCCTTGCACCTCCCTTCGTTCAATAACAAGCTTGACGGCCTCATCGCCCACAAATCTACTGGATATAATTTGGGAACTCACATTGAGCAGATTTTCAACTTACACATCTTCCTTTTCTCCTCCTCGTTCTCCTTCTTCAAAAAATATGTGCAAACCAATAAAAATATCGAAGAACGGATTGAAGTATTCACTGATGCGGGTACCATCACATCTCGAACAAAGAAGCACGAAGATGAGTGGTGTGAGGGAATTCCACGTGAAATCTCTTGTCCAGCACGAAACCTCCATGCGCTGTAGAAGCCTCTGTTAGGTTTAAATTGGTAAGCCTACCCCTCTCCCCTTCCCCTTCAACAAGCGGTAGCCTCGAACCACGTCCACCACGATTCACCTTTACACAGGCTAGAATAGCCTCAGCAAGTAGATTCGAGGCAATTTGAGAGTAGAGCTGTTTCCCACTAACCCCCTCCCTCGCGGGGAGAGCCTCAGACATATATATTGCTCATTTCCCATGATAGAGACAGAGTTGAGAAGTCTCGCCCGGACCTCAAGAAAATTCCCCTAGTTCTAAGTCAGGTGCTAACAACAAAGCAAAGTGACAGCTGAACTAATTTTGTGTATTGGAATTAGCCCCAGCAGTGAGGTAATTCCATAGAACGATCGCTACCGACTGATTTTTCCGACTTCTCTCGGCAACACCTGTCGAAGCCCTCCTCATTCGCCCCGCGTTTTCGGGTGATCTAAATACTATCCCCTGGACCGGACGTTACCGCTGTCCGTCTTTTTTGGAGAACCATCATCACTACAACATCCCGTTCAGAAGCTTCGAGCGGCCTTGCCTCACGTGCAGAAGACATCCGTGAAGCCTTACCCTAACGTCTCACCTGAAATCTTCTGTAAGCCAACCCCTCTCCCCCTCCAGTAACCCATTTGCGTTAATTCCCCCCATTTGAATAGTCTCCTTCCGTAACACCTTAAGTTTTAACTTCATAGTCTGATTCATAACTACAATTCCCCCCTTCCCTTCGTTCATCTGATGTAATTTTTGCCGATCATTTCTCTCATTATTTTTATATAAATAAAATTATATTTTTGTGCATGCTTCTTTAAATAACTTTGAGCTTTGCCATTGCCCATAATATACCTGACCTCATTGCACTCTTATCTAGTTGTTTCGCCCGTCGAACTCGTGGCGTTCCGTCCCTTTTTTCGGTTCGTCTTGAAGTTATCGGTCCCTCCCCACATAGATATAATAGAGTGTCGTAGAATGACTCCCGACGATACCATATATTACACTATTCGTTGAGGGAACTTCCTTAATTATCTTTAGAGTGCGTTTACTGTCTGGCGGCCGATATTATGTATCTTCAAAATGCTTAAGAAGTGGAACTGAGCTCAAGGATAATAATATTGCTATCATTAATAAAATAGAGTTTTATTAATAATAACTATCAGCAAACACAAAAACGGAAAATATTGACAAACAGAATGGAAAGGGTCGTGGAGACTCGGGCTAATCCAAGGATTTAAGGGATCAAAAAAGGTAAAACAAATATGGAGTTAAAGAGATGGGATGGTTCGATAAACCATTTAAAGCACAGGATAGAATTGACAAATAAGGGATCAATACTCAAAAGGTGACGCTTGGCTTACGTAACTTCATTAGGGTGCAGTGGAAGGTACTTGAAGGAATATTCGGTCCGCTGGCGAGTTCCAGCCGAAGGGGGGGGGATAAAAGGATCCTAACGTGGCGTCTTGGAAAGGAGAACCGTTACTCGACGAACGGCTTGACGAACAATGGCTGTTCTAGGTTGTTCACTTCTGAACGAAGGGGGGGATGAGAACCGTCTCTTGTCTACGGGCTCAAGAACAATGGCTGTTCTAATGTTGTTCTCCTTTGAACAACAGGGGGGGTGAGAACCGTTTCTTGGCGAAGGGCTCAAAACGAACAATGGCTGTTCTAATGTTGTTCTCCTTGAAAAACAGGGGGGGATGAGAACCGTTTCTTGGCGAAGGGCTCAAAACGAACAATGGCTGTTCTAATGCTGTTCTCCTTGAACAACAGGGGGGGGGATGAGAACCGTTTCTTGGCGAAGGGCTCAAAACGAACAATGGCTGTTCTAATGCTGTTCTCCTTGAACAACAGGGGGGGATGAGAACCGTTTCTTGGCGAAGGGCTCAAAACAAACAATGGCTGTTCTAATGCTGTTCTCCTTGAACAACAGGGGGGGGATGCCTTGGGGACTTGGCGTCACTAAAGGCTCGAACCTTTGGCACTCAAGGAATATTGTCCTCCTACTGGACAAGTGATGGTGAATCTCGAGGTCGAGGTCCCTTGGCGCACAAAGGGAGAGAGGGTCGTGGTGATGTTTCGCGACGAAAATCTGGATCTCCAATCTGATCTTAGTGGTAAAGTTTCCATATAAATAGCCAGGACATCTCCTTGGCGTGGGGGAAAATGGAGTGGAAGCTTGGAGGGAACGCACAGCCGGGCCGGGGAACAATGCCTTATCTGTTCATAAGCCTAACTCAATCTGGCGAGGTCGGCGTATGGGGGCGAACGGGGGGACGATAACCTCCTTGTTTAAACATTGGCATCCAGCAGCTGAGATAAGACTCCAAGCCTCGAATCGAAGATGCACGTGGGCAGCATCGTGGTTTTAAATAATACGGGGTAGGAGTTGAAATTAAACGCAGCTTCAACCTGTTCTATCACATAGAGTATTGATATATTGTAATGTCATACCACGACGTTGGCTTTTTGCAAATACGGATTCTTAGGAGGGAGTCTTCCAACCCTATTACCTTTGTAATAACAGTGCGGGGATATCATATCTGAAAGCGATTCAACAGTTCGTAATTGCATTTATTTACGGGTGTAGAGTGCCTTCACGGTCCAAAGGTGCTTCACAGCCTGTTGAAACTGGTTATAAATATCTACATATCTTGCTTAGTGAGTTAATTTCTTCATTTTGTCATTTGTTTACTTGTTTGATCATGTGTGGCAGATTTCCATCTAAACTTTATTGAATAGATTTCGTCAGCTATTTGTTTAGTTTTTCTACTTAAAAAAATATTTTAGCAGGGTGTTATTGCAAATATTATTTGCAATAATTGCACTCATAACACCACTTTCTTCCTCATTGGATACATCTTATTTGACCCAAAATGTGATACTAAAATTATTATAGGTTCTTTATTATTTATCTTAGACCTCTCTTTTCACAAAGTCCACTACCCAAAAACCCACACACTTTATTTCCGATATCGTTCAAAGCCATCCATCGTTTTTGCTATGCTCAAATGTTAATTTCTAGGATTGGTTGGCAAGTGCTTTAGCATGCTTTTCACAATGCTTTTCTAGGGATAAGACTTTAAGCACGACCCCTAACAAATCCATTTCTTTCACATTTAACATAAGCAATATTATCCAATTCCTACTCGCTCTCCCCTTTTTCTGCCACACACTTATTTACAGATTCAACTTAATTGACTCGTCACACACCCTGCTATTCATTCTACTACGAAGTTGAAACAGAAGGTTTAGGCTGCTTGTTACATTTAAAAAAAAAAATAAGATCAGCAGCTGAAACTTTATTTATTTGGCGTGTTAATAATTATTAAAATACAAGGAGCTGTAGTTAGCATTGAACGAGGGTATTGGGACGTGTGTGACTGGGGTCATCGATCTCCGATGCGGGAGAAAGCAGAGAATATTTCGTACGCTGTGTAAAATAAATCGCAAAGTATATGTTACTGAGTAGTAAAAATGAGTGTTTGCATTCGGGTGCGCTAAAGGCCATCCTGTGAAGGTTTTATAAAAAATTTCATCTGTGGCTACGCGTGGCACAAACCCAGGTCTATGCAAAACTCTTCCAGAAATATAGCCAAAAGTCGATATTACTGGACCCTGACCACTAGAGTGTTTCACGGCTTTTGGTTAATAATAACTTCATTTCAAAGCATAATTACTGCACGAAGTCAACGCTGGTCCTTCAACACCCGGTAGTGAAAGAACACTGCATGGAACTGCATAGCTTGACCATATAGACCAGAGTGGCGATCGAGAAGCCTTTACTCACATGTACCACAGAGTTACCAGGATAGAGTGGAGGAGATGGCAGAAACAATGTACTGTGGAGGAGTGCAAACGAGTTACCTGGTCAGACGAATCACGTGTTTACCTATATAACAACGATGCCTGAAGTCGTGTTTAACTTAGATTTCATGAGGCTTTTAAAAAAGATTGCGTGCAGGATGCGTTTTTAGCTGGAGGTGGTTCTATGATCTACTGGGGATGTTTTATCTATGCTGATTTTGGTCACTTGATTGATTTAAAAAACATTTATGACCAGTATGCTTACATCTAGCTGTTAGACAAATAGCTTTTGCTAGGTACTACATCTTAACACGCAACTTAATACTCTAATTCCTGTTTTCCGAGATTACTTCTCCCATGTTCAACAGAAAAAATATGTTTCTAACTGGTATTATGAACATTCAGAAACAACGACACATCTGGATTCACCGACAAAATTAGGGGATCTGAATACCATCGAAATTCTTCGAGACTACTTTAAACGAGATGTTAAACGTCAGAGACAGCGTCCACAAAATCTGGTAGAATTGCACAATTCCTTGATGCAGGTTTGGCTGAACAATGATGTCTTTTACATACTAACCTTATCAGATTAATGTCACGTCGAATTAAGCTGTTATCTGGTCTCCTAGAGGCATTACACGATATTAAGTAAGCCATCAACCAAGATGACTATTTTTTTTACAAGTGAACCTATGATTATATACCATTCATTAATTACTTTCTTGCACGTTGGAGGAGATTTATTAAATTTTGTCAAAAGAGGTTAATCATAAAACCATCAGCCGTTTACAAACATGACTAGACACTGTATTTATCGCAGTACTTCATCTATAAAGATATTAGAGAGACTTGCCATATCATTTTCCTTTGCTTTATTCCTCCTTAGGCTAAATCAGTGCTGCTTTATTTTCACCAGGATGCAGGCAACTAATCTGAGGATTAAAAGAGACTTAAAAAGGTAAAACAAATAAAAGTTATAGGGATGGGATGGTTCGCTAAACCATTTAAAGCACAGGATAGGGTTGACAAAAGGGTTAAATACTCAAAGGTAACGTTCAGCTCACGTAAATACACTTGTTGTGCAGAGGAAGGCGACGTGAATGAATCTTCGGTCCGCTGGCGAGTTCCTGCCGAAGGGGAAGGGGGGGGAATTAAATGATCCTGACGGGCCTGAAGAAAAATCGCTGTTCTACGTTGTTCTCTTCTAAACAACAGGGGGGGTGAGAACCGTCTCTTGTCCACGGGCTCAAAAACAATGGCTGTTCTAATGTTGTTCTCTTCTGAACAACAAGAGGGAAGGGTGAGAACCATTTCTTGGCGATTGGGCTGGAAGAACAATGGCTGTTCTACGTTGTTCTCTTTCTGAACAACAGGGGAAGCCTTGTGGACTTGGCGTCATTAAGGCTCGAACCTTGGCACTCAAGGGATATTGTCCTTCTTCTGGACAAGTGATGGTAGATCTCGAGGTGGAGGACCCTTGTCGCACAAGGTGAGAGTGGATCGTAGTGATGTTTCGCGAAGAAAATCTGGATCTCGAATCTGATCTTAGTGGTAAATTTTCCAAATTTTATAGTCGAGACATCCCCTTGGCGTAGGGGACCATGGAGTCGGGGCTTCGAGGGAATGCACAGCCGCGCCTGAGAACAATACCTTATCTGCCCATAAGCCTAACTTAATCTGGCGAGGTCAGCGCATGGGGCGACATGGGAAGATAAACCTCCTTGTTTAAACATTGACTCAGGGGCGGCGATAATGCGCCCGGCTTCAAGGCGGAAATGCACGTGTGTAGCTTCGTGTTTTTAAACAACATGTGATAATGGTTGAAATTAAGCGGCATCAAACCGTTCTATCACAACTGCTATACCTGTCCCTTGAAGGGGTCAGCACGTCTTCCTAAACACCCGTTTCGCGTTTTGAATGAGGGGTATTTGGATATGAGAATCATATTGGGAGGGATCCCGAATGGGGATGAGGATGCTTTGATGTGGCAAAGGGAACGGACGAAGACATATGATATCGGTGTTGTAATTGACTTTATGCGTGAGGGCGTTTTTCAGAAAAACTTTACTCTTGGGGAGATAGTCAAGGGGCATCCATCAATTGGTGGACAGTTTTTGACAAAACTCAAGTCCGCGGTCGTAAGGATTAAACCTGGTGCCTTCTTACCTCTACATTAATAAACCAGCACTGTATTCCAAAGGTTAGCCAGAGCTTTCATATCTGCCCCCTTAAACTTATACAAGGGTATTAATATAGCATGATTCCACTCCTCACTCACTTTTGAACTTTCAAATGCCTTATTAGACAACCATCAGTCCCATTGCATAACATAATCGCCATCAGGTTGTTGCATTTCAGCGACTATATCATCAAGTCCAACTGACTTTCCATTTTCCTCGCACATCAGAGTAGTAATAACGTCTTTCAAGCTTAATCGATTCCATATCTCGATAGACCACCCGGTTTAATCATCCGAAGCCAATCATATTCCCATTCGCTTCATCATCCATAAACACATTATAAAATTTGTCAAAATACACTAGCAATCTAATTTTGACAATCATTTTGCTCAAAATTACCTTGTATCTATTATTATTATTGATGTTATCACAACCAACTTAACTTGGCTTCTCACCTTTCTCACTGGCCTCCAAATAACTTCTTGTTGCCTGTTTTAAACGAAGTGAATACCTTCCCACCCTTTCAAATTTCCCATATCTCCTTGCCTCAAAAATGACCCAAATAATTTGCATGGCTGAGCGATGTCTTGAAAGCCACGCTCTTTACCGTCATTGCGGTCTAATGAACAACTTTTTGGTCATCCGGCTTCCAAATCCAGCGAACATTATCGAGATTTACTCACATTTATGATATAATTTAATTTAAAGTTATTAATTTAAAGTTATAAATTTATATCTGTATTTGTCTGTTGTTGGCTTCAATTGCTATATTTATAAATTATGTCATAAACCCAATTTACTAGTCTTATTTATTTTTTAATGTATTTTCATTGAATTGATTGCTTCTTTACCGCCGTCTTATAGTTTGTCTTTTTTCGGCGACTCGTTCAGAGAGACAAGTAGGCAGTTTTTGCGATTGAGCTTTTCGACGTGATACCGATGGTGAACCGGGTGAATTGAAAGGTTTCCGACATACCCACATAGCAATGCGCCAAAAGCAGGCTTGGCTTACCCAAGCTTACGAATATACCTTAATTGGCTATCATTTCTTAAAGATAACGCTGTTTTTCTGGTACGAGTAACTTACCTATTTTTTTCTACACTTTACATATAAGCTTCCTATTTTCATTTTACACAGGCTCTAAGGAAAATAAGAATAAGGAATTCAAATATAAAAACAATATATTCACAACTAATGCAAAGTACTATTCAATCAGAGCTCTTGCAAATACTAAAAAGGATGGAGCACAATAGTACATGCAAGCACTCTCACTCTCTAAAGCACTACAAATCTTGAGGACGTGAATTTACCCAATGTCTCGCCAGTCCTTTTGTACGCCATCGTGTACAAATTAGTTGTTTTTATTATCTCTTTATTCTAACATCTACTCATGCTGTTTATCAGGACTTGAACGTCTCAAACAGATCCAAAACGTTTAACGTGATCATTTATGAACGTTTTCCTGTATTTAAAGAGAGATTAAGAATAAGAAACAATTTCGTGGTTCCAGTTTAAATAGATTTATTTGCCATTTTAGCTACAATAGGTAAGTGTGTGTCTTTTTCTAATTGAGTCATCTTTGTAGCATGCCATTCTTATAAACATATTCAGTCAATATCATTAGAAATATAAGAAATTTACTTATATTTTGTTACCTTTTAAAACATAAATAAACTTCAGTAATTTTAGGCTGACCAGATATTTACCCTTGAAACATAATTCATTGTCTGCCTTGGTTATTTAACTTCGGATGTCAGGGGTGAGTGAAGCATGGATTGCGTGATAAATGTGCTCCGCCGATGCTCTAAATATGGCCTGCGGGCTAAATGTGGCTGGCCAATGCTCAAACTTTTGCTAATTACCATTAATAAAAGAAATTCCTGAAATAAAATAATAAATAACAAAATATATTATAGATTAATTTGATTATACTGAAAGGCTCTTAGTTTTGATAATTATAATCAAACTTTGAGTTTTAAGCGTAACTCAAAATTTATGACTGCAACATTTGTCTCACGGCGTTTTTAAAGGTTGTTTCCTGTTCTAGGAATTTACCATAATTAGAACTTACTATTCATAATAGTATTAAGATTTTGAAGTTATTAAAATATTTATTCCATATATACTTAAATACTTTTAATTAGTCATCTTGAATTTATAACCAACACTGTTTCCAAACGATCTCTTAGACGATTATTTGTGTTTTTTATGTTAGTTTCTCATTTACCATTCCAACATGAACATACCTTTGAGTAAGGGGGAAAAACAAAAAAAATATAACTATCCTAAATTCAATAATGAGTAAAATTATAAATATATATTAACCTACGAAAATGAGAAAGCTCGTTAAGTAATATTTCCGGAACACGTGGTTGTTTTGCAAGACAATACAGGATATTTGGGCTAAATTTGACATTTTTATATGTCTTCTTATTTTAGAACCAATTGATGTATCAGCAAACAGTTAACGGCTTTGGATAGCATACGCAGTATCGTTCTAGTTAAAAATAAGATAGCTGACAAGGATGACTGGAATCAATCTGAATATTGCAAAAGATTTACTTGCATCATGATGATTCACGCCGGGTATCAAAATGCTAAAACATAACTGGTGCTTAATTTTCTGTTAAAACTGTAAAGGATGTAAGGCGTAAAATGGGCAGCTGTAATGGAGAGTACTAAGCCTTGGCTTGCAGAAAGGAACACGACAGGCGTCTTGACGGCTTTTGCACGCAGGAATTCATCCAATAACTCCAGAAAGAGCCGATTAAGGAAATCCGCTATTTAGCAAAAGAGATGTGCGTTTTAGTTACCACCATAGAACAGGGCCTGAAAGTGGACCATTTGAAACAATCATAGGCATCGTGTTGAGCCGGAAATGATCGAGTTCTCAAATGAAAGGTGTTCTGGCAGGGGAAGTTGCACCCCCTCCCGCTCCCAGAACAACAGGTGGTTGCCTATAATTTATGTGCCATTGCACATTTCATGACGAAAAAGTTCCCCCAAACTCGGATGGTATGTGTGTGTGTCACAACAGAGGGTAATACCATGCCGCCTCACACGTATGAGCAGGGTCCTAGGTTCAATTTAGAGGGCTATGTAAAGCTGCTGGAGATTGTGGTCAGGCAAGAGCTGGGGAGTGTTGCTGCTGGAAGGAGATACCTCGGGAAATAGTCAAAAGTGTTTGTTGGAGAATTTCTACAACCTTAAAAGCCCCAATTTCTGGGCCTTATACGAGGGGCGGTCAATAAGTTTTGCTAATTGGTAGGGAAAAACAGAGAAAGGGGGGTGGCTATTTGTGGGAGTGTTAGGACAAGTTATGACAAGTCAGGACCTGCATCCGCACGCCCTGCCTCGTCTATTTAAGAAGCAGTAGCTGATCGCAGATCGTCAGTCACAAGTTTTTCAAAAATAGAGAAGGTTGAGCACGCGCAGTGAACAAATTTTTGACCAAGGAAGGCAAGAATGCAAAAGAGATCCATTGACGCATGGTTGCAGTGTACACCGACAGCGCCCCTTCCTATGCAACCATTGCTCGCTGGTATAGGGAGGTCCGCCATGGTCGTGAGTCCCTTGAAGATGACCCCCATCCAGGACGCCCGTGAGACGTGACCAACGAGGACAATGTGACCCGTGTGGAGAGGATGATCCTAAAAAATAGACTGGTGAAGGTAGAAGAAATCGAGCAAAAACGTAGAATGTCACATGGAGTTGTTATCAACAACTCACGCACGATGATCGTCTTCAACGTAGTCAAAGTTCGGAGGAGCTGCTGCTCCTGTACAACCAAGACCCGGTGGGTTTGATTCACGCATAGTGACAGGTTATGAAACGTGGGTCCATCACTGGGAACTCGAGAACAAGCTCGAAAGCATGGCTTGGAAGCACAGGGGCTCTCCGTCCCCCATCAAGTTCCGGACTCAACCCTCAGCCGTGAAGATTATGGCCACCATCTTCTGGGATTCTGAGGGAGTGTTGATGGTGGACTATGCGCCTCTTGGAAGGACCATCACAGGCCAATATTACGCCGAGGAACTGGCTGGGTTAAAGAAGTGCATCCGTCAGAAGCGGCTTGGCAAGTTGACACGTCGTGTCCTGCTCCTCCACGAAAATGCCCCCGTCCACAAGGCCAGAGTTGCACAAGCTGCTCTTCGCGAGTGCAGATTCGAGGAGCTCAACCATCCCCCCTACAGTCCAGATCTGGCCCCTAGCGATTACTTTTTATTCCGCCAGCTCAAGGCTGCACTGCGTGGACGCCAGTTTGAGGACGATGAAGATGTCCAGCTCGCCGTCCAGGAGTGGATTGAACAGCAGTCGGGAGATTTCTGCTTGTCGGAAATTCGAAGCCTCAGGGACAAGTGGCGCAAGTGCATTAAAGTCGAGGGTAGTTATATTGAAAAATAATAAAACACTTTGCCTCATATCTGCGTTTCCTTATATCCGAATTGCAAAACTTATTGACCGCTCCTCATATATCCTCTAACTGTGAAGCGCGTTTGAGAAAGACAGTAACCGCTCTCTCTCTCTCTCTCTCTCTCTCTCTCTCTCTCTTTCTCTCTCTCTTTCTACAATCACAAAGCCGAGCTAGCAGCCAATGTCAAGGAAGTGTTGAAGATTTTCCTAGGAACTCAGTTAGGTGCACATGCCCCAGGTTCTGGAGCAGTCTTAAGGCGATGGTGAAGGATGAGGGGAGCTATTTTGACTAAACTATCATCTCCCAGTCATATAATTATTGATATTTTTTTTACCTGTGTAAATATATTTACTTTTGTCTTGGATATTGCATGGAAGGAGAGGGGGAGTAATTTAGGCAAACCATAAAATTTATCCTGAACACAATATAACTTTTCCTAATTTTTAAGCGCCATAACAACTAGTCCGTATAAGGCAGAAAGCTTGTAAGAGAAATTGTGAAGATAGAGAAAGTGAAAAGGTATTGAAGTTATATAGCTGCAGATCCCCCTGCCGGTATTCGACCTGGGAGAAAAACCTTCAAGTATTGATGCCGTTAGGTTACAAAAGCCTAAAGATGTTATCTGTCTTCCTCTTGGTGGGCTTAGAGCTAAAAAGTTTCAAGTCTCACTATGGGATGAGGATGGTAAAATGTATTATAAATTATCAAAATGTAGGAAAAAAAAAATTTAATGCAATAGTATATAATCACGAATTAGGAAAATATCTACTAGCATTTTAAACGTATGTTTAAGTCAAAGTGAGTTACAAGATTGACATTAGAATTTCAAAATGTAGTCAATCATTTTCTGATGATGATTTATCAAAGGATGTGTGGGGGAAAGCTACTCTTTAATTTGTCTTAAAAAACTCGACTGCAGGAATGATGTTTATCTGGTAGTACAGTTTTTAAGTGTGTCGAAGATATCGGTGAGAATTTGAAAGCACAATGGAAAAGGGAATTTCACAACTTTGATTTATTCCCGTGGCCGTTCATGAAATTTGCGATATAAGATATTCGATGAAGCGCAAGTGATTTTAAACTTGTCAAGAATTATAATTGAAAAGAATCACAACAGGAGAAGATTTACTGAAAGAAGTGGAGGAAATTGTTGCAAAATACTTCTAAAAAATTATTGGTGCACTTTGGCTTAATAAATATTTGTGAACATATATTTTCTATCATGTATTATGGAGCATACTAAGCCTAAATAAGAATGATGCCCGTACCGTCTTCCGCCTGCTCTCCCGTCTTACTTCCCCAGCACAGGTCTCCCCACCCATTAATTCTGCTACTCTCTCGAATTTCTTCGCAGCTAAGGTCAATAACCTCCGTGCTTACCTCCCTGAGCCTTCTGTCCCGGCTCCTGCCATTCTCCCTGACTTCTCGCCTCAGCCGCTTATCGTTTTCCCCGCGGTGACCGCGTTGAAGCTTACGAGCCCTGCTCTTGCGTTCTAGGAAATCGGGCTTCCCAAAGGACATTTTTCCGCCTAAACTGTTATGTAAAATTCTGCCTGCTATCGTCCCAACGCTACTTCACCTGTTCAACACTTCACTTGCAACTAGTCTTGTTCCCTCTTCTTTCAAACATGCCTAGATCCGTCCGATTCTTAAGAAGCCTTAACTGAACCCCACTGACCCTTCCAATTATCGCCCTATTTCGCAACTTTCTTCCTCTCTAAAGTTCTGGAGAGAGTGCTTGCTTCACACATTAACAGTCACATGGTGGCCTGTAACATTGATCAAACCTATCAATCTGGTTTCAAGTCAGGTCACTCCACAGAAACCGCCCTTCTCAATGTGTCCGATTGCTTACGAAGAGCCACGAAAAAGGGTTGTGCCTCCATCCTCGTTCTACTCGACCTCTCCTCTGCCTTCGATACTATTGACCATACCGTCCTACTTGATCGTCTCCACTCTTTCCTCAGCATATCAGGCACCCTGCTTGACTGGTTCCGCTCTTACCTCTCGTATCGTACCCAATCCGTTGTGATTGAGGACGTTTCATCCGACTCTACCCCCATTCGCTTTGGAGTGCCACAAGGCTCTGTCCTTGGTCCTCTACTATTTTGCATCTACCTTCTCCCTCTTAGTTTCCTTCTCCGTAATCTCGGTCTATCCTTTCACCTATATGCTAATGACACTCAAATTTTCGTTTCCTCATCCACCACGTCTCTTGCCTACTCTATCACTGACCTCCTGGCTGCCTATCCCTCCATTTCTGCCTGCTCTCTACCAACTTCCTCAGGCTTAATCACTCTAAAACTGAGGTCCTCCTCGTCGGCACCCCTGCTCTTGTCAAAAAATATAAATCTCTCTTTCCCTCGCTTACTCTGGGCGGTAATACTATCATTTTCTCTGACTGGGTTAGGAATCTGGGTGTTGTTTTTGATTAGCATCTCTCCTTTAAGCCTCATACCTGCGAAGTCAGCAAATACTCTCTATGTTTTCTTCGTAACTTCTCTCGCATTTGCTCTCACTGTCCATGCCTTCATCACCTCACGCCTTGACTACTGTAACTCTCTGCTTGTGAATCTGCCATCCTACTCTCTCCGCCCCCTTCAACTTGTACAGAACTATGCCACCTGGTTTCTCCTCCGTTGCCCTCGCTTCTCTCCCTCGAAACCCTTGCTGCATGAACTGCACTGGCTCCCTGTCAGATCCCGTACTCAATTCAAGATACTTTTCTTCACATTTAAGGCCCTAAACAACAAGGCGCCGTCGTACCTCTCTTCTGCCATCTTGCAACGCCATGTCCCTCTGGCCCTTCGGTCATCAAATGCACCTCTTTTGAATATTCGTCGTTCATCCCTAGGCTTAATGGGGGACTGTCCTTCTCAATCTGCGCCCCTAAGTTGTGGAATGGACTTCCTGCTGAAATCAGGTCTTTTCCCTCTCTTACCACATTTAAGCGTCTCCTGAAAACGCTTCTTTTCATTATTGCCCCTTCCATCTCTTAAATTTCCATTCTCATCTCAGCACAACGTGCAATCTAAGAAGGCCTCAGGCCTTGAAAAGCGCATTACAAAAGACTTATTATTATTATTATTATTATTATTATCATAAGAAAAGCCTTAACTTATTAGTACTCTTAATTGGACCTTTAGTAAAAGAGCCTAACTAAAAGTTAATTAAGGGCACTCAAAGACAAATATATCAATCTCCCTGCAAGGAGAACAGAATATCTATAAGTCTTGCTACAAAGTTTGTTAAATAAAAGGTTATTACATATTTCGTACGTATATATTATTGAGTTGAGGAATAAGTTCTTGCGGTTTTATTAGATTTATTCATTACCATTAACAATTTTAGAAAAACTTAATTTTTAATTGATATCAATATGCAATTTAATCAATAATGTATTCTCCGTTGTTATTCACGACTTCTTCCAAACAAAGAACTAGTTTTTCGATGCCTCTGTAATAAAAATCTCTGGATTTTGACTCACAGAAATTGTTTAACTAGGTTCTTAATTCCACATCAGTATTGAACGAAATGCCGCGCAAATTGTTGGAGAGCGATCGGAACAGATGGAATTCCGATAGAGCCAAGCCTGGCGAATATAGAGGATGCGGCCGGATTTCCCAATTAAGTGTTTGGATGGCGTCTTCTGTCATATTGGCAATGTGAGGACGAGCATTGTAGTGTTGCAGAAGGACTCCATAACGTCGATGAGGTCGCTTTTCACGAATAACTTCGGCGAGTTGATACATTTGTTAAACGTAGAGTTCTGCATTGACAATCTCGTTGTTCGCAAGGAGCTCATAAAGAATGATGCCTTCACAATCCCACCACACACACAGCATCGTCTTTCGTGGATGAAGTCCTTGCTTTAATCGCGGAAGTGTTTTTTATTGAGGCTAAGCCATTGTTTTCGATGGTTCATGTTGACATAAACACACCACTTTTCGTCATTAGTGATGATGCGGTGAAGAAATCTGTCCTTATATCCACGAGTTGCCTTTTGACGAGCAAGCAAACCTGCGGCAATCGTGAAGCGTTGAAGTTTGTTGCTTTCGCTGAAAGCGTGCGGAACCCATGCACCGATTTTTTTAACTTTTCCCATCGAATGAAGGTGATTAACTACAGTTTTCTGATCATACGCCAATAGTACAGCAAATTCTCTAGTCGATTGACGAGGATTTTTATGAACAAGTTCGTTCAATCGATCTTCATCCAACTTAATGGCGCGACCAGAATGTTCTTCGTCATTAAGATTGAAATGACCCTTTTTGAAACGTGAAAACCACCATTGAGCTGTCCTTTCTGATAAAACATTTTCTCCGTACACAACACAGAAAACGCGATGAGCTTTGGCTGCGTATGCATTGTTCCCGTCTCGATTGAAAATGAATAACAACAAGTGTTGGAAATGCGCCTTTCTTTCAACTTGACATTCTATTTTGAGGAAACAGAACAAAAATTATATTAACAAAACTTTTAAATAAATCGCAATGACTTATTTTTCAACTTGAAGACGTAGCTTAAGCAAAAAGCCTAATAGTCTACCCTGTTAAGAGACGTAGCCTAACCTTTGCAAATTTTGCTCTCATTATTTATTATTGTTTCTTAATATGTGCACAAATTACGTCAACAAAACTTTAATCAACACAACATAAAAAAAAACCGCAAGAACTTATTTCTCAACCTAATAATAGAGTGCTTTCCTTGCGTTTTTCAAAACTCCAACACAAATAATAGATATATGGGCCGAAATATTTTAGCTAAATCAAAAAATAGCTCTTGGATTACTAAACTTTGCCAAACCAGCTTTATAAGGTGATCGACCCACTCAAATTAATTCAATTTTGAGGGATATTTCACTCACGATTATCTCACTTCGATCCTTACTCGCTTTAGTTGCTTTTACTTAAAATGTTGTTCTTTCGGCATACGGAAAAATAATTGCAGTTGGACTAGAATTAAAACTATCTTCGAATCAAGACCTATTTAGCCTTGCCCTAAAAATCGTAAGACTCAGAAGCAATTCCCCAAAATCCAGCATAAATAGCGTTCTTTGCCACCATTATTCCTGCTGTCTCTTGGGATTTTGAGAAAAATATTGCAATTTGGATTAGAATTAAAGCTCAATTTGGATCTAGGCCGATTTGTATTCATCTTCGAGAAAGTAAAAGCACTAAGCAATATTGTACTTCCAGTTTACATAGATTTATTCATTATAATTTCTATAGTTAATTGTGTCAGTTTTTCTAATTTTATTCAAATTTCCAGCTCGCCGGTCTTTTAAACATATGCAATTAATAGGATTATAGATTTGCGTTAATATAAAAACTAATTCTGCTTTCTTCTAATGCTTAATATTTCCTTCGATCCGGAATTGATTGTTGAGACTAGGCGAAATCTAACGAAATGTATTTTAAAGGATAACTATACTCGGAGTAAAATATTTACGATGTAAATATTACGGCTCAAGTCGAAAAAAATGGTTTACTTGGCCACTAGTTGATTGTCTAAATACATTATCTTTTTATCACAATGTGTAAGACGTAAGATACAAAGCACTCTTTACCATTCATTCAGTAAACAACTTTGGTAAATGTTTCGAGGATGAGTTCAATTTCAGAGTTAAACAATCTCAGAAGAGAAAAGACGGCATAAGATTAAGTCAATGCCATGCCAGGAAAGGATAATTAGAAAGCAGAAATTGAGAGCGGAAGTAAATTAGAAAAGGATTAAATGGTTTGGGTTATAAATCGACTTATGTTATATTCATCATCCAATTTTTGTTAAAAATACTTTCTGAGGGGCTTTTAACAATTTTTGAGTGCAAATATATAGAAAATCTGTGTAATTTTTTACCAAAAAATTAAGTTCTGACGTAGTACTAAATCATTCTGCCCTATCAAAGATTTGCCATTCCAAGTTTCTTTTCCACCTAACCTAACCTGACCTTACCTATCCTAACTTAATTTAACTTAACCTAACCTAACCTAACCTAAACGAACCTAGCCTAATTTTGATTATGTTAGTTAGGTTATATTATGCTAGGTTTTGTTAGATTAGTTTATATTATCATAAAAAACTTTGGGTTTCTTCATTTTTACAAGATACAAACGTTCAACAAAATTTCCAGTTGCCACTCAGTTACCGGACTCATAACAGTTCATACTTTATATAAGCAAACCCTTTTATTAATTTCAAGACATCAATATTTTTTATGTGAAAACTAAAGTGACCCTAAAAAAGTAAACTTAGATTCTTTAGTCTGCCTTCACATGATTTATTTGTAAATTAATGATTAATGTTCTCTCCGCACTTTTGACCCATTCTAAACCTACGATGTCTTTTTGCATATGAGAAGACGAAAGTTAAAATCTTTTTTATAAGAGAAGGTATAATACACATTGATAAAAATACCAAACTCTTGGCTGAAAACTTCAAAAGTCCATTCGCTTCTTGTAATTTAAAATACATTGTTATGATCTTTAGGTTGCTTGAAATTAAGACAACCTAATGTTACTCAAATGGAACCGTGTTTAGAATTAACCTTTGGTGTTTTTCTTTTTCCCAGTGATTTTTTTTTATAAGTGCATTCATTACCTTATTTGTTATTTTCAAAGTACACTGGATTAATTATCTATGTCTTCATAGAAAATATGTTTAATATTGTTTAATAAATTACTCAACGTTTAATTGTCAATTATAAATAGCAAGTTTCATTTCAAGATCCCACCATTGGATAATCAATGTAGGCAACACAATTGAAATATCTAATATCTAATCCATTAAATTAAAACTAGGAAGTAACAGAAACAAACAAGCAAACAGATAACTAAAGTCCAAAATGTAAATGCACACCTTACTAGAAAAGTGAAGAATAAGCAATATATTCGTTTTAAACCTTTGCACCATTTTGAATTTTCCACTAACAATTCGGAAAAATATTGTTTGTAATTAGAGCTTTTGCCAATCAAATTATCTAGAAAATTTAAACTTTTCCTTTAGATTCTGTCAGTATGTAGGACGGGCACAATGACCTTACAGGTACAGATGGGTAGCCTGCAGGGCATTGGTAGGAGGAGGGTTAACAAAAAGATAATTTTCCATGGTGAAAACAAAATGCGAATTTTGGAACAAGTTGAAGGTGTCGAAGAGTGGTATAGAGTCTGGCGCCATTAAAGTAAATACTATTTTGCTATTTTAAAACGCTTATGTACTATTTTGATGGGTTTTATACCTAAATAAGGATTTACAGTTAAAGGTGGGAGAAGAATCACCGGGATCACTTTATGAGTAAATACTATTGAGGGTAGACGGACTTATGCATATTCTCTCACTCTATATTCCTCTTAATTGCATAGTTTACATCAACAAACATTAAGGGGTTCAGTTAACATTTAATATTGTATTTAATTTATGTCAGTTTAATGTGTTATTGCTAATTGTTTGTGTAAGCATCTTATGTATCGAGTGCCCGTCTCAATAACATTACCTCCTGTTATGTGTAATTTTTATATTTTTTGTTTTAATATGAGTTAGTTAGGAAATTAATGGTATTTCTCTTGCAATAGCATATATATGACAAACCAACCAACTAAACCAAGCTGTAGTAAGAAACAATGTATATCTTTCGGGAGTACATAAGTAAGGCAAGAACTTTTTGTGTTGTCCTACTCTCATTTTCTTTTTTTTTTTAATTTGGTGACTTTAAAACAATGTGGATAAAAAGGGCTTTTGACAATTTATCTTTATGAGTTCAAACTTTTAAAAATGTTACTGGAACTTCACAAAACATCACTGAATCATTTGGCCAACGATCGGTTCCTGTTGTTACAGTAGCGTTGTTTTCAGAAGTTTGTAAAAGAAGATGAGAGTCTTGCAGATGTTCAACTTCAAGGGAGGAATCGATCCTGTAAAGCCCCCCGACGCTGGAGCTTGCTTCATGCCTCTTACCTTCTTCCTTTTTTATATTATTTTTTTATTTTTTATGTTCCTATTTTAAAGTAGCTTAGTACTAGGCAGTCAGGAGTAGGGCGTGTTATGCCCAAGTAGGCAGTTGCCAGAAGGGCTCTTAAAAAAATATTCCTGTGAAGATGATACAATAAGGAAAGCAGTCGAAGCTTACCCTCGTACGAGGGGCGGTCATTTTAGTTTTGCAATTCGGATATAAGGAAACGAGATATGAGGAAAAGTGTTTTATTAACTACCCTCGACTTCAATGCACTTGCGCCACTTGTCCCTGAGGCTTCGAATTCCCGACAACCAGAAATCTCCCGACTACTGTTCAATCCACTCCTGGACGGCGAGCTGGACATCTTCATCGTCCCCAAACCGCTGTCCACGCAGTGCAGCCTTAAGCTAGGGGAATAAAAAGTAGTCGCTGGGGGCCTCATCTGGACTGTAGGGCAGATGGTTGAGCTCCTCGAATCCGCAATCGCGCAGGGCAGCTTGTGCAACTCTGGCCTTGTGGACTTTGAACACGTTGAAGTCGATCATGGGGCGTCAGGTTTCTAGGGACCCAACGGGCAGAGACCTTGGTGATGGCCAAATTGTCGTGGATGATGTTGATAACACTTCCATGTGATATTAAAAGTTGTCGCTCGATTTATTTGACCTTCACCCGTCGATTTTCGAGGATCATCCTCTCCATACGGGTAAGATTTTCCTGGTTGGTCACGTCTCACGGGCGTCCTGGACGGGAATCATCTTCAAGGGTCTCACAACCATGGATACCTCCCTATTTCAGCGAGCAATGGTTGCATAGGAAGGGGCGGTGTCGGTGTACACTGCAACCATTCGTTCATGAATATTTTTTGCATTCTTGCCTTCCTTGGTCAAAAATCTGATCACTGCGCGGTGCTCAACCTTCTCCATTGTTAAAAATTGTGACTGACGATCTGTGCGATCAGCTACTGCTTCTTGAATTGATGAGGCAAGAGCGTGCAGCTGCACGTCCTGACTTGTCATAATTTGTCCTAACACCCCGACAAACAGCCGTCCCCCTTCCTCTGTTTTTCCCTACCGCTTCGCAAAACTTATTGACCGCCCTTCGTATATCAGTAATTGTGCTCGCTAATAAAATGGAAATAAGCAAATCATGCATCTCCACCTACTGGTTTTAAATTGGAAAAAGAAAAAGGATGGATAGGTTTGTGCCACATGAACTGACAAATGATCAGCAAAATCGTCGCTTCCAGATTTTTCAACCTTGTTGTGAATATATCGGAATGATCTATAAAAATGGATTCTTCAAAACAAAATTAAAATTTCTGCACAGCGGCTTTACCGACAAGAGCAACCGAGACATATCCCGCAGCTAGCTTTCCATCATGAAATCCGCATGGTGACAGTATGGTAGACTACATATAAGATTACCAACTATAACCTGCTGAAACAATCAAAACAGTGAAATACTCTCAAAGAAAAAGAGGTAATGCCTAAAAAGTTGCGAGAAAAATTTTTCAGCTTTTTTCAATCGCAAAGATCCTATTCTCCTTCAAGAATAGGCTAGTCCACATTAGCAAAGGTGAAGCTTGAGAATTTAAAGGACTTTGAAATTTACCTCCTGCCTCGTCGACCTTATTTTTTATACCTCACTCATAAAAGTTTTCATAATTTTAGTCCGAGCGAGGATACATATCACCAAGTCGGTCGGTCAGTCCTTCTTTTGCTCTTTGTTTTTTTGCTAATGACATTGTAATTATTAGGTCGATTCTAACGAAATTTGAAATCCTAATGTTGTTTTATATTTTCTTTCAAATGTTAAAATTGCAAAGGTCCTCCCAAGTTAGCCAGAGAATTACTAATCAATAACTTCATAAGTATTAGGCCGATTCTAACGAAAATTGAAACACTTATGTTGCTTTACATCCTCTTTCAAATGATTCATTTATTTATCAAGGTCTTTCCAAGATTAGCCAGACAAAACTTTGTTTTGCCAATATCACTATAACTATTTGACCATTTCTAACGAAATTTGAAACGCTTATATTGTTTGACATTCTCTATCGAATGATATATTTGCCAAAGTCCTGCCAAGGGAAGCTTGTTAATCATTTGGCAGTAGCATTCTCATAACTATTCTGACGATTATAACGAAATTTTAAACCCTTATGTTCGTTTACATTTTCTTTTGAATGATATAATTGTCAAGGTCCTCTCAATGTTAGGCCGGGTATTATTGAAAGTTTTGAACGCGATTTTTGTTAGCAGACCTTGTTGAACTTTTGTAAGGAATAAAGGGTTTCAAATCCAAGAAGGTGTAGAAGAAGCTTTCTTTAACCTTTCTTGACTAGAGACGTAGAAACTGCTACAGTAATGCATAAATAACAATGTAATACGTTAGAAAATGTCAACTCAATCGCATGTAGCAAACTTTGATTAAACATAGTTGTATTATTTATCTGTTTGTTTACTTTAAACCTTTCACCGTAAAACGCTATTACTTTGTAGACTGCCTAATATTACCTCTTGGTAAAACTTCAGAAGACCTAAGCACTGTTTTTTTATAGTGAAAATAGCACTAATGATGTTTTGGGTCATTCTCATCGTCATTTACGGCTTTGGTTAGGCGGGGGAATTAATTATTTATAAGATACTAGCAGTCGTAGTACGAATCTATTTGCAGTGATACTATCTTCAAATTTACTACTTTACGCGCCAAAACGAAGCCTTAAATTATGACTGAAATGCTTATAAACACCAGTAGTATTTGTTACAGAAAAAGTGAGAGTTACGCGGAAACAGAGGCCTAGGGTGTATCTTACAGACTAGAAGGCCTCTAATCGGTGTCTTTAGGTAAACTTCCTGGGCGATAAGACGAGCTGAAACAGGCCAAACTGGACTTCAGGAACATATCAGCGAGAAGGTGCTAAGGTTCCGTCAGCCATGCCTTTTTAGATGGAGTAAGACCTACTTCCGTCGGCCAGGGTAATCGGCTCCGGCAACCCCGTATATAATTCCCAGCACGGGCATGAGAAAATCCATATTCTTCAGTATTCGCCAGAATCAGTCAAGGACATGACGCGCAAATTCTTAAGCGACTCCCGCACTTCAAAGGCTGGCAGGAAAGAAAGATTTATTCAGCATTAACGACAATCAAGCGACGTGAAGACTCGTCCTTCTGCAATAACCAGCTCAGCTTCTTCCAGCGAGAATACTCCCTCGATCCAAACCATCGAGGCCCATCACGGAAATTTTAAGACAATTACGATATCTCTGTATCAACTTCGATTAGGCGCGACGCTATTCGACATTGAAGATTCACCCACGATCCTTTACTCCCGGATTTTTTCGGTTGGTCGTTTGTACATGCTTGCGGAGCCTGCCGAAACATCCATTTAAATTAATTTTGCTTTCCAATTAGTCTAGTGTATTTCGCATAGTGTCGTCTTTGTTGTTAAATTTTATTGTTTGTATAGTAGTAAAGGTTATTTATGTTTCCCCTGTTTGATTTCTAGAACCACATAGCCATTTGTTCGAAATCGGCCGAAGGTAGATCAAGCACTCGTATATAACTTAGTTGTGACCCATGCCAAAAAGGGGCATTCCCCCACGCCTGCTTGTCACCTCATTTCCCCGCATCCAGGGAGGCAAGCGAGGGTCAGGGAGCTCATTCCTGACCTACGACATAGAATATATTTATATACTTCATTATTAAAATGGTATCAGGTTTTTAAAGAGTTTTAACAGGTTTTTTCAAAGGTTCTTTAAGACTTTTATAAGATTATTGGTTCTTGCTATCAAAAAACCGTGTAACAATCATTTTCTTGCTAGGTTACTTAAGAAAGTTTGAAACACGATCTAAGTGACTATTTGAATTTATTTACTTTTGTGTTTATAATATTTAGTGATTGTAGATCACTAGCTCTGCCATCCTGTGTTTATATGTTTATTTCGGCCTCAGTTAATCTGCCCTTTGAAAGATTCAGTAAAAATTGCATTGTTCGGTTTTGTTTGGCGTACTTAAGGGGTAGGCGCCGAGGCTTTACGTCTAAATCACAGAATTCGTATTCTTTGGGGTGCTTTTATTTTTTTTATTTACTATTGGGTCAAGGAAAACCCAGTTGCTCTTCCGTCAGTGTTTCTAGGTGTGTCTAAATAAAACACGATTAATTCGGGTTCGACAAACCCGCTACATTCATTTGTAGTAGGTTAATCTATTTTAAGTGCGAACAGTTGATACGACAGCATGTCTTCATTCGAAGCCTTTACGGCACAAAATGAATCTCTGGGCCTGACTAGAAAAAACCTAATGTTCTAGATTCAAGAAAAAGTTAGAACAATAAGATCGGAAAGAAGAGAAAGAACGGGAATCAAGAAAGGAAGAGAAAAGGAACGAGAAAGAGAAGAAAGGGAAAAAGGGAGAAAATTCGTTTGCACGAATTAGCAATAAAAAGGGCAAGGAAGGAATCACTCTCTATCAATTCAGATACCGCGATACAACAATCCGCATCTATCAAACTACCCCTCTTCAAAAAAGGGAAAGACTTCAATTTATATATAACCTGCTTTGAAAAGATCTTTTAGGCAAATTACTGTGTCATCCAAGCAGATTGCGGACCTTAATTTTTGACACTACTTTACACTCAACTAAGGGATATCTTTATTTCTCTCTCGTTAGAGGCAACTATCGTTTATTCCACATTGAAAGCCGAGAAACATGCCGCTTACCGCATTGCACCAGATTTTTAACTCGAGAAGTTTAGACTTTGCCGCATTCAGCCAAATAAGACCTTCCGTCAGTTCAGTTATACCTTACAACAACACCTCAATTTTAGGCTTGACGCATCCAAAATGCTTCATAACTATGATATTTTGATCAATTTCATCCTCACAGATCAGCTATTGGTGTTGCTCATATCGGAAATTAGATCGTTCTTTAAGGATAGGAGATGCATCCCTTTTAGAGAATGCGTAGAAGAAGCTAATGTCTACGCAACAAGCCACAAGCGTTATCCCAAAGAAGAAAAGAAAATGAAACTATCCTCTCCCAAATATACGGATAACAAAGATAAATTAATTTAAAATAACAAGAACAAATTTATTAAGGTAACAGGTCATTCTAAACATGAACCTGTTTCATCGACCGTCAAACATGAAATCCGGCCTTTCTCCTCTAATCCACCTGCGTTAGCGTTCCCTAGGAGGAATATCCTTTGCTACTCATGTGAAGTCGAGGGGCACGTAAGAACTAATTGCCCTCAGAACTCTCACTTGAGGAATAACCAACCCACCAGGTGCACTATGTAAGTGTCACACCTCAAACCCCCATCTCTACCTAAAACACACCTCCCTTCAAACGCACCGAGTCTCGCCGGACACCAGGTGAACTTTTTGTTCGATAAAAACACCACAAGGTGCCTCCATTTCGAGACTGAAGCGGTGAACGGGTGTGGTATCTCGACACTCGTACGAGATACAGGTTGTACGTGTATCCTTGTCTCGGATAAAATACTCACGCCTGTAGCTCTGGATCACGACAAAATTCGCCATTATGCGCGATACCTGGGGCGTGCTAATTGATTCCCCATCGTTAAGTGCCATATCGACTGCACCTACTTTACAGGCTGGGCCGAAATCGTAGCAGTACCCATTAAATTTTGTGCTGTTCTTATTGGTCAGAGTCCCAAGGTTTCTAAACCTCCTGTGGCTCAACACGTGATCACCCGCTCACAAGCAAAGGAAGATTTGGAAGCAGCCGCACCACTGGGAAGTACCGGAGCTTCAGAATACAGCAATGTCGTGAACGTAAACTTTCCTAAAAAACAGAAGGATTGTGAATCCTTTCGCCCTCTGTGAATTAAGGCGCAAATAAAAGACAAGAGTCTATATATTAGAGGTAGCAAATTAATCTCTTTCCTCATTAAGTATAACCTCCTCTATCGCATATGCTCAGAAGGAGATAACACCGAGTCCTGAGCATTATGTATTCCCTGCTCTTATGTTCAACTTATTTTGCGAACCGCACATGACAGTCTTTTCTCCGGTCATTTTAGCTACACGAAGACTGCCTAACGAACTTTCAACTAAATTTATTGACCCTAAGCTTCCGATGAAATCCTGTGCTATTGTCGTTCATGTGACATATGCCAAAAAACTGCAACTAAGCGACGAGATGAGCCGTCCCCATTGCAGAAGGGCTCATTAATTTCAGAACCCTTCGCCTAAGTAGCAATTGATTTGATCAGACCACTCCACGCACCGTCCAGTGAGAGCCATAGCTACCTACTCATATTGGTCGATTTTGCCACCAGATTCCCCTAGGCTGTACTGCTCTGAAGATCGACAGCATCTCCTGTGCCAAAGTCCTTATTACCATTTTTCCTGTGTCGGATCACCAAAGAAAGTATCGTCGAATCGTGACCGTCAATGTATATCCCATTTGATGGAGCAAGCGGGCAATCTGCTTATGGTATCTCGATTATTTGCCAACACGTTTCACCCTGACGGAAGTGGTATGTGCGAGAGTCTGAATAGTAATCTCAAGGCCATCTTGCTAAAGGTATGTGCCGAGCAGCCAAGAGAGCGGCATCGTTATCTTTCCGTGGCTCTCTTTGCCTACAGAGAGATACCATATCGCACATTGGGGTTACCTCCATTAAAATTGTTATAAGGTAGGAACGTAGAAGGCCCCTTAAGCATTCTTAAATAGCTCTTTGCCAACCAAATATTAGATCAGGAAGTCCAATCTTCCTATTCGTACTTGATCGAACTCCATCAGAGGTTGGAAGAATGTGCAAAAGAAGCATATCAAAGTTCGGACCTTGACATGGACGAATATAAAACTTATTTCGTTTGCAAGTCCTAAGAGAGAAGGTTTAAGCCCGGTGAAGAAGTTTTATTATTACTATCGACCAACAACAACAAATTGCTAAGCCAATGGGAAGGCCACTTTTAAATAATAGAGAACCGCGGTCTCGTCGATTATTTTGTTGAAACACAATCAGTAAAGAACCTTTTTTATATAAACCTCCCTTAGAAATATCATCTGCGCATAGGGGCTAACCAAATTTTGGCGATAGACGAAGAATCATCCGTGGAGTCGAATTACCCCCTGGACCCCCAAAGCGTAGTGCACTTTGCATGCGTAGAGCAAGATAATGAATACCCATTGCTTGTTTTGCCAGATATAATGAAATCTTCGTCAGCCGAGCTCAAGATAAACGACCACTATCGTCCGCTCAGAGGAACTAGCTACAATTGCTCCTTATTGATTCGGTGACGTGATTTCGGAAATTCCAGGTTTTGCTACCCAATTTGAACACAACATTTAGCTGACCACCCAATAGGCTATTAAGTCCAAGCCGTATCCGCTACCCGTACAATTGAGAGCAGCCTTTAATGCCGAAATCGATGAATCGTTAAATTTAAAAATAATTTAACACTCAAAATCCGATTATTGCTCCTCTGTCGTTATAGTCAACAAACCCTATAATTTTTATCGGATGTGCATCGAGTTTAGGAAGCTAAATGCTGTTACTATGATCGATGCAAAGCCGATTTACCTTGTTGATCAAAATCTCGATTTGTTTGAGAAAGCCATGTTTATAACCGAACTGGACTTGTGTAAGGCATATTACCAGAACCCATTACAGGACTAGGTTAAAAGCAACACCGCTATTCCAACCGAAAAGGGGTTAATGCAATTTCTTCGGTTGCCCTTTGGTCTCGTCGCTGCCTGCAGTAACTATAATAGAATCATGAGACGAATACTAGATGGGTTACCCCATGTATCGGTTATTTTTGACAACATTTACGTGGCAACACATGAATGGAACCAGCACCAGACGGCCCTCCAAGCGCTGTTGAAAATGTTTAGAGAACATAATTTAACAATTGGTCCGAGTAAATGCATATTTGCATTTAGCACCATAGACTATTTAGGCTTCCTAACTAGTCGGGAAGAAAAGAACCAAGCCACCGTCAAAATGACGCTGCCCACGCCCAAGAAACAGTTGAGGTCATCCATGGGTTTCGCCTGACTCTATCGGCGATTTTTTAAGGGTTTTTCACGCTTTTTTGTCCTCTGTGTGAACTTCCGAAAAAGAAGGCCCCATAACAACTCTTGTGGACTCCATTGTCAATCAATAGTTTCAAACAACCCATAGGTAAATTAGCGTCGGCCCCGATATTACGCTATAGGTTGTGTGTTAATCCAGTACGGGAACAATAACGAGCGTTTTTCTATCGCTTACACCAGTCGAAAGTTGTTACCCCACGAGATGAACTATGCAAGAAGCCCTCGCAATAATTTGGGGAATTAAACTATTCATGAATTTGTTCTTATTAGGAAACGAGTTTATAATAGAGACAGAGTACAACCCTTTGTCTTAACTCATAAACATTAAAAATAATAATGGTCGATTAATGCGCTGGAGCTTGTTCCTTCAGTCATTCCAATCTAGAATATTGTATATCAAAGGCTTTGAAAACTGTATGGCTTACAGTTTAAGCTAGAATCCGTTGGATTCCCCTACAAGCGAATCTTGAGCCTACTATTTTTTTTTCTGTATATATATTCAGTCAAATTTTCTGTTAGCTTAAGGAAACATTTACCCCTTTTATATTTATCTTTCTGCTAAACTAACTTTAAATTATTATTGGACCAAGGCAGATGTGCCTCCCTCCTGAAATTAATTGTTAATAATTGTGGATAGGGTAAATTAGTTGTGTTCTTTATGGAAAGGATTGATCCATGTATATTTTTCCAGTCCCTCTTTTGGTATTTATTTTGTGTTCCTATTATTTAATAATTCAGAACAAATAGGTGATTTTTATTTAATAAGTTCCCACCATATTACGAAGAAAGTGCGTTTTTTGGCTGAATCAGAAGTGTTGAGCTTTCTACGTCAAGGAAAGTGGAGTTCCTTCTGATTTGCCGGCAACTCGGTTAAGGAGATTTGTGAGTATTAAAATGAGTGTGTTACTCAGCATTAATACCAAGGATCCGCTGTCTATCCCTGCTAGTTTCTAATATATATGAATAAAAAAGAAGGCTCGTGAGAGAAAATATCAGATAATGCGGGTGGCAGAGCTTACCTGTTTAATTGTGGAAAAATTCTCAAGTGGCACGCTCCTATGAGGCTTGCTGTCAAATTTATTGTAATGCAGCATTTTGGCTACAGGTTCGGTAAATTGCTAGTCTCTTTCTGGCGGGGTCGTGGGGAAGACGACTCTCACCAAGGAAATTTCTGGCCACTGCTTTTTCCTTTCGACTTTAACGCACCTTTAAGATTTTAAATTTAGTGGATTAGGTCATCCATTTTATATTCATAGATGACTTGGATGTTAATTGTGTGGTTTCTCTTGATGGGAATGTTTTGAGCTGCAGAATGCATCTGATGATTTATAAATGGATGGAATATGAATGTAGCAGGAAAGTCTCACTAGACGGATGATCTACCTTATTGACTACGCTTCACGGGATCTCACTTACACGAAATCCTCTAAATCTCTATGGTTTGCGGTAGCAGGTGGTGGAGAAAACTTTGTCTGATTTGCGTGTATGTAAAGTTAGCCCCTGCATCCTGACAAATATTTTGTTGTGCGCATAATTTTCCTATTTACTCTTATCAGAGGGCAAGTGATAATTTAGGATGAGGTATTTGAGCGCCTAGGTTATACCGTTCTCCTCTGGTTTTTCAAAAGGTAAGTCTATTACATTTATTTGTTCCACAAGAAACTTAGTGTGTGCCAAGCGGAATTTAGTTTTGGGAGACATGACCTACTGTAACTCAAACGTGATATCATACAAGCTCAAAAAACCTTGCAATCCTTCTTCCATGAATAAGGGAAGCACTACAGCAGAAAAAACATTGCCTACTTGATTGTTCATGCAACATAGACTGTAGAGTAGAAGGGTCGTTGCAGTAGTTGAGGGCTTTTCGTTAGATGTCATTTTGGATTTTCTGATTGTTAAATATGTCGAATGAAAAAAGGATCACCTCTTTTAAATATTACTGATATTGTACAAAATTGAAAGCAAAACAAGGAAAGTTTTACTGCGTTTAATCTCTTGATTACAGGAGAGATTCACTGTTAGATAAGTCTGAGAGAGTGCCATTTGGGAAAATAAGAGGAAAAAGTGGATCAAGAGAAGGAGAAAGTTTTTCCCCTCCCTAGTCATCTCAGAAAGTGACTTAAAACTGAATTGAATGTAAAACTGAGTTAATTTATGTGCAACATGCATCGTGCCCCAAGAATAATGATCACGCAACCCTCAAACTTGTGAAACCGTTAAAATCATGAGTGTGACGATCAAGTTCCAGTTGTAGTATTAACTACGAGGGGTGGTCAATAAGTTTTGCAAATCGGTATGGCAAAACAGAGGAAGAGGGATGGCTGTTTGTGGGGGTGTTAGGACAAGTTATCAGAAATCAGGAGGTGCAGCCACACACTCCTGCCTTCCCTATTTAAGAAGCAGGAGCTCATCGCAGATCGTGAGTCACAAATTTTAAAAAATGGAGAAGGTTGGGCACCGCACACTAATCAGATTCTTTACCAAGAAAGGCAAAAATGCAAAAGAGATCCATGAACGCATGGTGCAGTGTACACAGACACCGCCTCTTCCTATGCAACCATTGCTCGCTGGAATAGGGAGTTCCGCCATGGTCGTGAGTCCCTTGAAGATGACTCCCGTCCAGGACGCCCGTCAGACGTGACCATCGAGTACAATGTGGCCCGTGTGGAGAGGATGATCCTCGAAAATCAACGGGTGAAGGTCGAAGAAATCAAGCGAGAACTTGGAATATCACATTGAAATGTTATCAACATCATCCACGACAATTTGGCCATCACCAAGGTCTTTGCCCGTTGGGGCGTTAGAAACCTGACGCCCCATGATCGACTTCAACATCGTCAAAGTCCACAAGGCCAGAGTTGCACAAGCTGCCCTGCGCGAATGCGGATTCGAGGAGCTCAACCATCTGCCCTAGAGTCCAGATCTGGCCCCTAGTGACTACTTTTTATTCCGCTTGCTTAAGGCTGCGCTGCGTGGACGCCGGTTCGGTGACGATGAAGATGTTTAGCTCGCCGTCCAGGAGTGGATTGAACAGCAGTCAGGAGATTTCTGGTTGTCGGCAATTCAAAGCCTCAGAAACAAGTTGCGCAAGTGCATTGAAGTCTAGGGTAGTTATATTGAAAAATAATAAAACACTTTTCCTCATATCTCGTTTACTTATATTCCAATTGCAAAACTTATTGACCCCCGCTCGTATGTGCAGCATCTTCGAAGACATTCATTCGTGATATCTGCCAGATAGTTACGTCAAATATTCGAAGTTAACTATCCTAAATCCTAAAGTTTCAGGGTGTAATCAGTTGTCATCCTTCGTTATAGGCACCGTATGGTCGAGCTGCGATTAAGGTAAAGGCCGTCCAAGAATCGGGTAGAGGTAAAATTAACGAATATAAGCGCATCATACAAGATGCATTATGTTGTAATGTCTATGAGACTGAAGTCCACATTAATTGCTGTTCTATCTAGTAAAGAGAAAAAAAATACCTAATAGGGAACTGGGCATTATTAAAGGGCAAAAGGAGGAGGATAGAAGTAAAGGTACGTTTCAAATTGGGGTTCCTGATATTCCAGAGCATAATATACAATAAGAGCTTCAGAAAGGAAAGAAAAAGAAAGAAAGAAAATTCTGTTTTAGCATGAAAAGCAGCAAAAATGAAATCGAGCATTTTTTGCAGAAAATTCTGATGGTGACAAAAGTTTGGGTGATGTAGTAACTTTTGAAGCTGTCCAAGAGATGGAATCTTTGACCAGGAATAGAAAGAATTATGATGAAATTCCAAATATTGGACTTGCTATGTAGTATAAGGTATGGTGTCAGATTGAGACTAACTGCAGCTATAGCATCAACTGCTTTAATAGAAGCTCTATTTCTTACTGAGGAAGATACAAGTAAAGGTAATTGATTTGAATAAAGTTAACAGAGCACAGGAAAAGATAATGACAGTTATTAAACATGAATTTGAGGAAAACTTAAGGAAGGATGCGGAAATTTCTTTTATTGGGTAAGATAGGGGTAGAGGGAAGTCAAAAAAATTTTCCAGCAAAAACAAAAGAGGAGCATTACACTGGCATCAGTGAACCTGGAAGCAATTACCTCTTCCACTTTGTCCCAGAAAAGGCTACAAAAGAAGAATCCCATGCAGAGAAGATCGCTTTGGCTATTTTTGGATGGCTAATGGAAGTTTAGAGCACAAGAGGTTTAAAATAATTAAATATGGTTGCATATCAGCTATGCATATGCTGCTAAGTACCGTGCATAAATTTCGATGGTGCGGGAGCAAAAACCTTAAGGATGCTAACAAGTGCCTCCGATTTGAAGGGCAAGTTGAAAACAAGGCAAAAGAAGCGGTTTAACACTACAACTATCTAGGTCAATCACTTTTAAAAATAATAGGTATAGATACTTTCCATAATTGCAGCAAAATGGAAAAAATATTTGTCTTAGATGTAGTTGATTAAAACCCTTGGAATCTGCATACAGTGAAAAGGGTTTCGAAGACCATTGACATCTGGACTCCACAAAAAAGCATTTTCTTTAGTTTCATTCTAAAGACAAACTCATTATTTCCTAGTTTGTTTATCCCAGACTCAAAGCAAGATACAATGTATTCTATTTGACACATTTAACCAAACGTGGAAACCTCGTGTGAAGTGAGAAATAAACGAAATTCGCTTCGAGAAAACAGGTCACAAAGGTTCTCACATACTACACAATTATCTTAGTAACTTGGTAAATCATCTTGTCTTTGTGAAATCCCGGAAGAGACTGGCTCAATTCCTAGGGGCAAAATTTTTGCACCTGGGAGGTGCTTGCTAATCAAACCATAAAAGCTGCATGGCCTAAGTGAGCAACCACAGAGGCGGATGGGTTGTAAATATATCTTATTTTGTTATACCAGATAGAGAAAAGACAGCAGACTCTGGAGATTAGTCATTAGGAGATAATCGTCATACAGCGATAGCTTTCGAGATTTTTAGTTAGCTTGAAATTACAAAATGGTATAAAACCAACCCCAAATAAGAATTACAGTGGATATCGGGCACAGCGGATTATGAGTCCATGACATGTCAGTGATGAACCGGTTTTTTATGCTCCAAACTTTGCATTCAACTAATGAGGCATGATTACTTTGCACTCATCAAGCTTGATCTATTTCATCATGAGTGAGTAAAGTTGTGTTGTAGTGATTATAAACCACAGAAGTTACTTTTTAGTAGAGAAAGTTGCATTTGGTAGCTTTTTAGTTGACTAAATAGCTTTTTCTATTCCCCTTTTCTCCTGAAGGGTGGAAAACTCATCGCGATCATAGTCATGTAGCAGATTATTAAACCATCTTTTAACCATTAAAATAGAATATCTTTTACATTAATACTTATTTATCAATTTGAGGGACGGATTAGCTCCATTTCACTTTCGATATGTTTTATGTATTTTTCAATAGCGAATTTAAAATATAAGCGGCCTTATTTAATTTGCTACGCTCAAAGAGGTAGATATTTAAGAGGGGTAAAACACTTTCTTACCCTGAAACCTGAAGGAATGTAAGCCATCCAAGGTCAATGTGTTCCGTCTAGCTTTATCTAGCATAAGGCCTAGGGCAGTTTTCTTCCTTGGTATTAAGTATAGCCATTAAATTTGGTTGCCTATTCTTATAGAATTATTCCAAAATAAAGGAAAAGACGTAAAAATATTTCCGAAAAATTGATCGCAAATTATGTATAGTATGTATCATTCATGAGAACATGATCCTTTTGTTTGCCTAGATTATATTTATCATTCAAAATTATGCTTTGATTGGATATGCAAAAGAGACACTAAAATTTCTTTCGAGTTTAAAATTCAGATTCCTCAAAGCTCTTTCTCATGTGGCTTAAGATTGGTGTTCTACCTCTTGCTTGCTTGTTTTGCATTACCAGTGGAGAAGGAATAATAAAGAAGTTTGTGCGTAATACTACAAATTGAGTCAAAGGAAAAGTGGCCTAAAGGCAAGTGAATTTTAAATTAAGTTGGAATGGAATGGGAACAAAACAGAGCAGCAAAAAATGTGAACTGAATCTAACTCTGGCTTTTATCCAGAAATAACATAATATACATAAATGATCAGGTGATTTATAGATGAGATGGTAGGAAATGACACATAGATAAGGGAAAAAAAGATTAGGACAGAAAGGTACAGACGAAGAAATTGAGTCGTCTAGAAAATTCCCGCATTTCGATCATCTCTTCGTGCATATCATGTTTCTTTGCATCAATTTCCACATATTCCTGAAATTAAAAATACGACCTATGGTTGACATTATTCCTATGACCTGAGTTTTGAATTAGCAGTTCTTGACGCTATTTCTTTTTACTTATATCTTTCCTTCAATATTGAATTCATCTTTTTCAGGTATTTAGTTTCGAAGTTTTATCTTCTAATTACATGAGTTCTTAAAAAGTTAAATTTAGGTTTTAGGTATGGTTCATACAGAATACCTCATCTCTCACTTCTGAACATCATTGTCATTTTTCATTAATACTGTCCTTTGTTTTTTCTCATTATCCTTTTTTTATCCGCCAAACTCTTTCTCTTTCCAGAAGACGCTTTATTATACAATTACATATTAATAAATAAGAGTAAACAATCTTACAAAATGTCCCTCAAATACTACAACCTGCTTGTTTTCTTTTATTGCTTATATACATTCTTATTATGGGTATCAGTTAAGCCAGGTAGAAACATGTCTTCCTGTTGTAATCATAGTAAGCCACATTGCGCGTATATAGCAATTTGTTCAAGGCTCGTTTATGCCGGGTATACTTGGAATTAGTTTCCATAGGCTGTAATAACATTTAGTTCAGAGTCCAACTTATACTGGGATAGGAAGGACTAAAAACGAAACATATCGATGGAAAAATCTCACAAGGACAAAAAGCTCTTTTTGATTTCCATAGCATAATAACTCTAAACGTGTACCCATAATATTGCTATATTTATTAAATTAATCACTGCATCTAACCCAGAAGGTAAAATAAAGTTTACTAAAATTGGTGTCATTGTTTGGAATTTCCATTACAACGATCACGCATAATTAATATAATAGTTGAATGAGTTATGAAAGAAAGTACTAAGGATCGAAGTTATATTATAAAGAGCCAAGTAGTTATTTGCACGAAAATGGTAAGAAATTGTCTTACTGCAATCAACTTGTACTTACAAGGTTAGTTTGTTAGCCAAGAACGTAATTAGAGCTGATCTGGACACAAAGGATCGAAGGAAATAATAATAATAAAGAAAACAGGGACAATATTATGTAAAAATTCTCAGAACAAATTCACACACTCCAAAAGCATTCTTAGAATTTCTAACTAGGTATCACCGGTGGCAAACCGCTTTAGCAGAGAAAGTACAAATAATTTTTTTTTCTCTGCTATTTTTTTCTTTTTCGTTCCTTTAATATATCCTAATTTCATTTTCTAGTCCAATTGGATAAAAATCCTAATTAAGATATTTCCTTTAGAGACGAGAGAGAAAATCACCCTCTGTCGACATACAAATCTTATCCCATGTAATTTACAATCTACCTGAAATTGTAATTATTTTTAACAGAATTCTGGGAGATTACGAATTTTCTTAATTAACTTTCCAAATATCTCTTCGGAAGTAATTTATGCATCGCATATCAAGCAGAGGTCGAGTCGAGGAAGCGGATCTAGAATTATCTTCACGCCGAGAACCACTAATTCCGCGCTTTTTTAATTACTTTTACGTTGTTGATGTAACCTTCAAAGCGGAAACAACGCGGATCGAGTAGAAGATGGAAAATGTGGCTCAGTCAAAGTTCTAGTAGAAATGACGTGAATGTAAAGAGTTATTGAGAAAAATGTGGGAGATCATAAAACTATGGCGATCATTAGCCAAGTAATAGGATTAAACAGAGGGTAATGAAGCCGCTACAAAAATGCACCATGAATTTCCAGCCGAAAGGTCAGCATGGAATTCAATTTGCATAGTCGGAGATCTGCACAATTCTTCAAAGTTGTTTGGAGTAGCTTTTTAAGCCTATTTCAGACTCAATGTTTTGTAGTAGCAGCAAGTTTTACCATTGAAGTGTTTGTTTGTCTTCTCTTATTTGGTATTATTATTCCGTCTTATATCTACTTTTTCTTCCTCAGACTTCATATTCTATATCTCCCTATTTTATCCCAGTCGATGGAAAATTCCATTGTTAATTACATCAATTTCCTGTAGTGTATAATAAGTAAATAACAAAACCTTGCCAAACACATATCGAATATGATCACTGACTGTAAACAAAGGGATATATTGGAAAATATTAAGCTGAGAAAGAATGCAATAACAGACTTGATTGATCTAAATACTTTAACCGGCGGAGCTTCTTATGAGAAGTTCAAGTTTGTGCAAGGAGCACAGGCGTCTCGTATTACTAACTTCCTTACGCCATTTGTGTTGTTTTTATAATTTTTTAATATTTAAAACTAGAGTCCATAGGAAAGAGAACCAGATCACCGTAGAAAACTTTGCTCTGGCACCAACACTAGAGAAAAATAAAAAATAAAAAAACTCTGCTGCCTCTCTCGTCTCGCCTCTCCCTTCAAGACTCTTGTTCCTCGTGTTTTAGACTACCTTCCGTGCCGCAGAACCGTCTCTAGTACTCAAGAAGTAATCAAACCTCCATCTACGAGTTCTCCTCGACATAACCCTCAGTAGTGTCTCCTCAAAGACATTTGTTGTTGGTCATCCCCCTCCGAACAACTCTAAGCTTCAAGATAATGCGATTTTGATTGTAATCCCATGATTACACCCCCCATCAATCGTCGCTTGCATCCCCATTTTAATTTACTCCCCGCTCAAACTTTAATAACATCCATTATTCGGTTAACGATAATTTTGTTTTCCATGCTTAACTCTGTTACAGTGTAAATTGTCCCGATCTAATTAACTATTTTTTTAAAGAAAACCTTTCACCCCTTTTTATATATATATATTGCCCCGTTTATTATTATATCTTGGTGGTTTTGATCTTGATGTATGCTTGAACTGCCAGTTGATAAATCTCGGCCAATTATAAACGCACTCATCAAGGAGGTGGCCTTCCACTCCTTCACTTGCTCTAAAGCCTATCGCAGAAAGCCTCGTGCCTGCTATCTGCCCCTGTAATTGTACGCTTCCTTACACCGAAAGGCTCTACACAATCATACCTAGACAGAGATAGCCACCGGATAAAAAAAGGCAACAACAGACTAATCGCAAATAATTAATATATAAGCAAAACAACATGAAAGAATAAACAAATTTCAAAGGCATATATATATATATATATATATATATATATATATATATATAAGTTAGGATGAAACCGAGAATGATAAAGTTACTGATTCTCATTTAATTAAAGAGGTTTCGGGAGTTGCATCCATCTTCTGCATCTATAAATTACAAAGATATATTCAATGTAAAATAAATAGACCAGCAATTATTGTGAAAATGCATAATTTGGCTCGAAGTCAAATAGCTTTGAGAAATTAATGGTATAAAATTAGAAATGGCCAAACAATATACAAGCAAGTTTCGTTATTGAATTTATGTTGAAAAGTAATTATTACATAAACACAAATGTCACAGCTAGTCTTTTGCGAAGGACTAAATCTGAAAACAACGGAGTTATTATTACATATTACGTCATGATTTCGGTTGGTGTTACATTCTAGATATCCTTTTCGTCTGTTCTTAAGTTTAATATATACATCAGAATAAAACAACAGAGAACAGCTGCATATTTTTATGCTTTTTTTAATAGCAAAATTTAGAGCACTAGCCTGATTACTAAGGAACTCTAAATTATATTGAGTTGAGGAATAAGTAATGCGGTTTTATTAGATTTATTCATTATAATTAACAATTTTAGAAAAACTTCATTTTTATTGCTAACAATATGCAATTTAATCAATAATGTATTCTCCGTTGTTATTTACGACTTCTTCCCAACAAAGAACTAGTTTTTCGATTCCTCTGCAATAAAAATCTTTTGATTTTGACTCAAAGAATTCGTCTAACCAGGTTCTTAATTCCATATCAGTAGTGAACGAAACGCCCTGCAAATTGTTGGAGAGAGATCGGAACAGATGCAAATCCAATTGAGCCAAATCTGGCGAATATGGAGGAAACGGCAGGATTTCCTAATTAAGCGTTTGGATAGCGTCTTTTGTCATATTGGCAATGCAAGGACGAGCATGGTCGTGTTGCAGAAGGACTCCATAACGTTCAAGAGGTCGCTTTTCACGAATAGCTTCGGCGAGTCGATACATTTGTTAAACGTAGAGTTCTGCATTAAAAATCTCGTTGCTCGCAAGAAACTCATAATAACTGATGCCTTCACAATCCTACCACACACACAGCATCGTCTTTCGTGGAAGAAGTCCTTGCTTTAATCGCAGAAGTGATTTTTCATTAGGGCTGAGCCATTGTTTTCGATGGTTCATGTTGACATAAACACACTACTTTTAGTCGCCAGTGATGATGTGGTGAATAAATCTGTACTTATATCCACGAGTAATCTTGTGACGAGCAAGCAAACCTGCGGCAATCGTGGAGCGTTGAAGTTTGTTGCTTTCGCTCAAAGCGTGCGGAACCCATGCACCGATTTTTTTAACTTTTCCCATCGAATGAAGGTGATTCACTACAGTTATCTGATCACACACCAATTTTACTGCCAATTCTCTAGTCGATTGACGAGGATTTTCATGAACAAGTTCGTTCAATCGATCTTC
Source organism: Ceratothoa steindachneri (assembly GCA_963969495.1). NCBI lineage: Eukaryota > Metazoa > Arthropoda > Malacostraca > Isopoda > Cymothoidae > Ceratothoa > Ceratothoa steindachneri. The sequence goes on along the minus strand of OZ018324.1, from coordinate 65,288,422 downwards.
ATCCAACTTAATGGGGCGACCAGAACGTTCTTCGTCATTAAGATTGAAATGGCCATTTTTGAAACGTGAAAACCACCATTAAGCTGTCCTTTCTGATAAAGCATTTTCTCCGTACAAAGCACAAATATGGCGACGAGCTTTTGCTGCGTTTGCATTGTTCACGTCTCGATTGAAAATGAATAACAACAAGTGTTGAAAATGTGCCTTTCTTTCAACTTGACATTCCATTTTGAAGGTACAGAACAAAAATTAAATGAACACAACTTTTAAGTAAACCGCAATGACTTATAACTCAACTTCAAGACGTAGCCTAAGCAAAAGCCTAATAGTCTACGCTGTTAAGACACGTAGCCTAACCTTTGCAAATTTTTCTCTCATTATTTATTATTGTTTCTTAATATGTGCACAAATCACGTCAACAAAACTTAAATCAACACAACATTAAATAAACCTAATAACTTATTTCTCAACCTAATACAAAAAAAGGAAATATATTAGTGAAATAGTATGTACACTGTATTATATATTCATGGCATATTAAAGGTGTTATCCATTGACAACAGGAACGACAATTGTAGGATTTCCTTGACACTCTATAGTACAAACCACACAGCTATAGTTTTCTATTAAATAATATGAGATTCCCCAACTTTAACAAAGGGCAATTTTAGCGAAAAGTTTAACTTGATCAAATAACAAAGGCAAAAATTAATAAAATAATATTTTACCTTTTACACAAAACTTCGAACAAACTGCAATCTTTCACTTGCAATATACTACGACTTGGATATAGAATTCACTCCATACATGGTAGCAAAGTCTATGTTGCAGGTAAGACCATTTCCGCCTGGATTATTACAAAATATGATTTGTAGCCTCAAATCTTCGAAACTTTCGCAGAATCTTCGAGAACATTATACCCACACCATGCCTACTTATCACCATTTTTGCACTCTCTAAAAACATATAAAGTATAGTACTGCAATAGATTCAAACAATGTCTGCTGACCAAAAAGTCGCGTGCTCTCACTTATTCTGATTTATGATCTTACAACCTTCAAATCTTTCAATAATTCCCCGACTAAACTTGAGAGGACCTTTGCGATTCTATTATTCGAAAGAAAATGTAAAATAATATTAGTGTTTCAGATTTCGTTAGAATCGGCCAAATAGTTATGATTTTATTGCGAAAACAAAATAATTCCTGGGCTAACCTTGGGAGGACACGGCAATTATATCATTCGAAAGAGAATGTTAAACACATAAGGATTTTAAATTTCATTAGAATTAGCCGATTAGTTATGATGTTATATACGAACTAAATCCACTTAATTACATGGCTAACAAGGAATATAAATGCAGCCAAAATTTTAGGGACAACTACAACTAGATCTTTGTTTTGACAATGCAAGGCAAACAGGCCTACTTGGATGTTTAGGCCTCTAGCAAGACAATCAACCCTTCAAAGATCTAAAGTTTGCAAATTTAAGTCTCTTTGCTTTCTCTTACAATGTGAACTAAATCCACTTAATTACATGCCTAACAAGGAATATAAATGCAATCACAATTTTAGAGACAACTACAACTAGATGGTTTAGTATTTTCATGGTTATTTTTTTCATGTTTGCAAGGAAGACTAGACTATAAGTACGATAAAATTAAGGTTTACTGACCTCGGTTTGATTTAACCGGCAATAAGACTTGAAAACAATTATCCGCTCAAGAAAGGCGAGTATGCTGGTATTTAGGTGTCTTTCGACGGTGTAAGTCATAGAGGACGAAACAACAAAGCTGTGGTGTTAGAGAACTAATAAACACTTAGGAGCAGCGCAACAAATAAATGCAGTGGATGCTTGTTGAAAACTTAAGCAGGATAGAACATAGAACCTTGACGCAACTGAAACATTCGCTCGTGCAGACAGTCCAATCTTGTGAAGCAGACGTGGCAACCCTAAGAATTAACCGATTGGAAAAATATCACAAACATGTATAAAGCAATAACATCATGTTTTCTGGCGGCCTACAATTGATACACGCTAGCATTATATTTTATTTTAAGTTCACTTTAAAAATATTTATTTTCTATATACATTTTTTAGTAAATTCCATATATCCTATAAAATACTATTAAGAAGCTACTCTCAGAATTACACAGGCAGCTCACATACTTTCAGGATAAAAGGTCTGCTTTACTTTATAGCGATTGCAATCACATCATATTGTATTAAATAAACCCTTTTAAGGTAATTTTGAAATGGGGAGGGGGAGAGATCTTCTCTCTTTTTATGGCCCACCAAACGACACAAATAAATATAACATAAAAAAGTAATCCTATCCCTTGATTCCCACGTATGAGAAATGGAATTCAAAAATCTATCTGAGGAGGTACTCACTCGAGTAACCGGCCATTCAGCCAGCCAACTGAGGAGAAGAATATGCGCCATAATAAGAGAAAAGGTCAGGTTTTTACTTCCATATAATTTCCTGGCTAACTTTGGGAGTAACTTGCCAATTCTATCATTCGAGAGAGAATCGGCCGATTAGTTATGATATTATTGCTAAAACAAAATAATTCATGGGCTAACCTTGGGAGAACTTTGGCAATTATATCATTCGAAAGAGAATGTAAAACAACATAAGAATTTCGAATCTCGTTAGAATCGGCCAAATAGTCACAATTTTATTACAAAGAAATAAAGCAAAACGGAGAGCGACCGACCGGCCGAACGACCGACATAGTGAGCTGTAGAGTCGCACGCGACTAAAAACACTAACATCACAAGATATGCCACCCAAAACGGATTTAGTTAATTACTCTTAACTGGCAGTGTATCCAACTGCAACATACTCCTCATAAATCAAAACTTCAGGCATTTAAACAAGCACACACGAATGCAATAGCACCTCAAGACATAAACAACCTTTAGACATTCCACCCAAACACATTCTCATAATATACATATTAATTTTTATTCTTTAAACAATCTACAGATAATAGGGTGCTATTTTCCTACTCGGTCCCTATCAGATTTAATACCTAACGAAAACAAATCACAAATTAATCGCATACAAAGTAGAGTCCGGCAGGAATGGGTACTCTCCGACAATCTCTTAATCCGCCTTTTCCACTCAATTGACAAATAGTTCGTTCATGAAAAGTTCGAAAATTTTCAGCTACCAATGAGGTTTCACACTTTGATATCTCTACAGTAATGACACCTTCCCCTCCCCTTCGCCCCAAACCAGAACGACTGTACATGTATTACAATATCTTCAATAAGATTCGCCAGTTTTAGAAATTGGTGTGCAATTAACTACGAGTATAAACTATATATAGGTGAGGATTATTCAAATTATAATTAATAAAATAGAACAAGTTCTGCTGACCAAAAAGTCACGTGCTCTCACTTATTCAGATTTATGACCTTACGACTTGCAAAATATTCAATAATTTCCGGACTAGCCTTGGGAGGACCTTGACAATTTTATCATCCATCCAAAAGAGAATGTAAAAAAACATAATGGTTTCAAATTTTTGAATTTCAAATATGATAATCTACACCTGTGAAAATCATAATCAATCGTGGATAAAACACTCAAAAAGCTCCTGATTTTTCTCTTCATCCGATGAATGTTCTTGCATTAATTAACAACCGAAATGCGTGAATACTAAAAGCATCCCTGCATTATTTTATTGAACACAAAATCCATTTAAATAGAAACCAACAGAGTATGAATGTCGCATTTAATAGAGAAAAGAAACAGCGAACAAACAAACCATAAGAAATGAAAACACTACGCTCTCTCTGCAGAGCATTCCAATGAGTCCTTTATTCACACCAAATAATATACATGGGTGACTCTCTTTCTCTTAACTAACTGCATCGAAAAGGCACCCACTTATACGCTAAATGAAGTTCAATACAAAAGTGATATCAAAGAATTCTGCTTGGTCACGGCATAAACTCTCAGAACGCTAATTAACCACGTACACACATAATGAAACAAAAGTCTTCCACATGAAACTTAAGCAAATCTTGAAATTACATAAAAGACCCAAACTATTCGCCGAGAAGGTTACAAACATCCTAGAGCATATTTATTATATCTAAACACACCAAGGAATCAAAAAACCCCTAACCCGACATCAACAACCACCTCCCCAAACTTATTGTAAAAATCCTAACAACGCTATTTTATCTGGTATCATGTCAGACAAAAAATTCTTCCCTGACAAGGTTCCGGTCCTGCTACCTCACATAACTAAACAAATGCACACACTGTCTTGACATGACAACCATTACTGAATAGGATATTTATTTTCAGACAAATTTAATATTAATTCGAAGTTGCAGAATTATTTTTATTGGTTATTTTAATATTACGATAACATGTACGTGCTAATTTTGGTAATATTGAATAGGAGGGGAGCACGCGTTTTATGTTCATAAATCCTTTAACACTCTTCATCTTGTTGTATCAGTTTCGAAGAAGTAAGAATCCGATGGCGGATAGGGTCCATCACACATTATAAAGTTACAAAATGACAATGTTTTAGCTCGATTCTGCAACACAAAATTCTTCCTCGAAGCTATAATGAAATGCTACGAGACGGCTCAAGTTACGCTCGCGCGTTTTTTTTTTTTGCTGATATTAATTAAATTTAGGAGTAGGTAGTAAATTATTTAAACATGGTTATTACTACAATATTTTGGCGATTATTTTGCGGCAATCTGTATAATTACACAAACTAAAATTGTTCAGATAACCAGTTAACCCTAAGCTTATTCATAATTCATAGAACTTTTTCTTGCAGAATTTGTTATCGTCTATTTCCATCGTTTTTCGGGAGAGCCGATTTTGTCCAAAAGATTTTGGTAATAATAACATCACATATAGAGAAAAAATAGACCAGCCTACCATGGTTATAGTTCAGGGAAGAGGTGTAATATCGACAAAAACGGTCAATATAAAACCAAGATTTAAACACTTTTATTACCTGTGGAAATAACGTTTCTTTCACAAATAGAAAAAAAATATTCATTAATAGTAAATTAACTCCCGGAATTAGGACAGGTTTCCTGTTTCTATATAATCTTATGTTGGCGTTCTAAGCCTTTTGTGCGAGGAAAATTAAACTTCATTTACTTACTATTTGAACATAATAGTATAGTAAACATGATTAAATACCTCACTACGCCTAACCTTCTACCTCTTGGCTCAGAAAATAAAATTAACTAATATCAGGGTGACGTTAAAAAACGGGCCTGCAAACACTTTTTTTTATATATCCTTCATTCATTTACTAATCAGCTTTAATTAGCAGGACATGTAGAAGCAACGCCTTTAAACATACCTAGATCTCAATGGGAGCTTCAGCAAAGAATATTCTGCTTCAAACAATACTACAAGAGAGGCTCGTTAAAGAAAGGGCCGACACTTTCTTGCATCAGTTCGAATGTAAAAAAGCCCCCTGCTAAAGCAGAATTCAGGACTGGTTGGATCACCTCGAGAACTATGGGACAGTCCAGGCCATTCAAGCCACCCCAGGAAGCATACAGCTGAGCGCGACGAGAGCGTGAGAGATTCAGTTTAGCAGAGTCTAAAACGCTCTGTGTGCAAGAGAAGTTAGTCCCTTGGTATATCTCGTGAGACTTGCAGGAGAATGCTAGTAATGGAATAAAGGCTTACCCATACAAAATACAGACGAAACAGATCCTTACAGCCTCAGACAAGGAGCATAATAAGGCTATGACAGTAAAGATACTGGAGAAGATTCAGGAGATCCCAAGTTTTCTTAACCTCCTTTAGACCTCAGATGAAGCTCACTTCCATCTTGAAGGAAAGGTAAACTCAAAGAAAAATGCTTTCTGGAGGAAACCAGGCAAATTGAGTTAGCCACCAAGCCCCTACACTACCCTAAGTGCACGGTATGTACTGCAACCTAAGCCAAAGGGATCATGAGCCATTTTTCTTCGAGAAATCTGGCTCGACACTGACATACACCAAGGAGCGCTATGTTCAGGTCCTCAAAACCTTCAAGAGGGAGCTTCACACCCTGTTCCTGTGGCTTGTGAGGAAGTTATGGTTCCAGCAAGATGGAGCAACCTCTCACACCTCAAACGTGTCCCGAGATTAGCTGAAAGAGAACTTTGGTGGCCGTGTGATCAGTCTCAAAACTGGTTTTGAGTAGGCACCTCACAACCCAGACCTTAGCACTGCATATTTATTTCTCTGGGGCTACATTAATCACTTCTAATATTCGAAGTTATGGGCTCGGGATGGATATTCGAGTTCACAAATGAACTAGTGAAGCTAGGGGAGGGGATAATTCACTTTAACGATACCTTTAAGTTCGTAAGTATTTTTGAGAATGACGGAGAAAATCTTTTTCTGGTGACGATGATTGCACTCAGTGCGGCCGTCCGAGGTTACCGAATGGGAAAGTAATCCTAAACCGGTGATATAATGATCCTATGCTGGCTCAAATCGGACTTTTTCTTCCTCGAAGTGACTGTCCGAATATTCGGCCTCTGGAGTGGGTAGCCAAAACCGATTACCTAGCTAAGTCTAGTGTAATCCGTAGAGGGAGGTCCTGTGTAACCTCAAACTCTAAAAGGGGGGCTTGCGAGAAGTTTGGCACCTACAAGTACCGTAACAGCAACACACAAATTCCCCGAAGTTTCTTTCTTACAACGGGCGAACTGTTTATATTGTGGGACGAGCTCTCCTCACAACGTAGGTCCAAGATCTTATGCCTGACTCCAGGGAGAAGTTTCCCTTTTATTTCCCTCACGAACATAAATCGAGAGAGAGCACTGAATTCTCATAAAATCCGTATCGCTGCGTGAAAGACCTTTTCATCTGATGCTCTCCAGAGTTAATCTTTCCCCCCCTCGAGCCACGTCGCAGTTTACGACGCCGCGAAAACTCGGACCTTCGTCGGCTAGCAAGTGTCTTTTAGCGGCAGACATTGTCTTGAACGGCTGTCTAGAATTTGGTTGTCTCAAAAGCACAAAAAGATGCGGAGGGAATTCGAGAGGAGAGGTGAATTTGGAATACAGGAGGGTTGTGCAGCTTGTGTCGGGGTATTCCCACGTAAACTAATGTAAGTGGTATTTAGACTTCTACCCCCTTTTTCCGAGTAGAGAGGTGGTTATCTTGCCATCACTCACTGAATATCTATATTCGTCGCAGTGCCCTCAGCTCAGTAGGCATAAGAGGAACATGTGTCCTAGTCCTCTTGGTATATTTTGCATCCTTCACTTTAACATTTTTGTTTGTCCAAACTAGTATCTTATTTAGCATGTCCTCCGTAAAAATACTGAAAATGAGTCGTATGGGCTGGTAGCATAATTTGCCTCATTTGTAGGACCTTTGATGTATTTAGGTATAATGTTCATTGCTGTCGTCCTAACTGACATATATACCTATGGCTGAGCATAAAAATTAAACCCAGTTGTGGTTGGTAAACTGGTTTTCTTGAACTCGAGAAGTGAGCAATCAGTGTCAACCGCAACCTGGTTATGTTTTCTATTTTTTCCTACCTCACCGCTTTGCAGGACGAACTGGGTATGGATGCGAGTAGCCTGGGATGTGCTCAGGTTCAGAAGATGTCATACGGGCCATATGTTGTTTCTTTGATGTTGAAGTAACAGTCTTCTTTTCATGTTTTTATCTGAAATTTTATACCTCATCTTCTGAATCACTTTCATCAGAAGGACTTGGCATATATTCTTCCTAATTATCCCTGTCATACAACACATCTGCTTCTACATTGTAGTCACTCTCTTTTTAGCATCACTCTCAGGTTCTGCATCATCAAATTTCTCCTCAATGTCATCCTCTTCATCTTCAAAAGTAATGCCTCTTAGACTTGTTTGATTGAGCAATGTTTCTAAATAACTGTCACTGAAGTTTTGTCTTCCCATTTTTCACAATTTTGTTTTGTTGATTCTTACAAAACACACTTTTTCAAAGTACTATATATTTGAGTCTCTCTAAAAGCAGCCGTTTCCCTTTAGTATTTTTGATATTTCCATAAGAAAAAGTTTATGAAACCTATAGATCCATTAAATTTCAGTCAGCGGATTAAATGAAATACATTTTGGTTTTCTCCAATTCTTTTCTTTCACCCACTATCTTCATCCATATGGAATACTTCATTCATTAATATCAAGTAAATTAAAAGCTTTAAATAATCTTAGACTATCCCGAATCAGAAAGTAATACTTGACTGCATAAATGAAATAAAGTAATTTATTTCCCTGCCCCAAAAGTTAAATAAGGTTACATAAATTATTTTACTGCGTAGGAAAACAAGGAAAGTTACATAAATTCTTTCTCAGGGTAAATAAACACTTAACATAAAAGTTACATAAATGCTTTAGCCGTGTAAAAAAAAGTTCAATCACAGATTTCGTAGTGAAATATGCGGGGCAGAAATGCAGAACTAACTCCTCCTTCTAGGGCCTAAGATTGACTGAGGGTACATGAAAGGACAGCGGGGACGAAGTTAGCGTAATGGAATACTCGTAAGTATCTGTTTGACATGTCGATGAAGAAAATGCCGTAACCGAAACCATTCTAGGCTTAAGGCCCGATGGAAATAGAAAATAAAAAGAAATTTCGCGGCACAACGGAAACTGATACAGTGAGGAGAAAAAGGAGAAAAAGTTTATGTAAATTACCGAATCAGAAACAGAGGAAGAATCAGAGAACTGTTTATAAAACAATAAGAAAAATTAGATTGAACAGAACTGCGTGTACCAAACAAAAACCTTCAAACTCAACGTCTTCTTAAACTTTGAAGCTCTATCACCAAAATAATACAAATAGGAAGTCGTATTAAAAACAATTAAGAAAGAAACCTGTAAATTTTAGTTTGTTTCGTACCACGAAAAATGAAATAAAATAATATTAATGGTAAAGACAAACAAAATCTCACCAACCAATATTAAAGTAACATAAAAGGATAACTTACGAATTGCTGAGAAGGAAGGTGGCGAAAATGAGAAGTGAGAAAGCAAAGAGAGTCAAACCTAAAAAATGAAACACTACGGATAACAAATACAACGATGGACCCATTTAGTAAAGCAAAAAATATACAGATAGAAGCTAACAAATGGCAAAAAAAACCTATCGTATATTAACAGCTCAAGAATTGGACCCAGGCATAATCCTTCGTCTCCCAGAGTGTGCACATCTCAGTTTTCCAATTGCTGTGCGTAGTTGTTGCGCTCCTCGCAACTACTCCGTCCTGAACCCCTTGCGGGTCCTCAGGCAACCATGCCTACACTCTGGAAACACACAACGACTAACACAGATGAAGTCACATCCGTTTCTGACTCTCTATATCCCGAAGCGAGGATTCCTCATTCAAGCTTCAAGTCAGATTCTAGGTACATCTTACTTTCTCAACATCAAGCTGAAGCGAGGATTCCTCATTCCAGCTTCTAGTCATATTCTAGGTACGTCTTACAATGAATGCTACAAGAAAATGAGTCGGAAGAATAGGAGGGCCTTCCTCTCTCTCAAGCTGTGGGATCTCTAACTTCTCAGGTGCGGGCCCATCAGAAGCATAGACTAAAGGTTTTCCTCTTAATCCGCCCTCAGGGAGAAATATCAATCCAAGCCTGCTTTCGCCGCCTTCCGAGGCTCCGCGCGAGCCAGTCTTTTGCCTTCCGACACCTCAGCCTATCGAATCTCCGACCAATTACGAATTAATCACTCAAAATTAAAGGCAGAGATTAACTCCCAGCGCTTTAAGAAGGGGGATCAAGAGGACATCCAACAGCTGCTGGTGATATACCGCTTCCTTGACCTTCTTCAACCAGAGGAGCTTTCTTCAATTAAGTCTAGACTACGTTTATAATACATTGTTCTGAATTATAATTGGGGGTCGGCAATCAGGGAGGCACGTGAACGCGCTATAGAGGACAGCGGAATCACGGTATCTGATCGCGTCTTTCCACAAGAACCGGCTTTCCTTCAACCTCCTTCCGGCCTCCGGCACAATATGGAGCTTCTTTCATGGGACAAAGAGGCTGACTACCATATGCGGGCAGGTCTAGAGCTCGCGGTAAGAGCCCTCCTGGAGCTCGCAAGTAGACACGCCTTGAAACATTAGAACCAGGAGTGGTTGGCCTTTTTCAAAAGGGCCAGGGTAGTTCGGGCCTCTTCTGGTTTTACTTCTTCTGAAGGTAGAGACTCCTGGCTTACAGTTTTCTATACAGGTTCAGAACCTGGTCTGATCCATCTTCCGTCTACTAGCGGATCTATTCAATCATCCATCGAGACACTACGTTCGAAATGGATTCTACTAGATACGCCCCTATTATAAGTGATATTAGTGTCAGTGATTATAGTGATATGTGTCTTGAGCTTAAAACAGACCTTATGTCTGATAATTTGTTATATGCGCGTCTCAGTCTTTTTGATTTAAATCTGACCCCGCCTAGAGTCAGAATTTCACAAGCGATAGATATAAATTTAGAAGATAGAGCAATTATATTCGTGAACACAGATGTGATTCTGGAACACAGAGCACTAATTAGTAACGCCTTTATCTCTGCCTTGTTACAATTAGAAAACCTCTTCGAGCAAAGCGGTCACGAACTAAGTGCTCTCAACATAGCAGACCAACCTCGTCAGTTGCAGGACGATGGGCAACGGCTTCCTCTGCTCCCTGCCATTATTACATGCGAGGAGCACTTCTCTGATCACTCCACCATAACTTCTACACAATGGTGGCAAATCCGGGATATTATGAGTGGACCTCATGATAGACGTCGAGGAGACAATAATGGCAATCAAAATGGCGCTGGAATCCAAAATAACAATAACAATAATAACAACGATAGCAATAAAAATAATAATCCCAACAATGACCACGGTAACGGTGATGAAGGTCTCCCCCCCCTATTGATATGTTTGAACCTAAAAAAGCAAACTAAAATTACGGACTACATTCAATTAACTGCTGTACATTTATCGATGGGATCATTGAACATGGTACCAGGCTGTAATAATATTATTAAGGCGTGCCAAAACGATCGAGTAAAAATTTTTTTTACCAAAAGCTCTACTAGTTATAAGACTACAAACGCTGAACTACTTCCCATATTTAATGAACTCCTTAGTGCTGATATTATTGAAAAGTCTGACGATGTTAGGTATATTCATAGACTCTTTTTAGTCATGACATGTCTGACTTAACTAATAAATTTAAACCTCCAAGGTTCAGTCTCCGAAATGTTTCCAAAGTGTTTAGAAATTTAGATCCTGAGGATTTAGACATTAAACTCGACTTAAGGAATGGGTTTTACCATATATGTAAATCTTCAAAAAAAGGCCCGTCCTAACTTTGCTATAAAGATTACTAATAGCAAAGAAATCTATAGATTAAAAACTACCCATGGGCTTCAACGGAAACCCTTTGATTATGCAAAACCTAATGTCCACCATTTGCAATTCTCTTAGTGCAAAATACAGTGTTAAAACTTACGTTTATCTTGATGATTTCTTTATCATCGGCAAACTTGATGATGTTTTGAATTTATTAGAAGCCTTTCTAGATACTAGCCTTTGTTAAAACTTAGAGAAGTCAGCTTTGATTCGTTTTACTTGCATTAAATTTATGGGAATAATAATTAACATTAGAAAATATTTTGTACAACTTACTTGCGACTTGAAGGCTAAGTTATGTAAAGACTTAGATTAAATTATGGTACTCCATTTCTTTAAAATTAAACGTCTCTATTGGTTAATGTTGTCAGGTCTTTTAAATTTTATTGTACCAATCTTAAAACTTCCTTTCTTCTGCGTACAGCTTGCCTACACCAATTTTTTAAATAAATACAACAATGTAAATGTTGCGGCATTATCGGGCCTCTTCTACTGCAGACTTGTTGCCTGGGCTAGGCCCAAGGCTCGCCTCATATTCGTATTCCGCGATGCTTCACCCGAGGGAATATCCCAGATGTGGGGGAGGTGAGGCTGGGCCATACCTAATTATTTCTTTCAGAGTAACAGTTTTCTACTTGAAACTATTATTCACTGGTTTTTAATCTTGCTTTTTCCATTGGCTCAAATTTATTCCCATAATATGCCTGCGCTATTTAATACAAAAAGTGGAAAGATTCCTTTTCAAGTCTTTTTCCTTCCTTCGGAGGAAACTCTCGTGGATTTCTCTAAGGTCTTTTCTTCCTTGGTCTTAAAACTGAGGTTTTTGCACTCCGGGAATAACGAGGTGGATCGGGTCTCCCGGACCTTTTCCCCGGGAAGGAAAAAGGAATCCTGGATTACGTCTATCAACCCCCAAATTAAAGATATTTAAATTCAATGTATTATCTATCAGGTTAGAACAAAATAGTGTCAGATTTTATGGTATATATTAAGAATGCAAAACCTTATGACTATGGAAATAGATCATCATAGACATAACCTTCTTTTCTTTCAAGAACCTCATTCTGTCAATGAACTTATATGTAAATGCCACGCTTTGGTCATTGAGCTGTTTAAGGACGGGAATTATCGTAATGGAAAATGACACCAATTCTATTGACTAAGGAGCGTCGCCTTTGGCACAAAGCGCGGTCAAATGACGATGTTGATTGCAGTATAGATTAGCATTAATTGTATGATTGTTGTCTGCTGTTGAGAAATACTGCTACCTTGACTGAACACGAAAGGCGGCGTACCATAAAATGGTACCTGAAAGGGGTTGTGAATGCAATAAACTGAAGCAAACTACACGCTCTTGCAGATTCTCCGTGCACAATTCGTGCGAGACCCATTTTCCAATCACTGGAACCATTTCAATCCTTTTCGTTGGCTTTGGACAATCTTATGAATTATGGTAAATTGTTCTGTGAGTTTACTAGAAGTTGTAGCAAGATTTACTGTGACAATAGCATCCAACTCTTCAGAATCAAGTTCTTTTAAACAATCCTTATTTGTTTCGTCTTTTCGATTGGAAGTCCGAGTTTGGAAACGGCAAAACTACATCTTGCAACTTCTTTCATTTACCTCATCATCCTCACAAGTGATCTAATTGGATTTTGCCTCTGTCCTCACATTGACAACTCAATGAATCCATTCATGTAAAACATGTCTTATGTGATCTTTAGATGAGAGGAAATAGGGTCGAATACCAAAGAAGATTTTGAACAATATTTTTATACTCGGAAATAAATAAATGTAAATTACTCATTGTAGTATTCATACATGTTAACAAGAGGCACTCCTTTAGTAAATACTAGTTAAAACTTTATTCTCGAAAATCAGATATTAAATTTGTTCCAAACTGATGCATACCCTACTGATGAAGGACAACGGAGATGAAATTGCAATTAAAAGGTTAATAGAATACCATGAATGGAAACAGATGGAGAAAACACATCGAGCGATGAACTTTCAACTCGAATATTCCCACTTACAATAGCAGGAGGGTACTAACTACTCCAACTAGACCATCTTCCGATGCCAATATAATAGAGATATTTAAAACAAAACAAGTACCAATCCTTATAGGAGTTCTTAACGCTCGCTGCTGGGAGATAGGATATAGATTGTAAAGTAAATGTATAGAAAACTTGGATTGCTAATAAATAAATATAATCCAAAGAATCAGACGTATTTACATTCCCTACTTGTATTACAGGAGGACACAAAACAAAGCCAGCTATAAAGCTTAGCAGCCCACACATGATGGCATACAATGTGCACACGAAACATAAAGTAAACAAAGGGAGAGAGCTTAGGATAATTGATAGAGAGAGAGAATGAAGAAGGGGAATGGTGTAGGAATTTTGTAACAGTTGCATTGGGGAAAACAGGGAGATGATGCCTGAACTAGACTACTTCTTAAGCAAACTTTAAAGGGTCATAAGTATCCTCTTTGGTCGTGTGGTCTAACCACCTACTTTTCATATCTACGGTCATTAGTTAAATTTAACCCATGTCTCTTATTATTATATTCTGCCTCTTTACTTAGTAATATTATTGTTTAAAGAAATACACCTCTGGAGCCATAAAGGGGAGCTTTATTTTTCTCATATTTGCTGGACCTTATTGTACTCCTTCTTTATCACTAAATATGAGGGGGGGATTAGATATGTAGAGTACTTTTTCAATCAAAGACCGTGGTGAATTATATTTATATTGGGTAATTATTACTTACTTATATATATATATATATATATATATATATATATATATATATATATATATATATATATATATATATATATATATATATATATGTCGTAGAATGTCCCTTTCTGATCACCCCACAACTGACACCACTTTTCTGTAGGAAAATGCCCCTTTTTAATCTCTCCACACACCAACCGCTTTTGTCGTGGTATTCTTTGTGGTCGTGATATACTTCTTTGATGAAGTAGGCTTTGTTCTAAGAGTGCTAATATTGTTATCTTAAAGAAGAGGGCCATCTCAAAAACGTAAGGATATAGATAAACGACCAAGAATTCCAAAAATAAACTTATATTTTTAACTTTAACAATTTAATACACAAAAACTAACCATTAACCACGGAAATACTCCGAATATTATAATACACAATAATTACTTTAATTATCTTGCCCTCTAGAAGTGGTTAAATTCGCTACGCACTTCAATATACAAGATTTAGGCTTACTGACTGTACTGGAGTTTAAATACCTCAGGAATGTTATTGCCTCCACGACGCGTGCCGACCGGCCAGATGGAGGTGGTCAAGATCAGGAGGTTTTTTGAGTGAGGGTGTGAAATGGGGGTCCACACGGTATTCAGGGGAGAGGGTGGTCTTCAAGAACGAGAACAATCAAGGTGCTTTAGGCGGCACCAAGGTAGGCGTGGTCTCTCTGGCGAGAGTAAGTCGAACTTGGTTCTTAAACCAAGTTAACTTAGAGTTCGGCGTGACAACCGAGTAACGGGCTCAAGGGGGTGCTTTTCTCCTTCGTTACTTAATTATTCATGAGCGAGGACTGTACTCGAGGAGGGTCTTCTTCAAGGGCGAGGATCGATGAGGGGGAGGTTCTCTGACGAGAATAAGTTAGAGCTCGAGGATGAGCTTCTTCTTAGTTCCAGTCTTCCTCAAGGGCGAGGATAGAGGAGGAAGATTTCTCGGACGAGAATAAGTTGAACTTGGTTTCTCAACCAAGTTGACCTATGAGTTTGGTGTGGCCACCGAGTAACGGGCTCGAGGGGAAGCCTTTTCCTTGTTTTTTCTTAATTCCTCAAGGACGAGGAACACCCCTGGTGTTTAAGATGTACCAGGATATGAGGAGTCTCTCTGACGAGAGTAAGTTGAACTTGAACAAGTTAACTTAAAGTTCGGTTTGATAACCAGGGTCTAGCTCGAGGATGAGCTGCTTCTTAGCCCATTAAGGTAGCCCTGCCTCTCGTGCAGGGGACTTCGTAGTCTGACGACCCAAGTATTCTACCTGTCCAGTCTCGGTAGCCCGATCTCAATCCGGAGACTTCGTCACATGGAGACTGACGTAATCTACCCCGATTTTCCTCAGTGTTTCTTATTTCTACCTTGTCACCCCACTGGGGGAGGGGTAAGAGGGAGGTGAGGGGGGGCTTGGGGACGGGCCCAGGAGGTTTCTTATTCCAAACGGTTTTTCTCACCAAGTCTAAAATCGGCTTCCGCTAGCCTTCGAGCTTGGGAGAAACACGTCTCCAATTTCTTACTTGAAGTGAAATTAAATCTCACTCTCGTAGGGAAGATCTTGCATTTTAACCTTTAGGCCTTTCATAGCGACGAGTGGTGAGGCACTGTGGTTACGTGTTTGACCCCACAGTCCCTGAGCCAGATGTCTTTGCAGTTACCGCCTCGTGTCTCCAATAAGAGAGAAAGGGTTGGTGACGATTCCCCTACAATATATATCCATAACCCTATATTTAAAGAACGAGATTTTTTGAAGGTTTGAATAAGATTTTTTCATTTAGTTCGGTTGTAACCTAAGTATATTTAATATTTTAATCAAAGTTATTTCTAATAATTCCTTTATAAGAAGACAAGCCGCTGTTCTCTTCCTTATCAGGAAGAGCTTCGTTACACAGGCACTCCTGCGGGGTGTGACCTATGGCTTTATTTGCTAATCTTAACCGCCTTTTTAAATCCCCTTTATAGACTCTTGATTTTAACACCCTAAACACCCTTTTCTTTATCTTCATCTTCATCTTAATCTTACTCTTCTTCTTCTTCTTCTTCATCTTTATCTCCATATTCTTCTTCTTCTTCTTCTTCTCCTTACAGAAGGAGTTTGCGCTTCGCTGTAAGACTTTCGGTTTGTGTCCTACGGCCTAGCATGATTCTTTTTCTTTCTCCACCTAAATTTGCCTTAATAATTTCCATGCCAAAATTTTAATAAATTTTCTGAACTTCACCATTTGTAATTCTATTAGTTTTAAAAAAATAACCAAAATTCGATACTTATATTTATTTCTGAACTTCACTATTTTAACTTTTTATATTATAAAGGAATTATTAGAAATAACTTTGATAAAAAATTAAATTTACTTAGGTGACAACCGAACTAAAAGAATTTTTTTTATTGAAACCTTCAAAAAATTTCGTTCTTAAAATATAGGGTTATGGACAAGCCGCTGTTCTCTTCCTTAACAGAAGGAGCTTGGTTACACAGACACCCCTGCGGGGGTGTAGCCTACGGCCTTATTTGCTAATATTAACCGCTTTTTTTAACACCCTGAACACCCTTTTCTTTTTCTTCTTCTTCTTCATCTTCATCTTCTTCTTCATCTTTATCTTCTTCTTCTTTATCTTCTTCTTCATTTTCATCTTCATCTTCTTCTTCATCTTCATCTTCTTCTTCTTCTTCATCTCCTTCATTTTCTTCATCGTCATCTTCATCTTCATCATCTTCTTCATCTTCACCTTCATCTTATTCCTCTTCTTCATCTTATTTATCTTCATCTTCATCTTAATCTTTATCTTCATCATCTTCTTCTGAAGATGAAGAGGAAGATAAGGAAGATGAAAATTAAGATGAAGATGAAAAAGAACTACAGAACTACAGAACTACAGAATCTAGGACCAGCAAAGACCCTAAGGTCCGCTCGAGGCTAGTCCGCTACACTAAATCAAAAACTACGATACACCCTTATCTACGAGTGTATCTCTAACATGCTTTTTTTATTTTTAATACTATCTACTGTACACACTTATCTACATGTGTACATTATCGTGCAATTTTAACTAATCAAACTAGGGGTCGGGGGAGATAGAAAGTTTTTCTTCTCATCTTCCGCAGCCACTCGACTGCTAGTGGTGAAAAGCTAATTTAGGGATAGAGACTACTTATAGGATAGGCGGAAAAGAAATGGGACATCTAAGCTACACATGCAGAGAATCGCCGGCATCATTTTTAGTCATCATAATTTCATATCCTTAAACCTCCGCTCCAAACTCTCTCTCTGCAAGGACGTTTAAATTCACAGTGCTCAACTACGTTATATTTAAACTATTCAAATGCACGTCGAGACGATTTTTGAACATATTAACCGAAGTGCTATCTACTACGTGGGTGGGCAGCCGATTCCAATTTTGAGTAACTTTAAATGTAAAATAGTTTTGGGCTATACTAGTGTTAAAACGCTTGTTCACTAATTTTAACCCGTGCTGACGAGTATTTCCCCTATGATCCAGTTCGAACAGATTGCGAAAGTCCACGTTTGAGAAACCCTTTAGTATTTTAAATACTTCTATTAGCTGGCCACGTAATCTTCTGCTTTCTAGCGATGGCAAATCTAAAGCCCTGAGCCTTTCCTCGTATGATCTATTCCTCAGCTCTGGAATTAATTTCGTAGCCCTACGCTGCACTCTTTCTAATTGCGCAATATCTTTCATTAAATATGGAGCCCAAAATTGAACAGCGTATTCGAGAAGTGGCCGCACAAGGGATTTATATAAAGGTAAAATTACATCCTTAGATTTGAAGATGAAATTGCGCGCGATATAACCCAAAACGCGATTTGCTTTTTTACACGCATCCGCGCATTGCTTCGAGAATTTAAAATCGTCTGAGACTAATACTCCCAAGTCTTTTTCTAATTTAACCGCGTCGAGGACTTGGCCTTTCATGGTATAATCTACTCTTAAATTATGGCAACCCAAGTGCATTACCTTGCATTTGCTTAAATTAAATTCCATTTGCCACTTGTCCGCCCAATTGGCAATCGAGTTTAGGTCCCCCTGCAATTTATCGACATCCGATCTTACATAGGCACGATTACCCAGCTTCGTGTCGTCCGCAAATTTCGAAATCCGACTAAGTATGCCTTTATCTAAATCGTTAATATAAATTAAAAACAATAAAGGGCCTAAAACAGAGCCCTGAGGTACCCCACTACTAACGCTGGCCCAATCTGAACATTCCCCATTTATTACTACCCGCTGCGAGCGATCTTTCAGCCAATTTCTAATCCAGTTTAAAATCTTACCAGTCACCCCAATCGCTTTAACTTTCATTAATAACCTTTGGTGGGGGACGGTGTCGAACGCCTTTTTAAAGTCTAAATATATTACGTCTACAGCTTTGCTTTCATCGTACACGCAAATCATTTTGTGGAAGAATTCGAGCAAGTTAGTCAAGCACGATCTCGCACGCCTAAATCCATGCTGGGTATCGTTAATCAGCTTATTTGCCTCGAGGTGGCTCACTATTCTATCTTTAATTACAGATTCTAAAAGCTTCCCAACTACCGAAGTTAGACTAATAGGCCGAAAATTCGTTGCTTCAAATCTATTCCCCTTCTTAAATATAGGTGTAACGTTTGCTCGCTTGAAATCCAACGGAACTACGCCATCCTCTAATGAGCGATTGAAAATTTCACGCAATGGCTTAACGAGTTCATTTTGAAGCTCCTTTAAATGAATTGGATATACCCCATCGGGGCCCGGAGATTTCGACTTTTTCATTAGCTTAATAAATTTAAGAATTTCCTCGTCCTTTATACTTACATCGGATATGCATTTATCAGCACTACGAACTTCCCCAATTAACGATTCCAATTCGGAAGAATCTTCCACAGTAAACACGCTCGTAAAATGCTCATTTAAAATTTTAGACATTTCTGTCGGAAGTTCAGTCAAACGACCATCCTTATCTTTGATCGGCCCTATCGATCCTTTTACGGGTTTCCTATTATTTACGTACCCATAAAACCGTTTCGGTTCATTCTTTGAATCCTTAGCGAGGTTTATTTCATACTTCCTCTTCGCATCTCTGACCGCACGTTTAACTTCCCTACGAGAATCTATGTAATTTTGCCGACTTATAACTGACCCATTGTTTTTATGAATTTTAAATTTTCTATTTCGGTCCCGGATTAAGCGTAGTATTAACGGACTAAGCCACGGAGCTCTCACCGACTTCCCGCTCTTACGCACATACTTAACCAAATCAGAATTCACACGAAGCAGCGTACATCGAAGTTCTGCGTACATCTCTCCTACCGACCTGTTCTCGAATCGTATTCCCCAGTCTATATCCTTAATCCTTTCGCGAAAAATATCGAAATCACAGCTACCAAAACGAGGGATGAGCTGCGAGCTCATTCTAACTTCTACGCAGGTGTTTAGATCGAATCTAATCGCATTATGGTCGCTGGAAGCTAAATGTCCACCCACACGTACGTTTTCTAACAATGACTCATCGGTTGCCATGATTAAATCAAGAATATTGCTATCACGAGTAGGCTCTTCCACTTTTTGTACGAGAAAATTCTCCAACATAAAGTTTAATAGCCTCTCACCCGGTTTATCAGAAGTAAGGTTGCTAAAGTTAACATTAGGTAAATTAAAATCGCCGCAGACTAATGTGGTCCCTTTTCTAATCCAAGACGTAAGCGTATCGAAGAGTGCAGCATCTTCTCTTTCCAATTGGCAAGGCGGACGATATAGCACGACTAAGTTAATTTTATTTATAGCATCTAAACTTAGCTGGACTAATAAAGCATCACTTCGCATATCATCCTTAGACGAGTCCATCGTTATGGCGTTTAGAACCTCTTTTATATACATTAATACGCCCCCTCCTCTACCGGTTTGTCTATTTCTGTAATGAATTTTGTACCCCGCTATATCGAACTCGCAAACACTGATCCCCGTATGAGTGTCTAACCATGTTTCACTTAGGAATACGAGGTCGAAATTACCCTCTAGAATAACGGCTTTTATTTCGGCAATTTTATTTTTTAAGCTACGAACATTCGCATATATGCATCTCAGTTTGCGCTTTACGTTAACTCTTCTATAACACTCAGATCCGTTCCGTTTCCCTGCACCCCGTCGATAGTGCCCTCTTCACGCGTGGGCCGGCCCGGCGCATCGGCATCACGTGGCCGCGCAACTCTCCTACCTAAAATGCTACGTACGGACTCGTCTAAGATCCTACCCAGCCGACTATTACCCACATCGCTTAGGTGAATTCCGTCCTTTTGGAAAAGTGACGGATGGTCCTGGAATGAATCCCATAAGTTAAAAAAGCTAACACCAGTTTCTCGACACAACCGCTTAAGACATTCGTTAGTATAGATCGCTCTAGATTGGAGGCGCAACGTGGATTTAAGTCGGGGGAGAACACCAATAATTCCCACGTTGGTTGCTTTGGATTTCGCCGTATCTATCATGGTTCTGGCACGATAAACTATATCTTCCGGGGTGCTGTCATACCTATGGACGTCGTTGCCCCCTACCATCGTGATGATCGTTCGTTCACCACGCGTATCTTCCAATTTCTCGATCTCGGCGGCCACGTTGTTAATGCGGCCACCGGGATAGCAAAAGCGCTTACGCTTAGAAGGGTTACGCGCAGCAAACTCCTGATCCTGCCTTCTAATGAAGATGATAAAAAAGAAGAAGATGATAAAGATGAAGATGTAAATAAAGATGAAGATGAGGAAGATGAAGAAAATGAAGAAGATGAAGATGAAGAAGAAGATGAAGATGAAGATGAGCAAGAAGAAGAAGAAAAAGTAGAAGAAAAGGGTGTTCATGGTGTTCAAATAAAGTCTATAAAGGGGATTAAAAAAGGCGGTTAAGATTAGCAAATAAGGCCATAGGCCACACCCCGCAGGGGTACCTGTGTAACCAAGCTCTTCTTCTTAAGGAAGAGAACAGCGGCTTGTATATATATATATATATATATATATATATATATATATATATTGTTGAAGACCATGGTATATTTCGCATTGGAAATTGTTAAAGGCGAAATATACCATGGTCTTCATCAAAATTTGTATCCAAGAAAGACTGCTACCTTTTGGTTGAAATTTATTGCTTCCGTAGCATCAATAATTCCTTTGCAAGAATCTTCATAAGATATGCAATTTATTTTAAACGTCACGGCAGCTGTTTCAGTGTGTGCACCATTTTCGAGCGACAACTGACAATTTAAGGTTAGATACGAGTTTCTAATACGTCCAGCGGACGAAAAGGATTAGTCAGGTAAGGGGTAGGCGCTGCTAAGCCTAAATTATTGAAAAGAGCCTATTATGGCTTAGGGAAAAATGTAGAAATAAGCCTAAACTAGGTACATTATCGAAAAACATGGTAAATGAAAATAGCAAAAAGATACTAGAATATGCATAACCATATTTATAATAATAATAATAATGAAAATAATGGTAGAAATGTAAAGACACATACCCTAATAAACATATATCTACAAATACATGTAGAGTATATTTACTGGAAAACATACAAGTACATACAGTATGAGAATATACACTGAAATATAATATATAAATACAGATATACCAAGACACGTACGCATATGTAGATGTGCATTCCGAAATAAAAAGAAACATGGAAAGAAAGACTATCTCGGAATCTGCCTATTTTGAATACTTCTCCCGCTGCTTCGAAGTCTGAGTGAACGTAGCAGCGCTGATACTTGAACTTCTTTCAAGGGGGCTCTGTTCAGCCTTGCTTTGTACGATGGAAGTATATTCTTAACTTCTTGCTGGATTTTCAGGGTAGGTTTCTAAAAGGCTGATGCTTACAGGCTCGGAAATTAGAAGGCGGCCGTAATTCATTTCTTTATGAATTATTTTTGTTTCCCATCTATTCCTCTATGTTAGGTATTCTGTCATGGGCATCCACGGAGTGGTGATGTATGGCTCAATGGTTTTTGTGGGCCATAATACGCATCCTTAATGTGGTAGTGGTGTGTCTGATATAGTCTTTAATGGGAGATTTGCACATCTCCTTTTGGCATGAAAATTTATAAACAATATCAGAGCACGTTTCCTTGGACACTCCGGCAACGGTGCTGTTCTTCATAACCATAGATGCTACCAAATTTCGTTTTCTATAGATCCTAATATATATATATATATATATATATATATATATATATATATATATATATATATATATATTAACAGGGTGACCAGGACAGAGCCGATGATGCCTTGTAGCATATATTTCCAACGTTTCAGGATTATAACTAATCCCATCATCAGTGCTAAAGAAAAAAATACAAAATACAGATTTAAATATATACATTAAAAAGTTAACACATGCAATCAACTTGTGAAACATGAATATTAAATTTGAGACGAATTGATTACATTGGAAATACGGAGAAAAAAATCCTAACGATGCAACTTATATAAAATAGGAAGGAAAATAATTGACAGTGGATTTTATTCCTGCAGATTCAATGTAAATTTAAATAAATTAGCATGTTTTTTAATGAGTGACTATTTAATGGGACAGGTAATGAGTTATTATTTAGACTGGGTTGAATTTTTGTAATATAAATTTACTCTAGCATATAAAGTTCCTAGATGTTTCTTACCGCATTAAGTTCTCAAGTGTAGTCCTAGAGCCACATTGTAACAGATGGTTTCGAATTGGGGATGGATTAGGTTTTGCAAAGTGACGTCCAGTTCCTTCAGCTATACCCATATGCTGCACGAAGCGGGACTAAAGCATACGCCTTGTTACCCCCACATAGGATACAGTGCTACTGCACGTACAATGGAAAATGTATATAATTTGAGATTGCATACTGGTGGGTGATTGATGTTTGAACTTAAATAATGATCCCAGTCTGAAGTCATTAATTAGATCAATAGATGGTCATAATTGAAGATAGGCTGAATTTAACAGTTTTAACAACTCTTTTTTTTAAGTCTTTCGGATTGGTAACCAAAGTATGGTAAGAAAAATAAGATCTTTAATTTATTGACAGTTTGTAGTGGAGGCAGAGTTGAATACGTTTTATTGAGAAACAGAGTAATTTTCTCTAAAATAGTGATTTTGGGTAGCCATTGGAGGCAAAGAATTATGTTAAGAATTCGAAATAAAATGTAGCGCTGAAAAAGTTGAACACAAGTTTTATGCTCTATGGAAGAGAATAT
Source organism: Ceratothoa steindachneri (assembly GCA_963969495.1). Lineage (NCBI taxonomy): Eukaryota > Metazoa > Arthropoda > Malacostraca > Isopoda > Cymothoidae > Ceratothoa > Ceratothoa steindachneri. Next base: position 65,265,019 of record OZ018324.1, on the reverse strand, counting down.
GGATGGCATTAATTTTGAATTTAAAATCACATAAGCTAAAAAACCTTAAACCAAGGTTTGAAAAGATGGGTTTTCGGTAAACATTTGGCCATATGTCTACCTGCTCTGAGTCTGCATACATTTATCTGCTGCTCAAAATTTTCGCAAACTAACTCACAGATGTGGCTCGATGCCTCCAATCACACGCCTGATTTTAGCAATGAGTTCAGGAATTGCGCGTGGTTGTGTTGTCGTATAAAAACATACCCTATAAGAAAAAATCACCACCAAGACCTTGGTAGTTATTCCTTGTCACCATACAAGGATATCACTCACAAAAATATTTCTTAGAGTAATACAAGCGGTTAGCGCCAAGTTTGGAAAGGTCGCTCCATCCTGCTGAAGCCAAAGGTTGTCATTCTCCGTATCTTCTAAGTTCAGCAATAAGTGAGTAAATACCAAGTTCTCTATTAATGGTAACTGCATTCCCCTCATCATCTTCAAAGAAGAACGGTCCAAGCACTCCACCTGCCTAAAAACGATACCACACAGTCAATTTCAGTGTAAGCATTTGATGCTCATACATTATTCGACGATGATCATCTCCCCAAATCCGGTAGTTCTGTATAATAACATATGCACTCAAGTAGAAGTGGGCCTCCTCACCAAAGATGATTTTCTTTGCAAAGTTTTGGCAGTCGTTAATCTCTACACAACCTAGTCAGCAGTCATCACATTACTTCCGCCTCCTGTGGTAAGGTGGCTGAAGAGGCTGCGTAAGTTGAATCTTGTACGCATGCATATGGAGATCTTTATGCAGAAATCGATGTAATGAAGTGGTTGGGGCGTGAAACTGCTGCGAACGTCGAAGAAGCGATTGTCCCGGATTCAAAGTGACACTGTCTTGCACAACAGCAATTTGTTGTTCTGTCCGATGAGAACGATTCAGTCCAAGCGATATGACTTTTGAAACTGAAGCAGTTTTTTAAACTGTAGACTCGTTGGGTGCTTTATTGCTCTCCAAAATGCTGCGAAGTGTTTGAACTCCTTGCGTCGCACTTTCTCCGTTTTATTAAAATGTCTTGACGATGAGAACGCACTACTGAGTTGTAAACTGCTTCATGAGTCACTGCACACCAGTATTCTAAAAAAAACAAACAATACCTTTTATCAAAGATGATAAAAGCATGCCTTCCATCTTCAAACCCCAAAAGTTTCGCCTAATTCAGTTTCGGCGCCCTTTATGGAACACACACACACACACACTATATATATATATATATATATATATATAGGGTCTTTCAATAAGGTTGCTCGATATTTGAATGTAAATAAAACAAGTTGTGTGTGATATATTCACTCATTTTATTTTAAATTTGTAAGTGTGACTTTATGGCATTAAGTATTGAATATGAGATCCTTCAAATATCCGTGGAGCTTCGCTTGGTGCAAAGTATTCAGGAGGCTCAATTTTCAATGACTTTGTCGCAAAAATCTCGCTGAATTTGCTGGATGGTGTTTGTTATGTTAACTTTGAGGAAAAATAGTTTGTGGATTATTTGTATAGACCTGGGATTTAAGGTAGCCCCAAAGAAAGTAGTCTGATGGTGTTAAATCGCATGATCTCGGAGATCAGTTGACCTCTCAGCCGCGCGACATGAACCTGCCCTAAAATCGCTTGTGAAAAATGTCTATCGTGGCATGCGCAGTATGGCACTTAGCGCCATCCTTTTTAAACCGCATCTCGTCAGTATCCATATCGGGTATATAATCCAGTTGAGGCCACAACAAGTTGCCTATCATCGATCTGTAGGTCTCGACGTTGACGGTTATGGCAATCCCATCTTCGTTCTCAAAAAAATACGGACCGATGATACCGTTAGACGAAAATCCGCACCAAACAGTGATTTTGTTCGGATGAAATTGGTGTTCGTGCATCTTATGTTGATTGTTCACATTCGAAATACGACAATTTTGCTTGTTCACAAATCCATTCATCCAAAATTGGGCCTCGTCGCTGAAGATGATAGAAATCACGTAATGCGCGGAACGTTTGTCGAACGTAGGACTGATTTTGATAATAACATTTGATGATTTGCACACACTGTTCAACGCTATAACCTAACATCCTAACTTGCCAAGTACTACTAAACAGTTCACAGTGAAGTTTCCAGATGTAGTTTTAACAACATGGCCACTATCTCCTGACCAAGCTCGAGCATCCTTGTTGAAAGACCCTATATATATATATATATATATATATATATATATATATATATATATATATATATATATATATATATATATATATGGATGGGTCATCCCTAAGTGTTGTCTTCCAGTTCAAGGAGGATAGGATCACCTGCTGGACCTGAAGCAGAGCAGTTGTCTAATTTTGCCATTACCTTAACCGCACCAATTTGTCTTGGATATTTTTCCATATATATATATATATATATATATATATATATATATATATATATATATATATATATATATATATATATATATATATTATATATATATATATATATATATATATATATATATATATATATATATATATATATATATATATATATATATATATCACCATAACATTCCTCATCTTCCAAATTTAGAATTCTTTTTATTCCACAATCTTACACGTGAAAGCTACAATATATCACTCGATAGATCAATGAAAAAATTAAAGTTTGAATTTACTGAAATATTTGGAATGAAGTATTCTTCATGGGTTGATTAGAAAGATTAAAACATAATTCTGGATTGTGTTGAGTTAGAGTAAACGTAAGTTGTGATGTAGAAAAAGCTGCACAGTTATGTTTTCTTTAGTTTTTTTCATTTACCCTCCCCTAAATTTTGAATTAGTCTCATATAGCTACAGGAAAAGAATTTCCAATTCAAAATATATATACTCAAGTGATATAAAATATCACTTGCCTATATACATTTCTTTTTAAGCAAAAACTCCAGTATCTAAAGCATACATTCTATTTTCCCAACCTCCTGCTTGCTGAACCAGCCCCCCTGCTTTAGCTAACGCCTGTGGCATCAACAAACAATCTTCTCACTGAGGTAGGAAAATTCTTTAATACTGTGGACTAATTACCTGTGGTTTCACTGTTTCTTTGCAAATGACAGATTGTTAAGTAAACCCTGTCTAGCTCCACCTCTAATCACTTTAAAGTCTATGCTATGGGTTAATACTAAGGTAGAGGTACCCTTTATCTTCAAAGTGTACTCACATTGGCTAATTTGTATGAAATTTTCGCCCCATTAACCTTACGATAAAGATAACTGGATACTTTTGTAAAAACTATCCCACTGTATTAAATGCTCTATATGTATAACCAGTGGCTAAATTGTAAAATTCTAAAAAACTTAGTAACAAAATAATAAATAACTTGACCATTATTATACAACCCTTCCTACTATGTTTAACATGTTATGTCACTACACTCACCAAATGAGTATATAAAACTTCTTGTGAGAGAGAACAGAGGGTGGTAGACATATATCGAGAACCTTGAAGTTGTCTCATTACGGCCTTCTGTCCGATGTACTTCGCCATCAACGATTCACACCTTCAAGCGACTGGTACTCTCTTCCTTCGTTGAGCATCGTGCCTCCTCCATTCGTAACATACGATGTTATCAGCCATAAACTGCGTAGCTTTCCATACGAGTGGTGACGCTGGCGACCATGAATGTTAGGGGGCGACCTTCAACCCTCCTCTTCGTTCCCGTCATCTTCTGTGAACTTATCTCTCCAGTTTGGCACCATTGTGGTTCTGCCTACAGCTACTTTTGAAGGAAAAGAAGAATAATCTTTAGGATAAGGATGGAAGAAACCAATCTCCCCAGTGGCCTAAGAATAGGGTTTGTCTTTTTTTTAACTGCCTGATCCAATTTCCTTTAGTGGCCCCCCACTTCTTCAACATTAATCTTCAATAACTACACTACTGCCAAACCATTCCTACAAATCTGATATCTTCAAGACCTTCTTCAACATTTTAAGAACTACTCTGCTCTAAAATTACTTTACATGTGTAACATATTCAGAACCTTCCAGTTCTTAAGAAAAGTGACGTTTAAGAATTTTATAATTATTTTAGTCAAAACGAAATAAACTTTTTCCGTAGAGTTAAAATTATAGTACTAAAATCCACTTCTTAAAGCAACACACCAGCACTATATTAAATGTAAATTATATAAAGTAAATAAAAGTGAAATTTTAAATTAAAGAAATCAATTTAAATCAACGTTTAATCGAAAAATTGGATAATGTAACAAAAGACACTTTATAATATTAGGTTGAGGAATAAGTTCTTGCGTTTTTTAATGTTGTGTTGATTTAAGTTTTGTTGATGTGATTTGTGCACATATTAAGAAACAATAATAAATAATGAGAGCAAAATATGCAAAGGTTAGGCTACGTCTCTTAACAGCGTAGACTATTAGGCCTTTGCTTAGGCTACGTCTTGAAGTTGAGTAATAAGTCATTGCGGTTTACTTAAAAGTTGTGTTAATTTAATTTTTGTTCTGTACCCTCAAAATGGAATGTCAAGTTGAAAGAAAGGCTCATTTTCGACACTTGTTATTTATTTTTAATCGAGAGGAGAACAAGGCAAATGCAGCCAAAGCTCGTCGCAAAATTTGTGCTTTGTACGGAGAAATTACTTTATCAGGAAGGACAGCTCAATGGTAGTTTTTACTTTTCAAAAACGGTCATTTCAATCCTAATGACGAAGAACGTTCTGGTCGCGCCACTAAGTTGGATGAAGATCGATTGAACGACCTTCTTCATGAAAATTCTCGTCAATCAACTAGAGAATTGGCTGTACAATTGGCGTGTGATCATAAAACTGTAGTAAATCACCTTCATTCGATGGAGAAAGTTCAAAAACTCGGTGCATGGGTCCCGCACGCTTTGAGCGAAAGCAACAAACTTCAACGCTCCACGATTGCCGCAGGTTTGCTTCCTCATCACAAGGCAACTCGTGGATATAAGGACAGATTTCTTCACCGCATCATCACTGGCGACGAAAAGTGGTCTGTTTATGTCAACATGAACCATCGAAAATAATGGCTTAGCCCCAATAAAAAACCACTTCCACGATTAAAGTAAGGACTTCATCCAAGAAATACGATGATGTGTGTGTGGTGGGATTGTGAATCACCTTCATTCGATGGAGAAAGTTCAAAAACTCGGTGCATGGGTCCCGCACGCTTTGAGCGAAAGCAACAAACTTCAACGCTCCAAAATTGCTAAAGGTTTGCTTGCTCATCACAAGGCAACTCGTGGATATAAGGACAGATTTCTTCACCGCATCATCACTGGCGATGAAAAGTGGTCTGTTTATGTCAACAGGAACCATCGAAAACAATGGCTTAGCCCCAATAAAAAACCACTTCCGCGATTAAAGCAAGGACTTCATCCAAGAAATACGATGATGTGTGTGTGGTGGGATTGTGAAGGCATCATTCTTTATAAGCTCCTTGCGAACAACGAGATTGTCAATGCAGAACTCTACGTTCAACAAATGTATCGACTCGCCGAAGCTATTCGTGAAAAGCAACCTCATCGACGATATGGAGTCCTTCTGCAACACGACAATGCTCTTCCTCACATTGCCAATATTACAAAAGACACCATCCAAACGCTTAATTGGGAAATCCTGCCGCATCCTCCATATTCGCCAGACTTGGCTCCATCGGATTTGCATATGTTCCGATCGCTCTCCAACAATTTGCGCGGCGTTTCGTTCACTACTGATGTGGAATTAAGAAGCTAGTTAAACGAATTCTGCGAGTCAAAATCCAGAGATTTTTATTGCAGAGGCATCGAAAAACTAGTTCTTTGTTGGGAAGAAGTCGTAAATAACAATGGAGTATATATTATGATTAAATTGCATATTTTTTTATAAATTAAAAATGAAGTTTTTCTAAAATTGTTAATGGTAATGAATAAATTTGATAAAACCGCAAGAACTTATTCCTCAACCCAATACATTAACTTTAAATATAAAAGTGAAAATTTAATTACATCAAATATTTAACATTTTTATCAAAACTTTAATTTTTAAATTTTACCATACTTCATTTCATTTTTAAATTAATATTTAGTCAGGAAGTGATACTCTTAGTTTGGGTAATTTCCGACCTAGTCCTTCAATCCCTGCCAGTACCAATACCTACACCACAATGAGAACTCCGGTTTCCACTGTTACTACTACTATTCCCACTCCTAATGTTTTTGAAACTTAAGAAGAATTACTTATATACATAAGCTTCAGGCATTTACTGGCCCTCCAAAATAGTCTACTTTAGTTTAAAGGCACTAACAATGGCAAATTTACAGAGCCACGAGTGCAACTATGGTTCAATTCATTAAAACAACACTTTATTAGGGAAACCATTGTACATGGTGACATGAAAATAAATAAGGTAAGTAGATTTATTGATCCAAAGGAAGGGAGTGCATTTGATGCAGTAACTTACTCTCCAGAACTAGCCAATTTAGTACCTGGCTTGATTATAAGACACAGTTGGTACCAAGATACATAGACAGCACAACCCTAATAAATAACTATGATGAATGTTCTTTTTCAAGTTAGATGGAAAAATAAATCAAATGAGGAATTAAATGACTTTTCAAACTCTTCTCATAAAATGCTTGGTGAAGCCGTTAAGCCACTACAGGATCAATTTAACATTACATTAACCCCCATCAGTATAATATCTTTTTTGCTAGCGCTGTTTATCATATTCACCAATTATTATAAGAAATAAATTTTAGGCGATTATATGAGTAAACCAAAGCTTAAGTGAAACTTTGAATAAGATAAGAACCAATATAATAACCTAAAACCCCCAAGGAAAGTCCGAGAACCTCCGGTGAATAGGGTTCAACACAATACAAATGCTTCTGCTACTACAGGTAAAACAACTAAGGAAACACAAAAACCACAATCAAGCTACACATATTCCTATACGCAAGAGTAGCGCCCACAAAATCCCCCTTAGCAAAATAATAGATGGCTAATGAATGTAGACCACCCTTCTGCTCCCACATCATATGACACTTATGTACCTCGACAAGAGGAATATTTATAACACAACACTCAAATGATTTATCTTACAGATTATGCTACAACACCTAATGGACATCAATTCAACCATGAACGAAAGACCGGGTCTACCAATCCTTTTTTAGTGGAACGTTTTTAACCATCGAACCACAAACCATATTCTCCTACAGCCATGTAGGACATAATAAAAACAAAACATCTTCCTATTAGAGTAATATGAGAGAGGAACTTAGATCTAGACTTAATTGTTAAAGTTCATATAGATGATTTAGAATTTGAATCCATTTTAGATACAGGAGCACATTCCACTTTGATTAAACAAAGAACAGTAAAGCGCTTACAGGATCATACAAGTAATAAAATATATTATAACCCAGCTCACTGTAAAATTGAGTGTGGTTACAAGCAACTACATTCCTACTTATGGAGAAAATGATTTATTTTTTTATTCCAATGAGTCAATTTACCCAGCTCATTGTTGTATCGTAGATGATAATGGAGCATATTTTGTTAGTCAATGATATCCTTATTCAAAACAAATGGGAAATATGCCCCTCAGATATGTAGTAAGATATCGTTGTATAGTTCTAACCTTCATAAAGAAAAGTAATAATAACCTATCCAATCCTAAACATTACAGCCCAATATCCTTCACATCATGCTTATGGAAACTTTTAGAAATTATGGTTAATAACCGCTTAAAATTACACCTAGAAACCAAAGACTCATTGTCACCAAATCGTTACGCCTATAGGAAATATCGCTCCTTGGTGGACCGTAAGGTTATTCTAGAACACTACTTCGGGAAACGGTTTGCTAAAGACAAGTTCATATCAGCAGTGTCCTTTGATCTTGATTAAGATTACGACACCGTCTCGCGTAGGCAAAAATGTAAAACAAATAGATAAATGAGCCATCAGGCTTTTACTGGCCGCATTTATCAAAATTTCTCTCTTAATCAGGAGCTTCGTTTCCGAAAAATGCTATGCTCGCCGAAAACGAGATACTCAATTCAAACTACACTCTTCTTCATCATAATTAACTACTTAGCCCTGCACCTCCCACCTATCTAAAGATACTCCTTTTACTTGGATGATTTGGCAAGATTGATCTCTGGATCAGACCCAACCGCATAATCTAAAAATCTTTAAGAAGTCATCGACATCACCAAAAACAGGGTGAGTACTGGGGAGGTAGGGAATTGAGCTTAGGACCAGACCGGAGATATTAAAGTTATTTACTATTTGTCATATTAGCCATCAACCTAGTAACTATTATGCCTATACTACGCGTAACTGTCTTGAACCTACATGTCTAGTTACATGTAAACAGACAAGGGGCGGTCAATAAGTTTTGCGAATCGGGTAAGGCAAAACAGAGGAAGGGAGATAGCTGTTTGTGGGGGTGTTAGGACAAGTTAAGAAAAGTCAGGACCTGCAGCCGCACGCTCCTGCCTCGTTTATTCAAGAAGCAGTAGCTGATCGCAGATCGTCAGTCACAGTAATCAAAGTTTTGACCAAGGAAGGCAAGAATGCAAAAGAGATCCATGAATGCATGGTTGCAGTGTACACCGATACCGCCCTTTTCTATGCAACAATTGCTTACTGGAATAGGGAGTTACGCCATGGTCGTGAGTCCCTTGAAGATGACCCCCGTCCAGGACGCCCGTGAGACCTGACCAACGTGGACAATGTGGCCCGTGTGGAGAGGAGGATCCTCGAAAAGCAACCAGTGAAGGTTGAAGAAATCAAGCGAGAACTGGGAATATCACATAGAAGTGTTATCAACATCATCCACGACAATTTTGCCATGATCAGGGTCTCTGCCAGTTGGGTCCCTAGAAACCTCACGCCCCATGATCGACTTCAATGTCGTCAAATTCCACAAGGCCAGAGTTGCACAAGCTGCTCTACGCGAGTGCGGATTCGAGGAGCTCAACCATCCCCCCTACAGTCCAGATCTGACCCATAGCGACTACTTCTTATTCCACCAGCTCAAGGTTGCACTGCATGGACGCCGGTTTGGGGACGATGAAGATCTCTAGCTTGCCGTCCAGGAGTGGATTGAACGAACAGCAGTCGGGAATTCGAAGCCTCAGAGACAAGTGTTGCAAGTGCATTAAAGTCGAGGGTAGTTATATTGAAAAATAATAAAGCACTTTTCCTCAGATCTCGTTTCCTTATATCCGAATTGCAAAACCTATTGACCACCCCTCGTACGTAAATAGGAAACGCTTTCTTCAGCAGGCTACCCAATCTGCGTGGATGAGGGGGCAAGAGGGATTACCTATAGTCTACGTCGAAGAAAATGATCTTTATGTATTTGTGTATTAAGATATATTATAGAGGGTAGTATATTTAATATAAGTCTGTAGGTTGCGTCAGCCTGTCAAAAACACACCCTTTTCCCAGTCCTTCCTACACCCCACCCTTATCATTGTCTTTCTCATACAACTTTATCCTCATCTCTCCCCTTCTTTTCTTTAGTTGCTCGCTCTCTAATTTATTCCCTTTAATCACTCCTCCATCTTCTTTTTTTTCGCACATAAGGTGATTATTGGGATTAAATCCATGTGCCCCACTCTATCTTTCTATACTTTATCCACTTCTCTCACTTGTTAATCTGTATTCAGTCACTCTTTCTCTATTCTTCCCCGTTATTCATTTCTCTCTCTCCTCCCTTTGGTAGATATGGTGATAATTGGGAAAACCCATCTACACTTCCCTTCTGTCTCATTTTTTTATCCTCTTCTCTCCCCAGAACACAACCTCCAACCCTCTTTCACGTCACGTGCACCATAATAATAATAAGAACATAATGTAAAAATTACAGAGGAAGATGCCTGCGGGAGATGCTTTATTGGTTGTTTAAGTTAATGGATGGCGTTAAAAGTAATTTTACAAGGCATTGTTTCACCCTAATTTTTTAATTCCTTGTCTCTTAGGTAAATTTCAATACGATCTAAGATGCGTATTTTTGGAATTTTACTTCTAAATTAGCTCAAGAATCAGAACCCTATATAATTTGTCCGATAGATCAAAATCATTGATTTATTTTGACACAAGATAAAATGAACAAATGATTGCCGGAAAAGCCAAAAAATTCAGCAAAACTTCGAGTTTGAGTTTATCTACCAAAATATGCTTATGACCTTGAAATTAAAGAAATGTTTTTTTAGCAATCAATAAGCAAAACATGGAGAAATTTTATAAAGGAAATATGTTGCAGAAGAAATTTCGAGTCGTGCTAGTGTTGCAGGATTAATGTTTCATGCATTACTAATAACAAATTTATTGAAGAGAGCTGACAGAATAGCAAATATGACAAAACCCAACAAACTTCTCTTACTGGTGCAAAAAGTATGGTAGTTGGCTTTCATTGGAAAAAGAAACAACAAATAAAAGAACAATTTTTAGGATCATTTGAACAAATTTGATTTTGATAACATTAGATGAATATACTTCTTTAAAAAATGTGTGATACATGGATATAATGATTATAATGAGTCTACACATTACTCTCCACCCGCCAAAAAGGACCTGCACACACCTTTTTTGATATATCCTTCATTCATTTACTAATCACCTTTGCCTTGCAGGAAATGACAGAAGAAACTCCTGTGAACAAAACTAGATCTCAATGGGAGCTCAAGGAAAGAATATACTGCATCAAACATTACTATGTACAAGACAAGCTTGTTCAAGAAAGTGCAGGACACTTTCGTGCATTAGTTCGAATGTAGAAAAAACCCCTCCAAGAGCAGAATTCAGCAATGGAAGGACCCCTTCGAGAACTATAGGAAAGTGGAAAACCTTAATGCAGCCAGTGGCAATCGTCCAAGCCTTTTAGGACGCCCCAGGAAGCGTACAGCTGAGCTGGTTAAGGACATGAAAGAGTCAGTTCAGCAGTGTCCAAAACGCTCTGTGCGCAAGCGAAGTCAGTCTCTCGGTATATATCGTGAGACTTGCAAGAGAGTACTAGTAATGGATGTAAAGGACTACCTATACAGAATACTGATGAAGCAGACAAGGAGCAGAGAAAGGCTCGGGCAGTCAAGATACTGGAGAAGATTTAGGAGATCTCAACTTTTCTTAACCTCCTTTGGGCCTCAGATGAAGCTCACTTCTATCTTCAGGGAAAGATAAACTCAAAGAATAATTTCATCTGGGGGCCTCCAGACCAAATGAGGTAGCCACCAAACGCCTATACTCCAATAAGTGAACGGTATGTATTGCAATCTCAGCCAGAGGCATCATTGGACCATTCTTCTTCCAAGAATCTGGCGAGACAGTGATATTCATTAAGGAGCGTTATGTTGAGGTCCTCAAAACCTTCAAGAGTGGGCTGCACACCCTGTTCCCGTCGAGTATGGGGAAGTTCTAGTTCCAGCAAGATGGAGCAACCTCTGACACCTCAAACCTGCCCCGAGATTAGCTGAAAGAGAACTTTGGTGACCGTGTGATCATTCTCCAGACTGATTTTGAGTGGGCACCTCACAGCCCATACCTAAGCCCTCAAGATTTCTTTCTCTTTGGCTACCTTAAATACAGAGTCTACGCAGGGAAACCCAGGACCATCACGAAACTCAAGTAAGCCATCTGGGAGGATTTCAAAGCCATTATTCGGTCGGTTTGTAAGGACGTCCTCTACAACTTTGTGCTGCGCCTCAAGAAATCCACACAGTTAAATGGAGGTCGTCTCGAATACGTGCTCTAGAATAAAGAAGAAAATTTCAAAGACTCTCATGTTTTGATATGATGTTTTTAAACACAATTAACTAGTTATCACTAAAGTTTCATTAAATTCTTGCAGAAAATTAAGAGATAAGTCATATCAAAAGTTAGGGCCCGTTTATTGGGGCTCACCCTTTAGTTAAAATATGCCGGACTATAGTTTTTTTCGTTTTATTTTAGCACTCTTATTGTGACATTTGGAAAGAAAGATAGGTTTTATCACAAAGCAGTGTATGCTACGTTTCATTAATTTTGGATTCCAAAATTAGTGAGAGTCAATAAAGAACTAATTGGTTCTGGTATCTAAAATAATCTTAAACTCTGATGAGTTTATCACTAATATTCACACAAATGAGCGACCACGGCTTTGTGCGGTTATTTAAATATAATCTATAGAGTCAGAAGAATCTAGCATATATTTAAAAAATCTTCCTAAAAAATAACAGACTACAAGATTTTATAAAAGATAAATTTAATGGAAAAGATAAAAAGCTAATTGTAGACTTTACGATGCGCCGCAACATTTGTAGGCTTATCATCGAACGTTTTTTGAAGATCAGGCACTGCATTCCTAAGGCTCTGCGAGTACTAGATTCAATAGAGAAAGTCAATGAAGAGGAATCCAATTGGTTGTATATCCTCGCTAAAACTCGTTCGTAGCTTACTTAAATTTGCTTAGAAGATGCGACTCTACTAAAAGCTGACGTGCTTATGAAAATTTACTTTAAAACATTGCCAATAAAGAAACCCAATTTCTATGAATCTCAAAAATAGCTCGTCACTCAAGATTCCTCACTGAGACAAAAGGAAATTTATTTATTTCAGAACGTTTACCGCCTCTTTCTACCTTTGGTGAATCTATACAGGGGTGGAGAAATAGAGAACAGGTTTCTCTTGCTCCACTGGGTTCCGAAACTAGTGCAAATTGTAAAGAAATTTGCAGAACAAACATTTCAGTCTTTTCCTAATTGGTTATAACAACTATATTTGAAGTAGATATCGCAGAAGCAAAAGTGGAAAGTGCAAATAACAAAACTGAAAAGAACGAATTGATACATGAATTCCTGAGACAAATGAAAAAGAGAATCGAAATGTCTAGAAAAGAATTAATTAACTCAATCTCAACAAACATTTTAAATTCTTTGAAAACCTCTTAAAAAGAGGAAAACTTTGATTCAATTGCATATGGCATTAGAATTAAACCGACCAGTGTTGAAATTAAAATGGTTTCTCTAGCAGCCATATTTTTTCCTAAAGCTTCGTTCTATTATGAGGGGAATGTTATCTAAAGATGTTTTTGGAGTTATTTTTAAAAATATAAATAAACGTTAGATTTGTCTCACTTTTATCAATAAAATGCATATATTTTATGAAAGTATTCTTTTTCTTAAAATTTGTTTTACTGGATGTTTTCTATTGACCATAAATTATTTGTAGAGGTTAACCTTGTTTTTCATAATCATAGTTGTTATATTCTAAACCATTTATTCTTGTGTAGACCAATAAGCCTCTACCTACTAAAATTCTCACAATTATATCAAAAGAGGAAATAAAAATAAAACCGGGTTTAAGGAGCTTTCAAAATAAAGCGCGTTCAACACTACTGGTAGCATACCACTGATAGATACTACAATCTAGATTCAAGAAACGGTCATTTTTATTCTAAACCTTATAGTCTTCACACCATAGATATATCTAAGGCACCTAGAAAAGTTTTGAAATTGAACTGGAACCCCCAAATTCAAGGAGTACTTATCATTTGCTTGGGCTCACCACTGCCTGGAATCTATGGTAGTAGAGTGACTCACCTCATTCTGATTAACATATTGGAGATTAACCTTTTCGCTGCATTGAACTCATCTCCTCAATTATTTAAAAAGCTATTTCATGACGCAGCAGTGATTTTATAAGTCATCTATATATTTATTTTTAATTAGGTAGCGCTTAATCATCGATCTTTGGCTGATTTCTGCTTCAGGGTTAGCACTAATCTTTAGGAGATTTAATGGTAGGAATGTAGTACGTATTCATCGCAGATTTCTAAGCCAACTTTTACTATTACTCCCGTAAATATCTGAGACGGTAGTATAACAGTAACATATCAGTCTTTCGGACTTTCAAAGCCAAAGTTTTTCCCTTAATCCATCTTAAATTTCAGATTAATTGTTTAGAATTACTACCTGGGAAATTTGACAGCCAGAGTTTTTCCCACTGGTAATACAGAGCCAACTAGATAATAAATCCTTCATAGATTTCTTATCTACATAAAGATGCCAATTTTGCTTTTCAGAGGTTAACAATCAATAATTCTTCCAAGAATTCAGAGATTAGGCTATTCCCTCTTCGATATCAGAATCAATAATATCCCTAATCCTTTGATGTTTTCAGAGAAAACATTAATTAATCCATCGTAGTTTTCAAATTAAACGTTGCCACTACTAAAACGTCAATTATAAACCAAGAATTTTGCATCAATTCATTTGTGATTTTAGAGCAAAGGTTTGGCACTAATCCATTATGCGTTTAAGAACTAAAATCAACACTAATGTTAGATAGATTTGGTTAGCACTGTACCCCAAAGATTTCATGGCCACTGTTTAACACTAAATATCCTAAAGTTTTAGAGCAATAGTTTGACACTAATCTATATAAGATTCCAGAGCGCAAGACTGGCATTCCTACAATAAATATTTCAGAGCTTAGAAGCAAACCGTGCAAGATTTCCGATCTAGTGTTTAGAACTAATTTTTCATTAAATACAGTATCAGAGTTTAACCTTAATCTCACGCAGATTAGAGAATCAAATTTAGGCAAATTTATTAGGAAATTTAATCGAAGTTAATCCCTCATTAAAATCAAGTCGAAAGTTAAAAACTAATTAATCGGAGATTTTAGAGCGAGCAGTTATCACTAATCCTTTGAAGAAAATTCATATCTAGCGCAAGCACTAATCCTTCACATCTTTAGCACCCAATTTTAGTAAGAATACCTTAGAGAATTATAAGATAGAAAATATTCAGAATCTATCAGAAATTTCAGAGCCAAAATTTAGTACAAATACTTAGGAGATTTCAGAGTCAAGGTTAAATCAAGCCCTTGGGTATTTCTGTGACAATCTGCTGCTATTAGCCACCCGAATCTCTCGTAATATTGAGTAAAGCGTTAGCTTTACTCCTTTGTACAGTTCATAGAAAATGTGATCATAAATAACTCGATAATTACAGAGCCAGATTTGATCACCAATCTTTCTCTAAATTTAGAAGCAACATTAGTAATAATCTCTCGTAGATTAATAAAAACATATGCACTAATGACTATTTAGAATTCCTAGCCATCGTTAGCAGTAATCAACCTGGGCATTAATTTCGAATGAGAGAACTAACCAATGTTCTTTACAATTCCCACATTAAGTTTAAGCTCAACTTATATCACTAATCGTTTGGGAAATATAAACAACTTTAACACAAATCTCAAAGTGATTTCTTTGCCAACTTACTCAAGCGGTTGGTTAAGGAAACGCGAGATTTCTTGGAAGGTGAGGCAAATGTTGACACTACTTTTTGATTTTGATAAATAAGAATAAAAATGTGTGGTAGGTATATAAAGATAAAAAAAAGTTGAGATTTGCCCAGGGGTAGAGGGCATCTCTCAAGTTTTTCTCGTATTTGATCTTTTCCTCTCATTTGGTCGCGTTGCGACTTGGTCATTTTTGGTTCGTTTGTTGGATTTTTTTTTTTACATATCTTTATATTTATCTATTTCTCACAGATATTCATATATCTACTTTTATAAATTAATTAATTAAATAAATAAATTTTTATCTTTCCTCCGTCGCGGCATTCAAGCCTTTCAAGTCTTTGGATTGCTATATATATATATATATATATATATATATATATATATATATATATATATATATATATATATATACTTTTATTCGTTTTTAATAATAATTTATATTTCTACTTTTGCCGGTGTTTAGAATATCATTTCTTTTTTTTTCATTTTGTGTTAGTTGGGGGCACTTCGCATCTTTTTCTTCTTATTTGTTATTTTAATTAGCTGGTTGTGTTAGTCTTGTTTAAGTAAAGATTTCACTTGGGTTTTCTCGGGAGCAGTTTCTTCCACGCGAGAATAGGGCTTGCCTGGTGGCACGTCCCGTAACTGCCCTCGGAATGTCTAAGTCGAGGTTCATGTTCGGGAGTATTTCTTCTTCGATCTTGTCCCAGGTCTTACTCCCTAGCCCTTGGAGTTCCATTCTCAGTTGTTTCAGACCTGTTCTTGCGTGCAGATCTGTTTGTCGAGTATGGTCCATCCTTGTGCTTTAGCTATAAAGAGGGCTGCTTTGTTCTGCACTCTCTGTATTTTCATGAGAGAGGTAGAACTCGTAGCCTGCATGACCACTGCCTGGTACACTAAGGTTGAGCGTACCAGAGCAGTGTATAGCTTCTTAAGATTTTTGAAGCTGATGTTTTTGAATCTATACAGTTTTCAGATCTGTATTTTGGCTAGGCAGATTCTGCTGTTCATGTAAGCTTTGTATCCTTTTGAGGTTAAACGCAGACCTAGGACTTTGCCTTCGTTTCCGTAAGGGTACAGTTTGCCCTTCACTAAGAGATGAACACGTTTTTTGGCGGTTATTTGAAGGATCTGGAACTTTCTACTGTTGGTCTTGATTTTCCACTCCTTTTCATATCGACTGATGTTGTCAATTTCTATGACTGTCTGTCTTGCTTAAATTCCAGCATGTTTGTAGTAACTGAGGATGATCTGTGTGATATCATCTGTAAACTGCAGGTAAATCACATCTTTTCCTACTGGATCAGGTAAGTCCAGTGTGTACACAAGGTACAGCAGGGGACTCAGACAGCCACCTTGTGGAACACCCACCTCAAGTTCGAACTCGGGTCCTCTGTAGCCCTCGATCGAAATTTGGGCTTTTCTATGCATGATGTAGTCACAGAGGCCCCTTTACAGCATTGGATTTAGCTGAAGGTCTAAGATCTGGAATTGTAGATCTCTTAGCCAAACATTATTGAAGGCCTTTAATACATCTCGCATTAACACATCTACGTATTTCCTCTCAGCTTTAGAGCGAGTGAGCTTTTCGGTGAGAAGGGCAAGGGCTGTGTTAGTCCCCCTTCTCTTGCGGATCCGTGTTGCTAAGAGCTGTAAGCTTCCAACTCGGTTAGCTGGTCTTGTAACCTGTTGGCATGAAGCTATGCGTAGACTTTGCCTATAATCTCCAGGAGGGATATTGGCCTGTAATCCACTAGTTGATCGGGCTTCCTCCCTTTAGGTATCAAGATGATTTTTGCCATTATCAAATCGTCGGGGAAGGAGCCCGTAGTTAGGGAAGCATTGCATATTTTCGTGATTCCCTGAATGATGTGCTGGGGGCATGCACCAAGTTGTTTTAAGTGCTGCCAGTCCAGCCTGGTTCCTTTGGCTTAAAGGTTTTTATGACTGCCCTGACCTCTTCAGGTGTAATTGGTTGGCCATGGTCTGCCAAAACCCTCCCTTCATCGACATAGGCATGTGGGTTTATGCGATGCACAATCTGATTAAGATCTTTAATAAGTTGGCTTTGAATTCCTGGTCAAATTCCGCATTGTCTTCTGGTGAGTGCGTAATCTCTCTTCAAAAACCGCCCAGTCTTCTAAGTAGTCATCGCCCTTCTTAATGCGGGTCTTTTCACTACTTATAAGACCTTTTAACTTGTTCTCAATTTTCCAGAATACATCGGGTCTCCCCACGCTGTCTACTTGTTCAATCAGGCTGTCCCAGATCTCAGCCTGTTGCTGGCTAATAGCCTGCTTCAGTTCTTCGCTCAGGCGTCGTAGCAGCGAGATTCTTTCTCAATTCGTACCTTCTCTCCTGATTTATTTATACACACCCCTGTTCACTCTAGCAATCTCTCTTATTTCCTCGGTCTATCTGGGTTGTGGGAGAGTTTTTTACCTCTTCATCAGCACAGTTTCCTGATCCGCCTCGATGTTATGGGCAGTTATCTTCTCCAGCTCCTCGTCTATTTTCTGTAGCCTTGCTCCGTTTAGGTCCGCTGTTTCATATCTAGCAAGGATTTCCTTGTAGCGTTCCCAGTTGACCGAAGCGTAGCTTTTCTGAAGAGGGATTGGAAGTTGGCTTGTCGTGAGTGAAATCGACGTCAAGATCGCTGTGGTCGCTGGGAACTGTTGTGCCTGGCTCGCTACGGTAGTTAAATGGAAAGCCATCGCTTGTCATGATTATTTCGGCCTTTGTTGCTGCTCGAGCGGTGATAAAGGTCGGAAAATTGGACCTATCGGCTGGATATTTTTCCTTCGCATAATCATTTTAAAGTTATGGTCTCTTTAATTCGTAAAACCATAGCCAGTCGTTCGGCCTCTGACATTGAAGTTGCCCCCAAGGAATACTATTCTGCCGTGGCCAAACGGGGTGTAGACACTTGTGAGAGGAAGGTACCTTCGTCGAGGTGGTTGGTATACTGCCCCGATTATGAGCTTGCCTACTAGTGTGCAGCTCTACCGCCACGAAGGACTCGTCCAGTTCCGGAAGGTGTCTGCACGAGAGATTCCTTCTGACGGCACCGGCAGCTCCACCGTACCTCTCCTAAGAATGGCTTTTCGAGACAACTCTGTAGCCTGGTATCTTTTATTGCCTGGTGGTAGTATCGATACCATGTTGCGTCCTTAGTATGATGTCGAAATCAAGCACGCGGAATATGTTTCCGTATGCCATGGCTTTTCCCTCCCATCCATTTACTTTAACGGTCGAGATCCTTAACCTGTTGTTCTGGTTTTCCATTCTTTGTTCTGACTTAGGTGGATGTCTTAGTGTTTATGAGTTGTTGATTTGCGTTTTCCGTTCCTTTTCTTCTTATACATACTCTGCTGGGGACATTTCCACAAATGTTTCTCGGTGGAAGGAGATGTTTTGGTTATACAGTGCCTCCTCAGCTTTTTCCTCGTTGCATTGAACATCGAATGCTCATTTGTAGAACTTCTTTTTTATCCCCACACAGATTTTATTTGTGTCCCAGCCCTTCAGAAAGGGCAACTGCTCCGTCGCGTGGGTGTTGAGGTTAATTCGGCCCGCATCGATTTTCTTCTTATTTTTTCGTTTTCCTTTTGGGGGGTTTTACTTCATAGACGGAGCCCCCTGAGTCCGAGATGTCCGTGGTATCGGAGGACTCAGTTTATTTTTCCACACTTTGGGTATTTGTCTGTGCTGCCTTAGCGGCCACCCCCCTCTCTTTTTTGGCCTCCATCCTTGGATCTGGCCGCCGGTCCTTATTGTTACTTTTCTTCTGTGTCTCTTGGCCTTTACCCGTCATTTGTTTGGGAACCATTTGCAATTGGAGTAAGTTTCCTGATGGTCGATTATTCGGAAATCACATCTCGCCTATCCCGTTTTAGCGAGCATCTGGTTTAGCCCCTTTGCAAATGTTTCCGGGTTTGTGAGGTTTTCTGACGTGTGCATACAGGATGCATGTCAGGATTTTCGTACAACTTTCATTCTCTAACCTTGAGTAGATTTTCTGGGCCTCCATCTCCGTAAGGACTGCCTTTGCTGCTTTTGAAAATGTGGCATTCTGTCTTCTAGTCTGATCTTCTTTTTTGTTGAACCTGCTTTTTGATTAGCTCCTTTATTAGAGGGCAGGCCATAGCCATGGAAGGGTGTCCTTGACCGCAGTTGGTGCACTTCTCTTTTGGACTACTGCAATTCTTCCAATGAGGCCCTGCCTCACTGCACCTTGAGCAGATCTCCTGTGGTTCGTGGCAATCCTTTGTCGCGTGGCTTTCCATCTTGTAGCAACGGAAGCAAAATTGTATGGGAGTAAACTATTCCCTCTCTATCTTCTCCCCGCTGATTTTGGCAATGAATAGCAGTCGTCCTTTTTCTTCGGGCTTTTAGGCCATTGTTGTGTCCGCAAAAATAATGTTGAAGACGTGTGCGTACTCGGTTTTTCTTTTCTGTTCCAGAATTTAATTATCTCTGTAACCTTAGCCTATGGTTGATTTTTCATTACTTCCTCATTTATTTGATCCTTGGAGTGTTGCCCAATCCAAGGATCTAGTCTCCTGCATACGATGCTCCTCTGCCGCGGGATTTGCTAGTTGGAGACTTATTTCACGGAGTGTTTCCACTGACTCTTCCTTTGTTATTCCTCCCACGTCTCTTTCTTTTTTGCAGATCACCACATAACCTGTGGGGACCTCGAGAAGACGAAGCATTGCAATCTTCAGTTGCCCGAAGACCACTCCGAAGACCTTTGCTCGGCTGGGCCTGCTGCTTCCACTGTTGGTGCGCAGCGGGATCCGAGTTGTTTCGTTGGGCTCCATTTTTCCCTCGGGTGGGGATGAACCCCTAGGTTGAAATTCCCCTTGTCTTTTAACTGAGTATTTAAATTCCTGGCAATTAGTTCAATGGTTTTTTCCTTTGAAGAGATCTTTATGGGGAGGGAGCAATACCCCAACTCCCAATTGCAAAAGAGCTGCAACGAACATTAGCTGAGGATGGGATGGATGAATGATGATGGGTGAACTCTGGGAGGCCCCTCAGAAGGATGATATTTGGCGGAATCTTTGTTGGGTGGTAATCGAATCAGCAACCACCACCCAGGGGTGCCACCCCTTCCGGGGTTTGGTTATCGATGGTGCTTTCAACATACCCAGGGACGGTTTCAAGGCCCCATGTCGTTTTGGCCAGAAACTATTCTTATAAATTTGAGTAAACTCTTCCTCAAAGCTTTCAGCATCGCTTCGTAACCCGGTGGTCACTTCCTTAAAGTTCCACAGTGGGCTAATCCTAAAACCTGCTTTTCTTTACGTCTCCAATTATGTCTATCAAAGTGGACTGACATAGTTGGAGCGAGACTAGATGAATGGCAGCTCAGTTAAGTCCACTTTAGCCCACCTGCCCAAGGGGGGACTTTGCCAGACATGGGTCGGCTATTCGTGGTTCCGTACAATACAAGGGGTCCCAGAAAAAGTTAACCGTACTTTGAATTTGTATAACTCAAAACCTATTTGAGATTTTAAAGTACTGCAAAACAAAACAAATTTATCAACTATTTATCTGTTGATTCTGAAAATTTCATTAAATTCCCTTTTATGATATTAATACATTAATGGGTTTAGTGGAGACTATTAAAAATATGTTTGCGCAAGACAGTAAAATAATGAAACTTCGAAGTTAATATAAACAAATATATTTAAATCCATTTTTAACAATTACACCTCTTCATATGGGTAATAGAAATTATTTTTTTAATTTTCTAAGCACTGTTTCCTTCAACATGTCCCCTATTTTTTTCCGAGCACAGTTTCGCCTTTGATCGCGTTGATTGAACAACCTTTTTGATTAACTTGTGATTTTCCTTAAGTCTATTGACTTCACGTGTAATACTATCGCTTAACTGGCTGATGCTTTGTGCTGGAGTAGAATAGACTTTATTCTCTTGATATCCCCATAAGAGATAATCGCACAGTGTTAAGTCAGGGGATCTTGGGTGCCATTCAATTGCATGATTTAGTGAGACAATGCAGTTGTCAAACGTTTCTCTTAGTTTTGTTCTTACATCAAGTTGTCTATGAGCTCGTGCGCCGTCCTGAATCCACCAAAGTTCACTGAATTAATTGCCGTAAATCTGGCGGAGTTCCAGGAAGATCCTTTCGTGGATCATGCTCAGGTAGGCAGCACCATTCAAGTTATTCTCGTAAAACAATGGGCCGACAAGGTAGCCATTCTCACATATTCCGATCCACCGAGACACTTTCTACTGCCATATACGTGTGTCAAAGTTAAATGCTGGGGGGGGGGGAGTGTTCAGAGGCGCATACTGTGGAATGTTATAGTTATTTACCTTTTCATTCATGAAAAAGGCTGCCTCGTCACCAATCACAATGTTTTTCAAGAAACGAGCGGGTTTAAGGAGAAGCCATTCTTCAAATTGTCTACGACGAGGAAAATCAGTTTGAAGAAGCTGGTGTCTTGCATGCATCTTATCGGGATGCTATTTTAAGTCATGTTTAATAATGCGGTAAAATGATGAGTTTGACAATTGTAACCCATTCTTTCTAACTGATGCATGTGAATTTTGAAGAAGTGTCATCTGAACATTTTCGATATTTTCTGCTGTGCTTATGGATCTCATACGACCCGAACGACCTTTGTTTATATTTAAGCATGTTCCTTCATGTTGGTATTTGCGAACATTTTTCCAAATTGTGGGCTTGCTTGGTGGGTGCCTACCTGGGAAAACGTTGCTCCAATGAATATTGTACTTGTTTAATACTGCCAGTCTTAATAAAGTTTGTAAATGCGCGTTGATCTTTTGCATGATTAAAAAGGTTCCATGGAAGTAAAATTTTACACAGAAACGTTTTGATTTGCTTAGTAAGCAATAATGACGAGACCAAACCACAACATGGCTGAAAAACCACTGTAAAATGGCCCAGGCTTTGCTTGAAGAATCGCACAGTGACTTAGGCTACCAGGGTTCCCTACGCTTCTCTTGAAAGTGCACGGTGGCATAGCCTTCCTAGGCTTCGTTTCATTATTTTACTTCCTTGCGCAAACATAATTTTAATAGCCTCCACTAAACCCATTAGTGTATCAATATCATAAAAGAGAATTTAATGAAATTTCCTTAATCGACAGATAAATAGTTGTTAAATAAATTTTTTTTGGCAGTACCCCAAAATTTTGAATAGTTTTTGAGTTATACTAATTCAAAGTACGGTTAACTTTTTTCTAGGACACCCGGTATAATCTTGTTCTTGAGGTACCCGTGGGGAAAAGGTAAAAATCGCTGGCGTTTTCTTAAATTGACTATTCTTCGTCTTTTCCTCCTTTGCCGGCTGTGAACTTTTCGATGAGCTTAATTTTCTTGAGGATTTCTTCCAACTCTTGACACTAATAGTATGAATGAATGAAGTGTATAAAAAGTACAGAGAGGTATCACTGTGTAACACAGGCCAACAGGCAGTCGTAAAGGAAAAGGGTGCGAAAATAACTTGAGAGGGGATAGGAAGAGTTGATAAGTCTGTGGCTAGACACCGATGCGTGGTGTTGTTACGTGATTGGTGAGGTGTTCATAACTGGACGACGGTTGGAAATGCGTTATTCATGATGCTTTTAACTTATGCGGAAAAGGGTATGGGTTGCCGGTGCTCATGGGCCGCGTGGTATTGCGGTGCAATCGCATACCGTCTCACATGTAATGTGGTGTATATGGGGTATCTGGCGAGTTTCCCGAGTTGTTTCGTGAGTCTGGTGTTAGCGTATGTGTTAAAGGGTGCTAATCTGTTGATTTTGTGTAGTGTGGACGTTCTCGTGTACAATGGAGAGAGGCAAGCTCGCTTCAGAGCAGAGTTCTGCTGCCACGTGTCACTCGCGTCTACGAGTGACAGTGGAGCGTACGTGATAAGATGCAAGATGAGTGTTTTCTATAGGTGTAACTGAGGTTTTTTGCCCACAGGGTAGTAGAACCTGTGCAGCGTTGTGTTTGTACGTGCGGCTCTTGCTTGTGTTATGTTCTGGTGTATATTGAACCTAAGGGTCTTGTCAAAAGTTAGCCCAAGGGTGAGACAGACAACCAAATTAATTTTCTAGAGGTAACTTTACACAGGGAGAAAGGAAAATTAAAAACTTCCGTCTATAGAAAACCCATGAACACACTTCTAGGGACTAATTATATCAGTTCCATGCAACATATATTTAAAATACTAAAGTTAAAGACAAAAATATTTAAAGCATTGATAATTTGTTCAGTTTTGACGGATTTTCACAAAGAAATGTGTTTTCTTAGAATATATTTTTCATTTAACATGTTTCCTATACACCTATTTGAAAAGTATACAAAAACTTTTTTACACAAATTATATTTGCCTGCACCCATATACACCACTGTTTAAAAACACTGTATTTTTATTAAGCTCCCATTTATTGGTCCCTCCACTTCTTTGGACGGTACCCTTAAGTAAATCTTCCAAAGCATTCTACCGCAATGCCAGTCTAACTGATATACGTAGTATATTAATTATAATTCTTTGAGTTCTTTCTTCAACTATAAAAATTGCATTGATCCGATGTTAAGATCCCCTGTTGTATATCAATTTAAGTTTGCTGGCTGAAATGCTTGCTACGTAGGCTAGACTAGCCTACATCTTAAAAAGAGAGTCAATAAACATCTTGGATTATCCCATAGAACATAAATACCCTTAATACATCCGGATTCCCCACCAAACAAAAATACTGGCCACCTTATTTCATCGGAAAAATTGTACATTCTCTCTGGGTCTTTCTTAGTTCATTTATTAAAAATATTAGGGTCACTCTATATTAAAACAAATAAAACCAAAACTAAACGAGACTGAATCCTCTTTTCCCCTACGTATCTCATAACTCTACAACCTACCAAGTCATTTTCATGCTCTTTTGTCGTTCACTTTTTCATTCTTGGCAAGGAACGACTATCTGCATAAGGTAATGTCTATATTTTAGGGGCAGCATTTACGCATTCGATTTCTTTTCCATTTTATACTTTACCACATTTTAACTTTAGTCTCGCCTCCTTGGCTTTATTTTATGGGCCATGAGCTTGTTTGTTTTTAGTGTTTTTATTATTCATGTTTGTTTTTTTTGTTTTTTTAATGTACGTCCGTAAATTGAGTAGTTTCTTTGACTTTAGTAAAATCATGGAAGATGCTACGATGTGTGGAACGAAACGTCTGACAGAAATAAAAATCCTTTTCTATCAATTCGTGGGTCTTCATTTTCCTGCTGAGATTAAGGTTTCAGCGAACCCAACCAATTTTTAAAATTATATATATATATATATATATATATATATATATATATATATATATATATATATATATATATATATATATATATATATATATAAATAGGTTATTCACACAGTGACATAAACGCTCACCCACATACTCAATATTAATTTCTTCAAACGTAAAACACATATATAAATTGCCAACCTTATTAAACCAGTCAGAACATTAACTAAACTTTATTAGGTTTCCTTTATGATATAATATTCCAAATCTATTGCTGTTTTCTCTACATTGACTCGTAAATATTCAATTGTAAATTAGCTTGAAATTCGCAGTAAATAAAAAAGTCACGTGCAAAATAAAACTTACGTGATAGGCACGTCTGTCCACCAACACAGAGAGGTCGGAGCTGAAGATTCTGAAGAAAGAGATCGAGTCAAATCCAACCACGTCGGTGTAGAGTAGATGTATTGGACATGCTCATGCTCGTATATGTTTTTTTCTACCTTCATTGATCGTACTTTATTTTTCACAACTATTTTCATCTTCGAGTTTGAATGATGATTTATCTTCCACAACAGTGATGTTAATAATCATGTTTTAAATATTTTTACTTTGAATATTTCTCTCTCTTTCTATTTTATTTATTTTATTTTCTTATTTGTCTAGCCATCCTGCGACCTTCAAGAGAAATATTACGACACTCATATGGGTCGCAAGCATGAGTTTGGGAACCACTGATGTACACGTTGTAGGGTATTCCCTTACACCCGTCTCAACTAGAAAGGTTTTTTCCCCATTTATCTATTTCTAGTCCATACTAACAGCCTTTAGCTTGCACTCTCTCCAGTAGGCAAGTGATCCTCTATTGAATGGCACATAGGTCCATACAAGGCAAAGGATATTTGCATGACGACGGCGAGGATCATGAACAGAGGAAATAACCATTCCAGGTCCCATAAGCGGAACCTATGGTAGCAGAGATTTTGGTGGTTTGTCATAAGAAATAGATCCCAAATAGGGACATTTCTCTGGAGCTGGTGTCCCGTAGCTCAGAATGGTGTCATATAGTGCTTGCGTGGCAGCCCTTTTTTAGTCCCTAAGCATTTGTTATCAACAAAAGTACCATAGTTTATCCAAATGCCCATATGGGTGATGTTCATTAGGAGGTACCTACTTCAAGTTAAACTGGAATCCTAATACAGGAACTTAGATGGCTTAGCCCTTGGTTTAAAAACAAGCAAAGACTGAAGGATTTACTCGATGAAAGATAAAAAATAAGCTTATAGCGTATGCTATAAACACAATTGATGTACTTATTCTTGATAACATTAGCACAAGGTTAGGCCAACCGATAAACCTTTAACCTGTTTCCCGTCTTTTAAAATATCCAATATATACAGGAAACAGTAAGAAGGTCTGACATATCTTGTGACTGTTATGAACATATTTCTGTGATTAATGTCCATATTTTTTATCTTCTTATGGTTGTGGCTTGTTGTAAGGTCTAGAGGTTTTATATTAGAAAAAACCCAGCAGTGTCTATTTAAGGAAGAGCTAACACATAAAAGGAACACCAGGAATAATAGAATATTTGACGAGTGGGAAATTGGTAAAGTTAGAGGTGGATGCCATCTAAAGGTAATTTGTAGGCCAAGTAGTAAGTTTCGGTGGTGGAGTAGGTCAGGCTTGATTAAAAACAAGGTAGATGACTGACATAAGCGCGATGGCATTGTTCGACCTTTATCGGAAACAAGGTCAATGCCTCAGACTGGAAGGAACCGAGCTGAACTCGTTTATTCAGGAGAAAGAGAGAAACGAGAGAGAAGAAAGAAGAGAGGAACGTAAAATAAAAATGAAAGCTGATGAAAGAAGAGAAAAGGCGAAAATGGAAGCTGATGAAAAAAGAGAAAAGGCAAAAATGGAAGCTGATGAAAAAAGAGAAAAAGTGAAAATGGAAGCTGATGAAAGAAGAGAAAAGACGAAAATGGAAGCTGATGAAAGAGAGAAGATAAGGGCCCACGAAAGAGCTCGTAGCGAAGACGAGTTAGAGGTGCAGTCAGTGTCATCCAGGACAGGAGTGTCACCAGCAGCCAGCATGAAACTCCCGGAGTACAGGGACGATGAAGATTTATGCTCATATCTCTTCCATTTTTGGAAAATATTTGAAGTCAATAATTGGGACCTAGAAGAAGATGGGGTCGCCAGACTGTTACCGCTACTTAATGGTAGGATGAGAGAGATATTCGTATCTTTACCCTCAGAAGCGACGGTGGACTATTCCACTCTCAAAGCCAAACTTCTCTCAGCAACATACCTTAACCCGGAAGAATATAGGATGAAGTTCAGGCAGTCTCGTATAAGACCTGGACAAACATACAAACATTTTGGCTTTGAGCTTCGTCGAAACCTACAGTTTTGGATGGAGTCAGAAGGGGTAGAGAACGAAGTCGCTGCGGTCGTCGACTTCATGCTTAGAGATCAGTTACTAAGTACACTACCCCAGGAAATCCGTGCATTCGTTAAGGACCGAAAAGCTTCTACCTTCAACGAGTGTCTGGACGAGGCTGACCTCTGCGCGGTAAATCATCGGTTATATCCGAGGAAGTACATGAAAGAGAAGGCTCCCTCCCCAAAGAAAAATGGGCCGCCACCCAGGCATGTGCAGAAGAAGCCCTTTAAGTTCTCAGTAGCAAAAAGAACTTATAAGCCAAATTTTGGAGGAGAAAAAAAATCAAAAAGAAGTTAGGATTCCACAAGGATCATACCCTAATACCAGCACGTATCCCAGGAGGCCCGTCACTTGTTATACCTGCGGGATAATAGGTCACCTAAGTTTCCAGTGCCCACAGAACTCCCGGCTGAGGGAGAATTCGAGACAACAGGTGCAAAACCTGACTGCCGCGATCCCAGCAGGACAAGCTGATTCGTCCTACGTCCCCGCGCCAACATCCGAAGGGCCCCAGCAACAGGTAAACTTTCTATTCAACAAAAGTTCGCCAGGCGGCCTAAAATTTGAAGAGGGCACTGTTATTGGGTGCCGAGTATCCACTTTAGTCAGAGACACCGGATGTACGTGCATAGTGGTATCCGATAAGTTGCTGCCCCAAGTAAACCCTAAACATAAGAAATTCGCAATCGTCCACGACTTTTTAGGACGCGACAATCGATTCCCCGTCGTGAGATTTCATATACAATGCAGATATTTCACCGGTTGGACGGACGTGGTAGTAGCCCCGATTAAGTTCTGCGCAGTACTAATCGGACAAAACCCCCTAATTCCCCAGCAAGAAGTGGCCCAACAAGTAGTCACCCGGACACAAGGAGCCCAGAGGAAAGAGCAACCTGCTAAGTTGACCCCTAGGATTACCCTCGAAGACAATGGGTTCAAATTGACTTCCTTCGCCAGTGCTCAGAAGGAATGCCCCACTCTTAAACCTCTATGGGAGAAAGCTATTAAAGGTGAAATTCTCCAAGTGAAAGGAAAGGAGCCTATCCAGTATATCGTAGAAGACTCACTTCTCTACCGTACTATCAGCGAGGAGGATAAGGAGAACAAGAAAGCACTGTGTGTACCTCAAGAATACACGCAAAGAATTTTGAATACCGCGCATGATGGAATATTAGCCGGACACTTTGGGCACAACAAAACGGCGCAGCAGATATTCCGACATTTTATTGACCCCAGGCCGCCAGGGAAATTGTGGCCTATTGCCGATCCTGCGACGTGTTTCAGAAGGATCATTCCAGAGGACGGGTACCTCCCGTTCCCTTACAAAAGGTACCCGTTATAACCGAACCATTCTTTCGAGTGTCTATTGATTTGGTGGGACCAATTCACCCCCCTTCAAGTGGAGGACACTCCTACATCCTCACCCTAGTGGATTGTGCCACCCGGTTCCCAGATGCCGTGGCCCTACGGAGGATTGACACTATTTCCTGCGCGGAAGCATTAATTTCAATTTTTGCACAAGTAGGCCTGCCTAAAGAAATTCTATCGGATAGAGGGCGCCAATTCACCTCAGAATTGATGGAGTATTTTAATAAACTACTGTTAGTCAAGCCAATTTTTACGAGTCCATTTCATCCATCCGCTAACGGAATCTGCGAAAAATTAAACGGGACACTCAAAAATATATTGAAGAAGTTGTGTCAAAACAACCCTACACAGTGGCACAGATACCTGCCTGCAGCCCTTTTCGCCTGCCGAGAAATACCTCATCGGACGTTGAGATTCTCGCCCTTTGAGCTATTATACGGGAGAAATGTGCCAGGTCCTATGAGTATTCTTAAAGAATTATTTTCCAACGCGAAGCTCGACCAAGAAATCAAATCGTCTTACGCCTACGTGATAGATATGCGCGAGTGCCTAGAATACTGCTCTGGCTTAGCTCGAGAGAACGCCGAGAAAAATTTAGCCAAATACCGGGACTATTTCGATATGAAAGCAAAGGCTCGAAAATTAAAGGCAGGAGATGAAGTCTTATTATTACTCCCGACCGAAAATAATAAGTTATGGGCCCAGTGGAAGGGACCGTTTGAAGTAATCGAGGCACGGGGTCCAGTCGATTACTTGATAGATACCCCAACAGGGCGAAGAACCTATCACATAAACATGCTAAAAAAATATCACCGCCGCGCGTGCATAAAGAATATTACCCTTCTAGACGAAGAAGAACCGATGGATGCCGTTTACCCGGGTACGCCCCTGCCAGTCATACACACCGTGTGTGTGGAACAAGACGAGGAATACGAACTTCCCTCGCTCTCACCTACCCCGGAAGACCCTCGGATGGATTTAAAGATAAATCCCCACTTAGAGATTCAACAAAAAGCGGAAATGTTGAACTTGCTCATGGAATTCCCAGAAGTCATTTCTGAAAACCCCGCATGTGCCAAGGATTTTAGCCATGAAATAAAACTAAAAACTAATTCAGTGGTTCGGAGCAAACCATATCCTTTACCGATCCACCTACGAGAAGCCTTCAATAAGGAAGTCCGGAATTTACTAAAATTGGGAATTTTAGAGCCATCGGAGTCCGATTATTGCTCCCCCATAGTAATGGTTAAGAAACCTGATCAATCATTTCGGATGTGCGTGGACTTCCGAAAATTGAATTCAGTGACCGTTTTCGACGCCAAGACCATCCCACTAATAGATCAAAATCTCCATTTATTTGAAGACGCTAAATTCATAACCGAATTGGATTTGTGTAAAGCGTCCTATCAAATACCTCTCGCTAAGGAGTCCAAAAAACTGACGGCTTTTGCGACCGAGAGAGGTCTGTTACAGTTTACCAGGCTACCCTTCGGACTACTTACAGCCGGTAGAAATTATAATAGGATGATGAGGCGAATTATAGCTGGACTAAGTGACGTGTCGTTTTACTTCGACAACGTTTACGTAGCTACCCGTACATGGGAGTCACACTGACACGCCTTACGCTCATTGCTGGAGAAATTGAAGGAGCAAGGTCTAACCGCCGGGCCGACCAAGTGTTATTTTGCCTACGAATCCATTGACTACCTGGGATTCAAAATAGGACAAAAACACTTGACTACCCAGCAAGAAAAAGTGGACGCCATAGTCAAGATGCCCCTGCCGAAAACAAAGAAACAACTCCGATCGTTTATGGGAGCAAGTTCGTTTAATAGGCGTTTTGTACCACACTTCGCTTCCATTGCGGCCCCACTTAATGATTTGTTAAAAAAGACAGCGTCAGACCCTGTCACGTGTAACCCCCATGCAATAGCTCAGTTGGAGGTTCTAAACGGAAAACTCGTAACTGCGCCAATTCTTCGCTTACCAAATCCCAACAAGATCTTCAGGCTTCGCACGGACGCTAGTCAGGACGGGTTAGGCGGAGTATTGCTTCAATACGAAGACGACGAAACAGCCTATCCCATAGCTTATGTTAGTAGGAAACTGTTGAGTAGAGAAAAAGCCTACGCTACTATCGAAGTCGAAGCTTTGGCCATAATATGGTCCATAGGTAAATTCAAATATTATCTAATAGGGCGCGAGTTTAAGTTGGAATGCGACCATAAACCGTTGTCATACTTAAGTAAAAATAAGAGTAAGAATGAAAGACTCCTGAGATGGAGTTTACTCTTGATGGAGTACCAGTACTACATTCACTATATAAAAGGGTCCAACAATTGTATGGCCGACTCGTTAAGTCGGAACCCTGTCGACGATTAAGGAGCAGCCAACTATTGTATTATAGCAAAGTTAAGTGTAAATTAGTAGAATTGTAAGTAAGTAGGGGCGAGTAACCCCCTAGTGGTAGGTAAGAAGATCCTAGGTTGGCACAGTAATATAGGAATTAATGTAAGGTCAGGTGAAATGTTATCGAGGCATTCCCGGGTGAACTAGAATTTATTGTATAATATAATGTTCCGTAAGTTACCCATGTATATTATTGTAAGCGTCGGATTGGAACCCTCCCCCCTCCCGTTATTTTCTTAAGGAGGGAGGTAAATGTGGAGAAATGGCTACATTAAGCATCCTGGAGGAGTATAGGTACATTAAAGCCCCCCTCCCTTATGAGGAGAAGCGTGAGAAAGGTAGCCGGAGAAAATGCTTACCATGTGTGATCTCCCCGCCACTGTGGGCAGTTGGAGCTAACATCTGTTTTAAGGCGACCACCTAAGGTCCTTAAACGACGCTCTAACGATCGAATTACCTACGAGACCCATAAACCCGTGGTTATGGAAAAAAAGTGGTGCGAGTCAGAAGGCACGCCAAGTAGCGGTGCGGTTGCGAGCCTCTAATTTGCGAGCTGACTTGGGCACCCCAGTGCCACCTCAGGAATTCTTGCTCTCCCCAGATACTAACTCACCACTCGCCCCCCCCCTTTTGCTTCTGTGGCCTGGTAACTTCCCCCTTTAGATGGGGCGGCAATCCGCCTATAAATAAGCCCCGCAAAGAAAGAGAAGGGGATTATCAGAAGTCGATACGCCAGAGGAAGATTAGTTCGTGAAGATCGATCCATCGGCCAGACAAGAAGATTATTAGTAGTCGATTCGCCAGAAGAAGGGTTAGTTCGTGAAGATCGATCCTTCAGCCATACAAGACTATTTCCGTGAGAAACGATAGGATCAGATTGACAAAATCGATCCCCCCTTTCAGGGCCGTATTAACCTAAGCAAAGCCGCTCACACTCGAGCGACTCTCACATCTCAAGCTCCGTAAGAGTGAGAGGAGAAGAACCCAGCCCCAACGAGCTCCCGTTCTTTAATTACGTGGAAGAATCAACCCCCGTCACAGGCGACAAGCAATACCTCCTTGACGAAAATTTAACCAGTGGCCTCAACACTTCAAAGCAAGAGATAAGTCCTCCAGCGACATCCAGCAATCCCTAATACCTACCTGTAAGTTAAAAATAACTTTTATATCTCTATTGCGATAGTAGAAGTTTAGTACGTCCCAAGTTTTAAAGGAGAGTAGAAACCATTGTTCTTGAACCCTGGTCATATGTGTTTGTAGACGAGAGTACGTTAATTTAATGTTTAACGCTAATCAAATAGAGTCGCGAAAAAAATACTAATCGGCAATTGGTATGTTTACGGGAAGCCTATTTGTTTAGTTTTTGTCATTGAAAGATCTTTGATGCCAAAGATAGAAATGTGGTAACTGTTAGTTTGTAATAGTTAGGTGTTTCGTTTAAAATACATGTTTACTTTGGTAGATTCTGGTGTTTTCTCTTATCCTTATGTGTTTAAAAATAGCTCTTCCTTAAGAAAAAACCCACTGAATAGCACTCTTAGAACAAAGCCTACTTCATCATAAAAGTAAATCACGCCCCTTAAAGCATACTGATACTAAAAGGGTGTCAAAGAGTATAGGGATCAAAACCAAGGGTCATTCCACGACACTTGTAAAAAATTCTATAATATCCTACTCATTCAAATACCGTTGAGTTTCAACTTGCCCCCACTTGCTTCTTCTCAAGAAAATTCGAGACTACCTCATAATTTATACTTGGTTATTATTATAAATTTCTTAATATAATCTTGTTATGCACTTTCCTAACCCTTTTGTTACCAATTTGTCCCATTTTTATTTTCTATGCCTCAAGGTATTGACTGAGTAAAATATGGTTGTCGCTGGTTAAAACATTCTTATATATATCATTGCAATTATATATAAATCCTTTCATTATTTCTCTTAGCAACCTCAGTTTTAAATTATTTTTCACTATACATTTATGATAATTTTTCCTCCCTCATTTGCCCTGCCTCATATTTTCTTTGACCGAATGGGGATGCCTTCCTTTTCTTCAAATGTAAAGAAAATTCAATTCTTGCTCCCAAGCGCAGATTCTTTATGTTTACAAACTGAGGCCACAAAAAAAATAAAAAGACATGAATTAGTTTAACTAGATGAAATGGAACAGGAAATTATTCTCACGAAGGTAAAGGAAGGTCATCGATTTTATAGCATAATAAACTAAAAAATTCATTTTAATATTACAAACCTCGATGGCCAGGGAGAAAACTACCCGTCATCTCAGGTATGAAACGTGTATTTATGCAATGAATAGTAACCCTCAAAATAGAGAGCCGCTAGATCAGAAGTAATTCGGGTAGATAAATATATCTAGTTAGTAATTAGCAAAGACAAGATTGACCATGGGAATAAGAATATTGAGTTAATGTTATGACCGATCTATGAATCAGTCAGTGATACTTCTCTAAGCCAATTAAGAAACCATTCAGTGATTCGCATAATGGTTATGAAAGTTGTTTAGAAAATCACCCCTTAAAACGGGGGAGGGTGATCTACGATGAAAATAGCCAGGAGAAACTTAGGA
This sequence comes from Ceratothoa steindachneri, assembly GCA_963969495.1. Classification (NCBI taxonomy): domain Eukaryota; kingdom Metazoa; phylum Arthropoda; class Malacostraca; order Isopoda; family Cymothoidae; genus Ceratothoa; species Ceratothoa steindachneri. The sequence goes on along the minus strand of OZ018324.1, from coordinate 65,231,604 downwards.
TTGATACTACGAAAGGAATAATAGGATCAATTCTAATTAAAGCTGAGGTAAGTGAAGCAACTAAACCACTGATCATGGAGTCATATAGTGAATTTAAAGGTGGAATGATGGTGATAGCACAATCATCAATATTGGCAGAAGCAAAGGAATCAATGTTAAAACGTGAATCTTGATAAAGTGTAAGATTATCTCCCTTCAGTTTCGAGCGGGAACCTTGACAGGTGCAATGATAGCGTCAAGTTTAGAAATAAAGAGTTCAGCCCTCTAATCGGGAAAGTTGTACTAACTCTGAGAAAACTGGTCATGGAAAATTGCTATGAGGTTGTAATTTTACATCTAACCAGACATTTTTTACCTAGAAAAGAATACGATATGAAATGTAGTGGAAGGAAGAATCTGGGAAAGAATAGCGCAGACTATCTCTATTGATATTTCAAATGAAATATCAATACAGGCAGCTATAAATGGAAGCAAGAATTTACAGTTAACATAATCTGGTGTTTCAGAAATAATTGAATGTGACTTTTCAATTATTGACGTTTGAAAACTTAATCATACTTGGGGTCATTTGAAAGCTGCGGTTATTGCAACTTGTAAATAACTAATGGTCGGGCTATGAAAGTCGATATATCTTTTAAATCAGTGTACGAATATGGAATTATCAATGAATGCTTGAAATATATCATTGGACAATACTGGGAAATTAGTTTTATATATAAGCTGTCAGTTGTAAAATGAATTCACAATTATGGAAATTTGGGAATAGGTTGAGGCGAAAATTTTTTTTAGCCTAAACAAATCAACATTTAACAATATTTAATATGGTCTGAAAAATTTCACATTCGAGTCTCAGCTAATAAAGTTTATGGCATCCAAGTAATGATCTGGTAGTGTACTCATTTTAACAATTCTTCCAACTTTGAGTAGGTAACACAGCATTTAATGTATTTTATGTTGCAAGTAGTTTTAGGTATTAATCATAAATAGCTAAATAATTATGTACTGAAAATAGACTTGGGTGAATAGAAAAAATAAAAACTTTGATAGTTCTGTGTATGTTTGGCTTAGCTCAGTCTTCTAATAACGTTGTGATAAAGAGAATTTAAATAGTGGCGATATGTTCTGAATATTGTTATTATTTTTTATAATGGCAGAATTTAATTGTGAAAAGGCTGCTGATTTACTCTGAAAATCTCTTTAGGTAAGCTATGGTAGGATACTAATCCATCATGTTGTTAATCCTTATTTACGCTGTAATAGTTTCATGAAAACTAGAAAAATGCAGGACAGCTTAAAATCATAACACCAAAAGCATGCCAAGAAGCCACTTTAGTACATCAACGCCCTGAAAGAAGAAGCCCTCTATGAAATCCTATACTGAGATGTCAATCTCTCAGACGTGTAAGAATGAACAGGAACTGTCAATCTTAGAATGAAAAAAAAAATTGTTTTTATTGCTAAGATATCATGACTAAAATAAAGGACGTCTCAATATTTATAAGTGGAGTGACATTCAAGTAGAAATTGCTGTATTTATTCGTCATTATCAGTAAGATGCTACAATCGACATTGGATAGCACTATCATCCTTTTCCATTGAGCCAAATTTGAAAAGGTTTCCTTCTAAGATCATATTTGAGCATCAATCTATTACAAATTTTATGCACCTTTGAACGAATATATATTATTACATTTTATTTTGACTTGGGAATTTCTCTGGAATTTTTCGTTTAAAAAAAATTGTATATACGAATTGACCTAAAGCAAATTTCGAGACATGGATATAGATAGACCTGGCGAAAATTTGGGTATTAGTTAATCGCTAAAAATATATTTTACCTTTGGAATTTTTTAAAAGAGTAGGCAATTGGCTTCGCCACTTCCCCCTATGGTTGGAGCTTGCGCCTCGCTACTAAGATTAAAATTTAAAATCTAAAAAAACATTCAGGGTTAAATTTTTATAAATTTTCTGAACTTTGCCAATTATATCTATTTTAAAAAAGAACTCTAAACTATTTCTTTCCTTTCAAAATATTACGTTGTTAAAATATATTTATAGAAGAAGATATATAAAAATAATTTTTCGGAACTTCACGATTTGTAATTCTTTGGGTTTTAAAAAATTTACAAAATTTCGATACTTATATTTATTTCTGAACTTCACAATTTTGTTTTTTGATATTCGAAAAAAAAATATTAGAAATAACTTTGATAAAAAAAACAACTCATAACCAAACTAAGATGAAATTATTATTTAAATACTCAAAAAAATCCCCTTCTTAAATTATAGAGTTAGTGATGATGATATGAGGGAAGTCACTCATGGTTGATGATGACGGATGCACTCAGTCGATGCGATCAAATCTGCACGAGGTTTAAACGGGTAGGAATGTGTACAGTCTTCGCACCCGTATCTTTACCGAGGGGAGAAGGACCCTCGTGACAGGAGAGGCTTGATACGACTAGGCTTCATTCTCGGCTGCAGGCAGATCTTGAACCACTGGTCTGTTGGTGCTCGCCTATAGGCACTCACGATCCTTCTGTGTGATCGAGGTATCCTTCCTGTAGCCTTTGTCTAGAAAGGTATAAGCCACAAAGCATGGAGAAGGGAGCGTGCAATGGTTGGTAAGCCCCAGGGCATGTCCACACACCGGTGGGCCTGCACACTGTACCTCTGGGATTCATTGCTGCCTCGAGTCAGCTTCCAAAGGTCTCATTTTAGTATGAAAAATGTTTTGGCATAAATGAGCTGAGATTTTTCTCCATTCTTCAGCACTTAAACGCTTTAAATCAACAAGATTGAAGGACTGCCTTTCTCCATCCTTCCTTTTGAAGTTCTAAAATTTAAGACCAAAAACCCAGTCTCAAAGCTAGATAGGCCTTAGGCCACAGACCAAAGCTCTCAATACGAAACATAGGATCTTCTCCTGTAAGAGATGTAGTGAAGCCGTTCTCTTGTTTTTTTGTTTTTTTTTATTAAAAGTATAGGGTGTAAAAGATACTAAGATGGCCTCTCAACGTCGCGGTAGCGGGTTTGATTCCGAATCCCGGCATGAGTGGTCACAAACGTAAGCGCACGTAGAGATCTGGATACCGATTGGTGGACGCGCTGAGCTCACCCCGTTTTCGGGTGGGTAGATCTTACACCTCTCACCTCACGCATAGCCAATCACAACCCTGATTTCTTTTCTATCCCACCTTCACAGCACAACACGCACACACTCTCTGTTCCAAGGAATCCGACCGATGGGTATCTATATCCACGTACCTCTGACGCAGAACAGATCCCTCTCCCCAAAACTGACGAAGGATTCAAAAGGAACGCTGTTTGGTGTCAAAACATAATACATCCTGGCACCTCTCCCCACAATATGATCGGCTCTTGGGGCCCTCGGCATTAATTAATAAATTAAACAGAAGGACTGGCTTCATCACTCCTAGGAAGAGTTGCGCTTTGCGGCAGACGTTTGGTCTCTTGCCTATGGCCTATCTGGCTCTAGCAACGAGGTTTTGGTTTTAAAAGAAATGTAAAAGATTTCCAGTAAATATCTCCTAATGAAGTATTCTTGGTCTAGGTCTTTCTCCGATCCATGCTTATTTTCTAGGGTTAAAGGCAAAAATCCCCAACTTAATGGCATTTTCATGCTATGCGGGAAAAACAAGCCTCAGTTCTCATTAACTTGTAAACAAAAAAATAACAAATTAAAAACAGCCATACCTTAATTTTACTGCATTTTCTGAAGCTCACGATTTGGAAAGATCTTTCTTTTCGAAAATTTAAAAGCGTTCGATAATCATATTTATGTTTTCTGATCTTTTAGGATTAAATATGGTAAAGACTTCAAGTATGCGAAAAACCAGGCCTACAGGCTGTTTTTCAAACTCTAAAGAAAATCCTATAATGAATTTAGATAAACACTTCAAATATACTAATGTGACTCTCCAGGCAATGGCTTCGCCACCCCCCCTTACAGTGGGGAGCTTGCGCTTGGCTACTAAGATTAAAATTTATAATCTAAAAAAGGCAGCCATGGTTAAATTTTTATGAATTTTCTGAACTTCACCAATTATAATAATTTTAAAAAAGAATTCTAAACTAAATTTATCCCCTTTCAAATATCACGTTGCTAAAATATAGTTATAGAAGATAGAAAATATATAAAAATAAATTTAATGAACTTCACCATTTGTATTTCTTTTGGTTTCAAAAAATTCCCCAAATTTCGATACTTATATTTATTTATGAAATTTACTGTTTTTTTATATTATAAAAGAATTATTAGATATAAATTTTAGAAAAAAAACATAAGTTATAATCAAACTAAAATGAAATCATTATTCAAATACTCAAAAAAATCCCATTCTTAAATTATAGAGTTACTGATGATGATGATGATGATGATGATGATGATGATGATGATGATGATGATGATGATGCTGATAATGATGATAAACTAACATTTAAACTGTTAAAAAATTCGATCCCCAAAATATAGTGTTAGGGATAAATTTTAGGTAACATTTTGGGCATTATTTATTTCAAGAATAAATTTGCAAAGAACTTCCTTCTCTTGAGTGCTTCCTGGAAGCTGATTCTCCTTTTATTTCTGTTCCTTTATTTCGCAATCAACGAGGAAGGACGTTGTGCGCCAAACCGTCAGCCAAATTTACGAGCTCCTTATGGAAAGAGCGAGTGTCATAAATTTAATGTTACACTTGTCTTTCGGATCGTATTCAGAATTTGACTTCTGCTCTCTTTTATTGTTCTTGGATATCCCTCTCTCATTTCTTCTTTCCCTTTTTGATTGAGTGGTCATGCTAACGAGAACAGATGTGTATACAATATATTTTATATTTAATTGCCAGTAAAAATAAATGAGTTATATCAATTTGGGGGGAATGATGCTTTATTAAGAAACTGTCTTGGAAAAGAGGCGTATCCAATTTCTAGTGCTTTGGTGAAGCAATTTGAATTTATAAAACAAAAATGGAAGAGGAAAAGTCAAATGTTGCTATCCTTTTCCTATATAATATTACTTATTACTTTGGTGGAAGAGCTTGGGTATTTCAATAATTCCACAGGCGATGCCGTCGGGAGTTTCAAACTCCTGGCAGGGTAACTCAAGGCGGTAAGGTGGTGGATGAGGTTTAAGACTAAACTCAATCAACAGCAAGACCTCAAGGGTGGGCCGAGAAGACCTGGGCCAAATAAGATTCCTATGTCTGGGTCTAGATGGATGGATGTATTGATACTGGTTTCATGACACACACTTAAAGGTGATCGCATCGTAATTAAATTTTATAAAGGGAGGCTCTTTGAAGATTCTATTTTCAAATTTAAAAGATTATAATGGATAGATAATTTTTGATAGGATGGATATTTACATGTGCTGATAATATGAATGGATATATGTTGAATGAGTTGAAAATTACTTTGGCATGTTGTTATATCATAGTTTAGTAAAAAGGCCGCTTTCCGTTCAAAAATTTGGTCAATCAGGGATGGACATTTGTTCTTTACATATTAGGCGGAGAGCGGGCAAAGTCCCACATCTGTCAAAGGGTAGATAGCGACGTCTCATTTCCTTGAAGGTGGGACACTCCACGATGATGTTGGTCGTTGTTAAGGGGATTAAGCGATCTTGAAAGTACGGGGGAGGTTGATTTTCCCATTAGAAATCCGTGCTTCATTCTGGTGAGACCGATTCGCAGTCGGCAGATTGCAAAGATTTGTGAAGATGTGAGACATTTTGTTCGAGCCCCTAAGGTTGGCCCATCTGGTTGAACAGTTTTTTCTGAGTGCGTTTCTTATTGCAATCTTGTAGTCTTGATATGGAATTTGGTGGTTAAGTTGGCGTTTGAATTGTTGGGCGGCTGTTTTAGCTGCTTTTTCAGCTTCTTACTTCCCAGTTACACATTTGTGCGCATGATCCAGCAGGGTGAAATTCATTTCCTAATGTAGTGGCTTTAAATATCTTTTTTTTTTATCTTGGAGTAGTGGATGTAGGTCGTTCAGTTTTCTGAGAGCTTGTAGGCTACTCCATGCGTCAGAGTAGATGATATATTTTTCTCATCGTTCCTGTTCGTATGCCCATCTTGCACCAAATCTCAGAGCGTAGCATCCTACCGTGAATATGCTTGCTGTTTGACATAGTGTCTAGGTATAGGTATATTGTTCACATATCATGGCAAATCCAGTCACGTTGTCCGATTTCAAACCATCTGTTAATATTTCCACTCCCTGGTGTTCTTCTGTGTGTTTAAGAAATGTAAGTCTGGGATGCATAGGTGGAATTAATGTTCCTGGAGGTTGATGCTATGGCAGATTTTAATAATGTTTTAACAGGGTGGGGTTTGCGGATATGACACTCCATGGATAGAGTTCAATGTAATTCCAAACTCCTCCATCAGGAGTCGCACCCGCACTCCATATGGTTGTGGGAGTGACGGGTTGGCTATAAATATATGGTCTAGCCCGTCGTTTAGAATGGCTTTGGCGGTTGGCGAGGTATGAGTTCTTTGGGCACGTGCGTAATGACGCAGTAAGAGTTCCGCCATCCACAGGTCCAGGGACATTTCTCCTTTCTCCTGTGTCACATAGAAGACTGGGTATGGGAAATGATCTGAAGGCACCGGTGGTGATCCTGAGATTGTGGCTGGCCGCCGATTCCATTATTGTGAGGAGTTTTTTGGTAGCAGAAGAGGATATCTCCATACCGTATTACAGTTTGGGCCGTCAATGGATCGGTACAGGAGAAGTTTGGTTTGTCTTTCGGCTCCCTATTTGTGTCTAGAAACTATTCCTCAGAATGTTGGTAGCTTTGTTAGTTATACTTTTGAGGTTTCTGATATGGGATTGCCATGTTATTTTTTATCGAACTTGATTCTAAGAAAGTTGTAATTTTCAAATACTGCTATTCTTTGCCGGTAGATATATAAGTTTTGCTCACTCATGAAGCCGCGACGAGGGCAGTAGTGGAACACTTTGGAATTATTTACGAAGAATCTGTTTCCGTTTATAGAGATCCATTTACATATGATTTCGATGGTAAGATGTAGATGCCGTTCTATTGTTGACATTTCTTATCCTTCAAAGGCGATAGACAAGTCGTCTGCGCATAGGGTTGCTGTAACCCCTTAAGGAAGTTTATCAATTATATTATTGATAACTATAGCGAACAGTGGTACACTAAATTCTTGGCCTGAGAAAGATCGTTTTCCTTAAAAAAATGTTTAGGAACAGTGGGAAGTTCCCGTGCATGCCCATTTTGTGAAGAGTTTTTAAAATCCTCTATCCCAAAGAGGTGTCGTAGGCCTTTTCGATGTCAAAATGATTCCAGTCGAGTGATGGCATCGCATATTGAGTGGTGCTTTCGGAAGCACATATGAGGATGATAGGAGTTTGTTTGTTTCCAAAAACTACACTAAACGGACACTTATAATTTTTTTCTAGCAGCTTGCTGACGCGATAGTTTTGCGGTTTGGATGGGTCCTTGCCTGGTTTGAGGATGGATAGGAGAGTCATCTTTTTCAACTACTCAAGGAAAGAGTTTTCTTGCCGAAGTTCGTTAAATAGGGCTAGCATCAATGTTTTCCCTCCACTGCCAAGGTGAGGGAGCATATTATAGGTGAGTTTATCTGGTTTCGAGGCTGTATTTCTACACGATTTTAGTGCAGAGTTTAACTCCTTGGTAGATAAATTTAATTTGTAGGAAGATAGGTTATTTGATGTAATGTTCAGATCTGTAGCCTTATCTGTTCTTTGTTGGATCTTTAATTCTTCTAAAGCTCTCGATCGGCTTAATATGTTCGCGAAACTTTCCCCTAGTTTAATGGCCACTTTCTCTTGAATTACTAACATTTTTCCTTCGTGGAGCAAGGCAGGGGCTGGGTGTCTAGAAGTTCCTCCTCGTAGTTTTTTAATCTTATTGCACGTTTTCCCTATCGATGTTTTTGTGTTGATCGATGACACATTTTCTTCATGATTCGTGGCGGCTTATCTTAATCATCTTCTTCGGCTCCAGCTCGTGTCCGAGCATCGGTTTCGTCTTCAGTTATCAGGATCTCATCGGCTGAATTTTGTGCCAAATGAAGGGATAGACTCCACTCCGTGAAAAAAAGAAGACCAGAAACAAAGCAAAGATAAATGCCAATCGCTGAGGAATTTGTTTGGGGTGATCGTCGCCGCGCTATGGCTACACGCGCGCACTTGGTCAGTAACATATCCAATGCGTCTGAAAATATTGAGAAATGGGGTTTCGCTGAGAGGTTTCTTAGATGCGGCCTTGATACCTGCTTTCCATCATTTCGATATCTCGGCGGAACATTACTCCATGGTCGTCACTAATACCACCCATATTAGATGAAGAGAAATCTAGATGCGAATGCAAGAAGTGCTTCTTAAGAGACATCCGTCACCCCATTCATTGATAGGCCTTTAGCATGTTGTCCACTACATGGACAAATGAATCCCATGCTGCCAACTCAGGTGGAATTAGTTTATTTCTGAACCCCCTGTCACGTATCAATTCTCTCAAGCCCTACAAAAATTCATGATAAGGCCAAGTTTAATATGAAGTGCTGTATGATAAATCTTCTGTGGATGTACCAAGGGCATGTGCTTCACATTGTATCGGCCACCTATGTGTTCTTCTCTTTCGGGACACTTTGTGATAATATAATGATTCCTGTAGTCATGGCCAATCCATAGGCATAAGAAACACATATTCTTTGTATATCCTAGCTGCAGTCGAAGAAGTAAAGAAATTCTTTTTAGATCACTACAGATATTCCACTTATGATGCGAGTAATGAACACCTTCTAAAATAAATTTCATTGAGTTGTATGTCTCTATCATCCCCAAAATAAGTGCAACAGGAATTGAAGGTTCTTTGTTAGCATTGTGTAGCAACACAGTTTTGAGGCTAGCAGTGCTTGCATCGGTGAATAGTCTCCATTCATCAGGTAAATGCTCGTTTCCTAGCTGATTCATGAGGCCATTAACATAAGTACAGAAACAAGAACCATCTTCTTCTTTAGAAAAGGCAGCTAAGGCCTCTTAGCGTTTACGGAAATTAGATATTTTTGCACCGTCCTCTAGAAGATTCGATTGCTTTTTCTGGAGCCCAACAAATGCTCTTTCTTCTTTTACAATGGCAAATCCCTCACCAAATCATTTTATATCTCTTGATTTATCAACTGCATCTTCTTTTCCTTAGAATCATCTTCATACATTTCATTGTCATTGTAATCCTCCTCTTCATGCGATGAATCATTTTCATTACCTGCACTAGCTGTTAGAGGAACTAGGATTGGCATCTCCATATCCATATTAGGGGGGACTGGTTTTATAGCTGACTTACAATCTAGTATACAATTTTTGACTTGTTCTTATTTCAGAATCCAGCAATATTGGTCATAAAAAAGAAGCAATCAAATACATGTTTTGTTGGCTCACGCCACACCATTGGAAAAGCAAAAGGCATACCGTTCTGTTTGCCATTTAACCACTGCGTTAGCCTCGTATAACACACAGTACAAGATTTGTGAGGTGTCTAACGCTTGTGTTTGTCACCAATTTTACAACCAAATTAATAATTGTATGCAGTTTTTACTCTTTTGGCTAAATATTTCCGCTGGTTGCTTGGAGTATATCTTACACAGTTATAACAAAAGTTGTCTGGGCTATTTATACAGCCTCGCTGATTCATGTTTTCAATTTAGTTTGTATATATCCTGTTATATTTATACTTTTTTACAATCTTATTTACTTTACAAATTAATTCAGAGATAAATCTGAAAGAAAAATGCAATTCATCACTGTATGTAAATACCGTTTCAACACCACTACTATAATGGCTAAATTTGACAACCTGATAAAGGAGGAGTGTAACGCAGGAACCAAACAGAGACAAGACATCCTCTCACTACGATAGCCAAAGCAACACTACCCATATGTTTAACTAAAGTGTAGGTGTGTAACTCAGGGACCTTACGTGCTAGACCAATTCTGATTACAGATTCGGAATCAGCATACTCGATTTAGTATAGATCACAATCAAATACCTAAGTAGAAAAATCATTGATGACTAGGGATAATTCAAGCTTTGCCTTAGAACATCGGGCGATCTCTTATGGTCTACATATTACACCGGTCTCCGGGTGGGCTCTTCCTTGGTTGTTAAGGTTGGGAACATTAGTCACCGCATTGCTCTTAGGTGCCGACTTACTGGCCACCTTTGCCTCTTTTCCTATAAGTAAAAAGACATGCTCAAGAGGACCAAGTGTCCAGAAGTTTTCTTCATGGCACTCTTTCCTCCCGAGATAAGTAGTTTACTGTTACCGCGCTAAGTTAAAAAGTTGACTTTTTAAGTTGCACATGACTTTATTCCTCCGTGCATCCAATAATACCTGTTAAATTAAATGGCCCTGCATTAGTTGCATCCTCCCCAGATTTCTTGGGTGTGCTATCACCGGTGAAGCACTTAACCCAACACTATATACATACAATAGGCACGCTTAAAAAGCACGGTCAAGGACAAATTCAGAATTGCGAAAGAGTTCAAGAGAATGCGCATCTCTAATATATCTATTTTCTAATGAATATGGGTTATATAGCACATTTTCTGACTAGGACGATACTTATCCAATTCTGTTCATCTCGTATTTTACCGCTAAAATTAAAGGTGCACAGGTATTTTCAAAACTCGATCTGTTAAAATACTCCTAAAGAATTCCGATGAAAGCATTGTGTGGATTAAAAATGCCTTACCACGCAGTTTGATATATTCTTTTCCTGTACATACCAATCGGTTTGGTTCATGTTCGTCCTGGGAGATCTTCCATTCATTTCTGCTTTTCCAGACCACGAATCACATCTTAAATATCTAAGGCATGTATTTGACAACCTACTGGCTTATGGCACCACACAGAAGTCAACTAGAAGTAGACCGGCTAGAATTGCTGAGATAGCTGGTAACCTTAAAATGGTATCTCACTTCTGGCTGACAACCATACGCAATTTCCCTGGTTCTGCCGCATATAAATGTTTAAGGAAATTCCTAAATCAATTAGATTTTTGCAGGAATCATTAAAAAGTTGCAACTTCAAATTAAACCATGCTTAAGACCCCAAGAAAGCTGTTCACAAACGCAGCAAATAGCTTCAAATCGCTGCTTGCTCTTTTCAAGAGGCCAAACCTGCTACTACCTCTGGCAGTAAATTAAGGCATGAAAGGCAGAACGCTTCATATGTTATTTTGTCTGATGCATCGGCCAAAGGTGTAAATGATACATTAGAACATCGTAAAAATGGAACAGAGATAAATCCATTTAGAATTTTTTCTATCTTTTGCCAGTTTAAAAAAAAATGTCTACGTTTGGAGTGGAGTTTCTTGCAGCATTCTCAGTAGAAATGATTTTCCCACCATCGATAAGCCCAAAGTAACCCTCTTCACTGACCATAAGGCTCTCGCTTTCTCATTCCTATTTCTAGTCTTCTCACCCTCCTATAGTGGCTCGACCGCTGGATTTTATTGAGCAATTTGTGGACGACCTCCATTTATCCCACGTCAAGCATATGACCCATGGCTGAGGCTCTGTGCAGGAATACACTGACCACAAACCTCTTCTCTCCAAGGGAAAATGACTATTCTGATCTGGCACTGTTTGACTGCACCCTTCACAATTATCGTCTCGGGCACGATACTTATATTTTTATCATATCTTTTACAATTGTCACTAGGTCCTACAAGCTGTAGACAAACTTAGCTGCCAAGCGATTGAACGCTTCTTGATGAGGGAAAACACACCTTTAATTATTCTCCCGTTGCCTTTCAAACACCTACAACAAAATTTTTGTGGACTCTTCGATGAAAACTCTAAGGGCCTTCCTCCACCTAAGTTTTAAATAATAAATATTTGACGTCTTTCATTGCTTGCCTCAGTCTGGTGTTAAATGTACACTCTTTCTACTTCCGTAGAAATCTTTGTGACCTCAAATACGCAAGTATGTAACATTTCATGTTCTTTCTCATCAAATGAGCACGAACAAACTAATCAAATGTCATTGACGCAATATTATTGTCGTTGACGAGGATAAGGGTACTAGTGCACATGTACGTTTCAGGAAACTACGACCAAACACATGGGTTCAACTACCCTAATCTATCGTGGATAGATATTAAAAATAGGAAGAGGTTCTAACTTTGCACCACTTTACTGCTGCTGAATTAACACCAGATGATTATCTTGAACGTAGTAAAATTCTCTCAGACAGGGATGCGGTATTTCCAATTTCTGAATTTAATGTAGACAAGATAAGATTACTGACTTTAAGTTTTATTGATACTTTGCTGCAAACAAAGAGTTTTACTGGAGACGTTGTAAATTTTTCTTTCATTGTAGAATAGTTTTGATCAATTGGCTTATATTTGGATCTTGAGAAAGTGAGCGTTTTGGCCGAATGATTTGGTGAGCGTTTTCAATCCGTAATTCATTTCATGTAGTGTTAAATGATTTTCTACTACAATTATTTTCATCATGTATATGTTTCTAATTATTTTTCTTGGATTCTCGCTTGTTTCAAGAATTTATAAGATACATGATGTACAGTGCATATTGATTATAAAGAAAGGCTGAGCACTCGGAGTGAAAATTCGCTAACGACAAATTGAAAGTGAAAGTTTCCCTAAAGAGAAAATCGCGAGAACACCGAATAGACTAATTACCTTCTGTTCTTAATTTAGAAGGGAATTAATAAGGGAAGGCTAATTAATGGGCATTATCTAAATTGCAAGATAATATTTTATTCCCTAAAGAAATTTCCCATTATTCCTTAGAATACAAGAGCCCTTCAGGATCAATGTTTCCTAAATGAATTTCTAGGATATTACAAAAAAACATGATTCGCTATTCTTTGGTGGGACTTTCGCCAATTAAACTAGGCATCTTCGTAATTTTATTTGAATTACTTCATTATCTACTTGGTAGCAACCTCTCTATTTCAATTTGCCTTATTGATTTAGGCATTGGTGATGTCCTAGTGGTTTCCATCAAATATTTTTAATAAGGTAAAAATAGGAAGAAGAAATTGCTTAAGGTGAATTTTCAGAACTAAGCATCAGGATTTATATTCTTGTTAAATCAAATGTCTCCCATGATTTATATTTTATTATCATATTGTCGCATACTTTTTAACTGTTAAAATAACCACAATTAAAATGAGAAAATAAAGCCAAGTAACGTTTTTCCAACGCGCTGTCTAATAATCTCGGTGCAAACTAGAAAAATCTAAAGAAGGATATTCGATGAGATGACTTTAGACATAATTAATAGTCTGATCGATGATTCTAAATTTGATTTTGAAGCTATTCCTCTCGATTTATTCTTACAATAATCAACGGATGCCACCTTTTTGCTGAGCTTCCATAAGAATGCTGGAGGTAGACCACGAGTTTTCTAAAGCTTTGAAACTTCCCTCACCCGCACTAGCTCCTTGAGGATAAATATTGTGTCCAAATATTCCTTTGCCTTTATGTCACCCCCTTTTCCTCTCATTTTTAAGTTCAGGGCTAAAACATTTTACCTTCCTCCTTACCGCTTCTCCTTCCTAAGATGACTGCTTTAACCAAAACGAAATCAGCCAACATGTTGTGCCTATGGTATGCCTATGGTTTGCCCACGTCAGATTAGTTTGATGCAGAAACGAGTTTATCAAGCCATCACATAACTGACAACTGCAGGTTCCTGAAGCATTATATGCACCTACATTTACTATAGCTCAAGTTTATATCATTCATCATCTCCACCTATGAGTACTACTAACTGTACCTACTAACTCCTGTACAGCTTTATTTAACCATATATGTTCACTCAGTCATATTTTGGGGGATGGTATAATATACTCGTGGACTAAATGCCTTAAAATGTTTACAAGCTCATTAAATTCATAAAGTTACACTTAAAACAGTTTGGAGTAAAATAATTAAATTGAAATCTAAGTTTCTTCCCAACTTTCATTATATTATGGTGAATTTTTGTTCAATGAACTAACGAAAGTTCTTTTGCTTTAAAAAGTTGCGGAAGAACCAAGTTGAAATTCATATTTCAACACAAAGTATTTAAGGGTTCATTAAATGAAGATCAAAAGTTTTGCTCACCTAAACCTTTTGTTTCGCTGCTTTGCTCGTCCACATTTCTAAGGTCAGTTTTAGTGCCAAAAATTTAAAGCAACTTTATAAATAATATTAAAGCAATTTATAGAGAATGGCAAATTCATTTAACATTGCAGTTAATAATGTGTTCATATAACCACCCAATATTATTTTAAACGAACAATTTCCTAAATGTAGACGTGTTAAATAAAATGCAATTTTCAAGCGCATGACCTAATAGGCAAGCGGCAATATGAAGCGTATTCGTTTTAGACAGCAACGACTTATAATACCTCAATAGAGAATGGCACTTTTACAATCAAGTCATTGTGATAACGTCTCCATAGTGGGAAACATTCTCAATCATATTTTTATACCACACCTTTACACTTTCTATTGAATATTACAAAGGAGGTCAAAGCAAGCAAGATGTATCGCTCTCAGGCAGCGCCACTGACTTTACTGCTAATTCAACTCAGAGAGATCTAGTAGAGGTTTCATAGCATGTTTGAAGAGCATGTTCGTCACTGTGAGCTAAAATTCTCCAATCTTCTGCCATGAGAAGCTGGCGGACATGATGTAGAGAAATCACTGCAAAACCTTTCACTACCCTACTAAAGCTGCCCTACCTAAGAGAATGAGGTTCTCCACCGTTTTATTCAATTTTTTCTATTCGGTTCGTTGCCAAATAAGAAAGGATTACTTTTTTGTGATAATCCCTCTATAATTTACGGGAATTAAAATTCTCCTGCCATTCTTCGCTACACGGCGTTTTTGTATTAAAATGTTGTATAAGAGAATAATCACATAGCTGCAACATCTACTCTAATACTTTTCCCAATGTCACTGCATTTTCTCCTGATGACATTTCTTCCTGCCAAACCATACCGTATTACTAATTACTCCCGAGCATTTTTCTGATTCAATCTCCAGAGCAACGAGGAGTCGTGCTCTTCTTTCCAAATGCTCACTCATAGAAGAATGCCTCGGCATGTGCGTAAGTATTTATTGAATTTTGGGAGTTTTCCTATCCGAATATTTCTCGTACCTACCACCAAACTCTTCTAAGAACTTAGCCTCCACGCTTAATCGGTATTCTAAATAACTCTGTAGTTTTTTACATATTTTGAAATCCTATACCTCATTATTTGTCGATTTTCATTCCTCGCTTTTCACCCCTACCGAGAGAGGTTTCACAATTTCCACTTTTTTCTCTTTGAATCAATCAAGCAATATTTTTTGAGCTTACGTATATCTCGATTAAATATATATTCTATACCACTCACATCATCTCAAACTAGCCATAGTTTATTTCTTCCTGGAGAGAGCGATTATATCTCACACATTTATCATCCCGGTCAAACGGCGACAGACTGAAATGCCTTTATCTTCTGAAACTTTCACGTTAGTTAGGGAACAGATATGTAAGAAAGAAATCAATAGATACTAGAATTATTTATTTAACATTTAAATATATAAATATATATATATATATATATATATATATATATATATATATATATATATATATATATATATATATATATATATATATATATATATATACACTTGTAATTGATTTGTTCCTTAAAAATCTGATATGTAGCAGGAATATGAAGACCCAGGTGATTACACTAATCATTTATTGGACGGATGTTTCGGACCTTTACTAAGACCATATTCAGTGACTGTGTCGACTAATAGGAAGGGGAAGGAACATTAATCGATAACATTTAAAAGAATGCATTAAATAATGGCTAAAAAAGCAGATGAAGACAAGTTAAAATAATAAAATTGACAATTATTAAAGTTAAAGTAAAATCACTAATAACAATATATAAAAGTAATTAATACTACCCAGTGTGATTTTAAAAAATGATAAAAAATAAGTGAGATTATAACATAAACTGACTTTAATATGACATATTAAAAGTTACTGGAGTAAACAATAAAATAACCTATTATATTAAATTATAAAAAACAACCAAAACCCCGAAAACATATCAGAATAAATTTAACAAAGTGACTAACCTTTATTGTGGGAGTTGAAAAATCAGCTAACTAAAGATATAAAACTACTAACGAGAATTGTTCGTTTGTTCGGTTGGGTAGTTAATCTATTGAAGTGTTAGTTGGTTATATAGTGAATAGTTTAATTGAGGAGAAGTAATTATTTAAGTATAGATTCATTTATTGATATACAGTAACTCTAAAAATATAATTTTATTTACCTAAAAATAATGAGAGAATTGATGGGCAAAATTATATCAGAGAATTATTGGGCAAAATTACATGAGATGAACGGGGGGAGGGGGAGATTGTAGTTATGAATCAGACTATGAAGTTAGAATTTAATGTATTACAGGAGGAGACTATTCAAATGGGGGGGGGGGGGAATTAACTCAAATGGGTTACTGAAGGAAGAGAAGGGTTGGCTTACGGAGGATTCCGGTTGAGACGACGGGTTAAGGCTTTACGGATGTCTTGTGCAAGTGAGGCGAGGGCGCTCAAACCTCCTGAGCGGGAACTTAAAGTGATGACGGTTCTCCCAAAAAGGGGGGGGGGGAGCGGTAACGTCCGGTCCAGGGGAGAGTATTTCGGCCACCAGAAAACGAGGGGCGTACGAGAAGGGCTTCGACAGGAGTTAATGAAAGAAGTCGGAAAAATCACTCGGTGGGGATCGTGAAATGGAATTACCTCATTGGCTAGGGCTAATTCCAATACACAAATAGTTCAGCTGTCACTTTGCTTTGTTGTTAGCACCTGACTTGGAACTAGAGGAATCTTCTTGGGTCCGGGCAAGACTTCTCAACTCTGTGTCTGTCTCATGGGAAACGAGCCCTATATATGTCTGAGGCGCTTCCCGCGTGGTTGGTTGGGGTGTAGTGGGAAACAGCTCTACTCTCGAATGGCCTCGAATCTTCTTGCCGAGGCTATTCTAACCCGTGTAAAGGTGAACCGTGGTGGACGCGGTTCGAGGCTAACGCGTGTGGAAAGGGGGGGGGGGTTAGGTTTATCAATTTAAGCCTAACAGAACCTTCTACTGCGCATGGAAGTTCTATGCTGGACAAGAAATTCCACGTGGGATTCCCCCACAGAGAGAAGCCCAAGTGCTTCGCAAACTGCATTTGAGTGTTAAGCCAGTTTCGCCTAGATAACGACTGTGGCAGGTCGTACATGTATAATTGTAAATTAAACAGGATAGCATTGTTCTTCCTCTCCGTTATATGTTGTTTGCAGCCTCTTTTTGTCATTCTGAGTCCAAGCACTTTGCCGTCACTATGATATCTGTAGTTCTGATCTTGAACTACAATTTAAGCTGTTTTGCTCCTGGAGGTTGGGATTATTGTAAATTTCCTCCTGTTCGTCCTTATCTTCCAATCTCTTTCGAAGGTTTTGATGTTGCTGATTTCTAAAGCAAGTGTCCTTGGTGAAAACGGATGTTCCTGGACAGAGTGACGACTAGTTGGCATGTGTAGTAAGCGAACTTTATGTTGAGGCAACCAGGCATTATTGGTGGTGGCAGGTCTGCTGTGTATATTGAATACAGCGTGGGGTTGAGACAGCTCTCCTGCGGGAGTCCAGCCTCCAATTCGAATTCGAATTTGCTCCAGATTGCTATTCATCTGGAGATTTAAGATGTTATATTGCATTCCTCTGACCCAGACTTTGTCAAATGCGTTTTCTACATCTCTCAGGACCAGATCGATATAGTTATTCTCTGCTTTGGCCTTTTCTATTTTTTCTGTTATTATGCCAAGCACCATTGTGGTGTCTCTGCCTCTTCTGAATCCGAACTGATAAGCATTATAAAGGTCATTTTCTTCAAGATATTCTTTTATTCTTGTGTTAAGGATTTTCTCGAAGAGTTCGCCCATGAAGTTCAATAGCAATATTGGCCGGTAACTGCTGAGGTGGTTTGGTGGTTTTCCTGGCTTTGGGACGATTATTATTTCCGTTAGTTTATAACTGTCAGTGAAGTAACAGGTGTTTAAGCACGGGTTAAAAATAATCTTTAATGCTCTAATAATTATGTTAGGTGCCTTGGTAAGATTAATTCTGGTTATTCCTGAAGGGTCTGGCGCTTTCTCTTTGAATGATTGTATTAGCCTTTGATCTCTTCCGTTGTAATGTAGGCCTCTGTGCACGGAACTTCCTCCCTTTCTCGCTCTACACAGGGTGCTGTAGTGATCTTGTTTATGTTTTCTCGCAAGACTGTGTGGGCCATTTCGTCTATCTCTGGATTGAAGTCTTCTTCCTCCTCTGTTGTTATGGAGAACACTGATTTCCAGTGATTACGAAAATGTTCTTCTGTGGTCCTCTCTTCTTGGATCTTTTTCCTCGTTCATTCTTAATTTTTTTTTCTGTCGGGAGTCTGCCTTTAAGTCTATTTATTAGTCTCCAGTTCTCTATTGGTCTTCTTTCTTCGTTTATTTTCTCTATTAGGCTATCCCATATGATTTCTTCGTATCGATCTATATTTGGCCCATGGATAATTATTTGATCTAGTATTTCTCTTAGTTGCCTATTCTTTGTCTTCATTTCCTCTGTCCATCAAGGATATGGAAGAGTACGGTTACTTGTCTTTGGTATATATCTTTCGTCCGCCTTAATGATCATTCTTTTTAATCTTGAGTTCTCCTCATCAATATCTTCCAGGGTACTTGTATTGGATATTGATTCATGAGCAAATATGTTCCAACATGGTCGCTACATTCCAAGGTAACTGTTTGTATGTGGATGTTCTATGGAATATTGAAGCTACTTAGCACGACGACTGGTTTTGTAGCTGCATTGCCTGTGACGTATGTTGGAAAGTCTTGCTCTATTCTCTTGAAAATGCTTCTTTCCAACATCATTTCTAAGTTAGCTCCTCTGTTGTTTCTGGAGCGGTATTCATTTGCACTGCACCTCGCAATGAGTTCTTCCATAAAGATTGTCGGAAAACCTGTACCAAGGAGTTTAAATAGGTTGTGCAATGGAAGGTAATATTTTGGTGCTTGGTATCCTGTGGCTACTATTATTGTCGTTAATTCCGTTTTAATTCTTACGACCAAGTATGCCTGATCCAAATTATTAACTTCTTTGAACTTCTGCCCTCTTCTAATTGCTATGGCCTTCCCATCATGACACTCGCCTGAAAGGTTAGCGTTTATTATGGTTTAATCGAACAATTTCATTGTTTTTTCTTCTGGATTCACTCAGTGTTCTGATATTAATATTATTTCTGTATCGATCCTCTGAAGTTATTTCCTAATGTCGATGTTTTACTGAGCTTTCTTCTCCTTTCAGGTTCCATTGTTTATTAATCTCTGGAATCCTGGCGGGTCGATCTCTTATTATGTTCTGCTTCGTTGCCTTTAAACCTACCATTCATCAAACTTTGAAATCTAGAATGGCAGAGAGTAACAAAGTCACGAGGGTAGATTCGAATTTTATCCTCCATTAAGAGTTTTTGTACTTCTTCCTCGTCTTCTTCTACTGTCTTTCCTTTAAATGCCCATTTGCATTTTCTTTTTTTAATTGCCATAATGATGTCGTCCTATTTCTTACCTTTGGGAGGGGCGAGTATTTATCGCTGTAGACTTTAAGGTTAATTCCTGTGCTTCCATGCGTACTATTTTGTCTCCTTCATTACTTTGCACTGCCATGTTTTAAATTGCGTTCTCTTCAGTAGTGTGTTCCTCATTGCTCGTTGGTGCCGACGCTGAGGCTAGGTTTATTTTAAGAATTTCAGATGAAGGGGGTTGTCAGACAAACACATCTTCTTCATTCCATTTTTCTCTTGCATTGTATTGTGTGTGGTAGCTAAGGTGCCCGGTTTCCCAATATTCATCACATGGGCATAAAGTATGCATGTGAGCACTTTTATTGATGCCCCTTGTGGCACAGTTAGATGGCTATGTGCTTGCTGCATTTGATTCACAGTTGCTTTAGCCACTTCTACGTAAGTTGCATTTCTCCTAGTTTCTTCTTCGTTTCTCGCTTTTCTTTATTTTCGTTCTATTATCTCCTTTCTTGTATGGAATGCCATTGCCATAGTCCTATGTTGCCCATGACAATTCACGCTTTTTTATTACTTTCCTATCACTGTCTCTATTCGTAGTACTTCTGTCCGCACTCAAAATATACTATATCTTTCTCAGTGCAGTCACGCGTCAAGTGGTCCTCCATCTTGTAGCAGCTGAAGCACATTTGAATATTAACGTGTTTCTCGCGCTCCATGCTCTCTGGTGGAATTCTCATGTTAAACATGAGCAGTCCTGTTGAAATATCTTTGCTGCCATATCTGTTGTTGCACACATAATTTTAAAGACTAGTGTGTGGTGGCCAAATTTAATTATTTCATTAATTTTTATGCCTTCATGATTTTTTTCTATTTATTCTTTCATTTCCTCTTTCTTATGAGAACCTACCCAAATGTTGACTTGCTGCATATGATACTTCTGTTTGCAGTTATCTGGGGCGGGATTTTGGGCGTTAATCGTATTTCCTATAGTGTCTCTATTCCTTCCTTCTTTTTCCTTACTTGCAAGTACCACTTAGCCATTTGGGATGTCAATAATTTTGACGAGGGCTACTTTTATCTGTACAAATAAAGTCTCGCAGAGTTTTCATTTGTCCGGTTTGATCTGCTGGTCAATTCTCCGTATAGGTACTCGTAGGTATTACAGAGTGCCTCCTTTCCCCAAAGGAGACGATTCCCCATCCTTTTGCTAGCCGAGTGCCTAGTCGCTCTTTTCTTCCTGCCTTCATCCGAAGCCTATGTTTGTTTTCTTTCTTCCTCTCTAAATCTGTAAAAAAGATAATGAAAACGTTCCCTACCACCTAGCTACCTATGGTTCCCTATTTACCTAAGGACCCCCCTTCTTCGCGCTCCCTATTGGGGCTTCCTTCCGGGGTTTACTATATCCTACTTCAAGTGGCTCTGGTCGCAGCGGTGGTCGTATTATGTTGCTTTTAGTCTGTGAAGTAAGTGGAAGTCAAAGCGTTGAATAAGGAGGAATTAAGGATAAATTACCCCTTTAGAGTAAGCACTCCGCCTACTGGAAACAGGAGGAATCTCCAATTAGTCCAGAGGGCGTAAATATTTTTTCTTTCTTGAAGTTAACGCGAACATAAGTATTACAAAAATTACCCAATCATGGCGCAGAAAATTTTCAAGGGAAACTAAGCGCTACAAGAAAAATATAAAATTGGAAGGATCAGATTATCTGACTATTTGACTGCGCTTCGCCTCTAAGAGCTAATCTAAAATCGCTTGAAGAGAGTTTAAAGTCCTACTTACATTCTCATCTGTATTTTGACGTAAAAAGTAGGTGAATAATTTTTGCCCTCATCAAGACCGCTGACGGTTTACGTACCTGGCCGACTGAAGAGGTCGCGGGCGCGCGCGCGGGTGTGTTATCGGGGAAATCTCCGCACCGAACCCCACTTTCGGACTTGCGATTATCCCTCTCCTACGATCAGCAGCACAACTCAAGTCCTTATAACTTCTCTGCCGTTTAAGACCTGAGAGAACACCGGTACCTGGCGTGTCTGAACCCCGAAAGGAAGCTCCACAAAGGGCGGGGAGAAGGGGGCCCCATTCGGGGGCCAACTGGTCAGTACCGGCAAGTGGGATGCTAGACACTTGATATAGGTAAGGGAGAGAAGGTAGATCGAGCTTAGAAATAGGGACACATCTAAAATAGGAGTATGGTTGTCTCCAGGTGAAGAGCATCCCCAGAGGGCCGTCATGGACGACCTCAGGGGGCAGAAGAGGATTCCCCTCTGGGTTAAAGAAAATTTTCCAAAACCCCTTACAAAACTCTAAGATGGCCGCTAAGGCATCCGAAGCTAGCCTCCCCCTATTTTATACCAAAATATCTGCTTCATGCATCGAGAGGAAAACTTTCGTGTCAGTCCAGGTATGCTTCTCCTGCTATACTCTGGAGCAGCACGCCACTATAGATTGCACATTCCAAGGAAAGGTCTGTAGTGAATGCGCCGGAGATGGCCACAATGCCTTAATTGTAGTAGCCCTCACCAAAACCTGTCGATGTCGCGTCCCATGATAAAGACCCTATCAATGACAAGAAACTGAATATCAAAGAGGGGAAACACCGCAAAGCAACCACCACTTATGCACAGGCAACCAAGACCCAGGAGAAGGAGAAGAGTCTTCTAAAATTAGACCCTTCAATGAATCTGGATATTGTGATGTGTTGTACACGTTCACTTTGTTAACATCGCAGAGTCGGAAAGCTTTGCTACCGAGTTGAATCGCATGTTGAGGCAGAATGGAATGAAACCGATGTGGATTCCTGATAAATAGACAGGAAGCATGCCTACGGCTACTGCAAGAAAACGCTCAAGATCTCGAGATCCAAGACTGAACAAACCTTCCACAACTTATTACTGAGATAAACGAGAACGGGAACACGGTGGAATGATACTGTGAACTTAAAAACCTGCACATGGAAATCAAATATCTAATCAGCGAGGAATCTAAGACAATCTGGGGAGGCATCATTGATAGAATAGACCTGGAAACCGACCCCTCAAAATTTTGCTCTTAGATTAGAAGATTGAGTGGCACTCAGCAAATTAAGATCAATGTTACCATCACAGATGAGGGAAGAACGATCATCGAGGCTCAAGAGATAGAATGCCACTTTAGAGAGCACTGGAAGAGAAAATTCGACATCGAGGAGGAAAATGACAATTTTGACTGGGAATATGAGGAGAGAGTCTTGTCATACCCGGAAGAGCGAGGTCCAACCATAACACCATACCACAACGTGAAGAATATGAGACAGCCTTAAAGAACTTTAAGCAGAGGGCCCCTGGCATATCAGGCATCACCAAGGAGCACTTAGTGAATTTCCCACCGAACATCAATGAAGCCATACTAATTCTCTTCAATGCCTGTTTAAACGTTGTCTACTTCCCAGAACTACTTAAAAGGGCCAGAATGATTTTCATCTTAAAACCAGGGAAGTCAAAAAAGGAAGTAAAAAGTTATAGACCTATATCTCTACTTGGATTTATTAGGAAACTATTAGAAATACTTCTGAACGATAGGCTAAAGAACCACCTAGAAACAAGGGATGGATACAATATGCCACAACATGGTTTACGTAGAAACCTCGGTACCGAAACTGCCGTTGCCCTAATGACATAATTTATTGCAAATGCAAAGGCTGGAGATAAAAGAGTAGACGTGGCTTTTGCATTCGATAAGATCTGGGTACCTGGATTAAAGGACAAATTATGTAATCTTGAGATGGAAACCCCTATCACCAGAATCCTTTATGATTGTTTAGAGGATAGATAGACAACCATAAAGATCAACGATCACGAAGGACAACCCTTTTCGATGAACACACGGGTGCCTCAAGGGGGATGTCTAAGCCCAACGATGTATATAATCTACACGAGTAACCTCCCTTTTCTTGCTCAAGATTACGCTATATATGTCCAGCTAGCCGACGATATATCACAAATAATCACAAGTGACTACCGAGCTCATATAGACGTCGCAAACAAGACAGCTGGTGAAAACAATAATCCCAACTTCTATGAGAAACGAAACAATATCCGCACGAACATGGATGAATGTAAGATTTTCCCTATCGGACGTATCAAAACGGCCAACATTCGAGAAAATTGTGAACGCCTACCATACACCCGAGAAGGCCGAGTTCTGGGACTAAAAATCACAGCAAATGGTTATAATGGCCATATCAAAGAGAAGGTCTTGCAAGCTAAAATACTCAGGCAACTTTACAAGTTCAGCAGACTCTCCTTCCGCAACAAGAAGAAATTATATTTGGCCCTAGTCAGACCGATCTTGCTATACCCTGCCGTCCCATTACATCTGGCAAGCAAGACGCAAACTCGAATGGCACAAGTTATACAAAATCAAGCACTACGCTTCATCCTTGACGTCAGTTTACTGGACCGCATACCATCAATTGGGCTACACCATCTCGCCGGGATCGAACCCCTGAATATAACGCTACACAACAAAGCGACAACAATATGAAGAAATATTCAAGAATATTTACCAGAAAGAATTATGCAAACCATAAGAATAGTCGAATTTGATCACCCGAACAGACGCAAGCCACTCACGGGAAAAAACGATTACCATAATTTCCAAGTAAATAGGATGTTGAACTAAACCTTACCCCCAAAAAAGATCTGTAGTAGACAAAGATAACGAAAACAAAAAATATAAATATCTGTAGTGAACATAAATAACCAAAACAAAATAATAGGATCCGCAGTGCCAACAATATTTCAAAGCGACAATAGAACAAATATAAACAACTTAGACATTCATAAACAGAAAACCTATGTACAAATACTCAAGAAACCGAGTTAGCTCTATCTACAAGAAAAAAGCAAAAACTCGAAAACAAAGGCTTGAATGCTTCAAACAACATGCACGGAAACATCACAGAAGCGCATGGAAAGCAATAGCCAGACGTACTGGCACACCATTCTTCTACTAAAATAACACTTTTTCTATCTTTTACATCTCTTATTATCACATCCATTTTTTCTCTCTTTTATTATCATAAATCATAAATCAGACTATTTGTCGCTCCGATCTAGTTCTCTGGCAAAGGAGGCCAATTTTTGTAATACTTATGTTCGCGTAGAAATAATATATATAATGTAGCAATTTTCGAATTATTCCATTTCTGTTCATTCTCTGAAGATGACTCAAAATGGTCGAAAGACGCCTAGGAATAAAGAATGTCATTCGCGGATGTTTTTTAGCGCCTCGATGACTCCGTTAAAAAACTTGTAAGAAATAATAAGAAAATAAATGATGAAATTAATCACGCTGCCATAGCCGTGGACTTCAATAGAAATTGCACATATATATATATATATATATATATATATATATATATATATATATATATATATATATATATATATATATATATAAATATGGTGTGTCAGCAATGTAAACATCTCTTGTTTCTCGCGTTTATAGTGTGAGGGTATAGTGTTAATGGAGTAGTAATATTTAAAATTTTCTGTAAATCCCTGTTGTCAGTCACTGCCAAATGATTTGGTAGAAAATAACATGAGTGATTCTTCTCCATAACTGCTCGAGAATATATAATCATTCCATTTACATGCATTTATTGTATAATGGAAAGACCTAAAAACGCTATTTATATAAAGAGGCAAATGTTTTATTGGCCTTTTTCCTATGAGGAGTAAAGAAAGAATTAATATTCGCTTAGGTTTTTCTTTATTATGGCTTTGATACGTTGCTCTCTTCGAAAAAATATCTTATTTTGGATGAAAATCTAGCTTATGATAATACATTCTTGGATCCTAACACTCGTATGTTTTGGCTAATTGTTGTGTTTGTTTACCTACCAGCTATTTCCTTAACACTCATCTCTAATTCCAAAACTATCCAGAAGAATGATTATCTTGTTACGAACCTGCTATTAAATCGTTGGTTGAGTAGCTCATGGAGGTATTGTGAGATCATACTTAGTACATTTAGATCAAGTGGGAGGAAATATGGGATATATAGATTGAAATTAGCAGCACATAAGATCTCCATGAATTTTCCTCTTGACGTAATGCAGAAAAATGTTAGTGTTCTCGCCTTTTTCGGCGTAGATCATCTCTCTCCCTGATACCAATAATAGACAAGCTACTACAATTTTCTCTATACAAGAACTTCTCTCCATTGTGGAAGCTGGTAAGATCCAAAATAAATAAATATAAACATAGACCAAAGTACCCAAAGCGAAACTTACGCTATTTTCTCCCACACTTAACCGCTTCCTCAAACATTAAAACGTTTTTTACAAATATTAGTACACAATGAACACGTTGCCCATGTTGGATATATCTTTTTCCTTTTATATTTATTCTTCCTTAATGAGCAGTGGCTTCCTTACTGCCATTCCGGCCAAAATGGCAGAATCCCTAAATTTGTTTTATTTACTAGACACACGAAGTTTTATCATGTTTGGCAGATGCAGATGGTCCTGAGGCTGTGAGACAATTTAGAAGTCCTATAGTCTTCTTGTAGAGATTTGTATTTATGTATTTTAGGGTTTGGCAAACCCTAAAAAGTAAATAAAACAACAAACAAAGCAAATAAGAAAATAAGGAAGCACGTTCAGGCATCGGGGAGGAGACCTGCCTCCTACCAGCAGAGGATCATGCCCAGAGTGCCAGAGACAAGTGAAAGTAACGACTCGGCTCGTCCCCGTACTGAGACCAATTACGTCCGCGAAATCATCCAGATTGTACCATTAAACAAGAAGGGGACTAATAGACCGAGCACAAAGGAGTCCTCGCAGTTAGGGGACGGAGAGCAATCCATAAAGTAACAATACATTGCGCCAACGTGCACAATTCGAATGAGACAAAAGGTGACCTGAAGCCATCAGGGAATTTAGGGGTAGGTCCAGGAGAACAGTCACGTGTAATGACACAAATTTAAGTTCCCCTAGGCCGTTCCCATCTTCTTTTCAAGCCAGCCCTGAGGACTGATCATATTCCTGCAATTTAGTGTGTGTGAGAAAGAACAAAACGCTGACTTGGTCACTCAGACTTCAATGACACCTTGGCTCCTCATTGGCCGCTCAATCCCTACTATTTTCAAATCGTCAGGAACACAGAAAAGATACTATTGACATCAGCCCGATTCGCGGAAAACGCAGAACCACGGATACCACGAACTATGCTCTTTTTAAAAATCTCAATGCTTCGAAAACACACACAGCAATTTTCAAATCGCTTATGATCAGAATCTAGTCTCTGAATCGGGCAAGAAGCTTTATTTTCCTAATCGAGCGGCGTAATCCACCAGATCAGCCATAAAGTCAGACGCAGCATCTGAAAGAGCCTCTCTGACTTCAAGAATAAGGGATATGACGTGGAAGCCGATCCAATCCTGAGGTTTGGAACTTTATGTTTACACTTGCACGGATTGGTAGCAGAGGCGTTGTGACAAATATTCAAAGGTATTAAGTACTCTACAGGGTCGCGTCGTAGCCAAAACTAGAAGTGCCACCGGATTGAGAGCTACATCAAGCTCGCGATTAAGTTTCATAGCCCTAAACTAAGGGGGTTTAGGACATGATTAGCATTTCTTAGAGCCATAGGCACAGTCAAGATCGGCCGCGGATGCAGTGAGAGCCGTTAGTGACTGAGTAATGCGCCGAATTTGCGTGTACAAGTACATAATGACATCTAAGAGGCAGGGCGTGTGGAGCCCTCCCAACCATAGAGAATTAGACTCGCAATGGGGGACGTGTTTAAGGAACCGGTTGCCAGGCCAACACGGATATGCTGGAACAAATTGGGCTGCAGATAGATAAAACTCGCATCCATATTTAAGGTGTAGCTGAAAAGAGGATCAATAGAAAAGTATGGCAGTACCCCTATTAGCACCAAAACTTGTGAATATAATCAAATAAAAATGTCTATGGCGGGGGTAGAAAAGCCATGAGGACTGCGAATATGATCTTCCTGGGTGATGCATCGGTTAAAACCAAGACCAAAGAAACTGTGAGAATCCAGCTCTTCCAGGCAAACCGTGTTTATGTACAGGGCTTGGTGGTAAAAAAGCGGAATATGAGGAAATAAGTGCCCCACTTTAGTCTATGCCAATGACAACCAAAAACTGTGCACGTAGGCATAACGAGAGATGCGGTTCAATGCATGTTTGAGTCGTCACTTGAGAGATGTCTCCTAGGTGGCGCAGAAGAGATCGAAGTGTCTTCCACAGAGAGCATAGCGAGAACATCTTCTAGCCAGACAGAGGTGATAGCATTGGTGCTCAAGACTAAGAATATTACACTGAGGAAACTTCCGTGCAGGACATGCTCTGCCTTCTCCATTGGGCTGGGAAAGGTTCTATTCACCCGACGCGATGTTGCAGAAATTATACCGTATCGTCATTCGGTATCAAATGCCTTCTCCTGGTCAAATAAGCACCGTGTTTTAGTTACTTCGTCGTAGGCAGCCCTCGTAGACAGGCTGTAGATACGTTGAACATAGTTTAAGATCGAAGGAAGAAAATGAAGCTGTTCTTGGATAATGATGCGTAAAATCATCACATTAATAACACCGATTTCCAACTTGTAAATCAGTTCAGTAAGAACCTGACCCATTGATTTGATTAAGTAGTGCCCCCAAAGGGGTTGTCTATCATTCAAATTCCCGAGCAGCATAAAAGGCGAAGGCAACGGTGCCACGATGAGGCGAAATGCTCCCGTGTCGAAGTCAACCGACGGCACAATGAATACAGAAATAAAAGTATCCCTCCTATTCTTGTGAAGCTGCAATTCCCTGGCTTAAAAAGAGGTATTTATAATAGTAAATCAAAGAACAGAGACATCATGCTAGATATTTATAGCGCATACTCTCGCTCAACACCAATAGGAAAATCTAAACCCGAAGCAGCGCTTCCTTTGTCTCATTGTCTTATAAGCAGGCTCCTCGGAAGCAACTCAAATTAAGATTGTAAGGGAAGACCCCCGAACCTTTAAGGAAAAAAACATTATCTCCCGTAGAAGCATCTTGTATGCGCATGTGAAAAAGTAAAGGGGACCCACTGCAAGTGGAGAGCTTCCGGGAGGCAACTCTGATTAAGGTGGTAAGGGAAACTCCCCAAACCGTTAAAGGAGGAGAAAGCCTTGAAGAGGGCAACCTCAGAAGATGTCAGAGTGGTGTTTTATCTTGCCCCTTGTCCTCTTCAAATCCAAACGGGACCTATTCCGATTTTTAAGAAAGCTTGTAAAGACCTACCAAAACACGAATATCATTACACTTGTATCCCTAATGAAACTATTGCCGCATATTCTGTTTCTTTTTTTCTTACTTTTTTGAGTTCTACCTGAATACTTTAAGGAATGAAAATGGTGTTCGCAACCTAGGACAACGACACACACATCGAACAGAAGTTACCCAGTGGCCCTTACATCCCCAAACTTTGCAAGGTAATAAATAGGGTAAAGTTAGCAACATCTTTACAATAGCCAATTAACACAGGAATTAAATACAGTAAGAGAAAATTTGGCAAGCGCAAAGTTATGATATGAAACAAATAAATTCGGCATCCTTCCAAGTCGGAAAAAATTGATATCGTGAATCCACAATTGACAAACTTGAATTCAATGGCTAAAATAACTATTGAAAAATTCATAGTTGGTCGCTATCAGCGAAGTTAATGGAATCGAAAACATTTTGATGCTCATCATAATTGACAACAAAAGTATAAAGTTAAAAGAGTTAATTTATAGAAAAATGAAAAGTAAAAATGCCTGTAGAATGAGATCGGCAAAGGCAAAAAGGTAACTTGTTAACGAAACTCCATTTGCTTCTTTGGCAAATACAATTTGATTTTATTCTATTTGTAAAAAAATAAGGTCAAATGTTAACCTCGTGCCCTTCCGCACCCACGTGGTCTTGAGATCGTCGCATGGAGCGTGACAAGCAAGGCTAATCTACTGCGAGGATGCGGTCCATGCTGTTTTATTGCATCCCTAGCTGCATTTACTTAGGAGCACATTTTCCTCGTCTCGCATGCCCTTACAGCTAGCCTGCTGCCCTCCGGCATAGATGGAACCTCTTCGAACATTCTAACCCACCTTGATCTAGGTTCTCTAAAGGAGTCACTGCCTTCCCTTAAGATCGCGGGACTCGTGGAGACACTCGCCCAGGCAATACCCGCCACCAGCGGAGTGTCCATATAATTCCTTGACTAGGTTCAGCGGGTATCACTGTAGCACTGTGGTACGGTAGCACCGGGACACAGCAGCCCGGCTCAGCATTGTTTCGGCTAATACCGCGTACGAGCAAAGTACACACTCACCCCTCGCGATCGGAGACCACGACCATTTTGATTCGATGACGAAGGCTAAATCGACATCGGTGAATTCTGCCATAGTCAATCGGACATTATCTTACGAGGAACTTCATCTCCGAAAGCCAAACTATGTGTGCTCCCTCATCCAGCCCTGTGAAGTAACTCAGATTCCCCATCGCAGTCATCGTATCCCTACTGGCCCTTCCTTTCTGCTAACACGAAGCAGTTGCAATCGTTGATGCCTACATATTATTCTATAATCTGGTCTACTCAAACCATTCCATCTTTTTTGGGAGCTGCCTGATAAAAATCCACTTTTTAATCTCCTACCTGAACCCGACCACTAATCCCATCACTGCATATAAAATTAGGCATTATAAAATAAATTGTCATAGCTTTTAATAAAGATTCCAGGATTTAAATACCTCAAAGTCTGCTTCCCGAAGCTGTCTGTGGCAAAGTTCAGATCACAGAGAGGATGGTGCTGAACTGCACAAAATTGCCAAGAAACTCAATAAGAAGGAGAAAGCAAGAAGAAATAACAATGTAGCAGTCGATACGGGCTTAATTTTGATTCATATGTTGTTTTCATCCGTCCTTATATCAATGAAAATTTACTATTTCTTTCATTTTATAAGTGGAAATAGAAATATTCTCAAATATCATTATAAAAATATTATCCGCAGTAAAGGAGGCAAGGAACCGAAGAAAAGGCCTACTTGCACCAATCTACATTTATTACACGACTGCTCTTTAGCCCCTAATCGTCACACAGCATACTTAATGGGATACTGGTGAGATGCGTTTGAGAAAGGGAAGCAGCCCCATCCCTTCCCATTGTATCTCGACAGTTTTGCCGAAAGGGCAAATTCCATAAGGGTTCTTCTGCTCTTTTACTTTTCTTCATACCAAAGCATCTGACTGTTTGAAGATTCTACCTATTTCAAATACTCTTATCATTAGTAGAGGCAAATGTGGACGGCCTGATTAGAGATTTCTTCTGTACCTACCCTGTTTAAAAAGAAGGAAGAAGAGACCCCGCTACTTTATCCAGCCTCTCCCGGACCTAGGTAGGGGAGTGGCCCACTGATTAGAGATTCTTCCTGTTTTACCTTAATTTATGCGTGAGGAAAAGGAAAAGCACCATGACGACCACCCGTGTAACTGAAGTGAGATCCACTAAATCCCTCCGAAGACTAATGTGTTAGAAATAAAATTGGTTGAATTGGAATGAGGATATACCACTATCAGCCATACTTCAAAATGATATAAAGGTGCTAAATTCAGTTGAATCAAAGAAACACCTTGGAAAAATAGGTCCCAAACCGAAACCGTCCCCCTCAGTCATAGTGAAAATGAGCTAATCTGTTTGTTGATCTAAATATGGGTCTGCGAGAGACCACCATACAAATTTATAGAAAAGAAACTAGAAATGAATCATAGATGAGCCAAAGTATCCGAAGTTATAAAATTCGGGAATTTCATCCGGACTTAAAAGTTATGTTCGAGTAATAAATAATGACAGTTAAAATACTAATAAACGGCTTCAGACTTTTCACCTTGGCCATGAATCATCGAGTTACTCAGGAGTAGTAGCTTATTCCTTGACATGCTTCTCTAGATCCAACTCAAAGTTAAACCTCACTTGGGAGTGCCCAGGAAAAGACGTGACCTGTTCTTTAAATCAAGGGGAAACAGGCCACACCTGGATGCGTTGCACGACAGAAGAAGAGAGGCCGCTTAATTCATCTGCATGAATGTTATGTCAGGAGCATTTTTCTAGTCTTTTCATTATTCCTGAGATTGACTGTTAAATGACGAGCTCTCCCTTCTGCTCCCGGTAACATGGTTTCCCCCATATACTCTTTTGACTCTAGTATCTATTACTAGTTTGGCAAGATGTGTTTCCTTGCAAATAATATTAAAGTTAAGTTAGTTTAATCATTAAATCGTATATATATATATATATATATGCAAAAAATTACACAGGAAAATGAAAGCCGGATTCCAAGTACTTTCGAACTTGTTCAGTTTATTCTCAAAGAATAACGAATACTTAACAGTGGTGCTCTATATAATAGACAACAGAATGGTTTCCCGCCCATATATACAGGAAGGACACAGAATAGAGAAATATTATCAATGACAGGATTGAATACCGGATATAAAGGGTAAAGGCATATAGATAAGGTCTACTTCCGAAAGTTCCAACTGTGAGAAAAGAATGTAGATATTTAGGTCACAAAGCTATGAGTACATACATGCACGACCTAAGTCATTCCTTTCCCCTTTAGTAAAAGGCTGAGATCCTGATAACTGTTTCCTATTAGATGAGGAGTCTTCGGAATCTGAGTCCTATTTGAAACTCTTGAACTGATTTACTGGTTTCATCTTCAGAGAAGGCATAACATTAGAAACTGAAACTGAAAGTTCCTCAGAATGCGGAATGGGACGAATTGTAAAGGAAATAGTTGGAGAGGAGATAGTATGACGTTGCGTTTTACAACACTTCTACCTTTGAGTTAGCAAAAGTAACAATCATTATTTATATGCTGCTTGGCTTTCGCCAAACCATGAGAACTCCCATGGTATACCTTTTCGTTTTCCTTTTGCCCCCTCCTGAAGATTTACCTCACAATTAGGAAGCACAATTGTTAGCCTACTTCATGTTTTGTTTAACCAATGAAACGTCGAAATAGGCCTTATATTAGGGCGTACAAAGATGGAGCAGTAATATATGCAATAGAATGTAAAAAGATTATTTATGCATTTATGTCTTTCTTAAAATAGCATGAAAAATACAGCATATGCACACATAAACACCGATTTGAGATTTGAAATCAGCGTTGAAAATCTAATTAAATGAGTTTTAATTCTGATTCAACAGAAACTAAGAAAAAGTGTTCACTAGTGTAAATTATTCCGAATTTTACTAAGGTCTAGGCAACCTTCATTTACTTGTATGGCCGATATAAAGAATGCCTTTTAAGAG
This sequence comes from Ceratothoa steindachneri, assembly GCA_963969495.1. Taxonomy (NCBI): domain Eukaryota; kingdom Metazoa; phylum Arthropoda; class Malacostraca; order Isopoda; family Cymothoidae; genus Ceratothoa; species Ceratothoa steindachneri. The sequence goes on along the minus strand of OZ018324.1, from coordinate 65,198,611 downwards.
ATATGCCTAAGGAACGAGGATATAACACTCTTTTTATGGTGAAAGTCTCTTATGATACTTCTCGATATAAGGTCGTCTTTTTAAGTTCTATAAGTAGTAACGGTTTTATTAAACGTCCCACTTCAGTTATTTACAAGAAAAGGGCGCACTTTATTTGGAATCGTTATTAATGGGCCTCTATATTTCGAATTTACTGTGTTCTTTTATTACATAGAGAGTATAATTCAATTTTATAAAGTATCAAATGAAATTCTATTTCAGCCATGATTTAATCTCATAAAATGGTATTCTAATTCCTCCTACACTAATGGTCTTTTTAAAAAGCGTAAGAAGACCCATTTAACATATTTGCTCAGGACATCAATCCGAACATACCATTTGTGGTCCAAACCAAAATACGGGTCTTAAAGTGCATAACCTCAATTTATCCCCGGTTAGGACATTTATTGCCGGTAACCATATTAACCCGCTTCTTTTTGTGGGAGAAGAGATTAGAATGGGATGAAGTTTTAGGCGATGGCAACCAGTCTTAATGGATCCAATTAAACCCCCTAAATTAGGAATTGCTTAAATATATCCTTTCCTAGGCTAGTTTTAACCTCAAGTAACTCAATTAAATTGTTTTGCGGACTCTATTTCTAAGGTATATGGAGCCGCGGTCTAGTTTGTATTTGACAATTAGGATTGCTTTGTTATTGCCAAAGCTAGAATGTGAGTAAACTGGAATTAACCGTCTCTCTTTTCGCCGCTCACCTTTTGCAGGAAATCAAATGAGCTCTAAATCTCCTCACGGCCGAAATTTTCCTCTGGTCAGATGGTCAAATTGTCATTCAATGGCGGAAATATAAGTGGTGTCATGTTGGGACGCATATTAATTCCTGTGCATAGTTTACCACTCAGAGGACAAAGAAAATTATGAAATATTCCATGTGATTTAAACAAAAGGATCAGCTATGTATGCAATAATAACAGGATAACATTTATCATTTTAGCCGTATTAATATAATTTTTTTAAATATTTTTTGAACTTATTTAATCGAACGAATATTTAAAAAACCTGCATAAGGCTAAAGTTTAAAATAATTAGGTAAATCTTAAATATTTCTATATAACAAAAAAGATTTTCAAAATTTAGCTTTACTTCATCAATTTTATTAAAGTTGTCTTCACAGTAAAAATTGCAGCCATAATTATACTCCGAAAATTAGGGAGTAAATATATATTTCTACCTAAAAGTATTATTGCGTTATCGGTATTTTTTAATTAATACCGTATTTGTAGGCTACTACAGACAGCCCAATATGTGTGGATTTACATATGTTTATAATTATTAATATCAGTACACTTATGAGCCTAAAACACAAGGGGATGTATTTTGAAATGTTTCCTTTTGGGAGAAAGAAAACAATGGGAGAAATTGAATACGGGAACCAAGCTTCAACTCAAAGCTCCTTACAGACTCGGATTTGATCATGGCAAGCACCCCGCAAGCCACGTTTGTAATTTTATTTCTAATGTTGCCATTAGAAAACTCGGTTGAAATAGTCTTATTAGGCCCTATGTTCATCAATGAAACACTTTAAAAAACTAACATGCTAATTAATTAGGATTGCTAACGTACGGTACCATTATTATTATTTATTATTACACTTTTCATTTGCTTCCTTCAGCGCTAACCTTGGAGTCAAATAAAACTCAATCAAATCGACAAACTTAAGTTATTTTGGTTGTTTATTTACTTTCTTTTACCACCAAATTGTACTCATTGGCACAAGTCTCAAGCGATACCCCTATAATTGGTAATCGGTGTCCAAAATACAGTCAGTTGTGCTTCTTTCTAATAAGGAGAAAAGATAGAGGGCAAAACAAAATGTTTTGCCCCCGGAATCCTCGTTTCATTCGAAAACTTTTCTAAATTATTTGGTAGTGAAAATATTACATTCCCTTGCATTTTCAAATAAAAAAAATTACTCCAAATTTTTCAAATATTTCTAAAATCTAACAAAGAAAATAGTTGCCTGAAAAATTGAGGCATGTATTAGATTGTCAAGAAATTAATGTCGTTTTCGAAGAGATAAACAAATGTTTCTTATTCTTATTTATAATGTTTTATATATGCTGCAAAGCTTTTAATGTGTATGCATTTCCAATAGCTGTATTAATGTCTAAACTGTTTACAGCTAAAACTACATCGATCTTAAGGAGCTAGAAATGGTAGAGCCATTTTTTGAGTCAGTACAACATCAATTAAATGGCAAAGTTTAGTCTCATATAAGGATATAAAACCATATAATTCATCAATAACAAATGATTTCTTCAAGAAAACTATCCATCAACTGCTTAGTTAAACAACGAGAGCATTCTCAATGAGCGGAATTACAATACTCAATAAATGTATTTTTTTATAATAAAATTATTTCTACTTTCATTTAAAAAATTATAGTTTTATCTTGTTCAAACGGGGTGATTATTTTGATGGAAAAAGTAAGCAAATAAGCTCACTCATGAGCGACTGTCATGTTTTGTGTCACAAATTAAGAAATTAATATGAACTTCAAATTAAGAAATTAAAATGAACTTGAAATATTTAACAAGCCCCAAGTAAGGAAGGTGTGCCAAAGATTTCCAAGAAAAGTAATTAGAGCTTTTTTTAAAAAAATGTATTAAATTTCTTCTCTCTGCCAATTAGAAACTATTTTCTCACCATAAACTAGTTGGAAGTTGTACAAATTGCTTTTGAATTTCGTTTGCTAACTCTTTAAGGAGATCGGATAGAATTTATCTATCACGTGCACCTTAGTCATTTTTATTTTCTTAACCTTTGAAAAAGCATTGTTTTGACAAAACTAATCACGTGCTTATGTAGGAAAGTTACTTGTATGTTCAATTGCAAATATTAGCTAAATGTAATGTTTTCACCACCATGATAGTTTTTTATGAAAATATTACATGTGCTTTTGTCCAACATTATACCTGGAACCATTGAATAGTGTCTCCTAGCGCAGCATTTGGGGATAATTAGGATGGAACTTGTAGTTCCCGTCTTAATCCATATCCTATTTTTTTTGCATTTATTGTTTATGTTCCTATTTATATCTTCTCCTCCTCTTTTCTTCCTCCAAGTATGCTTACATACTTTTATTAATTTACATCATTTGTCTTCTGTCAGCTTCACGTCTCCCCCATCTTCCTTCAACAAAGGGATTTTGTTTCCCCAAAAGGAATTCGGATTTATGTCTGGGCGCATACATATGTTCTCTTTTTTCATAAAACAAATATAGGACATAAAGTAAATTTAACACCAAAGGAATAGCAGATATATGTAGTTCTATACATTTTGCTAGATATAAAGAAAAATATTCCGCTTTGGTCCTATATTTATAAAGTACGTTTGATCAGAAATCTTTTTCTGAAAAATTCTTTGATATCTTTGAACTATTCAATTTGGTAAATGCGAAGAGTTGGACAAGAATGTCAGACTCTTGAAATTGAATTTGACTACATTGAAATTTATAAACCTGGAATTTTTCTTTGGTCCGAATCACTTAGATTTTATGTGAAACTTTGTCCCATAAATAACAGGAAAAACAAAGATAGTTAACCTTCAGTAAAGGAGAAAGTCTTTATATGCAGTTACAAGCATAGACATAACGTTATATATGGTGGTACATTTTAACTCTCCTAATTTTTAAATGGAAAAAATACATTTAGACAAAGTATAGACACTTACACAAGATTTTAGACGGATGTAAATTAAATTAAATTTTTAAAGTAGTCTAGTTAGATAATAGTGCGCGTGATTTCCACCATTTTTTATCATAAATTTATGAGAGCAGGTTTGCAAGTATGCAAAATGTTTGGCTTACCTTATTGCGATATTATGTTCAAAATCATTTGCTTTTGTTTAGGTCACAGGTAAGTATTCGCCATTTCTTCAATTCACATCATAGTTAAGAAAAAGTTATAAGAAACAAGCATTTTTTTCGAGTCTATGCTGTCTAAATGCTATGTGATTTCGTGAAAAAAAAAACGAATAAATGGGAGGGTATTAATACAGTCAGAGATAAAAGGCTCTCCTTGTCTGGTAAATATATCAATCGAAATGCTATATTCATATTGATCTCGAAATTACAAGTTAAATGCGTTTATTCCCAGTACATAACTTTGCAGATATTATATATATCTGCGAGGCGATAATACTAAAAACATTGACTTTGTGTAACCCCCTTTTCCCAAGAATACGTAAGACCAGTTCACGTACTTAACAATTTAACCCCCTTTCTGGCCCAACTGATCTCACCTTAAGCAATGAATAGCTTAGGGCGTGAAGTACTATTGTTCTGTTAGGCAAATTCCGCCTATAAATTATTTATACTAAGGCATTTTATAGCAAAATATTGCAATGATATTTTACCTTTTAGTAAATTTCATACCTCTACAGCTTTCAATTAAAATTTTAAGATTACATTTTCCCAAGGTGGTTGCATTTGGTTTATTTAACTCAGGATTCGGAAAATAAAAGATTTATGATTAAATTGTTTGCCATTTTAAAAGGTAAATTTATTTCAAGTACAATTTAAATAAATATTTGGGTCAAATAAAGTGACTACTTGTTTTAAATTGTTGTTTAAATTATAAATCCTATTATACACTCTTCTCTATAAAATAAATTATATATGAAGATACAAATCAAATATAAATTAAATATAACATACTTAAAATGACTTTTTAATATAGATTTTAGTTGTTTTTTTGTGAAAGATGATAGTTGCATCGGCCGCAAGCCAACAGCCTCTAGCCCCTGGTCGTGCAGGATTCGAGAGAATCACCTGTCACTCCCTATAGGCTCTCAGTTGTCCTCCTCCCCTTGGTCCCACCAAGTGCATAGAGGCTTGAGGAAGAAGGACCGGCAGGAGCAGGGGGAGGAGGATAGGAGGAACAGTTGAAAAAGGCTGAAAAGGAAAGCAGGTCTCCCGTGACCCTACTGATAGCTTCAGATAAAATAGTAGAATGTAATAAATTTAGATTGTTTGGCCTTACTGATCAACATGGGATCCGAACCAAGACCTGCTTTACCTTTCGTATTCCATCCCTTAACTTTTGCTCTACTGGTAATCAATTGCATCTTTAGTAAATTTTTCGGTTGAACCTGCCAACCTCTGTTTATTTTCATTCATTCTTTCTTTCCTGTCTTTATTGTAACATTCATGCCGTTTTATGCACTTATTAATTTATTACTCTCTCTACATTCTCTCTGACAGGAAAATTTATGACGAGAAAGTAAAATAAGTAAAATATCTGAAAACTTCACAACCAAAACAAAATAAATTTCTACTAAATTGCCGTACCAAACAGTATTGAAGTAAATAATTCTTAAGAGTGGGTGTCCGCAGATTGTGGACTCAGTCAAAAAGGCGGCACAAATTAGATCTTCATCAGCAAACTAAAAATATCCAACTTGTTACCGTCACTGAATATGGCAATGGTGGTTCAACTTGACTAAATCAATATATATATATATATATATATATATATATATATATATATATATATATATATATATATATATATATATATATATATATATAGATATATATATATATATATGGTGAGGGCTAGAAAAGGAAAGGACAACTTTCAGGGGCTTTTTATTCCTATGCCCTTTAGTTCGGGTCGGGCTTCTTCAGGGAGAGGCATCTGAGTTTATATCTATGAGAAACTCAGATTGAACTTTATATCAGAAATTTTAAATTTAAGCCTGAAAACAAAAACAGTTTATGTGATAAATTGGCGGGGGGAGGGGGAGTCGAATTATCATATCTTTTAAAATTTATTTCGCTTCACACAGCCGTCATTCTTTGAATGCAAAAAAGCTCTTGTACATTTCCATTGTAGGTAGGCTTTAAGAAAGATGGCAGCAGAATTTGTTAAAAATACCGAGGTTTACGGAACATGCTAGTAAGGGTTAATAAAATTGATTATTTACAATATTCGGGTACTCTCAATGGACACTATTCTTTTTTGTTAATTTTTAATTGTACAGGGTGGGGCAGAAAGTTTACCCCGATTTCACAGGTTAATAAAAAACAAACACATGATCATACGAGAATAAAATTTGTATTTATAATAAGTACATTAAATGCCATTGTGATTCAAGTGGTTTTGAAAAGTGTATCCCTTAGGTGACGACCGCCAATATCGATGCGTTTTGAAGTCTCTCAAAAGTTCACCATAGCCCTTTGAACCATGTCCGGTGGAATTGCATTGATTACCTGAGTTATTTTGCTGCCTTTAGATTTTCTACAGTTGCCGGCCGGTGTTGATAATTCGTTATTTGAGGTGCCCCCATAGAAAAAAAATCACAAGGGGCTAAATCTTGGGAAAGTGGGGGCCACCCAATATCGCCTCACAGCGAAACAAAATGACCTGGAAACATGCCACGGGGACTCCGAATGAACGCCGAGACGTATGCGATGTGGCACCATCTTGTTTGAACCATACATCATCCGGATTATGACTAGCGAGTAACTGGACGACTTTAAGATGGAGAAACCTTTAGAGGAATTCACTATAACGGTCCGATGTAACAGTTAATGTAACACCTTCTTCTTCGAAAAGATAAGGACCCCACACGCTAAAAATCACCCAGGGCACACCAGACAGTAACCTTTGCACTTTAAAGTGGTTGTTCATTGAGTTCACGAGGGTTATTGACTGACCAGTATCGAAAGTTCTGTTTATTAACCATCCCAGATAAATAGAAGTGCGCTTTATCACTGGAGATCAGAACAGCTTTTGAAAAGTTGGTCTGGAGAATGTCCTGACACAAAGTTTTGCGTTTTTCATAATCCTTCTTGCTTAGCTCCTGTATAACCATCATCTTGTGAGGATGCATGTAAAGAGACCGGTCTAAGATTCTGTGAACACTTCGAACGGACATGTGTAAGGCAGATACGTGTTTTCGTGCGGAACGTCTGGGACACTGCTGTATTGAAGCTGTCACAGTTGTAACAATTTCTTGCCCTGTAGCGATCCTAGGACGGCCAGGACTTTTCTTGTTTAAAGCCGATAATGTTTGTTTAAAGTTCGAAACCTACCGATAATTTTTTTTTCCATCCGGTTCGGGATCATGACGACGAAGCGCAAAGTGTCTTCGAAATGAACGTTGTGTCGTTACGACGGACTCACTGTTCTTAAGAAACTCTTCCACAACAAATGCACAATGCTCTTCACTCCCGACCATGGTGGGTACTAACTAAAACAGAAAATAAATGACATTTAATATACTTCATAGAGATATGAAGTTTTTTCTCGTCTCTTCATATATTTGTTTTTTATTAACCTTTGAAATCGAGGCAACCTTTCTGCCCCACCCTGTAGATCAGGAAAAGTGGTGTTGAATGGGATTAAGGGAAAATGGGCATATATATATATATATATATATATATATATATATATATATATATATATATATATATATATATATATATATATATATATAATTAAGTAAGAGGCTATGTTGTATACATGGACTGTTGAAGTGCACAGCATTGCAAAGGATAGTGATTTGAACTTGTATTCTCTTTATTTTTCTTACAAGCTTTTTATCTGGGTCTTGTAGGCGAGGAAAATCATTCACAAAGGACATATTTTATTCCAAGATGTCTTTCTAACGTGGTCGGTCATCTTCGGAGAATAAACAGAATTGGAATAACTTTTGTCAGAGAAGAGATCTTATGGCCTCATGGGACTCCCCTATCCCCGCCCATCTCCGTCCCATCCGAGTTAGGAGAGGTAGGAAGGGGACGACCCAGGCCAACCTCTCGGCAGGATTTCTGTCCTCTAGGCACATCGGCTATATTTTGGCCGATTGCAAGTAGGATACAGGCGAGAGACGGAAAGGTTTTAGAGTGAGGGATATACCACGAAAAGGAAATTGAAATTTATGAAATGTGTTAAAGGTTAATAGATGACCCTATTTTGACTGCCCAAAGAACGGGAGGGGGTAGTGGTATAGAAGATGGTTAGTGCCATATTTCTATAGATGATCTACAGTTAAGTATTATTCTTATTTTTGCTCTACCTATTGTTTTGATCCCTATTTTATTCTCAATCTCCACCTGATCATTTCTTTCTGTTGGGATCGATCTGGGCTGTTGGCCTTAGAGACCGGGTATGCTAGCCGTTCTCTTTATGTTACCATGATTATAATTTCTTTTGTTATCCTTCACCTCGGCTTGGTCAGCCAATTTTGTTTCCAAGCCGTTGTCTTGTTTCCTGTTTTTATCGTTTTTGGTCTTGTGATCATCTTTTCTTTATATTTTTAGGTAAACATTGTTATGTCTTCGGTTTGCAATTTCTTTCCACTGCTTGGAAATCTGAAGTTTGTACTATTATGTTCTTCTTTGTTAGTCTCGTTTCATCTTTTATAATGTTCCATAATTTTTGCACCATTTTTCTTAGCGTTAGATTAAGTGGCAGAATACTTGCCCCTGCATGTTTATTTGCAAGGCTTCTACGTTCTCGCCGTCTCGTGTTTGTTATGCAAAATATAGCTTTATTTTAAATTCTTTGAAGACTTAATAATCTTGTCCTAGAGAGTGTGTAGGTTAGTATCGGTGGATACGTTAAGACCGATTGTACCCACGCGTTATAAAGGTTTTTCTTATATTTCTACTCAATCTCCTCATTTTTACTATGAGGAATATTCCTTTTTCCGTTCTATATTTTTGATTCCTCTCTAGGACTGTATATCCTGTTGGGTTTATTGTTAGTCCTAGCACTGATCCTTTGCGTGCATATCTATCGTTGTTTCCATTAATTCTGATTTGGAAGGTATTTCTTCTTCCATTATGTATTAATTTAATTTTATGTATATTAGTCTTGATCTTCCATACTCTTCCATATTTGTTTATATTTTCTATTTCCATTTTTGTGATTCTTCGTTGGTTCCTGGGTTCCGGTAAGGAGTCGTCACAATCTGTGATATTGTCTGAGTAATGCATGTTTATGGTTCATTGTGTTACTGGTCTAGTGTCGGACTTAGAAACCTCCCCTGTGGCCCTCCAGCCTTCAGTTGGAAAGTTAGTCCGTGTATCCTTCTAGATCTATGTACGTAGATCTGTTTAATACATAGTTGCATAGTAAGCGTTCCATGTTTTTATTCAAGACAAGCTGAAAAATCTTGTAGATTAATCTTTCAGTCACGACTTTGTCCAACGATTTTTCTACGTCCCACAGAACAATATTGACTGTGATTTTTTTCAGCCTTGCCTTTGACGATTTTGTGAGTGATAATCGCGAGTGCCATTGTTGTGCTTCGTTTTTTCCTGAAATTCGTTGTCAGAGAGAGATTCACGCAGATTAAGAAGCCTAAGGGTGTATCTCACGGACGAACAAATCTTTAACCGGCATCTTTCGGTAAACTTCTGGGGCGATAACGAAGCAAGATTAGTCTAGCTGGAACTCGGAACCCAAATCAGCGAGAGGGTGCTAAGCCCTCTCGCAAACAAAATGGCTTTCGGCGAAGCCTTATATATTTCGAACCGCAGAAACGAGAAAATGAGTATTCAACCATGAGGCATTCAGAGCCTAAGCGGTATCCAAGCAGTAATCACGAGGGTTCATTGGAACCAGCCTAAGGACAAAACGCGCCCCTTAATATGCGACTTCCTAATACTATAACGACTCGCAGGCAAGAAACCAGTTGCTCAGAACTACCACAGTCAAGGACGTATGGATTCATTCTGGAATACACGCTTCGCTCCGTGCCCTGCAATGATATTTCCTCGAACCATCACTCGAGGCCCCCTTGTCCCTTCTTGGAAAATCTTAGTTCTATTACCGTTTTTCGATCACATTCGAAGAGGCGTGACGCTTTCCGACTACGGAGTTTCATCCCCTAATCTCCTCCCGTTTTCGCTCGAGGAAATATTGTGCTATTCATAGCTCGGGCCGAAGCATCTCGTTGTAAATTAATTCCTTTGCTGAACGATTAGTTTTCCCATAGTGTATAAATTATTGTTAAATTCTGTTATTTGTTTGTATAATAAGAAATATTATTTTTGTTTCTTTTGTTTAAATCCCAGAACCACATAAATAGCCATTGATCTATTTTCAAGTCAGCCAACGGAATACACGCACTCGAAACTCGCCATCATTAAACGGGACTTCCCCCCGCGTCTAGGGCGGACAAGCGAAGGTGAGTGAAATCTACCTGACATACGACATTCATTGTATCCTTAATTTTTATTACCTGATCTACTAATCATCTATTCATGATCTTTTCCAAGACTTTACCAAGGAAATTGAGTAGAGAAGTTGACCATTCACAGTTTATGAAATTTTTAAGGACAAAAATGCGTTCAAACCCTAGGTAATGCTTGTTTTTCTATTTTAACATAAATGCTGAAAAATTGGGCAATCACACTTAAGGAAAATTTGAAGGACAAATTAACGTTTAAAACATAGGCGCTACACAATAAATTGACTTTTGTATTAGCGGCGCTCAACGCGGAGACACCGAGTTGTCGGAAGTATAGTTTAGGGCTTGAATTGCACATCAATTGCCGGTTTCATCATTTGGATAATGACGACTTCAGCCATTCGCATTCTTCTGTGTTTTTGTAGTCTCAGGATGATGGAGGTGTTCTTATTTAGCTTTCACGGGTTAAGTTAGTGCCGTTAGAGTGGGCATGTTTTTAATTGATCTATCTTGTAGGTGAGCCGTCAGTCGCCTAGACAGGGTTGTGGAAGTCAAAAAATTTCTTTGGACTTACGGTATTCGTAGTCACTGACCTTACACGACTACGCACTCGTGAACGACGTTAGTCTCCTGGAGTTCGCCTGTCGGAGAGAGATAGCTGTTCTTCATGATGCAACTACTTGTTTTCTATATCCTTAATTTTTCCTACCTGTAATTAGTCAATTTTGTATCCCTTATGTTTAAGGAAAAAATTATATAAAATGTAGAATTCTATAATTCATTCCATTTTCGGAAAGCCCAAAGCACTAAAAGATCTAAATCCGCAAGTAAAAGAGGTCCATCACCCAGAAATGAACTACCAGAAGGACGCCAAAATGAGGTCAGCAAAAGGAGAACCCAGGAGAAACGAAAGAAAAACCAGAGAAAGAAGAAGAAACACCAATAACTTAACAGATAGAACAAACTAAACGGAAAACGAAGAAACGAACGGAAGTGGACAATTGGATTATGGATAAAAAGAAATTAAAAATACTACAAATTAACACATGCAGATGGAAAGACAAGGAAATTACAAGTATGTACGGAAACTTATTCAGAAAGATTGCTTCAGATGTTATACTAATATCAGAACATGGAAGAAACACAGAAAACGAGAAACTAAAGATATTGAGCTACATTGTTATTAACACAAATCCTTCAGGAGAAACAGACGACGGAGCGGCAATAGCTGTTAAGCAAGGATTGCCGTACAAAACAAAACAAGGACTGGAGGATGCATATTTAGCTATAGAAATTAAAATGGAATTAAGCAACATCATTGGCGCAACTGGATATCAGCCACCCAGGTGCCCCAATTACCGGAACAAAACCTTACTAAACTCTTCAACTATAGGATATCGGTTATTTTGATTAGCGATTTAAACGCCCATTGCTGTGATTCTGGATAAGGAAAGACAACTTAAGACACTTATCAATAGACGTATACTGCAAAGAGTGGGACCCAATTTCCCTACATACTTACAAGGAGAACCCGCAACAAAACCGGACATCTGCCTGGCTAACTTCTATCTGCCCTTTAACTATTTTGATGAACCAGTGGATGTTCCTTGCAGAGACCAAATTGCGACTCTAATGCAGATAAACAAGAATCCTATACAAATCTCTTTCAAGCAGTGTAAGGCATACGATAAAGCGGATTGGGATAAGTAGAAAGAATTACTTCAGACTTACGTGCCCAGCCCGCTTGGGAAAGCCAGTCTAGAGGAAATCAACGGAGAGTTGGATAGGATCAGAAAAGAAATTAAAAGGGCAGCGAAGGGGGCCGTCTACTTTAACTCGTTTCAAAGCATTAAACAATTTAGGTGAAGAACAGAAATTGTGGCTTTGAGCGAGGAGAATGGCAGGGGGCAGAAAATATTAGAAGATTCAGAACATCAAGGGAAGCATACAACGCACTAAGGAGACAGAAAAGAAAGCTAATAGCACTAATTTATGAAAAACAGAAAGAGAAATGGGATCAGCACATCGATAAAATAGATGTGGAAACATCACTAAGAGAATTTTGGAAACATATCAACAGATTAAAGACACGGACAATAGGAGCTAAAATGAAAATTTAGGATGCAGTGAACATCATCTTAGAAGATGAGGAAGAAACAGAGAATGAGTACTATGACAGTGAATTCGAACATAAGATCGTGGATGAACTCAATGGAAATATCGAAACGACCTTTCATCATCTACTTTGTCGAGGAAAGGAGAAACAACAACGACGGAATAGAAGCAATCATTAAATCTGAGGAATTAAAAGAAACCATAAAGAACTTCTGGCAGAGAGCACCAGGCAGATATAATTTCGCAGAACGGAAGAATGAGTTTCTAGAAATCCTTTTATCCATCAATGTCAATATTTTGCCGAATGCCCTAAAACATTTTGCTAATGGTATTGATATGTGCATAGAGTCCATTGACGCTCATTTTGAATGTTTAAAAGCTTGCTAATAAAATTTCAAATATTGTTCTTTGTAATGATGGTCAGTTCTATCTTTAAACTCTAGCAAATTACACCATTATAAAAGGGAGATATTTGTATATATATAAATATATATATATATATATATATATATATATATATATATATATATATATATATATATATATATATATTGTAAGGCAAAGGGACGCCAAGAAGAATACCAACTTTCTTTTTTTCTTGAATTACTTCCCTCCCTATGTCTCCTAAGTATATCTCCACGTGGAGTAAGCTGTGTATCAAAGGAGAAAAATAAAAGAAGAAAGAATTTGAATATCCGTCAGCGCCTCACAGGTGTAGTTAAGTTGGACGCTAAAAGCTTTCACTTCGTCGATGAAAGACTAATCTCCGTAGTCGAGAAAAGGATAGCCAAACGTTTGCCACCCACATCGTTGAAGACGATTAAGATCTGTTTCATTGTGACAAAAGCTAATCGCCCTAGGTGCCGAAAGCTTTGTCGCAGACGTTTGTGCCTTCCAGCGATCGAGCACAATAAAAATGGCTGTCATATAAATACCCTAAGTTTTTCGAAATCGAGAGATTGAGTTTGAGATCTCCTCGCCTTCGGTTCGGATCATATGTCTGTTTCCTCAAGTCCTTGGGTTTCGCGTATAACAGCGAGGTTACAACTCACCAGGCAGAACCATCATAGGGTGAAGGCTTATTCTTTTCAGAGCAAGCCTCAAATCGTTTCGTCCCTGAAGGACTGGCCGGGATTCCTCTGTTCTCATCTGGAACCAGCTCTTCAGGACCAATAGTTTCCCGTGTGAGATCTCGTGCTGAACCGCGTAAGAGTCTGGAATTTTGGAGGTTGCGTTTAGCTGGAGCAAAAGTGCCATCATCCGTCGCAAGGAGGATCATAAACTCGTCCTCTGGTTCCCCCTCACTCCATCTTCGTTACTACTAGGATAGTCGAACAAGAATCACGACCATTTTCCGTCTCCATTCCCCAAGGCTACTCGCTAAAAGATTTTTCTTCCTGGAGGTGCCTCGCTTTAAGGTAAAACGACCCCCCCTGATTGCACCCCCCGTTAATCGACCCGCTTTCCGACTTGAAAATATTCTTCCTGTATAACCGATTAATAGTATCCAATTTAAAAACTAATTAACCATTAATTAACGTTACCTGATAGCTAACTTTCTATAGTCTGTTAGTATTATCCATATTTACATTTCCTATATTTCCCGTATGTATATATATATATATTAACTAGTGACTTATCAAAATTATATTTTTGGTTTTCACTCTTTAAACATTCCCTTTAACTGCAACTTGGTAAACTCATTAACCGCTATCGGCACCTGTATTAAAATCGCACTCTTATACCTCGCAATCACCGGATTACTTTCACGAAGTGAACAACTTGTACATAGCGAAGGAGGCATACCTACATTAGAGGATATATGTGTATATAACTACATATATACATATTCTCGTGGCTTTTATCTCTTTCCTCCTAACCAATAGATAAATATATCTATATATAGACGTATTGTCTAGGAAGGTGACCTATTCCTCGACATATATATACATATATATATATATATATATATATATATATATATATATATATACATATATTTATATATATATATATAATATATACATATATACACTTGTACGGATCTTGTCCGTGAGACCTGCATTTATATTGAGGGGATTTAAATTTCCACACAATGTTTCGAAAATACAAGTTTCCATCTTTATGCTAAAATGCAAGATTACTAAAGTTAATAAATATAAAGAAAATATGAACAGGCAGGGATCAAAAAGACATTGAATTGCTTGGAAAATGACTAATTATAAAATACTGATAAAATGTATATTAATGTAAAACTATAAGAAGACCTTACAAATGTTTTTAATTGACAAAAAGAATAAGATTTAACTTTGATTAAAATATGAACAAGTAGTAGATAAAATTGCTTTAAAAATAACTATAAAGGCTTAACTACTTAAAATACAATTAATTAAAACCTGTAAAAGCAAAAATTATTCAACCGAATAAACGTATTACTACAATATTAAGGCAAAAAACAAAAAAAACACGGGGTTTTTAGTAATTACTGAAGAGGATCGATCCTAGAGAGTGAATGATGGATTTAGATTAGGGGCTAATATTTATAAGTTTCAGGCTAGAAAAAGTGAGGCTTGTGGCATAGAAAAAGGGAGGAATACAACCAACTAACGAAGGATAGTTAAAGTTTAGTTAATTAATAACTGTACTGCACTAAAATCTTCATCTAGAGTAGGTTTGTAGTGTATTTTATCTTAACTAGCTTTTTTCAGTTATTTTAAAGCGCTTTTCACCACTGCTTTTTCGTATTTTAAACAAATTTAAAACCTATTCTCTTTTGTAACAGGCGAAAAAATAAGTGGAGGAGGTAGGGTTCTCCAAATAGTCAAATAGTCCACATGATCTTCTCCCGAGTACAAGGGACAAGCGATATCGATCCTGCTCGTTCTGCGCGTCTGAATCAAGATCATATGAAGATCGTCCTCTTAAGGTACCCAACTCTTGGAAATCCTCTTGCCACCTGCTGTGTTTTTTTGGGCTCCGTTCCAACATTTAAATATTAATAAACTACATAAGGATCAACTAATAAAACATTATTCAAATTTCTTTTTGCATAACCTTCAAATATGATCACATAGATTATCAAAAGCGTTTCTTGATATTTGCTTTATGTTTATTATAATGTGAATAGTGTATCCATGCCGTCAAAAAATGACGGCATTATTTTTCATTCGTGAAAACTGTTTTTAAATCAAAAACCCCACCGCTTTCTATCTATAATAAATCAATATACATATGTATACTATTTCAGTGTCTTTATCACATCTCTTGTGCTCAACTCATTATCAATCTTAATATTCTATAAGACATGGAGTGAATAAATTTTATCTGTATTGTTGCACATACACATCTATGTTTTACACCCACTCCAAATACTGTGTGTTTCGCAGAAGTGGGTATTTGCGCTACTTTTACGGCACTGCCGTACTTCGGTTAACAAAAAGTATATATATCATATAAAGGAAATAAATTTACTTCACCATTTTATCATTTAAAATTATATAAAAAAACTACATTTATCTTATTTATTAAATATTAACAATATATAGTCATTTTATATTATACCTATAAAAGAAAGAAAATGGCGAAGCAACTTTATTATTTTATTTAATACCAACTCGTTGAGATATAAATTAGAATTTTTTTTCCAAATAAGTAGATTAGTGTGTTACCGACAAAAGAAAAAAATATAAATAAGCCAGGCAATGGATTCGCCGCTAAGATTAAAATTTTAAATCTCAAATATATCAGCCATGGTTAAATTCTTATAAATTTTCTGAACTTCGCCATTTATAATAATTTGAAAAAGGAATGCTAAACTAAATTTCTCCCCTTTCAATATATTACGTTGCTAAAATATAGTTAGAGAATAGAAGAAGATATATAAAAATAATTTTTCCTAACTTCACCATTTGTAATTCTTTGGGTTTTCGAGAATTCACCAAATTTAGATACTCTTTTTTATTTCTGAACTTCACCATTTTGTATTTTGATATTATAAAAGAATTATTAGAAATAACTTTGATGAACAAAACATAAGTCATAACAAAACTAAGAAAAAATCCCCTTCTTAAATTATAGGCTTAGTGATGATGATGATGATGATGATGATGCACGACGGGTAATATTATTATAGATTATATTTTCTGAGTGCAGAAACAATTTTGTAATTGTCTTTGTCTAAAAAAGTCCTCCAAATTTTATAATCATATTTATTTTTTTCTAAACTCTTAGAAATAATTTGGAAAAAAGTTTCGAAGATTCATAGATAAAACAACACAAACTAATATTTAAACTGTTCCAAAAAGTTATGGAAGAGCAAAATTTCTAGTTTGAGCTGTTTTAAATTTGCGATATGGATATAGTGATGGACAAAAGTTTAGCATTAGTTCTTCGACAAGTGTACATTTTAACTTTGTAATTTTAAAAACCAAAAGAATTTAAAATGGTGAAGTTTAGAATAAATAAATATGATTACCGATTATTTGGGAATTTTAAAAAATGACAAACGTTGAAGTTTGGAAAAAGTTAAATAATGTTATCGAATATTTTTAAACTTATTAAAACAAAGTAAATTACAAATAGTGATGTTCGGAAAATAAAATTAACGCATGGATGTTTTTTTGTTTTATTCGTTTGTTTGAAGGTTTTATAGGTCTTCTAAATTAGATTTTCCACGTTAATCTTTAGAAAGTAGCTATTGGAACCTAAGAACAAATAAAGCTGAATGAAATTTTGACATAAGGTTAAGATGGAGAAAAAGAATTGCAAATATAAATAAATGTTTAATTTTCTCCTTTTTTAAAAAAAACGCATCCCTTAGGAAAAACATAGAAAAAGAGGAATTTTCCTGAGAAAAGTACTGGAAACCTTTTAAAATACTATTGGACTAAAAGAGGTAGGTTTGTTAACGTAGTAAAAGGCAGGGGTTAAATATCTATACTCCTGCGAAATATTCAAGCTATATAGAACCTCCAAACCTTTAGCCACTATGTTATGTTACAAAATAAGTGAGAACGACTTCGTGATGCAATAGATAAGTATGTATAGTCGCGCTCATCAGTAGCATCACTTCCTGAATTTCCATTGATTATCTTGTTAATCCTTATCATCTGATCAAATTATAATTTAGTTTCAGTAATTTGTTTATAATAAGAATTTTGACGTTCGTCAATGGTCACGTTCATGCCAATCCTCGGACCATTTTCCTCATTGGACTCAAAACAAGGAATTCACGGAGCAAGTTATCAAAGTTTTAAAACTTGTTCAAACAAGTTAACTTCAAATTTAAGCTCTATGGCAATTGAAAAGGTGGGCATAGCCCGGGTATATCTACAGTGAAATCTGTGTATAGGAATTTGCCTATTCTCAATGTAAGGGAAAGGGGAGGCCAAGAAAAATATCCCTTTTTTTCTTGAATTCCTTCCCTCCCTATCTCTAATAACTATAACTCCACTTGGAGTAAAAAGTTATGTATTCAAGGAGAGAAATATAATAAGAAAGAATTTGAATATCAGTTAAGCTGAGTGCTGAAAGGATAGCAGTTGGAAAAAGGATCGCTGAAAGTTTCCACGCCCATTGTGTAGACGATTAAGACCGGTGTCGGATGACAAAAGCTAATCCCTCTCGGCGCGGGAAGCTTTCTCTCAGACGTTTGTGCCTTGCAGCAAAGCAGAACCATAAAAATGGCCGTCATATAAATACCCTGGTTTTACAAAGATCGGCAGATGAAGTTTGAGATCTCGTCGCCTTCGGTTCAGATCGTGTATTTGTTTCATCAAGTCCCTGGTATTTGCGTATACTCTAAAGATGGAGAAGAATAAGCCTGGCTAATTACCGCACAAAAAAATAAGGAGTCCACCATCTCAATCCTCGGTCCGATCATCTCTTCACTTCTAAAAAAGAATTAATTGCAATTCAATTAGAAATAAAATAGTTAGAAGCATCTTTTTTGCCACATTTTAGGCTTAATAGTCGATCATCAAGCTCGAATGATCAAATCTCAGGTGTAAAATATTAAAAATAGTAACAAACTTACAAACTTTCAATTCTTTTCTTTGAAGAACTGGCTCGGTGTGTGGGAAATTAGGATAACTTGAGAGACTACTTTGCTCTGCAACCAACACCTAATATGTAGTGTCCCTGAGTATAGAACTTGATTGTAATGTGTCCGAGAAGAACATAGGAGGTAACGAGATTTGTGGACAAAACAACTACGCAAACAAACACAATTTATACTCTTGATACGGAAATAGTTCTGTGTTTGGAAATTGATATAATCCTTTTTCAATCAAAGTCATTTAATGTTCTGCCAATGCATTGCCTTAATATATGACTTCGCCTTTTAAATACCTTTTTGTAACTAAAAGATACCTTGTTAAACGGGTCAAAAATAGATTACTATTTTTTATTCTTCCTTAAAGAGTAACGAGCCCTAAAGGAAGAATTTATAAATATTGTCTTGCTAATTTTAAATTTACCAAATTAATAATAAATTTATTATTTTTTCTTGCAACATAAACTTATTAATTAATAATTAAATATAGTGTTTTTGATTTTAGAAGAGTAAAAATATTTCGCGCTCACAGATATTCTTGATCCTTGGAATATTATTTATTCAGAGTATAATACAAAATAGACGGATCATCTATTTCAATAATTTTGGGCTAAATTTTAATCATAGCCGGTAGAAGTATTTTTTATTTATAGCTAAGCCAACAAGCCTTCTTTCCTATCAATTTCCCTCAAAACAGGACCTGTAATGAAAGTGGTATATCTGGTAGCAGGTAAAATGATTAAGAAGTACAGTGCATCTCATCTAAACCTGATTCCGTTTCCACCGTAGACAGTTTTCTTACATGGAAAGAGCGGGCAACATTATTGCGGTGAATAAGAATGTTATACATCCGATGAATATAAAATATCTTCACTTTTAAGTAGCATAAAATTAAATAATGTTACACAAAGTCTGGGAGATGGCTTCATTACAATATCAGGTAACAAGATAGAAATGTGATACATCTGAAGTCTTAGCAGATACATTCTTGTCAGATGTAGATTCCAGAAGAAATTACACACCCATCCTTTTTACATATCTGAAAGGCATGGTTGCCCCATACAACTTCGCAATGTGTGAGAATTCGAGCTCTTTTGCTTATTCAAATCTTTGTTTTCAGGAAACCTTTTCTTCCCTTAGTGAAACCGTTCTGTCCTTCGTCCCAGGATTTTTTTGGGGGAAGTATTTATTTATGTACATATCAATCAATCATAATCTTTGCTTATAATTCTTTTTACTTATTATTAATCCTTTTATCTATTCATATTTTATTAGTGTACACTAAAAGGTCAAATTTTCAGGTAGCTTATTTCAGTTTGGTTAGTCATCAGAGTTCTCTTGTAGTTCATCTCCTCATGCGATAAACAGCTAAACATTAATTCTAGTAATACGGCCACTATATTAAAAATCTTTCCTTCTGTAATCAATATTCAAATGAGCGCATTTATTACGCGTTCCCTAGAAACCTTTTTGTTTTTTAGCGTTGCAAGTTTGCGACACGGGAATCCTGCCTTCAAATTCCTTTACTTTGAATGCTATTGCAAAGGCTTTTGTAGTATGTAAGGCATTATTTTAGAGATTATGGGATCGCGTTTACCGAAAAAATAAGGGTACCTCACTCGTGCCTAACAAGCACACAAAATACAATCGCTTCTTCCTCTCTCAGCTGATTATTTAGTTATAAAATTGCACCATGTTATGTTTGGGGGATCGGTGCCGTGCCTAATTGTTCCAACCACCTTTGATTTTCTGTTTTATCCTCATTTCTAATGTTTTCCAGCTACTTTTCTCAGCATCAATTTCTGTAGACGTCCGTGTGTCGAAATCTCTCTATTTGGAATTATTTTATAATTATACAATGAAGATTTTCAACATCGCGAAAAAATAATGCCCTTAAATTTAAATATTTTTCCATTAAAGAAAATTATAAATAATAACTTTCGAAATATTAATGTTTTAAATTAAGAATTTTTGTGAGTTTTAATATATTATTAGTTGAAGATAAAAAGCACTTGCCCCAAATTCTTGCCCCAAGCACTTGCCCCAAATGAGTAAAGGAAACTACCACTCTAGAAAAATAAGCAAATACTAATGTTCTGGTTTGTCAATTTTTCCTTTTAATTCCTCTGATAATAAGACTTTTTTCTTAATTTAAGAGGGAAAGATGTTTGTCGCGGGTTAGTCTGCATCTACCTATCTCGGTCGGTCGGTCGATCTCCGTTTTTTTATAATAACATTGTAACTATTAGGCCGCTTTTAATGAAATTTGAAACACTTATGTTATTTTAATTCTCTTTCGAATGATGTAATTGCGAAAGTCCTCCCAAGGTTAGTCCGGGAATAATTTTTTGGGGGCAATAACATCATAATTATTCGGCCAATTCTAATGAAATTCGAAACCCTTATGTAATAGCCACAATTACTGAATAGAATAATTTTACTTTGAATTTAATAATATTTGTTCGATTATTATTTTCAGTTGTTCGTCATATGTATATCGACAAATCTCTTCACTAACTTAAACGTCTAAAACATTTAGTACCATTGCTCTTTCTTTATAATATAAAAGAAGAAAGTTTGGGATAGGTTTTTGTTGGGCACCGTTGTACGCTCTTCAATAGATAATGATCTTTATGGAAGAAGGCTGATCAAGAGTTTGGTTTGTCTGTATTTCAACTTGACAACCCAAGGTCGGGCTCTTTTGGTACTGTTTATATTACGTGATCTCTAAATCCGTGGCGTGCAGTAAATGGAAGCAATGCTATCCCTATTTAAGAAGAAAAGAAAAAGAAATTACACCTCAACAATTAATATGACAGAATAATCAATTTAATTTTCACATTTATGCTTGCCTATACTTGTATAGTGTATACGGTACCGTTAACTTTCAATCGGCCTGGCGTAAGACCCTAATAAGATCGAATGCAATTGGAGAACCCATCCTTTTCTTCCAGATTTTCTTAGCAATAATATATAGTCATTCGAGTTTTATAATTTCTATCTAGATATTTCAAAGCGGGGTAAGAATTATGAAAAAATAACCTATTTGTATACGGAAAAGGAAGCAAATTTAGCTTTGCATTCATTAGACTGCAAAGCTGGCTAAGCTCTTATATCTTCAGCATTTTGTTAATATTTTCTGGATTCTGGGGGACCTGCCATAGTCATCCTTCGTATCTTTGAGAACGGTAGCCCTGAGGCAGTGCTTAGATAAGTGTGGTGTATTGTTTATTGATTCTTTTATGGGATATCCCCCTTTTAAATAAAATAGATGAAAATGAAGTTGGGAGAAAATGCGACTTCAGAATTGAAAAATAATTAAAAAGGAAGTTTAGTGCAATGACTTATAATGAAAGAAAAACTATTATTAAAACAGGTAGGCCTACGCCATTACTGCATCTGTCATCCAAAACAGTTTTGAACTCGCAAATACAATATAGGCCAATATGATAGAACATTTTGGCTAGTTGGTTGTGCATACTTACAGAAGCTATTTTTAAATTTAAATAAAGTTTTAAAAAATTAACATTTAAAATTTGTGGCATTTAAATAAAGTGAGTAGCTTACAATTTTATAGTTATTTTTAATTAACAACATATTTACTTCAATAAACATATTTATTTTTGAAAACTTGAATTGCTTTTTCATATTCAAAAGTCTCCGCATGCCACGCTTCTTAATGTATATTCGAACTTGATGGTGAGCGAGCTAATGTACCACCTCACCCTACGCTTGTTTAGGCTAATTGAAACTCCCATATACTAACCATCTTAATATTCATTTAAATCATGCCGTATTTCTTCCTTGTACACTTTAAAGTGAATCTTTTGCCCTACCTTATTATCATCAGTAATATCGCGATTTTATTTAAAAATTTATATCAGAGATATTTTATTATAATTAAATGTTCCATACTCAAGACCGAACTTTACGGAATTCCGCTTGTAAAAAATTTCCGCTCAGACAATTCTATATTTATAAACACACTTTGCCTGGGGTCTGTAAGGCAATTTTTAATCAAAGTGAAAATTTTTCCTCTATTTGCATCTGCTCTAAGCTTCTCAAGTAAATGTATACGAGAAACCGAGTCGAAATATTTTTGATGGCAAGGTAAATTACATCAAAGGTTTAAAATTATAATTAGCTGTCATCTTGTGAAGAAACTCAAATTGGTTTGTCAAGCAAAGCAACGTATCCTAAAGCCGTGTTGTTTATGGTTTACTAAGCCATAATTTTCCAAGTGATCAACTACTCTATCCCTAGTAATGAAGCATGCGATTTTTCACTTTCCTTTAGATTTCATGCTCTTCTTCGACCGATCTTTCTCAGAGCAATTTTCAAAATCTTGTGCATAGTTAGTATCATCCATTGGTTTCTCGTATTTAGGAAGGAGTTTAAACCCATACCAGAGAGTACAATTAAGAAAGGGGATGTTTGCACAGAAAGTCGTCCTTTTTTGGGTGAAATTTCTCAGCATGGTAATGATGCTCCCGCTTCCTACCAATTATGTAGATACGCGTATCCAAACACAAATGTGAGCGTTCTCAAAACTTTCTTTGTTTTCTGTCCGTACCCCTTTCCCCAACGCTCCAGAAGCTTCTTAAGAAACTCCGCTTCAAAGAGAATCAGTAGAGAATGATCCATCATCCTGCAGCTGGCAACGGGAGAATTGTGTTTCCTACCAAACTAAATAACCTCACAGGATCTACGGGTATATATCTCCGATAAACTTTTCGTTCCTTTACCTTCTCAAGTTTCTTTACAGATTCCCTTTTGAAAATTTTATCCTAATGATTCACGCGTTAGTTTTCACTTTAAATATATTTTTAAAACACTTTTAGGAATCTCCACTTCACTTCTGCCCAATGTGAGACGACCTTTACAGTTGCTGGCCAGTTCCAATTGGAGCAATTAAGTCAGGAAAAGAAAAGATAATTCAAGTCTGTGATTAAGGATAAATGAATAATATTTTTTTGCCTACCAAGAAAAATTATTCTTTTCTGACAATTTCATATTTTCTACATTAAAACTCAAATTGTTTGAGTACAAAACCAGGTTTATATCTACCTTTAAGTTCTCTTTGCTCTCATTTTTCGTTGGATTTTCGTTTATTTAACCAGTAAACTAATTTTTTATACCATTTCAGTTCCTATTTCCCTCATTTTAATTACATTTCTTCCTTTAAAGTTTTATTCCAAGTATTGTGGGTTTTTTTCTTTCATTTCTAGCTACAATAGGCTTTTAAAATTTCAAAATCTATAGAAAATTGACTATTTTTCTAAAAAAATTATCTTTATATAAATTTATCCTTTATTCACAACAAAAGCAAGAATAGGTAGACCGAATGGAGAAAAATAATGTAATTGAAATACGGAGTTGACATTCTAGGTAAATGGAATTGAAGTAAACGATGTGTAGAATCAAAAGAAGCTTATCATTGAAACAGAATCTTGCTTACAATGGTAATGCCGAAGCGCACTTCGGTCAAACTGACGGATGAGAGATAAAACAAATCGATGGACGCACTTGATTATTCTCTGACAAATGAATGATCATTGTTTTGGAGCAAAACATATAATTTGGTTTATGTTCTAAAAAAGACTGGTTTTGTATTAAAAATATATCTGTGATAAATTTACATTAGATTCATTTTCTATAGTTTTCCATATCTGTTTCTCTGAATTATTTTTTATGTTTTGCTTTATTCAATACTTATATTTTATACAAAGGCTTACTTGCGAAAAGTGACCATTGCTAATGCAAAGAAATTGACTTCCAGACACTTAATATTTAAATAAAACAAAAATTAGCCATTTAGCTATATATATGTACCTCCTCCCACGGTAAATTATTTGAATATAAACAGAGACCTCTCCTATCCTTCTTAAATCCTATTGATCAAGAAAATATTCTTAAATTGATAACTAAATTATATTTTCTATTAATATACCGTTTAGCCCCAAGCAGGTTTGTTTCTCATCTTCTTACTTTTGCTTTGCTTAATTAAGCTTAGTTAGTTTTACTTTTGAGCTTTTCTTTCTTTATTATTTATTAAAATGAGCCATGAACCAGACAAGCTACATTTCGTCAACGCATGTAGTTAAGAGGATGTAGTATCCAAGTATAATAGATTTCCTAGGTCTTTATCAGTGAATCTACATAATGACAAGTATCAAGACAGAAAAGAAGTAATTTGCTTCTCGGATTTCGCTATAATAAACTTAGTTGAAGAGTTAGACACAAATAGAAATTTTAGGACAGTCATTTATTATTTACTTGACTTTCTAATCATTTATTCATGAGCACAGCTCTTCAAGCTTACCTATAAAAGGTAGTTAAAATTATGGCTTGAATTATATGTACTATAAGCGGTATAAAAGATGAAAATAATAATTGTGGGTAGGTTTTACAAGGCTCGTTTATTATTATCTGTATAAAGTCAAGTTCTTGTACAAAATATTAATAAGGAAACGGCATAACTCCTAATTGGAAGAAGTTTGGTACAATTTTGCTTCTCCCATTCTTTCTTCCTTTTTACAAATAGCTATCATCATGGTTCATTCGTCAGATTCGTCAATTTAAACAATTATTCTTTTTTCAAGAATTTATTTCTAAATAATTTTAACAGCATAATAAAAAAAAATTAAATATTAGCTGGTATGCCTTGATGCTGCTAGTTTTTTTATGAATACCAACCTCTCCTAATTACAATCTGACATCGACGCTGGCTTTTCCCTCGAAATGTCTTTGCCACTGAAGAACAGGTGTCGATCGACGCCAACAAAGAGTATCTATGTTTTGTTGCGGAAGAACCGGTCATTAAGTACTTTTTCAATCAAGACAACCTATTCACTGAAATTGGCTAAGTTTTGGCCGTTTCAGTGACTAGGATTCAAGTTAACTATGTCCCATTCTCTTTGCAATAACTGTTGCTGCTGAAAAAAGTATTTTTCTTGTTCTGCTACTGAACTCGGCAATTTTAGAGTTGAGATATATCTCTATTGTAGCTTCATTGACTTTCTTACCTGGATTGGCATGCTGTGATTATTATTTTCCAGCCAAAAGAGACAAAGGTAGCTACTTGTTGGCAATTCATTCGTTCTTGGATGAGCCCATTCTTTTCGTTATGCATGTCAGTATCGAGCTTACTACTGATCTTCAGTAAATGTGTGATTTACACTTAATCTTTTACAACTTATTTATAGCAGTAATTTATAGTTGACTGCCATTTACCTAGGTATGTGGTGGTCTGTTCTTCGATCTTATCGGAGCCGTTGGACGAGCCAATGTAATTTTATCTTCAGAAAAGCACTAATGTTGTCCGACTAGCCGTTCTCGGTTATCGTTACTTTTAGGGAGTATTTAATAAATATTTCTATATTGGAATAAAGATAAATTAGTGTTAAAATGAAGAAAAAAAAAATATCAATCTGTATCTTTACCATTTTCTTTATACTTCTATCCTTCCGAACTTTGTGTAGGGGATGCCATCTTGGATTTTTTTATTTTAATCTAATTAAAATAAATCCTTCCTTTCTGCCCTTCTTCTTCTCTTTCTTTGCATTCTTAGCTAACTCCTGAACAACAGCTTATGTTACAATTTTTGAACATTTATTTTTGAGTTCTCTTCTTTTCAAACGAGGTTTTGTGGAAATAAACAGCTTTGAAGTGATTCCTTTTTTTGCGAGTACTGATTTCCTATGAATTACATAAAACTTGATTTATGTTTGGTCTCATAATGATGATGCAAATTTAATTCATTTCGAAACTACATTACTACAGTATAACAGACAAGGATTTATGTTTTTGCAAAGGAGTACTTTAGGCACCATGGCGAAACAATTTTCGTTTGATATTTGCTGTATAACTGATAATTACAGATTAGCTTTAGAAACCGTATATAAAAATTAGAGATGAAGAAAAAAAGCATGGTTCATGGTTTTATTCTTAAGTCAAAGGTGTTAACTTTGACAATTATAGATGTCTATCATGTGGGTTTCGCTCACTTGCTTCGTAAGCCCTCAGGCAATAAAATATTGACATTTAATGTTAAAAAAGTTGAAATTGTTAACTTCTTCATTAGGTATTGTTCTATAAAATTAACAATGAGAAAAAATCCACAAATAAACACTGAATAATCAATTAAATTTGAATATGTCTACATATATATCTACATATATTCTCCTTTGTTTTTGTGATACTTCTGGTGGGTCTCATATCAGACTCATTCACAAATTGCCTAACATGGGTTAAATCAACTTCCTTTTATACCAACCTTCCATATCTGCTATGTTTTGTGACAAATGAAAGATGTTAATGCAGAGAATGTAGCTTGAGTGATATATTACAACACCTATGTCGGTAAAGAAAATTACTGGACCTGCTGGTGCTTACCCGTTGTTAATTCTCAAACAAAGATTACATTTCATTAGAGCAATTAATATATCATATCAACTGTATCAAATGTAGCTTGAGTGATATATTACAACACCTATGTCGGTAAAGAAAATTACTGGACCTGCTGGTGCTTACCCGTTGTTAATTCTCAAACAAAGATTACATTTCATTGGAGCAATTAATATATCATATCAACTATGAGCACTACTGTTCTGACTGAATGTTAAGGCTTACAACACTCATATCTCAGCTCTACTTGTCATAGTTTGGATTTAGTTGAACAGGCTAATTACATAATTACTAAAATTATCCAAGTTATTATTTGAGTATGGTGTTAAAAATGGTTAGTTATCTCAAAGCACTGCATATT
This sequence comes from Ceratothoa steindachneri, assembly GCA_963969495.1. Classification (NCBI taxonomy): domain Eukaryota; kingdom Metazoa; phylum Arthropoda; class Malacostraca; order Isopoda; family Cymothoidae; genus Ceratothoa; species Ceratothoa steindachneri. The sequence continues at coordinate 65,171,473 of OZ018324.1, read as the reverse complement.
AAGAAAAGCTAACTCGTCTACTTAAATAAGTTTCCTCCTTAAAGAAAACTTTTTTCACGGGCCTTTCTTACTTTATATAATTATGGATATAATCAAGGAAAGTTTCGTTTGTTCAAAGTTCTTATGCAGACGAGTCAGAGAAAAGCGCAGGCAAACGGGTAATTAATCGAAAAAAAAATATATCATTTTTAAGGCTAAATAAGAATCAGAGTGGGGAGAGGAAGATAATTTGGAAGGAGAGTAGAGAAATTAAAAAGCCGATGAATAGTTGTATGATTACACTGTAAAATGAATTTCAGTATCATGAGAAAAACATAGATCTCATGTGCATTTTATTATGAATTTGTGTGTGTTAAATTCACATTTGCTAAAAATAATATCTCATCACGTAACATTTTCTTGTACGTTGCAGATTTAATAATTATCCAATTCATACCGATTTCCACGATACCATAAATGTATTTCGCTCCTAAAGTCAGATTAAATGTGTAAAATGTAATTAATTCAGGAATACATAATGAATCAGTATGTTTGTTATCATTATGTAATGTATTAATGTACATTTTAGGATTTACTTCTTCGTTTGTAAGACGTCTCAGCTGTGTCATGCTTTAGGTTCCCGAAGAAGACAGATAGCATAGCAGGGCTCGATTTTTCCTATAACTATTTTCCATTGATGCTATATTTTGATGGAACCTCTCTTCATGTTCATCATTTACAACTGCATTCTCTGGAAAGAAGGACAGATGAGAATGAAGAAAGTGTATGTTCAGTGACATTGCTTCCGAAGTCTTGGTAGAACCTGATTAGGCTCTCCACTATACACTCCTATTAGGCCTATTGGTGCTTTCCCAGAAGTCCTTTGCATACATCTTTGAATACATGCCAGACCGCTAGCTGTTTCATCCATTGTCGCCTCGAAATCATCATCAGCTATAAGTTAAAGAATCTAAGGGCCTACTAATAAGCCTTCTTTAATCTTGTCATCACTTATTTAGGGGAAGATCGTTTAGAGGTACTGTAAAAATGGCTTGTTATGTTGCAGTGCTTTAGGCCCAGCTTTTTATGCCTTCACGGCAAAATGATTTTCTTCTTCTTATCTAGTTGCTCATGAATTACATTATGGCATGCAGGTGTCATAGTTTCCCTAGATGACCATTCTGATCGTACATAAGGTTCTGATTTGATCATAATATTCCACTTGCAAAAGTAACACATAAATATGGTGTATCCAGTTTGAGCCTATTATGTAGTGCTACTAGTTTTAAGTCCGCAAAAATTAGCCATTTAGGCTGCTTGTAACTTATTCGGTCTAGAATGAAAGTAAGGTTCTGATATGTCTCTCCTTAAACCGACTGAGTGAGTAACTGGAACTAAAGGCCTGGTTTTCCCAATATACAACAGAAAGGATTTTATGCTGTAAATGGACGCATATATAAATGAACTCCACTCATTTGTTCATATGTCACCTCAAGAGCATTGAATAGGCCTCTGATATAATTACAATAAGTTAAGTTGTTTTCAAAAGTGAAGTATTGCTTTCGATCTGCGCAACACTTCATATTGTAATTCGAGCATGTTCATCTAACCGGAATCCATTGTTGCAGACGTGAGGCCAGGAGTTCACTCTGAACTTAGTAAGTTTCAGATCACGAACTAGATCATTGAGTTTCGGTTGGAAGATGAGGTGTGGTTTCTTGAGAGATTCAAGCCGTGCGACATATTGTGTATCTTGAGATTCTGAATTGCCCAAGTTCCTCATGTCATCGCTTGGTAGTTTAGAGGGCGGCTGTAATACAGGAATAGCGCTTGAATGTCGAACTGGACGAATAGCACACTAAAGATCTGGATACATAATAGATTTTTTGCCCTTTCTGTTGCAACCTGCAGTAAAATCAAATAAAATCGGACTAAAAATAGATATTTCTGGCTGTTATCACTTGCAGAAATAGTAGAAGTACAACATAGTAACTATTTTAATTTTTTTAATTAATACATCTCTTGAAAATATATTAAAAACCTGTCAAAAACCAGAGTAAATACTCATCTTTAATATCTGTTAAGCAGAAGTAACAATCCATTGAATGGTCATTTGGTTTCCTCTAGACCATTGGTACGCAAAACATAAAGCCAGCCCCTTTGCCTTTCACCCAGGCAGAAAGAGAATTTGTACACCTGAAACAGCATATATGAGGTGACCAGGAAAGATCCTGGTCACCTACTATATGTACGTCCAAAGTAAGGCCCATAAAGGCTTGTAGAGCATACAACTTATGTTAAACATTTTCATCTCTTCATTTAGAATTAGAATTCTTGGCAAAATGCTTTGCCACCAATGGCTTCCCCAAATCGCTATTTTAGAAAAAGATTAGTCTTTCTCATTAGGAAATACTTGACTCTGCCACCAGTACAAGCTTTTAATAAATTAAAGGACTAATTTTCCTTCCCATACATTGGGTCCCAATCAGAAAAACTTGAAAAAAAAAGTTGTTAAAACTGTTGAATTCGACCTTTCCTCAAATATAACCGTGAATTGTTCTCATTAATGACCTAAGACTAGGATCACTATTTAAATTCAAAGATCAACCGGCCACCAGTATTCGATCCAAAATTATATATGGTTTTCGTTGTAATTGCAGTACTACTGTATCATATGTGAGGGAAACAAGGCGTACACTTTATTCCAGCTTCATACAGCATATGGGTAGATCTGAGAGAACTGTTCTTCACTTTACCTTGGAAAATCTGATCCATCTCCAATTTGAGACCATCCTAACAATGTGGCTCTCTAAGAGTAGACTTGAGAACTTAATCTTAATGCCGTAAGCAATATCTCAGACATTTACCTGCTTGAAACAATTAATATTAAAAAACTCTAACCCAGTCTAAATAATAACTCATTACCTGTTCTATTAAATAGAGTCACTCATTAACAATTTGCTAAATTTCACATTTTTTAGCAAAAATAAAATTCACTGCCAATTATTTTCCCCTTTCATATAAATTGACTTCTCGATTTTCCTCTAGGTATTTTCATCGTATTCAAGTCGTCTCCAATTTAATATTTATGTTTCACGAATTTTGCGTTTTTTTGCATGCGTTAAAAACTTTTTATGTATATATTTAATATTTTTTGTACTTTTTATTTAGCACTGATGATAGGTGTCGTGGTATAGCAATTATAGACATATATATATATATATATATATATATATATATATATATATATATATATATACAGCCTTGGCTAAGAATATTCGGACACCCCAGTGTTTCTGGGTTCTGCTATCTCAATATTAATGAAACACGTGTACATAGTGGTTTATGGTATATTACACAATATACATTAGTTTAATATTTGGTTGACCTTCCTTTAGCTTCAACTACCGCTTTTATACTCTACTGTACGTATGTAACCAATTAAGTGTAAAACCAACGTCCACAATTAACTTATTTTTCCTTGATTATTTCAGTGTTTTATGCTAAAATACGTTGTAGATACAGTGTATGTGAGAGCGAGATCAAATCGTAGCTCATCATAAAGATGGAATGTCTCAAAGGCAAATTGCTCAGAAGATGAAATATTCTCGATGTGCGGTACAAACGACTCTCAAGCGCTTCAAAGAGACAAAAGATGTTATGACTACACAAAGAACAGGTAGAAAAATGTTACAACGCCTAGTGATGACAGATGTATCATCCGTCAGTGATTCAGAAGCAGGAGACAAATATCGTCAGAGCTCTGTGCGCACTTCAACGAGGTAAGTACATCACAAATATCAACCAGAACTGTTAGAAGAAGGCTTGTAGAGTACGGTTTAAAAGGGTGTAAAGCCAAGTAGAAGCCGTGTATTTCTGCAGCGAATATGAATAAACGTCTTTAGTGTGCCAAAAACCCCTCAAATTGGACCAGTGAGCAATGGTCGAAAGTGATATGGTCTAATAAAAGTAACTATGAGGTAAGATAGTACAAGTATTCAATCAACATATAACTCAAAATATCTGTTTTTTTGAAGAGTTGAGAAGCATTTAAGGCTGAATGTCAATGAAACCAACTGTAAAACATGGGGGTGGTTCTATCATGGTGATGGCCGGCATGTCTGCCGCAAGACCCGGTGAAATGTTTTTATGTCAGGGAAGGATGAATTCAGCTACTTATGTATCCATATTATCGGATGTTTTAGAGCCATCAATTGCTAAAATGCATTTAGGAGTATCAAAAAACAGTGTTGTCATTCAACAAGAGAACGCTCCATGTCATACAACAAAGAATCCTCGTTATTGGTTTGAGACAAAGAGTATTGTTCCCATGGACTGCGCAGCTCCAAGCTCCGATCTAAATCCGATCGAACACTTATGGGGAACTCTTGTAAAGATATCAAGAACACAACAATTAAAAATAAAAAGCATTTGTACCAAAAACTTAGAGAAGACTGGAGTAAGATTGCGCCTAGCACCTGCAAGAAACTAGTTGATTATATTCCTAAACGTATAAAAGAAGTAATTGAAGCTAAAAGAAGGTAAACCAGATATTAAACTAATATATATATATATATATATATATATATATATATATATATATATATATATATTGTGAAATATACCATAACCACCATATACACGAGTTTTATTAACATTGAGACAGCAGAACCCAGAAACACTGGGGTAGCCTAATAATTTTGGCCAGGGCTGTATATAAGGGGGCAACGACTCGCTAATGGCTGGGTCCGACCAGTTGGGGAGGGGATAATGAGAATGAGGGAGAAATTCATCTCCTGAGTGTGTGGGTAATAATTATCAAATATAAAGAGTGCAGATGGGCCTAAAGGTTAATTAATGGGTGATAGTCGTTCAATGTTATTTAAAAGATGGTACAAAAATAAAGTTTAATAAAAAAAGAAATAAATTTCAAATAAACAATAAAAGGGGTATAAGGGAGATACGTGATTAAATAAATAAGGACACGTTCGGAGTCAGACAAGGAACAATTCCAAGGGAATAAAATGGTTAATTGCCTAAATCGGATCAGAGTCGTAAACGGGCTACACTAAGCCGCAATGTAAACAATAACAATTGGATTGTGGAGGCCGGAATATAATAAGGTCCACAGCGTCAACTTCTTGCACGGGGTCACCGGGAGATAACTCAGGGAACGAGGATGCAAGCCTGGAATATGTTTTACCTCATGGTTCAGATAGAGGGGGAGAGGTACTGGTTCTACCTCAGTTTGCTAATAAAGATGAACTGGTTTTACATCAGGGTTCTCGATAAGGGAGTCCTAGCGCGAATTCACGCAAAAATGGCCGTTGTAATGGAACTGCCAATTGGCTGGGCGATGTTCACGGCGGAGAGATTCTAGCCGTCGGTACCAGAATAATCTACGGACGATCCGACTTGGGAACGTAATATGTCTTCGTGCGCGGGCGTGCTGTACTGCCTGTCTAGCGGAAGATCTCTGATTATATAGTTAGTCGGTGGCGGCGAAATTGCCTCGGGCCACGGCGTGCTCTCCTGGGATCTGAAGTCGGTGGCTTCGGCTAGGGAGGAATCCGAGATAAAGAGCCTGTCAAATAGCGCGTCGGGCTCTCTCTCTCGTGGCACGAGTAGGGGAGGCGAGCTTAAATCGCCTCGGGCGCAGGAAATAGGCCTGGTTTGATAAAGCCATGTTCACCCGACTCTTTCCTTGATTATCACGCTTTTTGTTCCAGGGTTAAGGCGACGTCGTTCATGTATTGGTTCAAGGTGGACCTCCAGACACCCTGAAATGTTTGCAATAAATGTTACGAAGCTCTGTCCTGGTTATCCTGTTTATTTATATATATATATATATATATATATATATATATATATATATATGAAATGAATCCCTCACAAAGTAACACGTGAGGTTCGCAATGAATGCAATGTCCTGCCGGAAAAATGGAAAGGTGCTTCCAAGTACTTTCTAACTTTATTCAGTTCATTCTCAAGGATACTTACACCAGAAAATAATATAATAAGGGTATATATAAACTATTAAAAGATAAAGGACCACCTCCAAGAAAAGAAATCACCAATGAGGAAGTAGGAGAGAGATGGGTAAATTCACATTAAGATTTTGCTATAACAGGTAGCAAAGTCAAACCGAGAGGCAAGAAAGAGTCAAGAATAGAGGCAAAAGGGTTAAAACGATTAACGGATACAGCTATTGTCAAAAGAGGGAGATTAGGAGAAAGACGAGAAGTAAATTTAAACGAAGGGACGAAGGACATGGAGAGAGGAAGACAAATAAAATAATGTTAATAGAAAATCAATGCAATATTTAAATTGACAAATCGGGTTACGATAAAAATAAAAATTCCCCAAAGAATTAGGAACATAAGTCAAACTAATTTCTTTAAGAATGAGTTTTTTCATAACAACATCAATTTTAAAATGGCCAGGGAAAATTTTAAAGTTATTAAATTGGCTTATACATGAACATTCAACAATGTTTTTTTAATTAAATCATTTGAGTGAATAATAAATTTTGCTGAATTCAAATTAATTAAGTAGTTATTTTCGAACATAGGCACAAATAACGCACTATTATTTACAGCTCGTCTAACATTGTATTTGTGCTGATTAATACGGACAGATAACTGCTTTCCTATCTGTCTGAAATATTTACTTGGATAAACAGAACATTTGACCGAATAGGCTCTCCCAATATTATTACAATACTGTGAACTAGAATATTTTTTTATAGTTGACTCGTATTTGAAAGCGCGGAAACCAAAATAATTTTAATATTAAAAGAGATAGCAGGATCTGTATAATAGAACGTTTTTTTGCGAACGAAAGACAGTTTAAAAGAAAGCGATAAGGGTAACATAGTTTATGGCCAATTTCAAAGATATTGGAGAATTCAGAATGCATATATTTAGGACTAACAACTCGTAAAGCCCGTAAAAACATATAGGAAAAAACGAACGTTTGACTTTAGGACTATGTGTAGAGTAAAAATGAATATAAGAGTTTGAATTAATAGGTTTTCGATAGATAGAGTATTTAAAACCAGTCGGTGTTCTATGAATAGGAAGATCAAGAAAGAACTTGTAAAAACGAACACACCAAACTTGATAGGGTGACTCTTTTCATAAAAAATAGGCAATATTAGGAGGGGGGATATCAGTAGTGCTTTCTTTATCACTGCTCCCTTAAGTGGGATCAGTGAGTCGTAATAAGGTATGTAGTGATCCACATGACAAGTACGACTACGAAGAGCCGACCCTCTACGAGGTTAGGAACTCTGACTTAATCTAAATAAATGGAGGCACTCCTTTTGCCAGGAATGATTCAACCGTAGGGCGCAAACGGCGCGAAAGAAAAGTGGGGAAAGTAAGGTGATTAAAGATAATATATCTCGATAAAAACTGGTTTTGGAGAAGGGTTTCTGCGTTTGGGGAGGGATATAAATGTATGCCTGCTACTGTTTTGTGCTTTGAGATCATAGCATAATTATTCGGTGTAATAGAGTTGCTGGTTTAGAAGATGGGCGTTTTCTAACATTTTTTATACTTGATTTGCTTCTTAGATTAAACTTTCCAAGCTTGAATAATTTTTCTCTGCCCTATGAGGTGAAAGAAGTCGAGTAATTTAAGGCCTTGAGGGTATTAACGTATCATGTTTGGTGGTTCTGTAGTTAAATGTTGCAGTTGAAAATCTTATTAATTAGGAACTAAGGTTTTGTATAATTTGGAAAAATGGTGATGTGGGATTCTATTTGGTTACCATATTTACTCATTAGAGTGGGTATAGTTTTTAATCGTATATTGGATCAGAAGTGGGTAATTATGAAATTATCATAAAGGAAATATTTACATAAAAGTGGGTGAAACGGGGATTTACTTTTATTTATTAATTTGGTTTATTTCATGAGAGTTTACGTAATTAGGTGTATAATATTGAAAGAAGTTTGCCAAGGTCACTTGGGATATAGGAGAGAAACCTCAAGCATTATTTTCTTCCGATGTTGGAGGAAATAAGAGCCTAAATAAGATTTTTAAGGATGAAAGGTTTATCCTTGAAAAGGGTTAGATGCAAGGTAATGATTAATAATCGCCGCGCGTGCTATTTTATAGCGCTTGTGCCGTGCAATAAAGACAAGTGAGGAAAGACAGAGGTTTATGATTGAATGTTTGATGGCTTGTGTAAGATCTACCTACAACCAATCGGTGACCAGACATCTACGTTTGCGGGCGTTTGTGTTCCTCGCGCTTGGGATTGAATCTGACACCTATTAGAAAGAAAACCATCCCCTAATCGACTAAGGTTTGTATAATTGTTTATATTATCATTTATGAGAATAATAAAAATGTGTGATTTATTGTATAACTTTTACTACATACTCGTTAGTTTCTTCTAATATTATAATATATACATTCAAATATTCAACGCATTTTAAACCAATAACTTTCAAATTATGCCAGAATACAAGAGTAATGAAACCATTGAACCAGCAACATAATTGTATCTATAAATTGCCACAATAGTATAACAAAGACTACACATATTATAATGAAAAACTATGTAAAATAACAAATGCACAAAAGATTCATACATATAAATGAGTAAACCATGAAAAACAATTATAAAAATGCCGAAACGTGAGACTTGATGAAACAATTAAGGGAAGAATCAAATAAGATGATTATTACAACCATATCAAGCAACGAGGTATGGAATAAGAACATATAATAACGATAAACATGTAAAAAAAACATATCCACAAATAAATTAACACTCATTTAATTAGTTTAAGAGTTTTTTAGCAATTTTTCCCTAGCAATTGCTATCATAATCCAGGAGACACGTAATGAATAAATGAGGATAAGTTTAACGATAAACAACTCCGAAAGGTTGCAAGCACAAAAGACTCAGAAAAGTGGTAAAGCGCCTAACGATAAAGGGCTTGATCGTCTTCTCGTTATACTTACTACGCTATTTAGAAAATGATTGGGTGAAGGTCGTCTACCAATGACACTGTCCAACACTTAGATGGTACTTATTTTTTAAACAAGAAAAGGAAGATCAAAAGAACAGCAGACCATTCACTAGAAGAGAAGGTTGCAGGACTAAGTGCAGTAAAGATGGTTTGTAGGTTGTTCAGTAATTATCCTAGACAACAAATGAATACAGTATATAATAACGCTCTACTTGACATTAATATGGAAAAATGGAATTTAACTTGCATTACATATTCTCTTACACATAGAGATTTGCAACATTGTTTTTACTTTGTACTCACTAGCGGGTCGCGGATCGGGAAATTACTCATCTACTTTGTAAGTTCGCGAACATCTTTTATGGCTTGAGCTGCTGGTCGTCCGTCTTGCCAGCTGATCCCTGCCTCTGACACTTCCCCGCAACGAGACGCTTGGTTTTTTACAGCCGATAACGAGCGTTCGAGCAGGTTGCAATCTCTATGGCTGTTTTGGAGAACTCCGGTTATATTTGCACCCTTCCAAGGAGTACAGCCAGATTTGGTTTGACGTCACTTTCCCGAAGGGAGTTCGATTGAACGAAGCCCTCTCCCGAGAAATGTTAGTGACGGTCGCAAGCCACGGAGAAGCTGGACATCACCCCCGTATCTTCGGGTCAGGGAGAAGAGTCTCGTGAGGCAACGTCAGCCTTTCTCAACCGCCTTCGGATCAATAAATGGAGAAGATGTCCTCCGAAGTTCTTCTGGTGATCTCTTGAGCACAAGAAGCCCGATAGCTCGCTCGCCCTAAGCTTGGAGAAGTCATTTTCCTCACCCTTTGAAGTTGGTTTGGTGACCTCTTGAGGACAAGAGGCCCGATAGCTCGCTCAACCCGAGTTTGGAGAAGTCATCTCCCGTACCCCTTCGAAGTTCGTCCGGTGACCTCTTGAGGACAAGAGGGCCGCATCTCGCAAAACACAAGTTTCGAGAAAGCAGCCCCACTTGTTGCTGGTTTTCGGCTACCCCTGTGAGTAATCAAGGTCATCAAGACCTCTCCCCAAGTTTGCCCTGCTTCATTCTTGAGGTTCAAAGGAACTAAATCACTCACTACCCTAAATCTCTAATTATAACCATTCAATAACCTTGGTTCTCCAATGAGTATTCGGAACCTAATTCCGTCTTATTTATGTGACTATATATATATATATATATATAAATATCCATATTTAGTGTTGTGCCTTTTGTTTAGTGTGTATTAAAATATATTTTTGGCGTTGTTTGGAATATTCCTTGGTCATGCAGCTGCAGCTATCTATTCAAATCACACTCTTAGAACAATACCAGTTGTCGCCTTACTTGGCCTACTTTAGAGCCTTTGTGTATTCCCGAAAGGAAAAACAGTAGAAAAAACAGAAGAGAAAGTAGAAATGGAAGAAAACACGAAGAAGAAAAAGAAGAAGAAAAAGAACAAAAAAGTGTGGAAAAGAGATGACCCAAATGCGCGAGGGTCATCGTGATCGGTGACTCCCAAGCGTGGGATCTACAACCCTTGCTAGCGGCCCGCCTTCACACCAGTGTGAAGGTAAGCTGCCTTCCAGAAAGGGGGAACGGAGAAATAAGGGTGGAAGCTGAGAACTCAGTAGTTGCCCTCATGGCAAGTGGCAACGATCTCTACCTACGAGGAGGTAAAGTAGGCGCCAGCGGGAAGAATATGACCACAGTTATGGGAGGAGTTGACGACTGTGGGCTAAAAACCCACAGACGTGTCGTGGTCGGGATACTCCCAAAACGAGGTCCCTCCCGCAATGCTCACGGGAGGAACGTCTCCATAAACCAACGCCTGGGAGATCTTTGTGCGGTGCAAGGAGTCTTTTTTGTAGACCCCTACCGCACCTTTTACGGGAGAAATGACCTGTACAAAAGGGACGGAGTGCATTTTTCCTATAAAGGGAAAGCTGTACTCGCGCACATGATCCAGGATGTTGTGGAGTGGACCCAAATAAGTTTCAGGCCCTTAGTAAAGGAGGACGTACGCCAGTACACCCGTGTTACTCCTGGAACGACCTTTTCTGAGGTCTCAAAGAGGGTAGTGACCCCGCCACAGAGAAACAAAGCGGGAAACGCAAGAGCGTAGGGAGTCCTACAGACGGGGACTCCCTCAAGGTTCTTCTGTTTAATGCGAGGTCTATCAGAAACAAGTTTCTAGACCTTCGTGGCCTCGTAGCAACAGAAGAATCTGAGATGATGGCCATAAAGGAGTCGTGGATAAAAATCTCAAGCCGAGATTTTGAAGGTAAATTCACGATTCCCGGTTACCGGCTCTTCCTTGAAAGATAGGCCAGAGAGATAGGGTGGCGGTGTGATGTTGTATGTCGAGGATGCTTTAAACTCGACTCATTGCAACATCGTATCCGACCATGAATTACTAGGTGTTGACCTAGAGATAGGTCATGCCAGATACAGGACCCTGGTGCTTTACAGGCCCCCTGCCCAACTCTTAGAACAGGACAGGAGTCTGTACCAGCTGTTGGGCGAACTTGTAAAAGACAGTGTGCATCATCATGGTGGATTTCAACACACAAGTTAACTGGGAAACTAGGGATCCCTGTGGCGAGAACGCACTACACCTGGAGTTCGCGAACAACGAGTTCCCGACTCAATGGGTGAGAGAGCCAATGAAAGGAGATAATATCCTCGACTTGGTTTTCACCTCTGAGGATGACATCGTTGAGGACCTCTCTGTTGGCGAAGAGCTCGGTGGCAGTTACCACCGACTAATTAGATTTGTAGTTAAAGTCCCGAAGGCAGAAGCTGCAACTAGTAAATCGAGGAAACTTGATTTGAGAAGAGCAGACTTTGCAGGTCTTCATTCTGGACTGAGTAACGCGAGGCTAGAAGTGTGCGATGCTGTTGAAGACTCATGAGACAGTCTCAAAACCACATTCATGAGTCTTCAATCACGTTTCTTCCCTCTAAAATGCCTCCCTCGGTCTTCTGTTCAACCAAAGTGGTTTAATTGAAAAATGGGCCAACTGCTTAGGGAGAAGAGAACTGTGTACCGGCATTTGAAGATCTCGAGTGACTTTAAAGAATACCGGAGGCTTGCCAGGAGACTAAAGTCCAGCATAAAGACAGCTAAGCCGTCTGAGAAACTCCGAGTGGAGAGACACTGTAAAGAGAATCCCAAAGAGTTTGTTGGATATGTAAACAGCCGTAAACCAATCCTTCGAACGATTGGCCATTTGAGGAATGAGGAGAGGACATTAAAGCACTAAGCTGCAGAAAATGCTAACCTCCTCAACCACTACTTCTCTACATTGTTTACTAAATAGTGTAGTCCCATCCCCCAGCCAAGGGATTCCTACTCGGTGGAAAAGCTGGAGGATATGGACTTCACGGAAGGAGAAATATAAAAGAAGATCAGTGACCTTAAGACGAATAATTCACCTGGCCCGGATGGGTTTCTAACTAAAGTATTGAAAGAAGTGCGCTATCAAGTGTCACGACACCTGAGCGCCATCTTTAACATGTCAATCCGGACTGAATGCGTTCCTAGAGACTGGCGTGAAGCGGAGGTGACTCCTATCTTCAAGGAAGAAGACTGTAGCCAACCGTCGATCTATCGACTTATCAGTCTGTCTTCGATAGTCGGTAAAATCATGAAGAGCATCATGGTAGACAAAATGACGTCGCATTCAGAGTCAAAGCTGCTAATGAGGAGTTTCCAGCACGGCTTCCGAAGACAATGGTCATGCCTGACGAACCTTGTGGAATTCTTCCACTTCGTCTTTAGTGAGCACGATCGGGACAAGGCCGTGGATGTGGTCTACTTAAACTTCCAGAAAGCCTTTGATAAAGTACCACACCGCTGCCTTCTTCGGAAAGTGCGAACGCAGCGCATAGACAGAAAAGTAGCCGGCTGGTTCAAGAACTGGCTAAGTGGCCAACGGCAGCGGGTGGTGGTGAATGGATAGGCTTATGAGTGGGTCCATGTTACTAGCGGGGTGCCTCAAGGTTCTATCCTGGGACCACTACTATTCTTCATCTTCGTCAACGATATGGAGGGTGACATGGTTGCGAAGATTTCCAAATTTGCCGACGATACCAAACTTGGTATGAACGTTGCAAAGGATGGAAATACTGCCCGCCTGCATGAAGAACTTGGGAAGATTAGGGAGTGATAGGAAATGTGGCAAATGCCTTTTAACGTGAACAAATGCAAAGGGATGCATGCATATCGGCCACCGAAATCCCCAATCTCAATATATCCTTAGGGGCACTTCTATTGAATCCACCGACACTGAGAAGGACTTGGATGTAACAATCACTAGTGACCTCAAGTTCTCGAAACAGTGCATTGAGGTGGAGAAAAAGGCCCAAAGGATGCTAGGCTACATAAAGTGCCCGATTGGATATCTGAACAAGGAGATTGTACTGTGTTTTTACAACTCACTTGTCTGACCGTACCTGGAATATGCCGTACAATTTTGGAGTCCTTCATTTCGAAAGGACATCGCGAGATTAGAACGCGTGCAAGCCAGGGCAAACAAACTGATTCCCTCTAAAAGTTATGAAGATAAATTAAGTGAATTAGATATGTTCTCGCTGGATACCCGGAGACAACGTGGTCAGCTTATTGAAGTGTTCAAAATACTTCGAGGCTTCGACAGAATCAGCGAGGGGAGAACAAGAAATCAGCGAGGGAAGAACAAAAATTACGGCTACAAACTTGAACTTAAGCGATACCACCGTGATCTGTGTGGGAAATTCTCCACATACAGTATCTGTGGTAGTTGGAACGCACTTCCGACGGAAGTTGTCAACAGTGAATCTGTTGACCAGTTCAAGTCAAGACTTGATAAAGTCTTGCAAAATCACCGTTAAGATCCTCGCGAGTGATCTTCGAGGTTGCCGACGGACACCCTCGAGGTTTGCGCCAAAAGTAGCCACCTTGTATGGACCATAAGGTCTTCTAGGGTACTTATTTTCCTTTTAGCTCATTGTAGCTACACTTCGGCATACTTCCACAATATGTATGTTCGCAAAGTGCTACCTTCGCGGGAAGATATAGATGGTTGCAGTGTTTTTGAATAGGGGATGAAAACAATATGACGATTTTTTCTCACGTGGGCACTCTTTTAATGATCTTTTTGTTTGATTCCCGCCTCTCCTCACCTATTTGTCCTTTAGATTTTGCTTTCATTTAATGTATACCAATACTTAGACGTTGTTTCCTCTGTTATAATGAGTTTACTTTTTAATAGTTTTTAGAAATTTTGGATTTCAGAATAATTCATCAGTCTACAATTATTACTAACCTTCTAGGTAATGCACTAGCGTGGCTGGTTAATTGATTAAATCCATACATTATATCATGGGCAAGATTCTACGTTCGTCAAGAGGATTTCTTTAGTTGCGGTCAGTGCCCGTTTTGCTTTTTTATTGTTTTGGTAATATCATTGTAACTATTCAGGCGATTCTAACGAAATTTGAGACCCTTATGTTGTTTTTCATTCTCTTTCGAATGATATAATATCCAAGATTCTTCCAAGGTTAGCTCGGGAATAATTTCGTTTTGCCAATATCATCACAACTATTTGGCTGATTCTAACGAAATTTGTAACCCTTATATTGTTTTAGATTTTCTTTTGAATGATAAATTGCCAAAGTCCTTACAAGGTTAGCGGGCGAATTATTTGCAAATGACATCATAACTATTCACCGATTCTAACGATATTTGAAACCCTTATGATGTTTTACATTCTTTTTCGAATGATAGAATTGCTAAGGTCTTCCCATGGTTAGTCCAGGAACTATTGAAAGTTTTAAAGGTTTAACGTCATAAATCTGAATAAGTGAGAGCACGCGAATTTGGTCAGCAGAGCTTGTTAATAAATGCGGCCATATCTTTCAGTAAATTAGTTAAGCTAACTAATATTTATATAAGCGAATAAGGCCATCCATCTCCCTGGCAAAACGGATCCTCAACCAGATAATCAAATAAAAACAAAAATTAGCATAATAACCGCTGTCGAACCAAGGCATCAGGAACCGGTTCTTGCATAGGAAAAGAAGGATAAATCATTTTAAATTCATGGTTATGTAGATATATCTACTTATCTTCAATATTCTTTAAAGCAGTGGATAAGAGTGCGTACACTGTGCCGGAAAGACTGGAGAATTAAGACAGTGGTGTTGTGATTGGTAGCGTAGGATTTACTTTGCTATACAGAGGTAAACATAGCATTTCCACCAACCGGTGACAGATCTCTATCGACGCTGAAGTTTGTATCTCCTCTCGCTTGAGATTGAACTCGAGACCTCGACGGTAAGAGATCAAGGTTACATCCACCACAAAGGTTAGCAAGAGCGACATAACGTGTTGTTACAGAGTATTGATATTTTCAGTTATTATACATATAGTCGAGACCCCTATGCCAACGTACAGGACACGCGTAATTCGACTTATCATTTCTGAATCTTTATTAAATATTTGCTCGCTGAAGCTGATTGTAGATAGATATTAGAGATAAAGGGCCATCGTGGTATGAACCTAGATAAATACTTCACAACAAACCTATTTATATCAGTTTTTGAGGAGAGTTATTGAATCGTAACAAGGCTCGAGCGGCTGAGCTTATGGCGAAGTTAGGCTTAATGGCTGACCAAGAAATCGTTAAGGAATGGATAGAACAAAATATATCTTATTATAGATTAACAAGAATGAAACATAGTTTAAATATGTTAATTTAATTTAAATTTAATTATACAAAAATGAACATGAGTTTAATACTGAATTTTTCTCGTGACTAAGCATGGTCTACAGTAGATAGGTAGCAAGGTAGCAACTACTGTGTATGAGACTCTGGAGTGAGAGGACGAGTAATTAAGCTAAGTATGATTTGTTTGGAGTTAAATGATTACATGGAGAAGGAATATCTACTGACTTTTACGATGAAAATGACGTGACACGAATGAGGAATATTTGTGTTCAATGTGGAACAGCTGAAGGCGTGTTAGTTTGTGTGTTTGATTAAAGGAAGTGTTGTCCCATAAAAATGTATCTTAGTCACGACTCTTAGATGTAATTATTTTTTTAAAATATATTGAAAATATATATACATAAAAATTTGATTTATAAATTAATATAGGATTATTTGAGATGATTGATAATTAATTTATACATAAGATTGAATAGAAATGGTTGAAATTGAATGGGAGATTAATTGGCTATTTTAACATTGGATTTAAAAAGGAAAGTATGCTAATATTTTATAGCAATGCCAGAGGGCATTGCTATAGTTAGCTATCCTCCCTTCTGCTATCTCTTATGAACAAGAGAGTAAGAGAAATTTTCCCCTAAGTAACGGAGTAATCCAAGAGGGAATCTTCAGTCATTAAAGGTTATGATAAAGAGGTGGAGTTAAAAGTGAGCTATATCGAAAAATTAGGTTAAAAATGTCAAGATGGATATAATTTGCAGTCCAAGATACACCCTACATATTTGCTCAAGAAACGATCGAAGGCGTTTTAGGCGTCAAGGAAAAAGTTTATTTAATTGTTAACCCAATTATCTTCCTATTGGAACTTTTATATAAGTAACTAGTACATTTTTTATTACATTTGGTCAAGGTTTCTTCAAAACAGTATAGAATAATTGCAATCGAGTGCTCTTATTAAAATTTGTTTGAACAACACCCGTCAAAATTACTCAAAGTTTTGATGCACATTGTAGATATAGAGAACTTTCTTTTTTTAAGAGTCTCTCCTAGCAAGACACTGAGATTAAAGACCAGCCTATTCTTAGTCTATATTAATAATTATTGCAATAAATAGTGAAAGACTAAAACAAGGAATTGACAACAAACCAATAACTCCCCAAAAACTGAGGGAATAAAAAAAGAAAAACATTATTAAGTGCTGGACAGAGGACCGCTCTCTTAGATCCCCGCATGCATCTAAAACCCAATAAAGTAAACACAGTGAAGGAAGGCCCATCCTTCAAATACTCGATCAGTCCACATTCAGGAGTGTATGACCTATTTTCCGTTAAAAGGAAAAGCGGCCATTATGCCTCTTCCTTGCCATTCAAACCAATTCATGACTGACCTTATTTATGTCATGTACCAATGGTGGGGAAAAGCAAATCACTTCTCTGGTTGCCCAATCCTTACCTGCAATTTCTGCCTGAACTCTGCGCGTATTACCCGTAAAATCTCTACATGTCACGGAGCCTACTGAATACATTCTTGATAACCTCCTGCATAGTAACAGATATGACGTCAGGGATACTGTGAATCAGAGGGAGGGGGGGAAAGATGGCGATTTCAATGACTCAAGTGCACTGATTGTGATCAGTGAATACCTAACTGTAAATCACAATCCATTCTCCGAACAGATTATGGCGCGCCATTTTCCGTACCGAGCGTTGTAGTCCAACCGGTTTGACTATAAAGACAGGCGTAATGCCAGAAAGACTTAGGTAGTTTAAATTAAGGGGAAGAAGGAAGGAAAGCCGACCCCATCTACGGATTTGGATCTATCCGTGTATATTGGAACAGCTCGAGCTTTGCCTCGACGTGTGCTCCAAAATTATGAACTCAATTCTCGGGGGCTGGAAAAAACTTCAGGGAAGATATGTATAAAGAATAAAATTAAAACAGTCAATGGTGTTAGAGAGTATTCAGCGTAAAGTTTTAGTTGAGGAAATGTTAGCTGAAATGGAGAAATGGAAGTAATCTGAATAATAAAAAAGAGTTATCTTTATTATAATGATTCGCAACTCCTATCAAAAGGCAGACGATATGACTGCTGCTCCATGCTCTTCAAAAACATGTAAAGGCTGTAAGAGGTAACATAGATACCTGCAACGGAGACTACGAAGTCTTATCCAGCAAAAACGCACAATGGGAGTTTTGACTGCGTCCGCCCTCGCCGGAATTCCCCCAACAATTGCAGGAGAAACTAATGGAAGAACCGTGGAAAGGAATCGGTGCTTTGGCGAGATATACTAGGGTGTTCAATGAGTTTTCGGCATAACATACAAGGATAGGAGACAGGAGCCCGCCGCAGCTGGATCAAGTTCATACATTTTCTATCAGGTAATGCACGGTCTGGCATCCTGCCAGCGCATTTTGTTCATTTCAACGGTGAATTTCACTGAGTGAGGATGGCACCTTCCGGCAAAATGAGTGAAGTTTAAAAGCGGGTCGTAATAAAGTTTTCCGTGGGTCAAGGGAAAGAGCCACAGTTAATTCCTACAGCTGAAGACAACACTAGGAAATAGTGCCCTATCTTATTCCCTTCCCCCTTATTTCCCTGATCTGGTTTCCTCAGACTTTCCCCTTTCCCCACAAATGAAGAAGCAGCTGCGGGGTATCTTTTTTGCTAATGACGAGGAGACAAATAAGGTCATAGATGTTTGAAATGGATTCCAACCATTATCCTTCAGGGCCTGATTTTTGCACTTTAAGAGAGACTAGAGAAGTGCATCACTGTCAAAGGCGACTTCGTTGAAAAAAATTAGAAGTAGTAAATTAAACCTTTGCTCTATTTTTGCTCCTTCTAGTTTAGGTTGAGAACTTATAAAATACCCCTCGTATGGTTGTTTTGCTCGCCACTATGAAGATTAGCCGGAATGAGAACGTTCGTTATCACTCTTACAAGTGGAATATGGGACAAATTATGACAGCCAAGGCTAAAGTAAACTGTTTGACGAAGTCACAGAAGCTCCTGAAGAAGTTTAAGCACTCTTTCGAGCAAGGAACGATCCGATTCTTCTAGGACGAAAAAACTTCTGCGAGAATCAGCTTTACAGCAGTAAAAGAAACAGGTGGCTTACCTACAATCCATTCGACGTTTCCGCCACCTGTGATGGTCTTTGGATGTTTCTCCATTCAGAGTGACGTCATGCTCCCCCACATTATTGAGAATGATCCTAGGCACAGGTCAGACGGCTATGTGGAGTTGCTGGAGAGTGTGTTCAAGCCCTAGCTAAAAAGGCTCAATACTTGTAAGCTATACCTACGGAGGATTCATAAGTGTCTGTCGGCAAATTTCTATGACCTTATCAGCGCCACTTTTTGGTCTACTAGTTCCCGCAGGTGAGAAAGTCACCAACCGTACTGCCTGAAATCCTAAAGCTGAGATGTTCGCCAACATCATGGAGGTGTTCCACTTCCACTTCCGATTCCAATGGTACTTCAACTTCAACTTCCACTACCATTTCAATTTCCAATTCCATTCCGTTTTCCTGTTTTCATTGCATTTCAATTTAAAATTCCATTTCCGCTTCCACTTGCATTTAGATTTATATTTATATTGCGCTTTCCAATCCCCTTCAAATATCCTTTTCCATTTTCTATTTCCATTTCGATTTCAAGGCTGGACCCCATCCGGAACCTAAGTCCTTTGCTGAGCGCCCGGGTCATTCACACCATGTGAGAGGCACTTCAATTTCCATTTCTACATCTACGTCTACTTGTACTTCTACTTTCACTTTCACTTTCACTTCCACTTCAACTTCAACTTCCAATTTCAATTCCAATTGAATTTCAACTTCCACTACCCTTTTAATTTGCATTCCGTGTTCCTTTTTCTATTCCTTTTCCATATTTATTTCCAATTTCATTTCTATTTCCACTTCCACTTCTATAAATGAAAGGATATTATGGATTGATCCAAAAATGCGAAGACATCCCATCTCGCCTAATAAGAAATTACAAGAAAGATATTAGGAGATACAATATTGTTTGTTTTCTATTTAACTGTGACTGGTAGAACGCTATTTACAAGATAAACAAATTCGAGCGCATACATGAGCCGATTGCCGGAGGGGAATCTGTGTGCAAAGAGCTTCATGAATCTTTGTACGGTTAGAAATTATTTTGAGATTTTGTCCACTTTTTCCAGACAATGACATACGCTCTTCATTCTATAAATTGTTATGGTTTATATATCCTTGTTTGCGGTGTGTTATTTCTGCCACCTTAGGGGTGTGTATTAAATTGGGAAAGGAGAACAAGTGTGACTGGTACTAATATCTGGGCCCAAAATGGACTCGTAAAATTGATTAGGTTAAAAATAATAATCGGATTCCTTGGAGTTATCTTTCACTGAGTAGCTTTGCCCTAATCTCTGGCGAAAGAGATAGAAAAAATTAGAAACATATTAAATGGAAATGGACAGGAATACTTTCCAAGCCAAATGATGAGAGATGGCAGCAAGAAATCTTAAATTGGACTGAGAAGACGACTTCTACTGAGATAGAGATTTCAAATTGGCTAACGGGAATGAACAATGTGCCAAAATTAAACTCACGACAATGATTAGTGATTTTCTTAAATAGTTGGGACAGATTTAAATAATCATTTTTTCCTATTTTCTTAGCTTCCAACTAGCGGACGAATCCCAGGGAAGTTTCCCCCTTGATCTGCGACCATCACATATGCGTTTATTCCATTCGGTTTCAGGTTTATCTCCTACCATTTGGGTCGAGTAATTGTCGATCTCTAGTAAAATCAATACCTTGAAATCTCATGAATTAGGTCGGGCATTTAAAATTAGCATTTACTAATAAATTTATTTTTTAGCGGAGATCCAATGGCACGAAGGAGAGGTTTATATAGCATTTTTTTTTTTTGGGGGGGGGCTCAAAATAAAGTCATTTGGGCCTACGACCACCTTCCATATAAAGTAATTAGGGTAATTATAATTGTAAAGCAAACGATGTAGCATTAAAGTTAGATTTTAAGTATTAGTAATATTTTGTTCGGTTAAAGAGTATTTTTCTTTTTGTTGTGATTTTGTATAGGGGAATAATTCCCCTGATTCAATTCGGCACATTATGTGTTTCATTATCGTTATATTTATTGTCAGTTATTAAACTCAACATTTCTTATTCCTTTTTTTGCCTGAAATTTGTAAATACAAGGTTAATATGGAAGAGCGTTAAGTGGGTGCAATGAGCAGCGTGTAAAATTATATATGTGAGTTATTTTAAGCTCTGAATCCAGGTTTGGTGTAGACTAAATCCTTTAATTAGAAGAGGTATTCAAATGAGAGAAATAGAGTGCAAATATTTGTTTTATTTTCTAACTACTTCTGGCACAGAAGATGCTCTTTATTCTTTACTCAGCCATTCGTCACTGAATTAAGTCTCTTAGCTAGTCTGAATCTCTTTCTCCCGAGATCTTCTCTGCCTGGGCAGAATAACCCACATAGCAAAAATGTCTAGATTCTTGGAATCAATACTGTTACTGAGCTTGGTCTTTTTCAGGCATTTTTCTTACTATTTCCTCATGCTCCCATTGCTTTTGTTTAATCTATGTATTCAAACTTAATTCTTTACTTAATGATGCTCTATTTTTTGTTTCTTTTGCATTTATAATGTTTACACACTAGAAGAAATCAGTGGTGCCTCATTCAAAATATATATGGACGAGTATTAAGGACATGAATTCTTGCAAGAAGGAAAGGAAGAAAACGAAGGAATGATGAATTTATTTGTGATGGTAAGAGGAAAAGATTCATCAGCAGCATAGGCATATCTCCATACCCATTTTCTGAATAGGACAAAAGGTGGAGATACCCCAATCAATCCTTCCTCGTACTCTCTTGCCCTTGCCAAAAGATCTAAGTAGACCCAGGTCTGCAATGGTCAGCTGGAGTCAATGAAAGTGGAGAGGAGTAGGATGGGAAAAGATTTCAAATGAAAGAAGTGAGTAATATAATAAGGTTGTTCTATGATGACATTCTTTTCTCATTAGATAAAATAGATCTACTTCATTTTGAGAAATTACTGATTTTTCCCGGTTCCAAAATACGCATTCTTCTATTACTCAGTTCCTTTCATTACTTTGAGCTTTTTTATTTCACGTTTAATCGTTCGATTTTATGGAGTTAAAGGGAGAGCCGCCTAATCTGTTCGCTTCGCAGTTCATCGTTTATCCCTGGATTTATTGAGGGATTCATGCCGTTGTGTATTTAATTTGTATGAGCTTATATAGATTGTTATTTGATAGGATATATTGTGTATCTTACGGTGTGTTATTTATTAATAATGTTTATTTTCTGATTTTCACTTTACCTATTTTGAGTTTATATTTAGTATTTGGCTTTATTTATGCATTTGACACTTAACTAGTTTTAGTAGCTAATATTTGTTTATTCAATTTCCACTTCTTTTTCTCTGTTTATATTTGAGTTTGGTATTATTACACTTAGAACTTTTCTTATTTATCGATTAGTCACTTTGGGGTAACCTAGGTTGTATCGGGTTGAATACTTCAGGTATTTTGTCGATATGCTTGTTTGGCTGACTTTCTTAGCATTAGGACATTTGTGTTAATTCTATCGCTAATGACTTAACTTTAAGTAAACAACAGTGCTTGCTCATCTCTCAGTTGATATCTTTCTCTGAGAAATCGAGTTTAAAAGGCTTCTTTTACTCTGGTGATGATCTTTTCTGCAAATAATGGAGGAGGCTCGTATTTTCCTACATATTTTTTGCGCCATTTCCTTGAGGTTATTAGTGAGCAGTTCTATTCCTACCCCTTGAAGTAGATTTTCTGTATTCGTGTGTTTGTAATTAAGTAGATAGCTTTGTTTTTATTATTTCGAGTACCATTTTTGGTCATTGTTACACTGTTGATAGGGATTGGTAGAGTATACGAATATCTCCTTTATTAGTCTAATGTAATTTTTTTCCTAATTAATCCCCTTAGCATGTATAATAGGTTTATCATTGCCGTTTCCTTGCTTCTATTTTTTCCATATGCTATTTATTGTCTCTTGATGTTTAATAATCGCAAGAATTTACCCTACTAATGGTCTCTATAGTCTTGGTTTTCTACTTCAATATCTGCATCTTTAGAGATTAAAATTATCGTTAATTTTTTTGTGTTAGTTCTTATTTTTCCAGTCCTCTTCAAAGTTGGTGACGTTGAAAATTTATATTAATGTCAGTCTAGGTTGAAAGCGATCGTCTCTAAACGATGTGGTTACGAGCTGGATTATGGCTTTCGTGAATTGTAAGTTTAAGCAATCAGGCAGTATTAGTGTTGGCGGGATCGCTGTATAGATAGAGTACAGCGTGGAGCGAGTCCGGCTTTTAGTACGAATTTGTGTCTTTTGTAATCATTAATCACGATGTATGTTTTTAAGTCTATGTTGTAAACACAAAGAATTCTCTCAAAATTGATATTTATTTGAAGATTCGAGATTTTTTATTACATTCCTCTGAGCCTGACTTTGTCATAGGCTTTCTTTACATTTCTTGGCAACAGATCATTGCACTACTTCTCTGATTTCTCCATGGCTTTTAGTTATGTTATTATACCAATTGCCATCGTGCTGTCTCTTTAATTCCTAAATACGAACTCATAACACTTGGCAACTAAATTATTTTTGTAATTTATACTGGCACTTCTACTTAAGAGTTCTGCTGAATTCAAATCAGACATCAGATTTCCTCTATAACTTTCTGCTACTTTGCAATGCAATTTTTTCCTTTATTTAGTAACTTTTATATATTTTGCATACTGGTATCTTCTTGGTAAGTAATTTATTGTTATATTATGTTAAAATTATGCTTGAAGCAGTAGGTTAAACAAGAAAACTCTATTTTGCTCAACGGCCCATAATTTCATCACATAGAAATGCAAAAGCTTATGTATGATAGAGACTAATAGAAACCAACTAGAAAGAAAATAACAATTAAAAACGAGCGTAGATAAAAATTCTTGAAGAAAGGAGTAGAGACGAACAATTTCGAGCTCACTGAAAGTACTTATTCTCCATAAAACACAAAACGCATTAAGATGCTCAATCCAGAGATAGACGAAATGGACACACTTGATTTCGAGAAAACATCAATAAGATATCACCAGTACTAACAGTAGCGCAGAAGAGGGAAGAAACTCTGGGTAAATGGGCCTATATAACTGTGATAGAACGGTCTGAGGCCGCTTTAATTCAGCCTCTATCACATGTTAACCATGCTTACCCACATGCTTACCCACGTGCATCCTGCCTGCGAGAGGAAGCAGAAACGCATTATCTCCCATCATAGCCAATGTTTAATCAAGGAGGTTCACTTCCCCGTTTCGCCTTCATACGTCGATCTCGCCATATTGAATTAGGCTTATGGACAGATAAGGTATTTTCCCAGGCACCACCGGGACATTCCCCTGAAGTTTCCCACTCAATTATCCCCTACGCCATGGAGATGGCTCCGACAATTTATACCATAGCTTTTCCCAATTGAAGCAGATCCCGATTATCTTCGCGAGGCATCACGCTGATCCGGTCTCCCTTGTGCACCTAAGAACTCTCTACCTCGAGAACTTCCTTATTGTCCAGAAGAGGACAATATCCCTTGAGTGCCAATGTTCGTGCCTTCGAGACGCCAAGTCAACAAGGCCCTCCTGTTGTTCAGAAAGAGAAAAACGTTAGAGCAGCCATTGTTCTTTGAGCCCGTTTCACAAGAGACGGTTCTCCCCCCCCTGTTGTTCAGAAAGAGAACAACGTTATAACAGCCATTTTACTTCAAGCCTGTTCTTCAAGAAAGGGTTCTCGTTCCTAAGACATCACGTCAGGATAATTTAATTCCCCCCTTTTTAACGTTTTTAAAGATAACGCTTGGTTTCAACAATAACCTCCACTGTCCATCTAGAACATCTCCGATTTGCTGTCCCAAAGATCGCTCGTACTTCCCAGCCCCACTTCGCTCTTACTCCTCGAAGACAGTCCTTCTACCTCGTTAAGGACCTCCCCCCGAAGAACCCTTCTGCTGGAAATCGCCAGTGGACTGAAGATTCCTTCGCATCGTCTTCCTCTGCACAACAACTTTGTAATTACGTAAGCTGAGCATTACCTTTAATCATTTAACTTTTTGTCAACGCAACCCTGTGCTTTAAATGGTTTAGCGAACCTTTCCCCCCTTTATTTTTTTGATGGTTTACCTTTTTAAATCTCTCCAAATCTTAATCCTTAGATTAGTCAGATCTTCCCACGCCCCTTTTTTATTTCCCGTTTATGTAAACATTTTCTTTGTGTGTTGTTGATAGTTTAATTAATAAAACTTTATTTTATTAATGGTTGCCATATTATTTATCCTTAAGCTCCGTTCCACTTTTTAGGCATATTGAAGATAAATAAGCCTCTCCAGCCCCCGTCCTTTTGGACTAACTTCGGTCAATCAGATTACCACGCACTCGAAATATTAGAATAATTCCCTCAATGAATAGTTATATATGGTATATCGTCGAGAGCCTATTCTACGTCCATAACAAAAAGAGGAAAATATCCAGTACAAAGTCGGGTCTTTTGTAATCATTAATAATCATTAACCGTTTTAGTCTGTTGTGAAAACTTCAGAGGATTCTCTCAAAAAGAAGCACTAGAATATATCTCACCAAACAATGGTCAAAACCATAGAAATATTAAAGAACATCTATAAGGCAAGCCTATACACAGGTTACTTCTCTGAACGCTAGAAACAAGACAAAATGGCTTTCGTTCAGTCCCAAAACCACGAATCCCTGATTGTTTTACAACAGAGTTCCCGGACAATATAAGCCAACTCGACGTTGCAACGTAGAGTAAAGTCCACTTTCAGACTATAAAAAGGGTATTAGAAGTCAACAGCTTCACTTTATCCTAAGAGACAGAAAGGTAAGAAATAATAGAAGTAAATTCACGATAGTCGCAAAAATCAAGGTAGCAGATATCGAAGGTAGAATCCAGAACTACAGATATCATACGGAGAGTAAAGTATGTGGATTAAAGTTAAGAAAAACTAAAAATACACATATAATTGAGGGAAAGAACAAAGCAACATCAATGCTCCAACTTCTTCAAAGTTTAAGAGGTTTAATCTAAAGGAATACAGGAAAATATATTGGCATTAAAAGCAGAGGTTCACTTTGTAATTTCACTTACAAATCAAAAGAGGATTAAAGGCAAATAACTGGCCATCCAGCGAATTCATAACAACGCTCTCTAATTACTTACCAAGACATGGAAAAGAGAGCAAACAAGCCACCGGAATTTGCATCAAGCGGCATGAAGAAAAGCACTCAATATAAAAATCAAGAAAAGAGCGCAAAAATATCGACGAAAATAGAAGAACTAAGACCTTTTTTTGCAGATCAAACTAATATCTTAGCCCAAATGCCCTATAACACTCGATTTCCCAGCGGAAAGATTAACTGAGAATTAGCGAAGAATCTTTATTTACTTAAGTGAATTAATTAGCATAATAAACGAAATACCAACAAGAAAATAAATAATTTCCAATAAAAAATAACCGAGAAAGACAAACAAACATGAATACCAAAAAGATACTCGAATATCTCAACTAAAAATTAACAAATCTATGCAAAGTAAAAAAAAACGATAAGTGAGAATAGTCATAACTGGAACAATACAAAACTAAAATGCCAAAAGATTCGAAGTGAAATTGAAAATTAAAAAACAAAAGTAAATTTCTATTACTAAATTGAATTTAGGTGAAAGTTAATATAAGTAATATAATAAAATACAATAAGACTCAAAATAAAGTGGAAAATTATAAAAAAGGTGAAATGATAAGATTAAATTAAAGGGAAGCTAATTGAAGTTGAAAAAGTAAAAACTAAACTTAATGAAAGAACCTAAATGAAAAGTGAAAATTAAATTGTAAACAAATAAAGCGAATTAAACTCTAAAACATATACAACATAAACAAAAGAAAAATGCATAAGCTCTTCCAGCATAAAAACTCACAACATCACTAATGAACAAGGAAAACTCTGTATGATGTTTTGAAGGTATGAGTGTAATGGAGTTGTCTCAATATATCAATCAATCAGCTATAAGGAACAAGTAAAAATAGATAAACTTCGATTCTCTTACTATTTTTCTCACTTACAATTTTCTTACACCTCCTCCTACTCTTCTCTATCTTCTATGAGTTAGGTGTTTAATAAGAGCAACAATTGAGAGACTCCATCTGCCTCGATGTTCCAATGATTAATTTCGAAAAAAATTTCCAAATGAATTAATAAAGTTCCCAAATCCTCACCTTCTTTGAAAACTGGGAGCTTAACTGACTCAGTACGTGAGACGTCGCAACTCGAGCTGATGGACAACGTCTCGTTGCTGTTCCAACTCATTTCCAGCTCGTCAAGGCGTATTCTCTCTCTTTCTTCTCGTTCTTCTCTTTCTTATTCCTTCTATTTTTCCTTCTCTTTCTCTTCTCTTTCAGTCCTTTTCTCCTCTCGAATGTACGCTAGCAGCTCCGTAACACTCAGGCTAAGCGACTCTCCTTGCGACTTGAATGTGTTGAATGACTGAGACATTCTGATTCGTTTGGACAACATTTTGGGAGAAGCACCACAAGAAAGGCAAAAAAGGATTTAAATACATAACCGGGGTAATGGTAGATTTTGGCGTACCCATGATAATTCACGAAAAAAAACACAAAACACCGTACTCGCAACTGTACTGATTTCTGATGGCCCTTGTCTGAGTATTTATCTGGCCTCAACGGTAGTGCATCACCCGAGGCGCCGGATGAGAGCGGGTTTATCAGAGAAGACGTGTCTTACGCGGATTATAACGGTCGCGTGGAGTTTCCGATCTGTTTAGAGCTCGCCCGGCTTCGAACGCTCTCGCTATCTGCGTCGAAAGTGCACCAGTTCCCAGGCTCTGTATGTGCACGTGGGACTGACGGCCGTTCCACGGCAACCCACTTGGGGTTATCTGTCTCTTTCTGACATATATATATATATATATATATATGAAGGGTGTTCTCTTATACCTATAGGTTGCCAGTTATAGGTTTGTTGTAATTAGGCCTTGTTTTGTTTGCAAGGCGATCCTATAAGGGTTTGGTAAAATGGCTTGCTTACAGGTTACTGACGTACGGTCCGAGGGTTATTCACCAATCGAGGTTTGTAAGTAAAAGGCTCCTTTGTGCAAGGAATTAAACACTTGTGTTTTTATACTAAATTGCAATATTTATACATACGGTTAGGATAAATTTTGCGCAACGGAATATTTTAAATCGGGTTATAATGGCAAGAGCAAGAATAATACGGATTCACAGAGCGCTGAATTAAGAATCTTTTATTTTAGTCTAGTTATACTAAAATATAATAATAATAATGATGATACTCCTAATAATGATGATAATAATTAACTTTGAATGAACTGTTCTCTTATTTATATCCGAAATCATTTTGGAGGCGACTCGTAGCTCCGCATTCCTTTGGTCCTTGTCTTGGTGCTTAGCTACCTAGTAGCCCAGCGAAACCTGTGATTGGCTGCAATTCTTCACATTGTATCTTAATTACGGGTTCTCTTCCCTGCGAGTTCATCACAGACTCCGTTTGTTTAAAGCTAAGATGCCATTTATCAAATTTTACATTAAGGTGAAACATCTTTTTTTTCCGGTTCTGTGTCCATTCCAGACACCTCTAATTACTCTGTTTTCTTTCTACTTTCACACTCGAGTGCAATAGCCCTAATGGTAGTCGGGTCTCTATCCAGATATTCTAATCAAATTTCGGTGGTTCACAAACTGTCTACAAACGACCTTCTTTTATTCCTTCTACCATATCATCTTCAACATTTCGACCTGGTAAAATATATATTTGTCTTTCTCTTTCTCTCTTTCTTTGCGTGTGTGCAGTCATTGCAGAATACATACCTTCCCATCCTAATCAACAGAGTCTAAGAGAAAACATGGAAGTTCATAGGAATCAGAACAAAGCCCTCTACCTAATTATTAACAACTGGAGAATAAGCCAAGAACAGGTCGGAGTCTGAATCCAGAGGCAAGAAAGGAAGAGCTGAATATCAACATATAGAAAAGAAAGGAGAAAGTGTGAAAAAAAAATTGAAGAACTACCTTCAATATTTGTAGAACTCTCCTCCATCAAAGCAGAAAACCTCTATAACCTTCAAGTTCTCATGAATGTTCTGATTGGGTCAACGTCAGTAGTGGAGTGCCACAAGGCTCCGTTCTTGGCCCATTATTGTTTCTAATATATATAAACGATTTGGATAATGGCGTATTGAGTACGATTTCTAAATTTGCTGACGACACGAAGCTGGGCAACCGTGCCTATGTAAGATCGGATGTAGAAAAATTACAAAAGGACCTAAACTTGATTGTCAGATGGGCGGATAAGTGGCAAATGCAGTTTAATTTAAGTAAATGCAAGGTGATGCATTTGGGTTACCGTAATTTGAAGGTAGAGTATACCATGAAAGGCCAGGTCGTCGAAGTAGTTAAATTGGAAAAAGACCTGGGAGTTTTAGTCTCGGATGACTTCAAAGTCACGAAACAATGCGCGGATGCATGTAAAAAAGCAAATCGTGGGCTGGGTTATATCGCGCGTAATTTCACGTTCAAATCTAAAGAGATAATTTTACCATTGTATAAATCACTTGTGCGTCCACTGCTCGAATATGCGGTTCAATTTTGGGCTCCATACTTAAACAAAGATATCGCGCAATTAGAAAGAGTGCAGCGTAGGGCTACAAAATTAATTCCCGAGCTGAGAAACAGCCCCTACGAGGAAAGACTCAGGGCATTAGATTTGCCATCTCTCGAAGGCAGAAGATTACGTGGCCAGCTAATAGAAGTATTTAAAATATTGAAAGGATTTTCAAACGTTGATTATAGGAATTTGTTCGAATTGGATCATAGGGGAAACACTCGGCAACACGGATTAAAATTAGTGAACAAGCGATTTAACACTAGTATAGCCCCAAACTATTTTACGTTTAAAATTACTCAAATTTGGAATAGACTACCCACCCACGTAGTAGATAGTACGTCGGTAAATATGTTTAAAAACCGTCTCGACGCGCGCTTAAATAGTATAAATATAACGTAGTCTGATCACAGTAAATAAAAACGACTTGCAAAAGGAGTTTGGAGCGGAGGATCAACGGGAGTAAAAATGATGACTAAAAATGATGCTAGCGATTTCTCTTGCATGTGTAGTTTAGATATCCATTTTCTTTTCCGCCTATCCTATAAATAGTCTTACTATCCTAAAATTAGATTTTCACCACTAGCAGTCGAGGGCTGCGGAAGTTGAGAAGAAATACTTTCTATCACCCCCCCCACCCCTAGGTTGAAGTAGTTAATATGCATGACAATGTACACATGTAGATAAGTGTGTACAGTAGTTTATATATTAAAAAAAAATAAATAAAATAAAATGAAAAAAAATAAATATATAGCATGTTAGAGATACACTCGTAAATAAGTGTGTATCGTAGTTATGGATGTAGTGTAGCGGACTAGCCTCGAGCGGACCTTAGGGTCTTTGCTGAACTAAGATTCTGTAATTCTGTAATTAATTCTCAGCAGAAAACAGCAGTATAAAAATGAGGACCCTCCTTTGTTGATTTGAGGGAAGTAGCTAACCAAAAAAGAACGAAAAGAGGTCAAGGATATACATATATCTCGACCAATAATAACCAAAAAACTGATAAAGATAACTAAACAGGAATATAGGAAAGTTACCCAAATTCCTCAACCCTTTATAAACAAACTACCCAAATGTGAAAGATTGATAAGTGTAACGGTACGAAACTAAAATACAAAGCGCCTCAAAATGACGTGGAAAGTGAAAAAATAAAAATAAAGTAATATTATTAAAGTGAAGTTAATTATAAGTGAATAAAAAGTGAAATACTAAAATACAAAAAGACTCAAAGTGAAGTTGAAAGAAAAAAGCAATAGGGTAATGAAAAGAAGAAAGTAAAGCGAAGTGAAGTTAATTGTAATTGAAAAAAGAGAAAACCTAATGTTAAAAATGAGATAACCTAAATTAAAGTGAAAATTAAATCATTATTAAATAAAAAAAACACTTCGCAATATATATAAATAAATATAAGCAAAATACATAAAGTTTTACAACTAAGAAACACATAAACTCATGAATGCCACTGTGTAATGTGCTATTTATGCGGTTATGTTATTTTTATGAAGTTGTAAATGAAGTTGCGAAAGTAAATGTGGAATAAAATAGTTGTGAATGTAAATGTGGAATAAAATCCTTAGAAGTGACGTAAGAACTTAGCCATAGAGGGATGCGTAGTTATTTATCTTACGATAATATCAGTCTGTCTACTCACTGGAGTTGTTCTATTTTATCAAACTAGCTTCGATAAAAAGTAGATATAAAAGATCAACTTCGATTCTCTTAGTCTCTTGCTCTCAACCAATTGTTTATTTCTCCTTTTCATTTTCTCTGCCTTCTTCGTTTTGTGCCGACAGTTCCTCATCTAGGTCCACTTGGACCATTAAGAGGAGAAGAGAGAGCTAGATAGAGGGTTGACCTGGAGCTACTCTCCACCTCTCTGTCAACTAGGGAGAGCAGGATCGGGTTAAGTGGTGCTTGCGCTAGTGATTAATCTTTCCTTCCTACTCTTAAGTTTTAAAACTTTCCTCAATATGTAGAATCTTTCATACTTTTAAAGTATCTTTACCAATTATATATGAAATCTTCTTGAAGGATTTTTAGTCAATATTTAGTTTCACTTTCAAATTTAATATGAGTACTTTAAACCTCCCATGTCTAACAACACTAAACATATCCAACTATTATCCATCGCATAGGTGCAAATGGACTCATCTCTCCTACTACAAACAGACCTTATCCCGGTCCCTTTATCACTTACTCTCTATTTTATTTTACGATTCTCTGTGGCATAAACTTGAAAGTCACACTGGGAAAGGTCATATAATAAAGAGAATTGGAAAGTTAATCTCTAAAATGGCTATACTGTATAAGTGATCAGACAGTATTCTAAAAGTCTTCACATACGACCAGAAAATCTAGAAAGTTTTGATCGACAATCAAGAGCACCAGGTAAGAACAAATCTAGTACACCTTATTTCTTCCTTGAAAAATTCCAGCCTGGGTTAGGTTTAATTACATGATTAAGAGCTATCTGCTGGGTTTTCTAGCTCAGATCAGATTGGTTGTTTCAGTGTTTTTACGATACAGAGCTACCTTTTGTGTTTTTTTGGCTAGATCAGGTTAGATGATAATAAATAGCTGTATTTTGAGTTTGCTAAGTCACTGTAGGTTCTTTCTTTAAATTCGTTTTCTTCTGAATTTCTTAGGTTAGGATACATGCGACTGACCATCGAAATAAGGATCTTGTATGATAACGCACTTTGAATTGCATCGATTAGCAGATAGAAACGAACTGTCCTGAACTAAACAAATAATATAATTGAGAGAAAAGAACGCCTACATTGCAGCCACATCAATTAGAGGAAAAACTTTTTAAAAACCAACTCTATGATAAAATTAATCCCTTAAAAAGTCCTTTTTTGAAGGGTAATAAATTACATATAGATCCTATTGAGAAATTAGGATTAAATCTTTTATTACACGAAACTAAACATCGTATAAGGAACTGCTAACTAAATAAAAAAAGATTCTAGTGTAGCAACCATATATGTAGATGTTCATCGAGTGACATTGTTAGTAAACTTTAAGACCAATCTGGATACAGTAACTCATCTTAGCTCCATAATGACAGTCACCAGAGTCCTAAAAGTTTTTTCCTGCGACCATGTAGTGGTAGTATCGGAACCCATAATTTTACGGTCTCTACATTATTTCCCGTGAATTAAACATCTATTATATTTCTATTAAATACCGTTGCTTGCATACAAAGCTGTCTGCACCAGATTAAAAAGAACACCCAATTAGCCCTCATGTGATCAACACCTTACATTACTGAAAAGAAATACTAGCAGAAACGAACTATGAGGAGATCGGTAGTGAACACCTCACCTACTAATTTAAAGCTGCTCTCCTTAGATTAAAGATGCCTTCGCCATTTTATTTAAAGCTGGCCTTAATGATTAACGACGAAACACGCCGATGAGCCAGTTATGTATATTTGGACATTCTTCTCTTTACTGTCGCCATTTTTTCACGCCTTGCAACTCTTGATTGTGTATCATTCCCTGTCCCATATTAGATATTCTGCATGGCCAATCCAAAAGTAATATACATTATAACGCAATACCTACGATCCTTTCTTGCCTTCTTTCTTCTGCCATAACCAACTGTTCGCTGCAAAGCTACCTTCTTTACTGGGGACTGCTCCTTGGCAGAGTTTCCCGACACTTTTCATCGTGCCTGCAATAACGCTATTTTCTCACCACTAGACTACACCACGGCAGAGATACAGTTTACTAAAGTTCTAGTCACAATAACTCACTTTTAATTCAATTTGTGACATTTCACTTTATTCATATAAACTTACTCTCCTAGTACTTACCAGTATCTGTTATATAGAACAATGGTGTTTTAATCACTTATTTCTTTACTTCAATGAATTTTACCCTAACTTAAATGTGTATCATGAATTATAATTTCACCTTTCTTGTTTTGAAGTAAAAGTGTTATTTCCCAGATGTTCATAATTAAATTAAGTGAAAATTATCTATTGATGATTCGAAAACTTTGCTTTGGTATGTTGGGCACTTAGTTTAGAAATTTTCTCATTTGGAATGTAATGCTATAGTAAATAGATTTGGGAAAGTATTGACAATATATAAAAGGGTGTATACTATAAATATTTCCAAAGCATGATAGAAAATTGTAAATCTTATATTTAAAACAACGTTGGAATGTTGTAGAATAATAGTTATTTAAAGGAAATCTTCCAAAACAATTTAAATTAAAACAGAAATTTGTAAAATTTCTTAGAATTTTATTAAGTTTTAAGAATGTTCTAGAACTTGCCAGAACACATTCCTGGGAACTTATCGAAGCTTCTGAAATATCTCAGAATATTACTTCAGAAATATTCATACATGGATTTACAGATCTGTCATAATTTCAGCTCTAGCCATAAATGGGAATATATCTGAAGTTAAATGGCATCAAGAGTCTGCAATCATTCTCCATGATGAATTCTCTTATATCTGCGAACAGTTAATCAAAACAAAAACAAAAACGTTCGCTATGAGAGTACCTATGAGAATGTATGAAGCTTATCAACATATTTTCACATGTCAGTTGGAGACCGAAAGAGAAACTGCGCATCATACTTTGCTTGTGAACTCGGCACCAAAATATTTGGTAGCTAAGAGTAAAATATTATGTTTGTTTGTAAGCCAAAAAGATAATAAATTATATATTTTTTACTTTACAAGAAGAGCCATGAAGTTTGTCATTCCAAAGATTTGAAGACAACCTAATAACCACTTAAGCAACTGCTACTTCTGCATGGTGAAGTTTTCCAAACTTCGAAGTGGCAAAACTCCTCTATTGTACCAGCATCACACAAGGCTAGTCTTCTTGTAACTACCCCTACATAAAAGTATAAACTAGCCTCAGAAGAAAGCAACAAATCACAGGCTAAAAAAGATCAGTAAAGATGTAGCCTACAATGTCAGTGGTATGGCTGTCGAGAGTAATCCATGCTATCCAAACCAAAGGAACCTCGATTACCTTGTTACAGATCTTGGCTTTTCCTAGTCAAATGATGAGCTTTTGATTTACAGGCTCAAAGAGTGTGATTGCTGGGAAAAAATGTGCAAATGAAATGCCAAAAGGAAATGTCTTAAACATTTCTCAAGATTCTTTACTTATCAAACAACTCTATGCCACTCGACTAATGTATCTGCTCTGTTTGGTGCCATTAGACTTCCATGTAATCAGATTGGGAGAGTCTCTTTATTGATACCTCCTCAAAAACCATTAAAGATGTACTTCTCCATAATTAGATCAAGCACCCATCCCTTCCCACGACTCATTCAACATATCTCAAGAACGACTACAACAGCGTAAAGCTATTACAATAAACTTTAAATTATAAGAAGTATGACTAGAAGGGATCGGAGACTTCAAAAGAGTAACAGATTTGATAAGTCTCCAGAGCCTTTTACCAATTTTGCAAGTCATATCTGTCTTTGGGATAATAGGAATGCAACAGAAAATTAGCTCAAGAAGCAATGGACACACAGGACTTGGTTTTCTGTTGGAGGTCATAAATTCAAGCATCAAAAATTTTTAAACATTAAAAAGATGTTTCCTGCAATGCATTTAAAACTAGTTCTTATGAGGCAGTTTGTTAGAGCTCTTCACAAAAGGTCCGCAGCCTTCATGGACCTTTAAATTATATGTCCCTAACTCTAATACAAATGGAAAAGCTGGGGACTTAGTTGTCCAACAAGTCATGAAATCCTAATGTTCAGAATACTATGAAAAGCTCACTAAAAAACCTGGAAGAGTTTTATTTCGGTTTGTAGAGATTTGGAGGCAACGACAAGGCTACCGAATTTGTGAAAGTGGTTGTGAAATTAGCGAAAAGCTATGGCCCAATGGGCTACAGGATGGCCTGAATGTACATTATCCTTAATGCCCTTGTAGACAGGTTTAAAATGGGAACATACTCTGAGGAGCAAGGGAAGTGCTTCCATCAAGCTATGCTGAACTTTTAACAAAGATACCAACGGAATCGAAGAAAACTTTTTTTGTAATTTTATTTACTTGTTTTTATATATATTTCTTCGATAAGTTGTATAAATCTAACTCGGTGTCTTTGTTTCTAGCCTTATAATGGCTGGAAAAAACAAAATTGTCTATTTTTAGTTAATATTTAATCATACAAACCATAAAATCAAATTATCGTTATTTTCTATTGTTTATTAATAAAAGGAGTTAGAAAATAATACTTACTGACCAGGAAAAAATGTGTTAAATATTTATTCTTTAAAGGGTCATTCTCTTTTTTTTTTAATACATCTCTCTCATTCATTCATGATAATTATATTTTCTCTTAAGTAATTTCTGAAGGTGAACATTATTGATGCCCATGTAAACATGTTCAGGGAGAATATGGGAGCATTCTCAAAGGAGCAAGAAGCGTGCTGTCATCAAGATATACTAAAGTTTGAACATAAATATATACCACCGAAATCAAGGGTAACATTTTTGTAATTTCCTTTACTTGTTTTTATATATTTATTGTAAAAATTGTATGAATTTAACTCTGTCTTTGTTTTTAGCCCTACAATGGCAGGAAAAAACACAATTTGTCTATTTTTATTAAACACTTCATCATAGAAGCAACAAAATCAAATAATGGCTATTTCCTATTGTTTATTAATAAAAGAGTTATAAAATAAAACTTACTGGCTATGAGGAAAAATGTGTTAAATAGAGGTTTTTTAATATGTTCCTTCTATTTTTTTTTAATTTATCTCTGTCATTCATTCATAAATATTTTATTTTCTCCTAAGTAATTCTTTAAAAATCTAGGGTAATCATTTTCCCTTTGTAGAGCAATCCAGATTTTCTTGTTTGTCACTCCTTTGTACTCACTTCATATCTTAACCAGCTTCTAAGAAATTCACCGAATTTTTCGGATTTATTTATAAAAATTTACCGTTAAAATTAGAGGAACTCATACCTCTCTCATAAGCTGAAGTCTGTACTTGATTCAACTATGCACAAAATTTTGTGTCTTTATATTTGAGAAAGAATTATATGATACTAATTATGTACAAATATTTTCCAATAAAAGAATAGTCGGCTTAAGACATATAATCTTAAGAGAGGAGAGTAAATAACTTAAACTTACAATCAATAGAAACAGATGTGAGAAAGAATCTAATTTACTGATTTTATTTTAATAACTAAAGTTTTACTATGTTTAAACAGAACGTTTTCTAAAGGAAACAAAGGAAGAACGAGAAAGATTCCTTTGATATCGCTAAAATATTCATTGCCTAAGAGGTCATAAATTCCCTGAGTGGTCTTCCCTAAGAGGTATTTCTTTTCAATTCTCTAAATGCTATTCAAAATCGACTGGATGAACTGACCGCTGATCATGAATTGACCCTTCTAACACTTCAGTCTACAATGAATAACGCACAAAACTCTATTTATCGATTTAATGGGTTCATAATTATATGATACAAATTAAACATTTAAACAAATTGGCTAACATGAAACATAAACATTGATCTAGAAACCAACCTATATTTTGTGTGGGTTATGTATTAATATTTATTTACTTTAAAATTATTATTTATTTAATAATAATTTTAAATTATCCAACTCTATAATTTACTTTGACTCCATATAACTGCCTTTAAATTGGTAAAAATATATGGTTTCAAATATTTAGAGAATAATATTAGTTTAGGTGTAGTCATATTTAATAAATACGCCCCTATTGTGCCGCAAGTCATTATAATGCTTTCTATAATGCTTTCTCAGATCACTCTTTTATTTATCCTTTTCTGTCTTGTTTGCTCAAAACCTTCGAAGCCTTTCTAATGCTCAGAATTCGATGGCGAGTCGAGCACGCTATTTCATTATCTTCGCCTTACACTACCTGTTCACGTGGTTTGCCAAGTATATTCAGGGAGTGATTGATTTTGTGTGAATTTAAAAATCTTGCTCATTACACTCAAAGTATTGACTTATTTCTTTCTTCTATAGTTTCTAGTACACTTGCCTACACCCTTTCTGTTCTTTGCTCTTTATCTCATTCTGCCGCATATGGTCTAGAACTGTCGCTCTTATAGATTTCCAAGAGCAAACGATACAGTTAAATTATTATTAATATGCAAAGTCTGTGAATGCATTTGAATGTTTCCAATGATGAATTTTGGCTTTGCTTCAATGATTTCGGGCTTTGGGGGTTAAGTTTCAATTAAATTGCGTATTACAGTAGAACTCCTTTCCTTATGCAGTTCAACCATCAAAATAGACTCGAGTGCGGGAGTTTCAAATGCCCTTTTTTCAAACAATTCTCTTACTTATTGCGTCTAGAATACCCAAATTAGCCATTTATTTAGCCATTTTTAATTATAACGCTCCTCCTGCTCCTACTTTATTTACTTCACCGTGAAAATCTCCCAATTGTATCTCATTAGTTTCCTAATCCACTCGGAATATAAACAAAATACTATAGGATATGATGTGTCCCCTAAGTGGTCTCGGTATTTTCGCCTGAATCTCAAGGGCTTCTTTCATCTTCTGCAAATCTCTATTCATTATATTACCATTTATTTCCCTCTGGTTGCTCCGATATATCGAATATTGAGAGATAACGACGAAGATACTCACGTGCCTCACTTTTATTGAAAAAAATTGCAATAGCCCGTATTAGAGAAGGGGGAGTATAATTCCTAGCAGGTTGAAGGTCAAGAAATACAAATCTCTATAGTAGGAAAATAAGATTCCCGATTCTCAAGAAGTGTATAGAAAAAAATCCCTTGATTTTCATTCTTGCCAATTATTTCATAATGAATTTGTTCTCACTTATGAGCGAATGAATGAATGAAGAGCATCGAATAGAAAAAGAAAGACCTTCATTATATCCAAGCAATTTTGGCGGATGATTTTCCATTGTTATTTTTTCTGCTTGATGTCGCTAAAATTTCTCTAGGATTTTGGTTTTTAAGGATTACGATCAGCAGACATCCCTCAAAACGTATAGCGAAGTGAAAGATTTTATCTCAGTGATCAAGTTTCATTATTTCTTCCTCAAATGAACCGACATCATAGTAGGAAAAGTCCAAAAGTTTAGAAAAAGTAGCTGTTGGTGCAGCGAGGGGAGAAAATAATGCGTGGCACTAGAAAGCTCTCGAGTTCTAACACTAATATTTTTTAAGTTTCGTTACTTTTAGTAATAATATTGTTTTAACAAACGGGGAGGATTCAATTACTTTTAGGAGAAGAGGGGTGACTCTTCTTGTTTCTGATGTGTCCATTTTTAAATGAAAATAATAGTCTAGTAAATGTTTGAGGTAAGATAGAAAAAAGCGATTGGCCGGAGCATTGGTCTCCAAAAACAAATGAAGGACTATGGTAAAAGCTTATAAGAAAATCAGTTAGCTTATACGATTACAAGGACTAACAAAGACCAGGCAGACCACTCATAACCAGACCCTTTTCACAAAATCAATCCATTCCATGAAGCGATTATTAAACCGGTTATTACACTGTTTTGAGGTAACATCTTGTACTTGAAAGTTCTTTTACCTATGTTAAATTCATGATGTCGTACTTGTACTTTGAAACCACTGGCTCTTCTTATCTTATAAAAGTTGTTTCCATTAAATGGATGTGATTTTTTAGCATCTAAGGAATTTAACTTTTTCAAAATTCGAGTCAATTCAATCCTAAATTGACGTGGTGTCTCCTTTGACTGGAAATTGATCACTCACCCTTTTTCCCCTGCAAAGGGGGGTGCCGTGTAGAATGTTACACTTGTTACCCGAAGCAGCGGTGCGCCCCATCGGCCCCAGTGATTCTGAAGGTCTCAAACTACTGTAGATTAAAACTATCTGGTCTTTCTTCCTGTCTAACATTTACATTTAACCCTTTTAATCATCACCGTCTTTAAAAACTCTATCTCACTTATTTTTTATCCGGGGCTAATATTGCTGGCTAGTCGCCAACCATCTTTTGACGGAGTTGGAAGTGGGGCTAGGGGCTGTTTTACCCTTTACTCATAGCAAAGTTTGTGGCCGTGGTCTTCATTCTTCCGTTCTCTTTCTCCTTCTAAACCCTGCTTCCGTCATCTATTTTTTCACGCACCTGGTTGCTGATCTCAGGTGACATACAGGGGCTCGTTTACCCTACA
Organism: Ceratothoa steindachneri; assembly: GCA_963969495.1. NCBI lineage: Eukaryota > Metazoa > Arthropoda > Malacostraca > Isopoda > Cymothoidae > Ceratothoa > Ceratothoa steindachneri. Next base: position 65,131,893 of record OZ018324.1, on the reverse strand, counting down.
TACAGCCTCAAGGCCTGCAGTTTGACTTGGGGGCCGTCATGCCTGCAGGAGGGTCTTAAGCTATGTATCTTTCACGCATTTCCACTTCCTCTAATTTACAGATATCTCCTTACCAACTCTGTGTGGGTGTGCACTCGTTGATTTTCTCTTTAGATTCGAGACAATAATAAGAGGAAGCCTATCATCCTATGATAGGTGATGTGATCCAAGAATAATTCTCCTTTCCTCCCGCTCAAGCTTACTGTGGAAATAAAAACGCGAGAGAGAAATAAATGACCAAAATGCACCGTAGAGTGTAGGAGAGTTGCGCTCCTACCCAGTCTCCAACACCCAAGTGGTATCTGCCCTTTTGCTCGAAGAAAATTTAAGTTGCTCAAACAAAAGCTCCCGTCAAGGAATTAGAGCCAAGTAAATAACAATGTTATAATCATTTTATTTCTAACAGGGGAAAGCCGATGGATGGGTCAGTAGTACTATAGGTGAAGGGTCGTGTGCACACAAACTCGGCCTTCTATTTGCGTATCCAGATACGTACATACACACATTGACTCGCACTCAAGTCCCTCCCTTCCCCCCTAGCATTGGTCACTACCAGCCTTGGGGGCATGCAGGTGTCACCCAATACTTTGGTCAGTGACCTTTTTTCGAAGGATTCAAAGTCTACACACACACACACACACACATTGGAGCTTTCTAAGGCATGGACTCGCACTCAAGTATGGGGGGAAAACCTACACGCATTTTCTGGCAGTTTTGATGCATTACCGTTTGAATTTAAATCTTATAATAGGAATCGCATCACTATCAATGTATATAAACAGGTCGAATTTGAAAGACAATTCAAATTAGACTATTCGGACGATACAGATCCAGTTACGTTAAGGGCTTTTTACTCGTTATATAACGGTATAGGGTGTATTGGAGGTGGGTAGAGTACTGGACTTACGTATGAAAAATTGATAAAAAGTAAAATTATTTATTGTATTAACCTAAATCAGGACAAGAGTACTACCTGTCTTGGAGAATGCTCCAATTCTATACGACAAGGAACATTATCAGTACCGTTACAGTTTAAATCTCTATTAATAGAACCAGTCTCCCTTGTTATATATGCATAGTTTCAGTCTGTTATGGAGATAGATAAGTCTAGGAACGTATTTGTTTATCTTAATAAAATAAATGCAGTAGAAATAGAAAAACTATTGTATCTAGATAAAACTACAAAACGAGTTTTTTATGGCTGATATGCGAGAGACACTGATCTATGTTTAACTTTAAAACTGCCAGCAGCTTATATAATTAATTTGGACAGCAGCCATAGACCTGGTTTGCATTGGGTCGCTTTGTTTGTTAAAAATAAACGTTGATATTATTTCGACAGCTTATCTCTAGCGTTCGAGAATGATGTTCATATTCGTAAAAACTTAGTTAAAATTAAATTCAATTATTATCGTTAATCCATTAAGAGTTCAAAGTTACTTTTTAAACACATGTGGCTTGTTTTGTGCTATTTCATTCAGCAAATGAAAAACAGTAAATCATATCCATCTTTTATTGAGCAATTTGATTTATTTAATGATCAAAGAAACGAAGAAATCGTGGTAAAGAATACTTTTAAAAGAATGTAAAGAAAAAAATTGATCCTGTACACTCAATAAAATGAATTGTGTATGTGTGTGTAGACTCTGAATCCTACGAAAAAAGGTCACTGACCAAAGTATTGGGGAAGGGGTAAGGGAAGGACACCTGCAGGTCACGAAGGCTGGTAGTGACCAATGCTAGGGGAGATGGGGGAGATTTGAGTCCGAGTCCATGTGCGTGTGTACGTATCTGTATACGCCCATAGGAGGCCGAGTTTGTGTTCACTCGACCCTTCATCTACAATACTACTACTGGCGTCAACACGTTTATTGAAAAAGGTTCGGGAAAATTGGAGTTTTGGTAATGTAGGATAAATATGTGTATACTGTAGTTTATAGTCAGAATAGTCCAAATATGGAACAATTTAGTCAGTAGCGTCCATAAAGGCGTGATAATCTCAATGACGTCCCCCATTAATCTAGCAGAAGCACTTGCTAGGTAACTCTTATCTCTTCCAAAGATCATTTTCGCTTGCACAACTCGCTGTCAGATGCAAATTTAGTGAAACCGAAACAATTTATGATGTAAGGAGGAGGTGAGTGAGTTAATTAGAGAATAGTCAAAATTTCTACTCCAATTCCATTCTCAGTCTTCATTTAGGCATGAACAGATAAGCGTTCATAGAACTGCGAGGCTAGATAGGGAAGCATGATGTTTGGTTGGAGATGATTTGTAGGCTTTGGCTTAGTAGATTTCCGTTCCAAATGTGTCGCTAATAGTATAATCACTTTCACTTCCTAATATAATCTATTTTAAGAATCCAAACATTAAATATAATGCACAAGTGTTAATTGTGAGATGTTATAAATTCTCCTGCAGAGCGCGAAACTTCTACAATAATATAAAGTGTGACCTCCTAACTGCAAAATTTGGATATTATGAGACTCTAGAAGGCAATGCTTTTTGCCACTTTACCATTGCTAAAATGCCTAATTTAGTGCGGATTATTTCCCTCTAATGTGAATACGAAGAATTGAGTTACAAGTATAGTTTAAACTATTCATATCCGCAATTGATCCAACGTATTAAATCTGAGTGGAACATTATATTTTTAAGTGATATTATTTGGTTTCAAGAGTTAGATTTTCTCCAAACTTTCTCCCGTTCAGATCCAACAAAGGAGTTGAAAAACCTTCTATGTTTACTTGTAATGTGGGTAGCTAATTTTCGTTCCCATCCCAAGGGCTTCGTCCTTAGAAGTATAAGCATCACCAGTTTATATCCTCGTCCAATTTCTCCTATTTTGCTAGAAAAAGGATACCTTTGCATTATATCCTGGAACACGTGAGGATCACCATGGGAGGTATCATGCTGTACGGCTACGCACTCTTTGAAGACGTATCGTCAGATGATAATAGGAGGTGCACCAAGAGAAGTGAAAAATACCGGGCTAGTGACTCACAAGTGAATCTCGAATAGGCGAACGAAGTTCCTCCTTCAGCGGCTGTGACCGTTTTTTCGCAGGTGGTTTTAAGTGCCTAGTCTCCAGCTGCCTAGAGCTTCACTGCTTCTCTGCGAATTATTAAGTCTGCACCGGTCCCGCCTCTTCCTGCTGGTTACCAGGATTCTAACAGTAGAATATACGATGCTACCTTTGAACTCATCTTCGGGATAGAAGTTCCGCCAGCCTTTCACTTTAGCCGGCGCCTGGGGCACCTCCGAAGGAACCCCGAAAAGACAATGACAACCATTCCCAGTGGTTAATAGTGGTCCGTAACTTATTTTCTTAACTTCAGGCAACAGGAAAAGGCGGTATAGATAAGAAATCGCGCAACTGCAACTCCTACATAGGTTACGAAAATACGTCATTAGAAAGAACGCAAAACCTTATTTCAAAGGCTCCGTGTCTTTAACGGTGCTCTTCACGACTGCCAAGACACAACGGTCTGAGACTCGTAAACGGGCCACACTGGCCTCAATGATCATCCTCTCTACAAGAACCGGGTAGGTTAGTCGTCCTAAAAGACTACATAAGCCAGAAAGACCACAATGTGTCGTGGCCACCGAGGCGGCTATGTAGGGCGGCCTTGGCCTAGAAAGAAGAATCCTTTAGGAGGTCAGCAATGAGCGCTGAGAGGCGGACTGGAACGAGATCATGCGGTGGGCTGAATTTTTTTCAACACAGGAAGTATTAATCTAGTGACTATAGAGCTTACTTTTTATCCTCATCCTCAGCGGTCCCTTGAAACCAGATAAAGAGGTTTCCACCTCATCCTGAAATCGACATTAATCTCTTCATCCACCAATTGGGTTCAAGGCCGTGGTGAATTCGCTCTCATGAACTTGTATGTGAATCTGCGGTCCATTTGAGACAACTGTTTTCAACTTGGCTTTGGGAATCACACCACCTAGTTTCTTACATAAGTATCAAACCCAGCACCAGATGGATCCATAGCCTTGATGAAATTTTTAGCCAAACCAAGCTTTAGATGCAGTGGAGGAAAATATATATTTTCTCGATCTACAACATGATTGTGAACACTGTTAAACCTTCCAGGCTTATCCCTTTGCAGAACAGGTCGTATTGCAGAAGCAATATTTATGTACTGCCCCTTGCCTCGTGTTTTGATGTTTTTTTTTGGGTTCACGCCATATAATTGGTATAGCAAACGGTATTCCTGAGCTTCACTTACCACACTTCCACTCGCTCAGGTGGATAACACAAGACTTACAAGCTATATGAGGTGCCCATTTCTTGTATTGGTCCCCCAAAGGACATTTAAAGTAACTTTCGTAGTTTAGTAGAACAGAATTTTTTGATTGGTTTCTTGAGGCTATCAGGAGTGAAGGTGCCACATATGTATGTAACAAACAAGATCAGCATCGTTCACGCACTTGCCACGTTCCATGTTTTGATAAGTTCAGAGTAATTAGAAATTAGGCAATTGTAGATATGCACTATCATGAACCAGCAATCTGAAACAAACAAACAAGCACAAATTAGGAAAATATTATTGCATAAATGGAACCAATGATCATATAAATTAGAGTATGAATTATATAGAGCATCAAATATATAGATATGCTGGTTCTGAAAAACTGAGTCTGATACAGTTATACGAATGTCATTATTGATTTCAACACAAACAATTACCCTAGAAACAGACTATTTGGTCCAGAAGCATGAGAAATATTTTTTTGTTGACCAGTGTAAAAGATAAGCGTAGGCCTTCGTTCTTGAAGACAAGACATTGGTTGACGATCTGTGGAAAAATGCTGTTGAATCTGATCATCGTCAAAGATCGGATTCATTTGTCATCTCTAATTCTCAATAAATATTAGTGTACTAATTCGGTGCCAGAAACCGGCTCTTTAAAGAAAGCATTACATCGACGATGCCAAGTTTTAATAAAGAGTACCATTGTCGTTTTGCAGCAATCAAAGCAATGGCCCTCTGCAAGATAAACCCATGAAAAGAGTAGATTTTTATGATGTGATATTCTTCCATATCCTACATACTCACCGGTTTATCACTTAGTAAATATAAAATATTTTGATTACTAAAACATTTTTCGGTCACAGAAAATTTATAATCCTAGATGACGTTAATATTGGTGTCTAAAAAGTTTTTTCGGGAAAGAAATCCCTATTTTATAAACCGAGAATGTAAAATTTGTCTTCCCATTGGGCTGAAGTTATTGATAATGATTACATTATTTATAAATGAATTAATTAAACTTCACTGGCCTACTTTCTGATCACCCTAAAATTACTACTCTTTTCATTAAGTTATTTCAAAGGTTATAAAAGCCAACGAATCAAAAATGAAACAATTCTTATGGTTTTGAAGACCAAAATCATGATTCATCTTTGGTTAATGGCTCAGTAAAAGTTTGCGAAGATATCTTATATTAGTATTGTTCAAATTCATAACTCCATTAAGAATATAATAGAAATATTATTTTAGTTAGAGGGAACAGATATGCTCATTTCTATTGTGTTGAATGGTCTTTGTGAGATTGAAGCTGTCTCTATTTCAGATAACATAATTATAAGTGCTCACAGGGCACACAGGTGTAAAGAACACATTTCCTCAGTCTTTCAAAGAAGAAAAAGAATAAACCTTTCACAGATTAAATGCTACAACGACGCCATTAAATCTTTAACGCTTAAAAAATATATCTCGGTGAAAATTAAGTATATTACTCTGGCATGCGTCAAAGTTTCCTTCGACTTTTTTTAGCTGAAAAATATAGTTGTTTTCCTGCTGATTTTGAATCTGCATTGCATTTTTATCAATCATCTCAATAATCCAGCTATGGTTTCCTAAATTAATATGTTTATTAGGGGTATCAGGCATCCCTAAACTATATTTGGAAAAGTTTCCCCGTCTGCTGAGTTCTTCATAATTCTCGCATTTGCTCCCTCGTTTGTGAGTGGTAGGGCCTCACTCCTCTCACTCAATTCTTTAAATTATCGTCTTTTGCTAGCTACATGTGCAAAGATAAAGGGGTTGGTATCGATCGAACTAGCCAAACTAGAAGGTAGCCGAAACTTTCGGCGTCCCTTAGGAACCTCTTTCGCTCGACCTACCATTTTTCTTTTACCCAACAGCTTCAAATCTCCCTCTCCTTCTATGCTCATCAGCAGGAGCTGTCAGCGTCTCTTTTGAACATTATGAGCCTGAGCAATAAGTCAGAGTATGTCCATTACCTCGTTGTTCGAACTGGGGTTTCTTTCCTTAGCCTCACAGAAACTTGGCTCGAGTCTGATTCTTCTTCATGCACTGCCCTTGCAAACCCTCCGTGTTATTCTTTCCCGCATATTCCTCGGCACAACCGTGGAGGGAGATTTGCACTAATTTCCAACTCATGCTTCTTCCTGAAACTTCTTCCCTCCCCCCTCGAGCCTAATTTTAGGCTCTCATTGCTGTCTCATGCGCTGTGCTCGTTCTGGCTATTGTGGCCCTTTACCGCCTTCCCAGCTCGTCTCCGGCCTTATTTCTCGAGGAGTTCAGTAACCTACTCTCCGACCAATTATCTACTGATTCCCTCCCTATTCTCAGTGACTTCAATCTTCCTAGCCACAATGAGACTTTTCGTGCATTTATTGACATCATCGCCTTCTTCTCTCTTACACAACATATGTCATCTTCAACACAGATACATGGAAATACCCTGGACTTAGTCATGTAGATCCTCCATATCTCTAATTTGATAGTAACTGACCTTTCTAATATGATTTTCCACCACGTCTTTGTCAATTTTAAATTTTATATTCCTACCATCTACCTCTTTGCTCGTCCCAAGATCCTAATGCTTTCCGGCGACTATCGTCAATTGATACTACTTCTCTCTTTAACGACATTGTTTCTACCCTACCTCCGATTGTTAATACTGCTTCACTTGACCAAACCTTAAACTCTCTGCATCTGCACAAATCATTACTCGCCTGCCTTGACGTGCACGCCCTCCGTATCACTCCTTATTCAAACCATCATGACCGTGCTCCTTGGTTCACCATGGAACTCCTTCGTTCAAGGAGGTCCTTACGTCCTGATAAACGAGCACTTCGCAAAGCAAGCTCCCGTGGGCAGGACACGACTTCCCTCTCACTTGCCTATCGCCTTGCAATTTCGACATATTCTTCCAAATTAAAATCAGCGCGCAAGGCTCATTCGCCCAAACTTTTGTCTAAGATCAAAAATTACCCTCGTATTTCCTCACCTAACCCCATTTTTCCCAACTCTCTCCTTTTCAACCCCTCTAATCTTTCTAAATTTTTCTCTGATGAAGTTATTAAACTTGCGCCATAGTACCCCAGTCGTCTGAACAACCCCATGCTGTTCTCCACGACCATAATCCATTGCCGCTTAATGTCCTTATTCGGGTCTCCTCTGAGGAAGTGAATGGCCTGATCTCGCGCTCTAACAAATCTTAATCCCCTAAGGACTTCTTTCCACTCAAACTCCTCCACCAAATTCTCCCTGATGTCCTCCGACTGATTATTTATCTCTTTAACACTTCACTTGTCGCATAGGTGGTTTCCTCGTGCTTCAAACATGCCTCAATTCGTAAGACCCTTAAAAAAACACACCTCAACCCCTCTGAACTATCTAGCTATCGCCCTATCTCACAGCTTACATTCCGCAATAAGATCCTCCAGAGAGTGTTTTTTTCTCGCCTTAATGACCATATTTCTAACTGAAATATCGATTATTTTTACCAATCAGGTTTCAAAGCGAAGCACTTTGCTGAAACCGCTCTTCTTAATGTTTCAGACGGTTTACGTAGAGCAGCCGATAGGGGTTGTACGTCCATTCTAGTTCTCCTCTCGGGCACTGTACTAGATTGGTTCCACTCGTACCTCTCCTCCTGCACTCAGTCGGTCACGCTCGATTACATCTCCTCCGAGCCCGCCCGTCGGGTGCTTCGGGTGCCTCAGCACTCAGTCCTTGGTCCCATCCTCTTTCGCATCGACTTACATCCTCTTATCTCCCCTTTTCGCGATTTGGGCCTGTCCTTTCACCTCTATGCTGATGACACTTGTATATACCTCTCCTCACCCCCAATGTCTTTCTCTCAATATATTACCAAGCTCCTTTCAGCCTACAACTCCATAAACGAATGGCTTTCTGCCAACTTTCTCAAACTTAACCACGATAAAACTGAAGTTCTCCTTGTTGATACCGCTCCGATGGTGGAGAAATCTAAAGCTATCTTCCCCTCCCTTAACCTTGGGGAAACCAATGTCGCCTTCTCTGATATTTTTAGTAATCTTGGTGCTATTTTCGACGAACAGCTCTTGTTTAAATTGCACATCCATTGTATCTTTATGTCTTCCCTCGGGTTCCTCAGCAACTTCTCCCTTGTTCGATCCTATTTTGATCTGCGAAGCCTTGAGACTGCTATTCATGCCTTTCGTCACCTCACGCTCAGACTACTGCAATTCTCTTCTAGTGAATCTCCCTTCTTCGTCACTTTGCCCCCTACAACAAGTTCAAAACTATGCTGCCCGGCTCCTTCCTCGCTGTCCCCGGTTCTCTCCTTCGATGCCTCTGTTACAGGAGCTACACTTGTTAGCTATTCACTTCCGTACCCACTATAAATTTCTTTTTATCACCTACAAGGCCATAAACTTCGAGGCCTCACCTTACTCTCGTCTGCCCTCTCCCGTCGTCAAACTCCTCGGGCACTCCGGTGTAAACTTGCTCCCATCCTGAACACTCCTCATGCACTCCGGTCTAACCTCGCTCCCATCTTGAACACTCCTCGTTTTTTCCTCTGCTCGATGGGTGACCGTTCCTCCTCAGTATGTGCTCCTAGAGTCTGGAATGCTCTTCCTGCCGAAGTCCGATCCTCTTCCTCGCTTGGTACTTTAAAACATCTTCTGAAGACTCATCTCTTCAGAATTGCCTTTTCTCCCGAGTAAACTTTCTCTACACTCGCTACACAACCTGCGCTCTGAGAAGGCTAACAACCCTGAAGGGAGCATTATAAATACCTATTATTATTATTACTATTTTCAAACTTATAGATATTTTTACATAAAGACAAACTCGTATAAAATGATTTTAATTGATTTTTTATCACTATGGAAAGTTTTCCATGTCAAATACTAGTCACAGAATAGATAATTTGTGAAAACAATGTAGAGAGCATAATTTGAAATAAATTTAGGGGAGTAGAAAAATTTGCAACGATGTAGCAAAGGTGGTACGACGTCGTTGCCTTTTGATATTCGAGGGTTTAGAGAGAAGAAACTGATCGCTATTTCCGTATGAGAAACCTGCAAAGTTAGATTAGAATTTATTTTTTATTAATATTTTGAAATCATTGGCGAAACTTGCCATAATACTCATCATCCTCATATCATCTGAAATAAATATTTCAGAATGTATTATTGCATTATTAAACATTTATTATAATAAAAGCTGCCCAAAACCTTCTATTAAAGTTTAACTGTGGATTTTTATAATTCAGTTGAATGAATTGTTGGCTTTGGCGACGAGATTGCGGTCTTAAATATATGAAGTAGGTTGATCGAGGCTATATTTTCATAGTTTTCCCTTCATATTTACCCCAAAGGTCATTCTGAATCAACAAAATCTAAATATCGAGAAAATATGAACATATTTATTTTTTTCAAACTGCAGCCTTCCTTCATGCGCCGCCACTGTCTAAAGGTTTCTTTTATTCCATATGAAAGGTTTACATCCGTTTCTATTTTAAAGGAGTTAACAAGAAGGATAAACATATTGTTGTATACCGTGAAATTCCTTCCAGTATATGTATGACTCGTACTCCATCGTCCTGAAATTCCAATATCTGACACAGATCAAACCCTGTACTTCGATGATTTTGATGAGGAATAAATAACTCAAGCCAAAGATCAGTTCCATTACTATAGACCTCGAAATACCTCTAAAATAAGCCAAACCTAACGATATTACAACTGATTTATTTATAATAAGCTTCTGAGATTTTGTGTTTAAATCTTCCAGAGGATAATTTGCTCGCTCTGGAAAAATAATTTTATTGGCATTCCGTAAGTTTTTTTTAAGTGCACAAAGCTACCTTATCTTTATTGTACTCGTGCAATTTAGGGGAGCTATTGTTCATGTCTATGTTGTTATTCCACAGACGTGATACATTCCAATGCATAAAATATTTACTCTGCTATAACAAATTTTGTGTATTTTTTTAAATTTTAATTTTTTCAAATTGTGGCGATTGTATTAGGTATGCAAGAGAGATACACCTAATACCAATGCTTCCTTTGCAAATTGAATAGTCGAAAGTATTTTTTACATTATGCACAGCATGAATGGTCATTTAGAGAGAATTTTTAATCAGGAAGAATAGTGTTTCCTTAAGCTTGATGAAAAATTGCATCAAATCAATAAGGTGGGTTATTCTTCCGATATCTCCAGTGTAAATTCCCTCTATTTTCTTATTCTAAACTAAATGGTCTAGTTTTTAATGGTCTTCGGGTTTAAACTCTAATGAAGGATACCCAATTAGAAATGGCAATGACTCCAACTAAAAAGAACGCTGAGCAGGGATTCAAATCAGTTGAAAATGATTTTCTTGGCAACCATAAATGTCCAGAATACGAAACTGTTGTACTATTTTCCTAAAAGTTTCAGTGGTTATATGAGAAAAAGGGTGAAAGATTTCACCAAGATAGCAAAATAATGCAAGACCAAATCCAAGGAAACTAGCATATTAATGTGCTGCTAGATATTTACTGGTATTTAAAGGGAGATGAGTTGGTGAAAACAGACATAAAGCAGTAAAATACTTTATTCTTTCATTAATTAACTTTTTATTATATTCATTTTAGGAATAAATTATAAATTAACATTTTTCATTTTTTACGAGGGTTCTTTTAATATTACTCATGTTCAAACAAGAAAATCGATGAATATTGCAATAAAATTAGAATTATAATTATAAATGCTCAATACCGAAAAGAATCACGTGACCAGCTTTAGTAAACCAATGTCATTTCTGAATTCATCATGGGCGAATTATTTAATATCAGTTGAAAAGCCAATTACAGCCAACCAAAAAACTTCATACCAATACGTATTATTTGAATATATACCTTATGATTGACTCCTTCCTCTTCAACGTGTGAATAACATTTCTGATTGAATGAGGAATTGTGTCTGATATGGAAAGGAAACATTTTCTACCAGTGATATCCAATATGTAGAAAGCTTTGTCAGTATTTATGTTTTGACAGAATATATATCAACATTATTCATTATATTTGGGCCTAATGTCAGAAAATGGGTAGTCTGGTGAGTAGTGAAAGAGGCTGCAAAGAATGAATGGCCTTTATGCAAACTATATTGTAATAATTATAAGCTGATCTAACACTAATTCCACAAATGCAGTTTATCATTTTAGGGTCACCAAGCTGCAATGAACTCAGTTGTAGTGATTCCATTTCTAGTGTCAAGAAACAAGTAGGTTATTCTTAGATGGTCAAATATTTCGCCGTATTTATGAATGTTCTAGATTTATCATATTATATTATACAGAAAAATGATGAAGGGGAAAAAAACACTTATCTTGTCTTTAGCACGAATTTAATCGTTGCTCTTAATGCTGAAATTTTTCAATCATTTAAATAGTGTGTTCCTTCAAACACAGCAGCAGTCACATTTGGTCGAATGCCTTATTCCAGAAGTCCTACAGGGCACTAACATAGGGAGAGGCTCTGAGATGGTTGATATCTGGCAAGAACGGATCAGGTGTTGAGATGGAAAAAAACAAAAGGTTACATATATGATGGCTGTTGAATCAAGTCGAAGTGAGATAAGGGAAGCTGAAGATTCTCATGGAAATACAAGCCAAAGTACAGAATTCGCCAAAAGAAGGTATACAATGAGTATTATATATCGTATTGTTTTGGGTATTTTAGAGGAAGGTTCAATGTTGATGTAAGACATTCCACCCACTTAGGAGAATAAAGTAAACAATAGCTGTAAAATTAAAGAAAAGAATAAATCAATAATAATAAAATGTTATATACCGAAAGAATAATTAATGACGACTAGAACGAAGGCAAATATGAAAATATTGATAAAAGGGAAAGTGAAAATAGTTTAACGCTCATAATACGATGAAAGTAGAGTAGAAGAGAATAGTTGGGGACCTTGAGCTAATAATGCCTCACATTTCTCTAGTTCTATACAAATTGGTCAGTGAATTCTCTAAGTAAAGGAAGATAAAAAGAAATAATAGGCAACCACATTTCTTACACTATGCACAGCGTGAATAGTGGTTCAGAGATATTTTGAATCTAGAAGAATTGTGTTTGCTTAGGTTTGATGAAAAATTGCATCGAGTCAATAAGGTGGATTATGCTTTCCGAAATCTCCGAAGTAAATTCCCTCTATTTTTTAATGGTCTACAAATTTGAGCTCTGAAGAAGGATACCTAATTAGAAATGGCAATGACTCCAACTAAAAAGAACGCCTGTCAGGGACTCAAATGATAATAAACTCGTTAAAACGATTGTTTCATTAATTCTCATTTCTTCTATTTCGTATTTGTACCAAACTTTTTTCGACCTTCATCTCTTTTTCAGTGAATAACTCATGTCGATAATACTATTTTGGGTAAATATTGTTAAAAAATAATTAGGACTGCATATATATTTTATATATTTATATAAATATATATATATATATATATATATATATATATATATATAGTGAGAGAGAGAGAAAAAAAATATAGTGATCGCATGTTATGCTTGCAAATTATATATTAATATTTTAAGGGAAGATCAGCCGGTAGCTTTGATAAAGTAAAGTAAAGTCGCTCGATAAGGTTTAAATAAATCATATATAAATAGGTATATTTATTTTACCTAAATTATTTGCTAATTAATTAACGTACCTTAGCGAATGTCTCTACGAGAACTCTCGTCAAAACCTTTTTTAGTTTGAAAAGATGTCAAGGTCACAATCCTTATAACGCAATATGGTAAAAAAAAAAATTTCTATATGATGGGGACGATTGCTTTCTCATTAAAAATGTGGCAGATTTCCATCAGGCAGCCTTATCTCGTGAAGGTTTCTCCACTGTGGCCTGATAAATTTCGATTTCACGCAAAGAAATATTCGGGTGTCACCTATGAAGTGTCGTATTTTGGTTCGTGAAATTTTGATGATTAATTCCTTAAAAAAAAAACTAAAACAAGAGTTGGAAATTTTTCATCACACCTCAAAAAAACCGCGTACAACTGATTTCATTACATTTAAGATCAATTGCATAGGTGAAAAAGATGGATGGTTTAAAGAGGTGAAAACTAGTGGATAAAGCAAAATTATAACAGTAGAATATGGGAAAGAAATTCCGGACCAAAGATCAACGAAAAAAATCATAAATTATTAAAGAAAAGTAAAACTATATATATATATATATATATATATATATATATATATATATATATATATAAATTATTGAAATAAAAGCTAACAAAGCCTTTTGTAGTATTTATAACAAGTAGATTTAACTTTGATATTTCTTTACCAATTATTTGAATTGTCAAAATATTACATCGTTTTCTTTTTGAGATAAAAGACAAATTTATGTCTTCTTATATTCAATACAAACAAAAGATTAATAGGCAAAAGTCGCGGAAGGAAATAAATCCACAAAGTGAAGTAGCAAAAATGTTTAAATTTAATTACTATACCTATACATTGGGGAAAACACCCAAAAAAACTGAGTAACGCGGATTAAATAGACAATAATAATCGTACAGGACTCTAACGATAATCGAATTCAAAAGCCAAGGTAGGTTATGATAAGAACGATAAAATCCATGAAACTTTCCTGAATGCACATCGAGTGAAACAAAAATGTAATACAAAGACTCAGGTAGGTTAGTGATATAAGATTAATAGCAAGATCACTTTCTAACAAGGTTAATTCGTCAGGAGAAGTTAAGACGTTAATAATGACAGACGAGGAAGAAGAGGAGATCAAGCGTCAAATACCGCCTGTGGAAGATCAAGGTTTTCAATAAAATGAGAGCATGGTGATAATGCAAGTTCTTCAGGTGCGGGAGTACGTGATTTCAGTTTACGACCCGTTGATGAACGTAAACGGTCCTAGACTTTGTCATGAAGATTCCTCCTTAAGGCAGGCAGCTAAAAGTTAGGAGAGAAAATCAATACTCTCTCAGTCATTTTAGCGGAGAAAGGGCTGTCTGTATCTATATTTCTAAGAAAGTGGGTTCCTTAACACTTGAGCATATATATCGAGCACCCTTTTCTTATAATATGTTAACGATTTATCAGGTCAATAATATGGCATTTGCATTATTAGGAAGCCTTATTTTCATTTAGGTTTTCGAGAGGTGACATTATAAGTATAATTTTTCTGGAAAAGACCACTGACATTCCTTTCCAGAAATCCCTTAATAATGTTGTTAATTTTAATGCTGAATTTGAATCGAAATTTTTACTAATCTTTCAAAGTTTTTAATTATTTTTGTTATAAATTGATCCTGTGTAACTTTTTAATAATGTTTCTAGCAGTATTTTATGATTTTCTTTATTTATGTGTGGGGAATTTATTTTCACTTTTATTTATTCTTATTTTCAAATATGTTGTCGTTACATCGTTTTCCTTCTTGACAAGCGCTATTATTGATATATCTATCTATGACTCAATTTACTTGTTTATATACACGTATATTAAAACAATATTTAGCTTGTATGTTTTGAAATCCTATTTTTTTATTTTCATCTTTCCATGTATATGTCACATGTTTTAATGAGTTAAGAGGAGGCACGCCCATAACATAAATTATAAATTTACTGGCTGTCTGCTATCACACTCTAGAAGGAAAAATTCTATAAACTCTCCTCCATCTTTATACACCGTAATAAAATGAATTTTACTTCTTTTTAATTGGGCGAGTGGAATCTTGTTTGCAAAGAAAAGTGAGCCTTCTTTTGTAAACTTTTGATTATTGTTTTATCATATGACTTTGTTTTTGAGTGGTTTCTATTAAATTTAAAAGGAAAAATTTTCTTCTCATAGGAGGGGAGGTTAATAAGTATTGCCAATCGATAAAGCAAAACAAAAGAAGGGGGATGGCTGTTTGTGGAAGTGTTAGGACAAGTTAGGACAAGTCAAGACCTGCAGCTGCACCCTCCTGCCTCATCTATTTAAGAAGCAGTAGCTGATCGCAGATCGTCAGTCACAAATTTTTCAACAATAGAGAAGGTTGAGCACCACGCAATGATCAAATTGTTGACCAGGGAAGGCAAGAATGCAAAAGAGATCCATGAACGCATGGTTGCAGTGTACACCAACACCGCCCCTTCCTATGCAACCATTGCTCGCTGAAATAGGCAGTTCCGCCATGGTCGTGAGTCCCTTGAATGCCCGTCAGATGTGACCAACAAGGATAATGTGGCCCGTGTGGAGAGGATGATCCTCGAAAATCGACGGGTCAAGGTCGAAGAAATCGAGCAAGAACTGTGAATATCACATAGAAGTGTTATCAACACCATCCACAACAATTCGGCCATTACCAAGGTCTCTGCCCGTTGGGTCACAAGAAACATCACGCCCCATGATTCACTTCAACCTCGTCAAAGTTCGGAGGAGCTGCTGCCCCTGTTCAACCAAGATCCGGCAAGATTCAAGTCACACATAGTAACAGGTGATGAAAAGTGGGTCCATCACTGCGATTCCGAGACCAAGCTCGAAAGCAGGGCCTGGAAGCACAGGGGCTCTCCGACCCCCATCAAGTTCTGGACCAAACCCTCAGCCGGGAAGATCATGACCACCATCTTCTGGGATTCTGAGGGAGTGTTGATGGTGGACTATGCGCCTCGTGGAAGTACCATCACAGGCCAATATTACGCCGAGGATCTGGCTCGGTTGAAGAAGTGCATCCGCCAGAAGCGGCGTGGCAAGTTGAAACGCAGAGTCCTACTCCTACACGACAATGCTTCTGTCCACAAGGCTAGAGTTGCACAAGCTGCCCTGCGCGAGTGCTGATTCGAGGAGTTCAACCATCCTCCATACAGTCCAGATCTGGCCCCTAGCGACTACTTTTTATTCCGCCAGTTCAAGGCTGCACTGCGTGGACGCCGGTTTGGGGACGATGAAGATGTCCAGCTCACTGTCCAGGAGTGGATTGAATAGCAGTCGGGAGATTTCTGGTTGTCGAGAATTCGAAGCCTCAGGGACAAGTGGTGCAAGTTCATTAAAGTTGAGGGTAGTTGTTTTGAAAAATAATAAAACAGTTTTCCTTATATCTCGTTTACTTATATCCGAATTGCAAAACTTATTGACCGCTCCTCGTATTGTAAAATAAACTGGGCAGATTTCACTTCTAATATGTGGTTCAGTTTTTATCTCCTCCACTGCCAAAAGAATGCAAAGAATTTAATTCCTGAATTTGGAAATGAATCCCATAAACTCAGAGTTTACATATATATATATAAACATCCACGACATCACAAGTTCTCTCCGAAATAAATGTTTTCATACACTTGAATCTCTGATTTTGACACTTGTTCAGGGAACAATTTTAATAAACACAACAATGAGAATGAGAAGTATATCTCTAAAACTATAAAACAATACATACGTTGGGAGAAAATTTATGTCATCTTCAAAATAAGGGCTATTGAACAAAATTAATAAAATTTCAATTCATTGTGAATCCAACATGAGTATCTCTGACGCAAAAAAGAAAGGTCGCCCATATTTGATAGAATATTTAAAATACATGTTTGTGCCTTCTTTCTTCTGCCTCTGAATCTACCCATTATTTTGTGTGAATAAATATTTAGGAATAATTTTATGAAGCTTTCAAATTTGAAATAGCATTTAATAACCGACATTATGACAAACGAGACAAAAAGAAATTGAATATTTCAAAAAACTAAAGAATTTTTAAAAAATCGTCCCACGATTAAGCTCATGTTAAAATATTTGCAGTATCATCTGCTAGGATAGGATTACAAGCGTCAAAGAAAAGGTCACAACCCTCTTGGTGAAGAAATAATATTTTCAATAAAAATCGCAATAATCACTGTTATGAAAACGAATGCTAATGTAACTTTAAAGAGCATTTCTCTTATTAATAATACTGTGCAACGGATGAATGCCTGGGTTGCAAATGAAATCCAAAGCACAGTAAATTGAGAGCTGAAACAAGTTAAGTTTGCTCTTTGAATATGATGGGTCAAAATTTGTAGTAAATATATTTTAATGTCATTTGTTAATTATTAGAGTACGAGTAAAACGATTTACCTGATGAATTAAATTGTCCAAACTTTAAAAAACTGTTTAGAAAGGACAAATGCAACGGATGGAACTCCATCTATTTTGGGTACATACAAAAGTTTTTAGCCTTAAGGAAGAAGGAAAATTAAGACAATGAATAAAATTAAATCAATTGCTCTTAACAGCAGATTGTTTACTAAACAATGTTAAAAAAATAGCCTAAATTTCAATCAATTGCTACTTCATAACAGAGTAAGCTGGCTGCTAAAAGGTAATTTGTTTGCAAAGGCTTATATATCATCATAAATCAGTCATGGAATTTACGTCAGTCAAAATCGATTCTTTTCTGATCAACTCAGTCAATATATATAGTCAACTCTACTATCTTGCAGATATAAAAAATGCATTACAAAATAAAGTGCATGGTAAAGATCACAAATTGCATAGTTTTACAGTTATTTTATGTTTCTAAAGAAGGTTAATTCTTTTCAAATTTTCACTAGGTTATAATAATGGTTCAAATAGGTCATCCTCCGAAGAAGGAACTGGATATAACCTTTCTGGTGCTGACATACACGTTCTTGTTGCTCACTACAATTACTCGAAAGAATACTTTAAAAAGAGTTTCAAATATCTTGAAGAAAAGAAGGCACCAAGGTGGATTATAGATCATTTAATGCAGAGTGTAATAAGAAAGATTTAAATCAGGATTTACAAGAAGAAATTATTGAAATAAAGATAAAATTATGAGCCAAATCACTGCACTCAAGGGAAAGATCAGAGGATTTTGGACAGATGAAAATATTTCACAAAACTGGAACTGGTGAGCCATTATTTTTGACCTTTACAAGTTCAAACATGGTAGAAGTTGGATTTATTCCTACTAACAAAATTTTAACTTAGTAGAAAAGTCGTTTAAATCTATAAAATAATGGAGATTTAAAATTGAATCTCACAAATCTCGAATCAAATATTTATTCTGTTGAAAACATCCATCCTTCTCATCCTTCCCAGTAGATATGTGGTAAATGTCATTCTCGCCAAAATTAAGTTAATATCTGAATTTGCTTTCTATCAGGTGTCTTTAATAGTACTTTAATTTACCTACGATTTCTTGGTTCAAAAAGTCCGCAAAACTCTTCTCTAGCTTCTAGGGTTGAATAATATTTTTTAAATAATAGTTACTTATAATAATTTTTTATTTCAAAGAATATTTGTATTCAGCCTCCCCTTTTTATACACTTCCTTGGTATTCTGACGGCATTGACTCTCATGTATAAGCCATTTTCGCACGTTGTAATTAGTAAATTTTACCTCATTGGTGTTCAGTATGTTTCCTTTGACCAGAATGGAGTTTTCTCCCTCTAATTTACTGAACCAATTCGACAAGGTAAAGAAGATGTTAAATTAACACAAAAATGTGCCTCTGCTAAATCTTTAGACAAGGTCTAAAAAATATTCAAAATATATACAAAGGTTTTAGGTATTTGTCTTCTATCAAGTTTTGAAATTGACTAAAAGCTCAAGGACTTCAAATACACAATTACTTTAGGACAAATTTTTTTTAGGATATGTAATTTTGTTACCATTTCGCGTTAAATTATTCAAATCCCATTTGTGAATAATATTTTTTGTCGAATTTTCCATGGATTAATGAGATTTCTTTCTATATCATATTTTCTCCACGTACTCCCAAGGTGTTAAATTCAGACTTTCGAGAGATTTTTAGAAAACAGGTTAGTTTTCCTTTATAAGAAAAACAAGCGGATGATATTCGTGTATAAAAGGTCCAAAGCTTAAAGCAATAGTTCGCGTGCAGTCATGAACGTTAAACATGTGATTGTAGTTTGTAAAGTTCAAATTGAAAAGCTGATTAATTCTGATAATGTCTTAAACTATTTCAAACTATGTCATATCTTGCACGAGTCTAGTAGATCCTAATTTTAATACAAATAAGATAAAAATATGATTTTTGTATTTATGGTAAACATTTGCTAAAAAACTACGGATGCTCCAAGCTTCAGTAGCAAATACCTGAGCTGTTTAAAGATGAAATGGACAAATATACTAAAACTACAGAAACACGTGTTTTATTTATTTCTGTATACTTTCAAGTAAGAATTCTGTCGCCCCTGGACTTCAACTTTAAAACAACACAATGCTCTATAAATTTTACTTTTACTGTGTCATATGTTTGTACTTGATCCTGAATGTGCGGCAGTGCTGAAAGACTTCGGTAGTTTATGGCAATGGGTTGCGTTCTTTAGTGGCAAAGAACTCTTTAGAAGGAAGAGAGAATGCGCGAAGTTGTCGAATTCCGGAAAGAAGGAGCGGCAGCTTCGGGGGGTGTCTTACACCAACAGAGAATCTTCTTTCACAGAACGAGTCTTAGGGCCCCAGTTGGGCGCCTTTGAGGTCCCCTCCTTTCTCTCGATCCATCCCATTTAACATTTGGTCCTTTTTTCAATTGCAAAAATACTTGATCATAACAAGGACACGAATAAATATCATCCTACCTTGCAACTCGTATTTGGTGTGAAAGGTACTCGCTCACATTTTTCTTTGTTAATTATTATATAAAAAAGGGATGGTATAATTACTGCGGAAACCGCAATATTTTCTTATTTCCAACATCGATAAGAAGTAAGTTTATATATTCAAATCTCATGTCAATTTCATTCTAATTCGTCCAATTCTTCTAAAAAAGTTGGTATTCAAATAGAATTTATTCTAGAGAATCGATAATAATATTGAAGAATATTGTCAGTAGAAGACGGAGATCACATTTAGCTATTCATGAGACTAATAGTAAAGGCTTATTCCTTAAAAGCATGGTCAATGAACATTAAATTTGAATCGAAAGAAAAAGAATTGCGCCAGAGAGGCCCATTGGAGTAAAGTAAAGCTAGTGTTAGAGAAGTAATTATAATACTCGCGGAGTCATTCGTTTACATTCGCTTTGCCAACAAATCGACTTGGATCTCTCGTTAGCCGACTGGAAACAGGGATAGATTTCTGAAGCCGATACATGGATGGAATCAGCTGAGCGCAAAGACAAAACTTTCTGGGGCATTAAGACCTGGAAACAATTGGTGGATACGACGATGCTCTTCTTCTTCCTGTGTAAGCAGCTGTTTACACAACATGCTCACAATGAATCGCAACCGCACTCTCATTGAACTTATCACTTTTCAAGAAAAACATACCCACTTTCCATGTAGTAGTATTGTTCACTATAAGAGACCCATATCTCTCATATCTCTCCCCGTAGCCTTGGTATCAGGATATATTCTATCTTCGCTGCTAGTTGATTTTAAATACGTAAGAATGGTAGTGGAGACCTTCACCGTCAAAAAAAATGCTATTTTGGTATTTGTCCTCTCTTCTCGACTAATTGACATTTTCTTCTTTATATGAAGTATATTTTAGCAGAAAATAACCAAGATCAAAGTATTCTGAGGTTGAATTAAAACTTCAACCTACGATGTGAGAAGGGCGAAAGAGAGAGCTGTTTTTTTCTAGCTCTTATGGGAAGGGTGAGGCATCTTGTTTTATTCAAATATGTAAACCACAACAAAAGCAAGTAGATGAAATTTATTACTAAAGAGAGAGAAGCGAAGCATAGATTGTCATAATATAAAATTCAAAGATGGTTTCTCTGGCGCTTGGATATAAATGAATGCAGCTTCACTTCTTTTTCCAGGCCAGATTTAATGGTGCAGCCTCGCTCATTTTTCCGGACCAGTTTTAATGTTGAAACGGAATTCGTCTCATTTGCTCGAAAGATACAAATATTATGAGTGAAAAAAATCCCTTTTTTTAATTTCGCCGTCTGTAGCGACGAAAATAAGTTGGTGGGAGATATAGAAATAAATAATATTATGCAAGCATGTTACTGGTGCAGTTTTGATTAAAGTAAGTTAGGTCATTATAACAAAGAAATAATTATATAGAATCCTAAATATCTTTCACAACAGACAATCTCAAACAATCTAGAGTGCCCGCGAAAAGTATCCTATCACCCTCAAAATTCGTACTATTTTCAATGATATTCACAAACGCATAATTCTCTTTCTATTTGTTCTAGCGACATCTGGAAGCTTTCATATAACGCCATGATATTACAGTTTTTCAATGCAATCTTAATTTAGTATTATGGTAGTGTTTGTTGCGTGTGGGCGTGCGACAAATTTGACCAATTTCATGTTTTTTGCCATTTCGTTATTAGTTTGTAATGTTTTTACATAAAGTAATCTAAGTTAAATTTATTTCTGAAACGTGCTAAAAAACAACTTGAAACTGATTGTCGAGGTGCTATTGATAATCTTAAAAAATGTGGGAAATTTCAGAGACAGATAGATGAATTAAACATAGCTCAAAGTACTGGTAATTTATGGGTTTCACGGGCTAAAACAATGTTAGTGTATCTACGCCTGTACCTACAAAACGATATGGCAGCTTGAGAAAACCAAATTTGCTAAAAGACATGCTTATGAAACGTTTAGTAGTGAATAATCCAACAATAACTCCTAAAGAACTGAAATTTAATATGAATAATCTATTACCTGATATTTAACTAAACGAACTATCCACGAGCGGCTACAAAAGGAACTCGGATTAAAATCTCTCTATGCTGCAAAAAAAACATTCATTAATGAAAAAAAAGCGTAACGAAC
Organism: Ceratothoa steindachneri; assembly: GCA_963969495.1. Classification (NCBI taxonomy): domain Eukaryota; kingdom Metazoa; phylum Arthropoda; class Malacostraca; order Isopoda; family Cymothoidae; genus Ceratothoa; species Ceratothoa steindachneri. The sequence continues at coordinate 65,109,857 of OZ018324.1, read as the reverse complement.
GTGTCACATTTTGTAATAAATACATTCTTTGGATTGTTGAGGAGCGGAAAAGTTTTACTCAGCTATGAGTCAACATTTTTACCATTCAGAAAATGTCCTAAAAATGTTCGTCGGCCCATTGGCTCAATTAGAATGCACCCTAAATACACCCAAAAGACAAAGAAACACCCTCCAAGTGTGATGATTTGGGGTTGTTTACGTTTCCAAGGGAGGGGAAGCATATATTTCCTTCTAAAGAACACAACTATGAATGGCGCACAATATTTAGCAATGCTTTAAGAGAAACTTCCAGTGGTAATGAAAATCTATAAGACAGAAACATTCATGTATGATGGGGCACCTTGTCAGTCACAAGGCTAAATTGTGACAAAATGGCTTACAGACAATAAATTTAATATTTTTGATTGGCCTGGTAATAGCCCAGATCTCAATTGCATAGAAAATTTATGGCTAATAATAAAAAATAGGTTGAAGTTCAAGATACTGGCTCCATCGAAAAATTAAAATAAAACAGTCAATCATAAAGGTTTGGTCATCACATCTAAAGTAAAGATGACAAAATACTAATATAAGGTTAGTCAATTTTAAATATGTATGTTAAAAATACAAGAAACAATCTGACCTAACGATGGAGCACAGCAAGAAATCATAAACATGAAATGAAATCAACAAACTAACACAACCTGATCTATGCTATGCCACAGGCCAAGCAGCTCCCAATCATCAAACCAAAACTAATCCAAACCACACGTAACCAACATGACTTAACCTCTGTAAAATGGCAAACATATTCATAACTATCAAAGATAAGCAAAACAGCTATCAGTAGCAGACTGGATAGTCCGTTAAATTACTAACGTCGAGGTAGGGGTGCGATTCCAGTAAGTGCGGACACAAAACTTTCAGTGGCATCATGAGGCGTTGGGTGGATACGCTGATACTCTTTCCTGTTGGGGTAGAGATCTTCACACTCATCCTCATGCACACACTAATCAAAACACAGTTACGATTTCCCTCCATCAGTTCGCAGCACAACAAACCCACTCTGTTCCCTTTGTTACGTATCCCATTGGGACACCTCTATCCACATACCCCAGACGCAGAACGAGCTTCTGGATTTTCATCAAAAAGGGTTCCTCCAACACTGATTAACGTCATAGACACCTTCACCTTTAAGGAATACCGGCTCCTAGTGTCTACGGGCACACCAGTGATAGTTCTTCTGATTGTTTTGTGTATTTCCTGATCCGATCAGAGACAACTTCTCCTGACAAACACCCCTAAATTACCTGAACATTTTAAGTAAGCAAAAGTCCGTAGTGTTCTTTTGAAAGATCTGTAATTAAACACGGGTGTCACCAGGAATCCTTCTCGTATAAGACCAAGCTGGTTGTTTGAGTGATGAACGCAAAAGACGAAACTCCAGAGGAATCTCAAATTAACAAAGGCCAGGAAGGACCACATTGAATAGAAAGGGTGGCAGGATGAGACAGGTAATACTTCTTGGAGTACAATAGAGGTAGGATTACAGAGTACTGTAAAATTAATTCAGGGTATCAACAAAGACAACATTTAGTGAAAGATAAACCCACTGAGAACCTTACGTAAAATGCTCCTCAAGAGGGGTATCGGCTTTAGGTTGAAGCTTTGATGGCAGAGCGATGAGTGCAAGAAATTACATCAAACAATGTTGACTAAGATAGAGGAAAAATGACGATAGCATACGAGAGACGGTAGAAGATTCTTTTTTTAGAACTTCACTGTGAGTATATTTTAAAGAGCCCGTCTGTCTGCTGTCTACTAGGGCTAAAGGCGCCGTCGTTGTAAAAAAGCCGTTAGCGAGGGAAATTGAAGCCGAAACAGAGAATGTGGTTACTCCTCCTTTCTTGCAGCTGCCAACAAGAGCAATATCAATATAGTTGGCAAAAAAAAATATTCTACTGCACTTACTCAATGATAGTGACTTTTTCTTAAAAAAGAAGCGCTGAAACTTATCTTTTCCCCCCTAAAAGAAACCTATTGACGATAATTATGTTTATTTAACCATATAAAACTCTATTTTGTTTCGTAACAGATCGCAAATTGGACTTTTATTGGGCATGGAAATGAAAATCGGATTATCCTATTTAGTATTCAGCTTTCATTCTCATTTCACATGCATAATCACGCAGAGCCTGATTAATCGCCTAATATGAATTCTTATTTAGCAAAAAATAAAATTTCATGAGGGTGATTTCTCTAGGATCAGGAATAACACGGTGGCACTTAGATTTAATTGATCCGAATTGGCAGTTCATTGTAAATTTAACCGGTCAAGTTTCTTTTCGAGTTTATATGAAATTTTACTCATTTTTTTCATTATTCAAATGTTTTTACGCCTTTATTCTAATGTTTCTTGCTAAAAAATTACTTTGTCTTATAAATATGATGTCAATAGATAGGTCGATAATTGGGTACCTATACCCAACGCAGAAAGGAGTTTTGCCGTCACAACAAAGTCAAATGTTCTTACTAAATATCCTTAAAATAATATAATACAAACAAGCATCTAGTAAAGCGAATATAAGAGGTCCATTGAGAGATTGACAAAATAAATTATAAATATTAAAGCAACAGAGTTATCTTCTGGATAACAATAGAATAAGACAAAGATTGCATATAAAAATAAATTATTCAAGAGATTTTCAACAATTTCTTTTCAAGTTTTTGCAGAAAGGTAAAACAATTTTCTGCTTAGAAAATGCGAAATAAATTTAATATACCTATTGAAAATGTGTCGTTAATTAAAGTTTGTAATTAAATGTTTTAACTATTTTACCTAAAATTCAAAATTTATATATATAATCAAATTTGACATGAAGAAAATGCAAGAATAATTCAGATTATATTTGTTACATATGTGGCTCCTACCATTTAAGAAAAACAAGCGAAAAAATATTTCTTTGTTCAAAAACTTTATAATTTATCACTAGGGGATTTTTTTGAGTATTTGAATAATAATTTCATCTTAGTTTGGTTATGACTTATGTTTTTTATCAAAGTTATTACTAATAATTCTTTTATAATGTCAAAAAAAAATGGTGAAGTTCAGAAATAAATATAAGTATCGAAATTTTGTAATTTTTCAAAACACAAAAAATTACAAATGGTGAAGTTCAGAAAATTTATTTTTATATATTTTCTATAACTATATTTTAGCAACGTGATATTTTCAAAGGAAGGAAATTTAGGCTAGAGTTCCTTTTTAAATTATAATAATTGGCGAAGTTCAGAAAATTTATAAAAAATTAACCATGGCTGCTTTTTATTAGTTTTAAATTTTAATCTTAGTAGCGAAGCCATTGCCTGTTATTTTATATAGAGAATGAGCCCAACATATACATTATGTTACACAACATTGTCCAAATGGTTTAAAAGAAAATGGAAGATTCCAAAATTTAGAGTACTGATGGCAAGGCGTGAACTCCAAGATGATATGACTGACTGCTATTTATGTTTAATGGACACCCATTACCTCACTCATCCGAAATACCAATATCAAAACAATTTGCTGAATTATTGCTTTATGAATCTTCAATTTCGGCCAAATAACATACAAAAGATGATTTATATGAACGCCCAGAGACAGATTCATCACCACAACCTAGTCTAAATAATTTGATTGTTGACAAAAACAACAGATTGAGCTGTAATCTTCACAGCATATGTAAAAGAAATATAAACTAAATATGTTCGCATATCAATTTTTAAGTGTCGTTGGGACAATTTACAAGATTAATTTTTAATGTTTAACAATTTATATATTTGCAACGACATTCCTTTGAATACTTTTAATCGATCCGTATTATTATAGAATAAGTCTGATCGCTTTCACAATGGCAATAATCTTCCATCAACTTCAGTTGTTCAGTCTGTTGTTTTAAAAGAAACTTCGGAAAATATAGCGTGTATTCTCAAAAATTTCAACTATGTATAGTGATCAAAAATGATTAATAGGAGCTAATTTAAGGGGAAAACAAATACTAAATAGTCTCCACTTCGGTTAAAATAATTAAAATAAATTTACGTAATATTTTTCTCCGTTGTCTTAGACAACTTAATTTTTCGTCGCGTTCGAGGCTAGTCGAGGGTGACTCTACGTTTCACTATATTGGTCGGTCTCCGTTAGCTTTTTTTGTTTTTTTAATGGCATTAACCTATTCGGCTGATTCTAACAAAATTAGAAACTCTTATATTGTTTTACATTCTCTTTTGAATCATCACCTACACAACCTACACCACCACCACCTACACTAACAACACCTACATCAACATCACCTAAAGGATAAGATGGGGCTTAGTTAATGACTAAACGAGCTAAGATAGCAGTCATTAACCTTGCTTTAAATGAAGAAATGGATGAGAACGCGTTAGAACAGAGAAAATGAGGCAGCGCGTTAATAAGGTAACTGGGTAGTGTCAAGGCAAGTAATGGTTGTAATTTTTAAATTTCCGCATGAATAAAGAGCTTGTGCGCCATTATAGACTAGATGCAACAAAACGTTTCGCGCATATGGATAAGGTACCAAAACCAAATAACAAAAGAAAGTTGTTCATCAATTATATTTTTATTATCTAGAAATAAAGTAAGTACATAGCTTTACTAACATCATTTGGAAACCATTTTCTACATTAAAATTATTATCGTATTTAGAAAGAAAAAACAAAGAGAAAAGGGTTAAAATAAAATTTAAGGAAGATAAATAAGTGAGGGAGTTTGACAAAAAGGAGAAGAAATATTTTCAAGTTTGAGCAAAGTTAAAAGAAAACGTACGTGTGTTAGAGAAATTTTCGCAGAGCGAAAAAAAAGGAGGGCAGGGTGTTCGCCGTGCCGGAACCAATGAGAGTGAGGCCGGTTGTGTTTGAACCTCCCCCGGTATAAACTAACACATGAAAAGAATTATATAATTTTTCGTAACTAGACGTTAAACTAAATAATTTATTATGGCGGGTCTGGGGCACAGAATAAAGCATAATGCAGGATGTGATTAATGGCTAAACTAGCCTAGATAGCAGTCATCAACCTTGTTTTAGATTAAGAAATAGATGAGAACGCGTTAAAACAGAGAAAACGAGAAAGGGAGTGACTAAGGTAACCGGGTAGTTTAAAGGAAAGTAATGGGAATTAATACGAGTTGGTTTACATTGATATAAATGGTATAGCAATGTGGAAAATAATTTGTTATAGATTATAGTTGGAAAATTTTATGTTATAGCAACTAAATGTTGCACGAATTATAACCTCAGGGGGAACTTATTCGGCGGGTAGACACAACACAAGTGAAAGAATAAAAGTTCGAGTGTGTCCGGAAACACGAGGTTCACACTGATTGGATGGTTTGAAATGTGTAAGACAAGGGTTGTGATTGGTTGGAAAGAACCGTACATCTAATATGGTAATCGTACGTGGTAAATATTATCGAATGTCATAGAAATAAATTTTAAGTGACGAGATGCATAATTTCTTAGACGGGGGAATACTAACTGCATCTTTACGAACTTTTTTAGGAGCTAGCAAAGATGTCAGCTACTACAATACTCCTTCCCTAAGAGAGTTACCCATCCCGTTACAATTTTTTTTTAGGCTAATCCAGATATCTCAGAGGCTTTCTGCCAACACAACCGGACCGTGTGATGACGCCGGTGGCGTGCTACGATTGCTAGGAATAGCACAAAATGCTGACAAGGCACCGCCACAAGGGAGGGTGGACGGATTGATGGTGATTCATTCGGTTGTCCTCTCCAAGCAGCCGTCTGGCGATAACAGGACGCTTTGAACCTGTCTTGCTTGTTGCGGGGTAACCAGAGGTGGAGGCATGGTCTCCTGACTAGGCAGCTCTGACGGCGGAGTTTCTTACGACAAAAGAGGAGGCGGCAGCAATCGTGATGGAGATATAGACTGGGTAGAAGTGATTTGGGTTAAAGTTAGATAATCATGATTGAGCGGAATCACTGAGCCATTATCAGGAGATAGTTGAAGAACAAAATAAGAACTGTTCAGGGTGAACAGCATTAATAAAGCCGGCTTTCAAACAATCCAGAGAAACAGTATCCTGCTTGGTACCAAGCTTTAGTACATAGAATTTCGGCTTTCAAGAGATGACGAGAAAGGGTCCATTTTAAACTGGCTGTAATGAGGAGCGAGTTGAATCTCGATGGACAAAGACATGGGAACAAGTTGACATCTCTTTTGGCACGAAAGGTTTCTGGTTAGCAGGCACTCTAGGGGCGGTAAGCTTAATCACAGCTATCAACGGAAAAAATTGTGTACAAAAGAAGCAGGATCGAGGTGAGAAGGTAGAAGTCGGTCAGAACAAGAAAAGAATTAACCAGGAAGACGAAGTTGAGTACCGTAAACAAGTTTTGCCGCAGAACAGGCCAAGTCCTCTTTCAAGGATGAACGAATACCCAGGAGCATCAAAGGCAGCTTGTCCACCCAATTGATGTTGGGATCAGTCTAAGGTAAGCTTGCTTTGAGGGTCCTGTGCAACCGTTCCACTTTGGCATTGCTGTGTGGGTGGTATCTAGTTGTACGTAGTCGAAAGAAGCCAAGCACTGATATGAGTCTATTCCATAGGTGGGATTCAAATTGGCTACCACGATCAGTCATTATCATTGAGAGAACACCAAAGGGAGCAACCCATAATGAGACGATGGCCAGAGTTACAGTAAAAGCTCTGGTGTCCGAGATAGGAACTGACTCTGGAAAACGAGTAAACGATTGATCATGGTGAGAATATAATTGCAACCACGAGAGTAAAGCATAGAACCTACTAGATCGACATGGAAGGAAGGAAGATGAAAAGGGTCCAGAGGATCATTTGTATTTCTCACGGTACCAGCATAGATAGACTCTCCGGTTGAGAGTGCCAAAAGTTAGGTGCAGAGAGGTAGTAGGAAAAAGAATGATTAAAGCAATGCTGCGCCTCATCCCTTGTGCTGCAATGCCCTCGTTGGTTCCGTCTTCGAGAGTACGAACGATGCCTGTCGCTCCCTCTACCTTTGTGATTGCTCACTTGTGCGTTCCCACAGTGGAGTTTTAAGTTTTGCAACTCTCCTATTCAACAGCCCAGCTAAAACAGATGATGAAGAGAAAGAGGCGTTACACGGGTACGGCCTGTTGTCGGAAAACTCCGTTGGTAACCGAACCTGCCAAATAGTTACAATAGTGGCAGGAATCGGAATTTGTGGGACAGTCCCCTAGCTAACATACGGATTGAGATATATAATTTCGGCTGCTTGTGCAATCTTGTCCACGTTGTTATGCTTACCAATCATAAAGAGGGGCCTAAAGTGGTGAGGGATCCCACGCATGAAAATATCTGTCAGGAGCGAGTAGAAAAGATCAGAGTAAGCGCCTTTCGCCATGATTAATTCCTTAAGATGTTCAAGGAAGTGCGTGGGACGCCTATCCTCCATTTGCTGTGTATTTAAAAGTTCTCGCAAGTCCTTGACCCGTGACCTAACTAACTCAAGCTTAAAAGCTTGCTTTAATTCTCCCCACGCACCCTTTCTCCCTCTTTCAAGCAAAATCTCCCGGAGCGAAATAAATATATTCATCGAAACTTTTTGCATAATGTAGATTATGAGCTCTTAATCAGTTACACCTCGATGTTCCATGAGCACTTTGCCTAATTATAACCACGTGATTGGATCGGTTGAATCAAAAGCGGGAAGAATGATCAAAGGGTGGTGGGTGCCTCCTGTGCTGACATCCTGGTTGAACACAGCTATATGGCTAATCACCGCGGCCGAAATACACGTGGTTGGTGGAGTAGAGAATGTTTGCTTGCACGTTTAGTTTTGAATGAGGCAGATGTTGTGATGGTACAATTATTCATTACTTTATTATGTTGTTTATTAGCGAGTTGTGCTATCGAAATAATTCCGTTTATTACCCTTATCCGAATGCGTGAATCAAGGAACTTCATCCATATGCTGTAACATTTTGTTACAAGTCTGTATATATATATATATATATATATATATATATATATATATATATATATATATATATATATATATATATATATATATACATATATATATATATATATATATATATATATATATATATATATATATATATATATATATATATATATATATATATATATATACACGTTCACAAACAAACACACTATATATATTATATGCATATGGCACACACATTATATATATTTATATTTATATAGCACACACACCTACACATTTGCAATAGTTTCAAAGTGACCTTGCGGTATATGGCTGCACTCACTTTTGTATAATGGTTATCCCAGTAGGCCTAGTCCACTTCAAAGAATCTTTAGAACGTTGGGCATACTCATGTTTACAATATTTTCCTGTGCGACGTACAGATGCCTTTCCAGGATATATATATATATATATATATATATATATATATATATATATATATATGTCGTAGAATGACTCCCGACGATACCATATATCACTATTCGTTGAGGGAACTTCCTTAATTATCTTTAGAGTGCGTTACTGTCTGGTGGCCGATATTATGTATCTTCGATATGCTTAAGAAGTGGAACTGAGCTCAAGGATAATAATATTGCTATCATTAATAAAATAGAGTTTTATTAATAATAACTATCAATAAACACAAGACGGAAAATATTGACATAAACAGAGAATGAAAAGGGTCGTGGGGGCTCGGCTAATCCGAGGATTTAAAGGATTTAAAAAAGGTAAAACAAATATAGAGTTAAAGAGATGGGATGGTTCGATAAACCATTTAAAGCACAGGATAGAATTGACAAAAGAGTTAAGTACTCAAAGGTGACGTTTGGCTTACGTAACTTTTGCACTAGTGGTGCAGTGGAAGGTGGCGCAAAGGAGTTTCGGTCCGCTGGCGAGTCCCAGCCGAAGGGGGGGGGGGTAAAAGGATCCTGACGAGGCGTCTTGGGAAGGAAACCGTTTCTCGACGAACGGCTTGAAGAACAATGGCTGTTCTAGGTTATTCTCTTCTGAACAAAGGGGGGATGAGAACCGTCTCTTGTCTACGGGCTCAAGAACAATGGCTGTTCTAACGTTGTTCTCCTCTGAACAACAGGGGGGGGGGGTGAGAACCGTTTCTTGGCGAAGGGCTCAAAACGAACAATGGCTGCTCTAATGCTGTTCTCCTTTGAACAACAGGGGGGGAATGGTGAGAACCGTTTCTTGGCGAAAGCCTCAAAAGAACAATGGCTGTTCTAGTGCTGTTCTCATCTGAACAACAAGGGGAAAGCCTTGGGGACTTGGCGTCACAGAAGGCTCGAACCTTTGGCACTCAAGGAATATTGTCTTCCTTCTGGACAAGTGATGGTGAATCTCGAGGTCGAGGTCCCTTGGCGCACAAAGGAAGAGAGGGTCGTGGTGATGTTTCGCGACGAAAATCTGGATCTCCAATCTGATCTTAGTGGTAAAGTTTCCATATAAATAGCCAGGACATCTCCTTGGCGTGGGGGAAAATGGAGTGAAAGCTTGGAGGGAACGCACAGCCGGGCCGGAGAACAATGCCTTATCTGCTCATAAGCCTAACTCAATCTGGCGAGGTCGGCGTATGGGGGCGAACGGGGGGACGATAACCTCCTTGTTTAAACATTGACATCCGGTAGCTGTGATAAGACTCCAAGCTTCGAATCGAAGATGCACGTGGGCAGCATCGTGGTTTTAAATAATATGGGATAGGAGTTGAAATTAACGCAGCTTCAACTCGTTCTATCACAATATATATATATATATATATATATATATATATATATATATATATATATATATATATATATATATATATATATACACACACGTTCACAAACAAACACACTATATATATTATATGCATATGGCACACACATTATATATATTTATATTTATATAGCACACACACCTATACATTTGCAATAGTTTCCAAGTGACCTTGCGGTATATGGCTGCACTCACTTTTGTATAATGGTTATCCCAGTAGGCCTAGTCCACTTCAAAGAATCTTTAGAACGTTGGGCATACTCATGTTTGTAATATTTTCCTGTGCGACGGACAGATGCCTTTCCGGTATTTGTCACATTTAGATCTACATACTTTTGAGCCAATTTTACATAACATAAGATGATTTGCAATTCTCTCCGTAGTACTGCAGGTTATTGTAGATGGGATAAAGCCCAAAATTCCAGGAGCTTCTTTAGATCTCATCTGCATTCATTGTTTATTTGTTTCAAACCTCTTCAGGGCAATCGGTTGGACAAGCGATTTTGCTAAGTTTTTCAAAAACACTTTCCCGTATTTTTGTAACCATCTTTTTTCATGACTAGGAAAGCGTTGAATGCAGCAACATCTATCGTATTTTAGAAGACAAGAAGCGGCCAACCAACGGGTTTTCTCCTGCAAGTAACATTTTCTAAGTTTTTATCAAACTGATCTACTCCATTTTTGTCAGAATTGCATTCTAAAATCAGTGATGGCTTATTGGCATGTTCAGGAATACACTCATTCCTAGGATGAGAAGAGCTTAGGACGATAACAACCTTATATTTTTCGGAATGAAAGACACCAACATTATTTTATTATGATCTCATAAGCAAAAAGAGTTGAATGCACTGCCCTATTTTTATTTCTAAGAATTCAAGGAATTTCTTTCTTGTGTATTCTGATTGTCCCAAGTAAGACAGTGAAACAGCTAGGCTTTGCTATGTAAAATAATTATCTGTAACTCTTTTACGTCCCGAGTTTTCATAAGGCTTGCATAATTGTAAAACATTTTTTTCAAGTTCCCGCTGAAATAAATTTCCTTGTTTACCTGTTTGAATCATATAATTTAGAGCATATCCATTGTCAGCTTCACATAATCAAAATATTTTCGGATCATTCTTCTTTGGTTTTCTTGCTATATAAGTGCGGCCTAGAATGCGTCTTCCATAACCAGGGAGCTGCTCATCTACAGATATAGTCAATATATCTTCCGGTATGTAAAATTGTGTGAGGTTCTCATTCCATTTATGCCATACTTCGCTAATTGCAGCAAGTCGATCATTAGGTAATCGAGTTTGTCGTTCTCGGTAGTTATCAAATCTTACAGTATGAAGAAAAAATCAAAGCGATTTTGAGACATAAGAGCACGATATATCAGTTTACTATCAACCGGATCACAGAGGTAATCAAGAGCCGTAAAGTTATGACAATCGTCTGCTGCATACAAGATAAGGCTTACACATGCTTTTACCTCATCCACTGTAAAAGAAATCATGTAATTGTATATTTTCTTTCCATCATTTCGAATTTCACACCTTAAATCACAGACCTTCAAATTATTATATCTTTGTATGGTCAGAAACATATTATCTGTGATAAGCAGATGAAAAGCTTCAGTTTCATTATTTGGATAAACAAGGTTCTTTGGCTTAAAATAACAAAAGTTACGATCTCGTCATTTTGTGGTGAAAAGGGTACTTACAAAGGGCGTCACTGGAAGCCTCTTCAGATGCCTAAGATGAATTGTTTTCTTCATTGTCGCTTGAAATTGAGTCATCGCAGTCCGTTAGGCACACCTCCCTGAAGAAAGAAATATTACCCTCCTTGCCCTCTGGGTGATAATCTGTATTGTCTTCACCTATAATATCTTCAGAAGAATCGTATTCGTTATGTGATTCATCATGATCAAAACTGATTCCTTCACCTTTCAGCTGAGATAAAATATGATCTTTCAGTCTCTTTACAAGTGCTCCTCCTAAAATGATTGGCACATTACTCACTCTAAAAATATGCGTAGCTTCCAAATCAAATGAAATGTTGGTTGCCACTTCGTAATACTCTTCGAAACAGGCATTTAAAAATGTTCTGTAAATTTACGCGTGAATAAAGAGCTTGTGCGCCATTATAAACAAGATGAACCAAAATGTTGAACGCATATAGATAAGGTTCCAAAACCAAATAACAAAAAAAATTGTGCTCAATTATATTTGTATTCTGTAGAAATAAAGTAAGTAGCTTCACTAACATCATTTGGAAACCATTTTCTAAAAGAAAAATTATTAACGTATTTAGAAAGAAAACCACATGGATAAGGGTTAAAATAAAATTTGAGGACGATAGATAAGTGAGGGAGTTTGAAATAAAATGAGAAGTAATGTTTTCAAGTTTGAGCGAAGTTAAAAGAAAACGTGCTTTCGTTAGAGAAATTTTCGAAGAGAGTGAACCAATGAGAGTAAGCCGGTTGAATAGGCAAAGAATTATATGATATTTCGTAACTAGACGTTAAACTATATAATAATTAATTGAAGCGGGTCTGGGGGCACCAATTAAAGCATAAGACAGGGTTTGGTTAATGATTAAACTAGCCTAGATAAGAGTCATTAACCTTGCTTTAGATTATGGAATAGATGAGCACGCGTTAGAACAGAGAAAACAAAGCAGGAAGTGACTAAGTTAACCGGGTAGTTTCAAGGCGAGTAATGGTTGTAATTTTTAATAGGGTTTATTTTTAAAACTTAACAATATAAGACGATGAGAATAATAAAAAGTAAGGATGCAAATAGAAACACACAGTGAGAGAAAAGTGAATTATGACTGGTTGGATTGTTTGAAATGCGTCAGATAAGGATTGTGATTGGTTGGAGGGAACCGTACATCTAATATGGTATTCATATGAGGTAAATATTATCGAATGTCGTAGAAATGAATTCTAAGGGCCTAGATGCATAATTTCTTAGACGAGAAATGACAACTGCATCTTTACGAACCTTTGTAGGAGCTAGCAAAGATGTCAACTGCTACAACCTGCATCACCACCATTTCCCCCCCTCCGCCTAAACGAATCTACGCCTACAAAATCTACACCACCACCACTTACACTCCCTGCACCAACGTCACCTACACTAACACCACCATCACTTAAATCACCAACACCTACACAACCTACACATATTACGCCACTACTATCTACATCACCTACACCATCACCACTACAACCTACACCACCCCAGCAACAAGCCGCCACCTACACCACCATCACCTCAACACCATTAACACCACCAACAACAAAACCAAAAACTACACCACTAACACCTACATCACCACCAAGTAGAACACACCACCAAATACACCACTGCCAGCTAAACCACTACTAGCTACACGTACACCACTTCACTCACACTACCTACACCACCTAGAACAGAAACGTCTATACCACCACCGCTTATACTTAAGGGCACTGCTATTGAATCCGCCGACACTGAGAAGGATTTGAGAGTAACTATCACCAATGACCTCAAGTTCTCGAAACAGTATATTGAGGTGGAGAAGAAAGCCCAAAGGATGTTAGGGTATATAAAGCGACAGTTTGGATATCGGAACAAGGAGATAGTGTTGTGTATGTACAACTCCCTCGTCCGCCCACCCAGGAGGAGGCCGTACAATTTTGGAATCCTTCATTTAGAAAGGACATCGCGAGATTGAAACGCGTGCAAGCCAGGGCAACCAAACTGATTCCCTCTTTTAGACATAAAAGTTATGAAGATAGATTAAGGAAATTAGATATGTTCTCGCTGGAGACCCAGAGACTACGTAGTTAGCTTATCGAAGTGTTTAAAATATTTCGAGGCTTCGACAGACTGGAGTACGGGAATATTTTCCAGCTCAGCTAGTGGAGAACAAGAAATCACGGATACAAACTTGAACTGAAGTGATACCACCGTGATCTGTGTGGGAAATTCTTCACATACAGTATCTGTGGTAGTTGGAACGGACTTCCAACGGAAGTTGTCAACAGTGAATCTGTTGACCAGTTCAAGTCGAGACTAGATAAAGTCTTGCGAAATCACCGTTAAGATCATCGCGAGTGATCTTCGAGGATGCGAACGAACACCTTCGAAGAATGCGCCAAAAGTACCCTCCTTGTATGGACCGTAAGGCCTTCTAGGCTACTTATTTTCCTTGTAGCTTCTACACACCAATGCTTACACTACCATCGCCTACACCATCACCAACTACATCAAGAGTACCAACTCCAGCTACACCTATTTCCTCTTCACCAACACCACATACACCACCAAGAACAAAATCACCACAACTTACGCTACCACCACTTACACAACCTACGCCACCTACATCAGCTACGCCAACTCTACAACCACCACCTATAGAAACACCACCTGCACTATAATCACCTACAGCACGTCCATCTACACAACTACAGCATTCACCACCTACACCAAAACAACCTCAACCACCACCATCACCTACACCACCACCACTTACAACATCACACACCATCACCTACAACAAATATCACGTACACCACCAGCACCAGCACAACCTATACTACAACTACCTACACCAGCTAGACCACTAATATCTACACCTCCTACACTACCATATAAATAAACCTACAGCACAACCAGTTTCACCACTATCCCCTACCACCACCACCTACACTACAACCATATATACCATCACTTATACCACCACCACCTACACTAAAAACATCTCTACCACCACACCTACACTACCACCAACTATACCACAACTTATACCACCACCACCTACACTACCGCCATTTATACCACTACCACCTACACTACCGCCATCTATACTTCCACCACCTAGACTAGTTACACCATTATTGCCTACACCGCCTGCACTTACACTACCCACACGATCTAGAGCGGAAAAGACTATAACACTACCTCCTATTACACCTACACAGCCGACCCCTAAACAACCTACACCCCTACCTCAACATACAACACCTAAACCACCAAAAACTCATCTAGAACTACCTACAAAACCACTAGCTATCAAATAACTACCTAGACCACCTCCACCTACACCACCAACGCATGCACCACCACCTGCACCACCTCCAGCTACACCATCTATACCAGCACCGTCGACACCACGTACAAGTACACCACCACAAACAGCTAAGAATCCGCCACCTTCACCACCACCACTTAGACGACTATCACCACCGGCAAGACCACCACCACGTATGCCAGCACCAGCTATACCAACACAACCTACATCACCACCACATACACCACTAACTACACCGATGCCAGTAAATCCATCACTTACTACACCACTACTACCTACACTGCCTGCATCTACCACACTAACGTTTAAAGTACTTACACCACCTAGATCATAAACAACTATAGCACCACCACCTACAACACCTACACCCCAATAATTACATCACCGCCACCTAAATTACCTACACCACCAGCCCAAGTTACCCCACCTAATCACGCTCACAGACACCACCCAACTAGATCACCACCTTCACAAGAACAACCAACTCCACCACCACCTACACCACTGAAACCTACACCAACCCCACATACACTACCGCCAGCTATACCAACTATCACCTACATGATGACCAACTACACCAACGCCACCACCTACACCATCGCCAGCTATACCATCGCCGCCAGCTCTACCACCACCTTACCCAGCTACACCACGACTACCTACACCGCCTATAAATTCACCACAAGCACTTACACTACCAATATCACCCAGAACAGAAACGCCTATAATATCGCCAACTACAACTCCTATACACCACTACCTACACCAGCAACCACTAATCAACCTACAGCCCCCACCTCCACATGCAACACCTTAACCACTACCACATACACCTTACCAATTACACCCCCTACCTACACCCACTTACCTACACCCCTTTACCTACAACACCTATACCACCACCACATACCCAAGAACTACCTACACCACCACTACCTATGAAAGAGTTATCTACTCCAACTAAACCAGCACCCCCCATCCCCAAAACCAGCGTCACCCACACCACCTACAGTCCTTGTAACTACACGACCATAATCAACACCGCAACCAACTACACTCTCTACAGCGCTAGCAACTAAATCACCACCACCTTACCAACACTATCGACACTAACACCGCCTACACCACTACCACCTTCCCAACTATACCAAAAAATACTACACAGCCACCATATACACCAACTACCACCTGTACCACGATCACATACACAACACCCACATGCACCAACTACACCACCATCTACAACAAACACCACCTCTTTTACCACGATTACCTAGACCACAACCACCTTTAACACCACCCGCCACACATATACCCTCTACACTAACAACACGTACACCACCTAAGCCAGCTGCAAGGCATAAGCCAACTACACCACTACTATCACAACCTACAACATTACCCCCTACGCCACCTACACTGCATAAGCCAATTGCATTACCACTACCACCACCTACAAAACACAACAAATTCAACAACACCACCACCTCTCACAACACCTACACTACAACCACCTTTACCACTACAACTTAAACCACCACCACCTGCAGGAACACCAACTACACCGCCACAATATACACCACCAACACCTTCCCACCTACACCACTACTACCTACACCAACTACACTACGACCACCTACACCATCATATACACTACCAACTACGTCACCACATAAAACCAACAACAACCTTACCGCCACATACATGACTACCACCTAAAACAAACACCACCTACACCACAACCACTTCCGCCAGCTATACAAACATTACCTACACCAGCTACAACACAACTTCCGATCCCTACTCAACTACAGATTACATTACTTATACCACAATCACCTACTTCACCACCACCTGAAGCACGGCCACCTATAATACAACCACTTACAACCACACCACCTACATCGTAAACACTTACACCACTACCACCTGTACCACGATCACATACACAACAACGATATGCACCACGGCCACCGACCCCGTCACATACACCACAAACTACACCACAAACTAAATAACCACAAACTACATGACCAGCACCTATACCACCAACAGCTAAACCAAAACCACCTATATCAGCTAAAGAAATACTGCCTACAACGCCTACACCTTAACCAACTACTCCATCATATACACCACCAAATACACCACTGTCTACATCACCACTACTAACACCTTGACCAACTACTCCATCATATACACCACCAAATACAACACTGCCTACATCACCATCACCTACACGTTGACCACTTACTCCATCATATTTCCCCTTCCAAATACACCACTGCCTACACCAACACCAGCTATACCACCACCACCTACACCTATACCAGAACTACATATACCAGCTACAGCAGTAGTAACTAAACCACAACCACCTTCACCACTATCACCTAAAGCTGCACCACCTACAATACAACCACGTACAACATCCCTGCGCACACCGGCACCACTTAAACCAGCCCCACCTACACTACTACCAGATACACCAGCTAGGCCCCCCGACTTACACCTTTACGACCTGCACAAACAACACCTACACCATCAAACACACCGCTAACTACGCCACCACCTACATCAAAACCACCACCTACATAAAACCACCACCTATACCAACACCAAAGCCACTTACACCAACACCAACTAAACCACCACGAACACCACCAACTAGGCCACCACTTACACCCACACCAACTATACCACCACGCACACGACCAACTAGACCACCACCTACATGACTACGCGCTTTACCATCATTACCTACATCAGCTACACCACTATCACTTACACTAATATACCATAAACGACTATACTACCACCAACAACAACACCTACACAACCGCCACCTAACAACCTACACCTCCGCACCCACCTACACCATCCCTCTTACTCCACCTACTACAGAAGAACCACCTACAACAGCACTACCCAGAAAACCAAAATCCACACCACCACAACCACAATATAACAACACTATCTACTCCAGCACAAATACACTAACACCACCACTTCCTGCAACGCCTACATCACAAGTACCTTCACCACTATCATTTCAACTACCACCACCTACACCACTACACCCTACACTAAAATCACTTATACCATCACCACCTTCACCAGCTACAGTTTTACTAACTGTACCACCTACACCATTACATACACCTCCAATTGCAGCACCCCATTCATGACCACCACCTACACCAAACACCAACGCCACTACCACTAACTATGCCACCACTGCCTACAGAAGTTACACAACTACTACCTACACAAACTAGCACCAGACAACTACCACTTACATTACCTACACCACAATAACTACCACACCCACACCACCTCTACCACCTACGTCAGTTACACCATCAGCTACACCACCGAAACCAGAAACGACTATACCACCACTAACAACTACAACACCGCCACCCTAAAAAACTACACCACCACTACCACCTACCACACCTAAACCACTGTAAAACACACCACTACCACATACACTACCACAACCTAAATCACCACAACCTATACCACCACAACCTAAACTACTACAACCTTTACAACCACCGCAAACACCTTCAGCATCTACACCACCACCACCTACATCAGCAGCACCTAAATCAGCACCACATACACAACCATCACTTACACCACCTACAGCAACAACACTAACACCCTCCACACCACCACCACCTCATTCAACCTAGCCTACACCACTAAAAATTACATTACCACCTATAACACCACTATCATCACCTAAACTATCTACACAACAACCACTTAAACCCCCTCCTACCTGACCACCACCCAAACGACCACCATAACAACCTACACCATGTACCGCCACCTACACGATCTACACCTACATCTACACCACTCCCAATGCCACCTACAACACCACCCCTACACCACCTAAACCACCACCACTGACAACAACATCAACTGCACCTACAACATCACTAGCTAACATACTTACACCACTACCAACCGGACCACCTACACCACCACCTACCTCACCACTACCTACACTACCGCCATCTATATCACCACTACCTACACTACCACCAACTAGAGAACCACCACCAACACCTTGCAAGCCTACACCACCAACACGTACACCACCACACCCTAAACATCACCACTTACACCACTACCTCTAACGGTTATCCCAGGATTTTCCTTTCTTTTGCAATATCAACTTCTTCTA
Source organism: Ceratothoa steindachneri (assembly GCA_963969495.1). NCBI lineage: Eukaryota > Metazoa > Arthropoda > Malacostraca > Isopoda > Cymothoidae > Ceratothoa > Ceratothoa steindachneri. The sequence goes on along the minus strand of OZ018324.1, from coordinate 65,090,815 downwards.
ACGAAATTTGAGACCCTTAGGTTGTCTTACATTCTATTTTGGTTATCATACTTTGTTGATAAATAACCAGTATAAGTGCAAACGTTAACCGTTTTGACTCCTTTCACCCACTTGGTTTCTATCTTTGATCACCTAAGATGATTCATACTATTTTGAGCATGTCTCTTTGAATTCTTGGGGTGATAAGTTAGATTACTTTTCATTTGGTGGTGATGGAGACAATAGTTAGTATGATTCTTCTATTTGATTTTATATTGCATACTTACGTAAAATTACGCTTATGCTTTTGAATGAGGATTTAATTTATATATATACTTCAGTAGAAAATTTAGTTTTTTTATATTGAAGTTTAGGGGGATTTGGGGAAATGTTCACTTGTTTAAACTACATCTCATGCTCTATCTGCTTGTAAGTACTTGGCTTTTCATTTTGTTGAAATTTAGTATTCACTTGTTGATTTCATTTTCTTCCTATCTGTCAACGGGCAAGTGTATTAAGTGTTACTTTGTTCACTATTACTATAAATAGCTTAGCCTACACTCTGTCCGAAGGGGTGTCTGCAACCTTGTTTTTGGACAACCTCTCTTTTTATTCCTCCGCCTCACGCCCGGCTTCCACCGCCAACTATGTCTGGATTAGTGTTTGATACCATCTAACCCCAGGCCTTTCATAAAAGTTTCAGCTCCTCGACCTGAAAGTTGATAGTGATGCAATTTCACGAAAAACGGGAACCGCAAGTTAAATCACACCTTTAGCAAAATATACCCTCTAGGATTTCGTATCAGACATAAGTATCCTAAGGGCGATCCTGGATCCCATATTTTCTTTGTAACCTAATCTCCGTGTGCAGTGAAAGAGAGGAATCCGGAAGAAGGACCTACTAAGATGCTCTCCCATGTATCATGGAGGAGCGATAGGCTCAATTTGTGGAAATTATACACCTCTATCGTCCAATTGAATTAGGACTATGTTAGTGAGGTGTATTCCTCGGCCTCTCCCTCATTTCTCCTCATGCTAGATCCTATCCAGAACCTGATCCTCTGGTTATCCAGTGGCACATTTAGTTCTTCCCATATATAGAACAATTTTCCTGAAGCCAGAATCGCCGCACTTCATCCCGATCGCCTCCAGTTCTGTCAACGGGATATTTTCTCTATTCACCATATCTGTTGCTCAGAGGTCTGGAAGAACGTATTCTACCCAGGGTCAGTCGTTTCCTATGAGAGGACAAATCTCTCTTTCCGGAGAACGGCGGTTTGACTTCGGTTAGAGGAATCCGATTCCCGTTTAGGTCAAAGAAACTAAGTCCTCACATTCATGTTCCCGCCCATACCCCGTTGAACATTCCCCTTTTCACATATTTGCATTACTCTCTTTGACATGGCTGATATCTCTGGTCGACTCGCGTGTGGCACGTGCTAAGTTCATTGAACATGCGACATCACACACTTCATCATGTAATCTCTTCACAGACAGGGGGGGAATAAGCACTAATTCCATCTGACAGTTTTAAATCCAGTCCTGTGTTTTATCTCTTATATATTTTTAAATTATACCTTTTATTTCACTAGAAATAGAAGAGTGTCAGTTTGTGCACGCATCGTTTTTACCTTGCTCTGGAGCAATATGTCTCCCCTAGCTTCGTTATTTTTTAATTAGGTTATGCTGGTGCATGTCACTTGTATATTGCTCTGGGGCCCTTTTTAATGTTTATCGTTGTTATTTAACTTTACCACGATTTGTATTTTGGGGCCTCGTACCCCTTTATCCCATATTGTTAAATAATAATAATACCAATAATACTAATATTAATTATGATAATGATAACAATAATGATTATATTAAAAATAATAATAATTTCGCCAATTAAAACCTTCAAAACCTAATCTCGTCATCCATCCCTTATATATCGTGACGTGCCTAACACAAACCATATCAAAAACCAAAATATTTTTGATGCAAACTAATTTTAATTCTGTTTCAGCTGCCTTGGAAAAAGGTTTGGTCCTCTTTATCCGAACGCTAGATATCTGAGTAGCCATCTTGGTTTTTAAACTTTTACATGTTTTAAGCCAAGGCCATCATACAATAATTTATCACATCTATCCAGAAGTTAACATCAATCGTTATTCAGTTGCTTTAAAGAGTCAGGAGACAAATATTAAGCTAGAGAGCTTGCACCTTCTGGGATCCGACTGTGTCAAGGGACCATCTGACTTAGTATTAACAAGTGAATCCATTATTTGTATAATTTAATCTTTTTCTTTTTGACAAAGGCCTATTTCCTTCGCTTTTTTTTTACTTTTTCTAATATATTTCTGATTGAGTAAACATATATCATGACTACAACAATTTCCATCTATTTATTAAATACCAAAATTAAACTTGCGTAACGTATCATCCTTTCCCTAACTAATGGAGGAAAGATTTACCTTGATTATTGGACGATAAATAATATCTATAAATTCAATTGTGAGGGAGATTTTGCGCATGATGAAGAGCGAATTGATTATTTCAATTAACGGAAGTACAACGGGATCCTTCTCTAAGTCGTTATTAATAGCATTCTAAAAAGGATCTAAATTGCGCACAGATAGGTAAAGTTGCATTACCAGTTATAAATATAATCCTAATATTGCTATAATTGAAATCTCCCTCATGAATATTGCCCCGAAAAGTAATAGGGGATATTTTTGGTGAAAGTTTTGCACTAAAGGTACATATACAGTAGCGGACATAATATTAGGGTCAGTAATAGACTTGGGTTCCGAGATGTTCAGTGCTTCGAGTTCACTTGCGGCATCCTGCAAGAAGTCACACAGGGGTCACAGAGAGGAAGCACCGAGATCACTGGGTCCACAAGTTCTACAAAAAGGGTAAAACATATCATAGAGGGCCTTTTCCGAAGGAACAGGGGGAGCACTGGAGACACTGGAAGAGGAGGCTGGAGGCGGAGGATTACCAAAGAGGTTCCAACGTGGGACGAGGTAGGGGCCGGAGTCCAAGCTCACCAAAGAGATACTGACTTGGTCATAATCCAAAGAGAGGAAAGGAGTGGGGTAGTAGGGCGGTGAGTAGGGAAGAGGGAGCGGAATTAGTCCGAAGTATCCGAGAGGAAACGGGTATCCAGGCCGAAGCGTCGGCGCGCCCGGGCAATGCGTACCTCTCTTCTCCAGTTCGCGCTATCTCGGACGTCTTGGAGGAATGTGCGGGCTCTCGCGAGACCTCGCGGGCACTTCTTCCGCCTCTACGGCCCATCGTGGCTGTCGTGATATGACATTACATTATATCAATACCATATTATATCTATGGAGGAGGGACCAATAACTTAAAAGCGAACCGACAAGGGACGGAAGGCAACGAGTTTAGACGCGTGGAACAGTGAGAAAAGAGTCCAACGAGGTCAGGTAAAATTTGGGCAATGGCAAAGCTTAAGGTTATTTAAAGAGGCATGTACAAAATATGATTTTATTTACATACATAAAATTAAAGAATTAATGGGCAAAATTAAATTGGTAAACGAGGGGGGGATTGCAGATTTATTCATCAGACTCTGAAGATAAAAATTAATGCATTACAGAAGGAGACTATTCAAATTAGGAGGATTAACTCAAATGGGTTGCTGTAGGAGGAAAGGTGTTGGTTTACGAAGGATTCCCGGTGAGACGTCAGGGTAAGGCTTCACGGATGTCTTCTGCAGGCACTAAACGTGAGGGCCAGGGCGCTTGGAGCTTCTGAGCGGGAAGTTGACGTGATGACGCTTTTCGAAAAGGTGATGGGGGGGGGTGCGGTAACTTCCAGGCCAGGGGAGAGTATTTCGGCCACCCAAAAACGAGGAGGGAACGAGGAGGGCTTCGACAGGAGTTTATCAGTGGAGTCGGAAAAATCGCTCGGTGGCGATCGTCAAATGGAATTACCTCACTGGCTGGGCTAATTCTAACACACAAAAAGTCCAGGCGTCACTTTGCTTTGTTGTTAGTACCTGACTTGGAACTAGGAGAATCTTCTTAGGTCCGGGCGAGACTCCTCAACTCTGTGTCTCCCACCTGGAAAACGAGCCCTATATATCCGAGGCTCCTCCCACAGGGGTTAGGGAAACAGCGCTACTCTCGAATGGCCTCGAATCTTCTCGCCAAGGCGATTCTAACCCGCGCAAATGGTGGTCCGAGGTGGACGTGGTTCGAGGTGACCGCTTGTGGATGGGGGGGCGGGGGCTTACCAATTTAAGCCTAACCAAATTCTATAACCTTCTCCAGCGCATGGACGTCACTTCCGTGCTTGAAAAAATTCCACGTGGAATTTCCCCACAGTGGCCATCCAGGATCCATAAGCAGGCGAACAGGCGGGCGACGCTGATGTAGGGCCAAAGGGCAAGGAAGAGCACGATCGGAAACTCCGATACTGGTTTCAATTGACTGCTGCTCACGGGCGTCGTATAGGGCGGCGGACCAGCCGGGTGGAAATACCACGTGATACAAACGCAGGCGCTGGTGTTGGCGGTGGAAGTCCGAGCGAGTGCTGTTGTGTCGAAAATGAAAGAGGGTCAATAACATATGTATCTCCTCCCTGTCTCGCGTCTTGAAATGGAGCGATTGGATGTTGTCGCACTAATTGCTACGTACGATATCCCACTGTGTGAAGGAGTAGGCCTCGATGTCCTGAGTGGAAACGGGATCGACTCGGAGGGACTCAGGGAAGGAAGCGGCGGGTTGTTTCTCTGGAGACCTCGGGGTAGGAGTAGTGAAATGATAGGCGGTGGGAGGCGCACCCGGAGAAACTCGGAAGAAGACCTCTTCCGGTGGCGGGGCCGGTGCACCCCGATGCTGGGCTGAAGCCACCTCGCCGACAAGAGTGGCCGAGCTGTTGGACGGACTATGCCCACAAGTAGATATCGACTGGATTAGCCGCTGATGTCCGATCGCGCTCTAGGCCTGGTGGATTCTTGAGTTGACGCGATGGACTTAATTGTGGTCTCCTGACTGAATTATGGTTATCTTTGACCTCAGTAATTCTATGTCGTTTCTTTCTTTTCTTTTTTATGCGTGCTCCAAAGGGGCTTGAACAGGCCAGAGTCTCGTACAAATCTGCCTATTGCTCATTCCCTGAAACTCAAAGAGTGCCGGGAATTTGTACAACGGAAGGTAAATGAGCAGACAGATGGAGCCGGAGATGTTGACGAGACAGGGCGAATTTTAAATATATATATTTTTGTAGTTTAACAAAACATTGAGACTATTTATTTTAAAAATATTTAGATATATCCAATAGCCATCTTTCGTGAAAATCTCAAGTGAATGGATTAAAAATTTCGTAAGTTATGAGAAAATAAATAAACTATCTTCAAAATTGTAGTGGCCAAAATTTAAGGGTGACTAAGATAAAATGAACTACCAACCAAGGTATTTGTGTTTAGGAGACTGTTTATGGGCTAACAGTTACTACTTCTTATGATAATATATTATTGGAACATTCCACTGTCAACATGGCCCCTTATGAGAGACGCCTGTGTTCCGTAAGGAAAAACAAGGTATTGTGTGCCTTCACCAAGAGAGCAAGTCAAATTCTGTAATAGCAATTAATGTAGGAAGGTCTAGCATCATGGCGCAACGAATTATAACTTGTTTTAATTCATCAGGATCTACCCCTACGCAGACGACAACGACGATGGAGAGTTCAGAACGTCTCTATTCATGTTTAAATCAGCTCTCTTTTATCTTTAATCAATGGATTGGAATTGGTAGCATGTTAAAGTGAAAGAGCAGCTCTGAATGTCCTTTATTGCGGGAGATCATGACCGATCTCTTAGAATCCTGACTCATTAAATGCGCCGTCATGTTCGCTGAACTCGTGTCAATGAAGTTCCTTATGTCAATATTTCAAACACGATTCATTTAAATATTTTCGACACCATCCTATTATTTCTTCCGCTTCTTTGGGATTTACCATTCAACTTTCCTTTATTCCTGTCATCATCCTCTCATGCATAACACCAAATCCTTTGTTTTCTTATTCCTCATCAGTAGAGGATTCAATGATGATGAGGATGAGTGGTTGAGCGACTTAAGTAAATTTCTTTTCCAGCTGATTTTTGAGAATTTTTAGGCCATGACAGGGAAAAAATTGAGTTTCGTTCAGGCGGAAATTAAAAATTTTCACCAAGAGTACTTATAAAAGTATAATAAAAATTAGTAGAAAGGGTCTTTTTTCTCAAGGAAAAAATAGAAGGAGCTCGGTATCATAGGTTTTATTTTCAAGTTGGTAATCTTCCTAATTGTAGCTTAAATATAAAAATCCTGCCCCCGCTCCCAATATGTCAAGTAATAAGGGGACAATTTCTGCCTGAAATGGCGAAGTTAGGTTACTTGATTACTTTCGTCATCTTTCGCTTGTCATTGAATGAGGCGATTCACATTCGAAGAACAATTCATGACTTGCCAAAAAGTTTCATTGGATGCTGCACGTTAAGAACGAAGATGCAAAGCTGTGTTACTGTGTTTTAGGATAGCCAGCAAGCAGGGAACCTTCGTTGGCATAAAGGAGAGCCACTCATTTTCACGTTAGATAAATTGGGATCTTAAACCGCTCAGGCAGATTGAGGAACAGAAAAGTGGCCTGTTGTATGTGAAAAAGAAGAGGAGAGGGGGAAGTTGGAGAAGTAAAATGGTGTTGAGATGAGCAATCTCCATTGTTAACTACGAACGCGGGGCTCTCTGTGCGCAAAGCTTACACTAAACGCAGCGCCTAATTGGCAGTTGCACCCAGTGAGCGCAAATTTGATCTTAGTCTGATCTCGCTTAGGATCTAGCCCTTTACCCAGTCGAGGTAACCAAGACCTTCGCCTTAAGTTTAAGGTGACATCCTTCTAAAGTTATGGGGGTGGTGGAAGTGCAATTCTCATACAAGGGATCGTTTTGTTGTATGTATGCTGCTTCAAACCAATCACTCTAGAATTCGCATTTTATTGATTTCCCCTCATCGAAAAATTGGCGGTGTTCGTGAAGTGGAGCTGATGTCCAATTTTCATAATTCCGGATGGATTCTTCTCCATTTTTCTAACATGACAGATGGATTCTTGTCCAGTTTCCCATCATGCCTAATGGATTATTCTCATTTTTTTCATCATGGTGGATGGAATTCTTTGCAGCGACCGAGATTCGATGAAATATCTGAGTCCCAAAACTGCAAAAATACTTTAGAAAGTCCTACGCCATTAGAGACACTCACTCATATTGTTTTAATTTTATTCTCTATTAATGATTAAATCAAATTGCATCAATGATGTTATTAGATTTCTCAACTCCTGTTATTTTTAGCCTTTTTTTAATTTTAATTTTATTTTCGTCATTAGCACTTTGAAGTATATTAACTCCTTAAAATGACTAGGGTTTAACACGAGTCGACTAAAATTAATGAAATACAAATGAAGTAATTGTTTAATCTTCTTTCTATTTTACCTAGGCTCTGGTTAAATCTCTCATATATTTTAAAACTCTGGTTAAAAAATGTTGCTGCTTGGTAATTTGACAATTATGTATTTGTGCTTTATATAGAGGCAAAAACTGCAGGAATCTGGGACCTTGATTCAGTTTATGGAGATCTATTGACGTTATAATTACTTCGTTAGTTCGGCGGGAGATTAGTTGATAAAATTTAAATAATCAATTTAATTTTTGTGCGCATTTTTGGTTATTTTGCAGTTGATTACTCATAATTTTAAGTTTGGAAATGAAATCCTGTTTTTTACTCAGCTTCATCCTCAACGTTAATGATGAGTGAGGATTGGTATACCGTGGCAATGGAATCAAAATAGTCCAAGGTTATTATCAAGAAAGAGGCACATACTATAATAAAAGAATGAATATATGAAAGGCTTGATAGACAGATGGATGGATAATAGTCATTTTCCAAATGTTCCCTTCCAAGACGAGCCCAAAATGTTAACCCGTGCAAACGGATTTAGTCTGGCAATGTGATATACGGTAGTTTTCTTCCAGTGTAGGATATATTTTCAAAGAATTAGGTGGATTTTCTCTGTATTTTAATGTTTTAGTGATTTATAGTCTTCAGTGATCAGGTTTTATAATTTTTTATTTATGTGACAATGAATAAGACAGGCAAATAGTTAAAAGGAATTTAAGTTTGTATGTTTGTGAGAAAATAAGAAACGACAATTTGTTCGAGGTGTGGCCTTGTTTGTGAAGTTTTATTGCATAAAATTTTGCTGTTAAGTGTGTTAAGTTTGACGTTATGGTTTCATTTGGGATTTATGATGTTATGCAGATAAAGAAACCATTTTTAGGCCCCTATGTCAATACTTACGAACAATCCCTAAGAATTTTGTTAACGATCTTTTACGCGTTCCAAGCTTACATCCAAAGCCCGCAAAGTATAAGTAGCTGCGACCATGCCAATAAATCATAGGACCTACAAAATTTGTTCTTCCTAAAAATACATTTGACCTCTAACTACTGCACGTCATCATTTAAAAGGCGAAGATTATAAACCTCAAGTTTTGGTAATATTTTAAAAGTTTCGCACTCATCTATATTATGTTAAGATCATATTAGTTAATTATTTTTCTTGCTTTCAAATCTTAGCTAATCAGAATCAATATTTCTCTCTCACTGCTGTACAAGAATAACACCCCTAAATTGTTCACTTCACTTCTCTCGTTCCACGAATTAAGAGACTGTAGCTAGCGTGCCAACGGAAATTCATTTTTGTCTCTGAATTGCTTTGAGAGAATCATCAGCTCACCAAGTAGTCGCAAATGGTCCGTTTCTTCAAAAATAATTTACGAATCCGTAATGAGGACAAACTGTTTTAGAAAGCCATTCTTGATAAACCTAAATGAACACTTAAGGAGGAGTGATTCCTTTAAAGGGTCATACAAGATCTCATTGAACATATTTTGAACCTTTGTTTCTTAATTGTTTCTAGTTTCTCCATTTTAGGAGTTATTAAGCAGTGGTCTAATTCGATGGCCAGATTCAATAAAGTGAATGCATTTACATAACATTTGCCTACAATAGCCTCAATCTTTCGTTATTCCGGGATTCATTTTAGGTGAAATACGAAAGTTTTAGAAGTTGCTAATAAATTGAAAAATCCAAAACAAGTGGTTCTTTAGGAGTATATGGAGGAAAAATAAATTACAAATTCCGTTGAAAGTATAAAATAAATTTGCCATAATCATGCATTAACGTAACGAGATGATTGGGTGGATGACGGAAAAATACAAATAAATAGCTTATTAAAAGCAGTAGTTCTTAACCTTTACTGCTCAATGCTTGACTAAGGAAGACACGTTCATTGAATAAAAAAATCATGTTTGAAGTTAAAATTATATATCATATTTATAAGTTCACCAAAACTCCTGGTTTCCTTAAATCATCTACTAAATCGTGTTTATTTAAGTTTTTGCAATAAGTAAAGTTATTTCCTAACTAGTCCCAAGAAAACAATTGTTTGTCACAGTTCGGAAAAAATAAATTTATTCGATGAAGGGAATTAACCAAATTCTCTAATGATTTGAATTATTCCCCTCCATAATGGGGAACAGGTATAAAACCTATAGTAACTTAAAATACTTATCTAATTCATGAAGAGCATTTATTTTATTAACTTATTTGTATAGTTAAAATAATTAATAACTTTGATTAAATAAACCGGGAATATAAACTTAATAAATATTCGAGTGGGTACATTACTATTTATAGTCCCAACTACCGTTGGCTGATGAATGGCGAAAACGTGATCAACTTGAACCACATTTGTAGCAAAAACAAAAAAAAAAATCATATAAATTCAAAATTGAAATAATATAGATCACTAATAGTGAAGGTCTCGAATTAGGAATATTTCTCCCGCAAACTATCATGCTATAGGAAAGGATTTAATTAAACTAGCACTATTAATTTCGCACAAAACATTTCCGGAGAACAGGTCTGAATTTAATTAGACAATTTATTACATTATGCCTGAAATCTCTCATACAATTTTCTGAAAAATAAGTGGGACATTTATCCTCTCTTAAAAGTTCTACCCAGAGGGACAATTAATATCAGCCATGTTAGAAGCTTAATCAATTTTGGTTAATTTATTTTATAATCGCTGAGAATATACATAATAATAAGATTGTTTCAATCATGTGTGAGCAGTATTAAATATAAAAATATTAACGGTAAATTTTAGATCTTTTAGCAATTATTAATACTTTTATGATTTAATATTCGCTGAAACTAAATCACTAATTTAAACAAAAGCCAACTTAATGCTTCACTTCCTTACCGAGCAAAATTAAGCTATCTCTTATTAGAATTTAATTAAAATTATTGGCCTTAATGAATGGTGTATTTCGAAACTGAGTCAAACGCCTCATATTTGAGTCTGCGAGGGTAAGTTTTTCGCTTTTCACCTTCACCCGAATATTTTAAATCTTCCCTATGTTGCATTGTGAAAAAGTCCCCCCTTCCCCTTATTATTTAAATTAATTTCTTCTTGAGCATGGGCATCACTTCAGAATTACTAGTAAAGAGTATTCAATTTTAATATAGATTTTTATACAAAGATTTACCTGTAATACAAGAACTTGTACTGACGGAATTTCGGAGAAATAGTTTTGAAAATTGAAAGACAAAGAAAAAAACAAGGCTGCTGACCAAAAAGTCGCGTTTGATTTATAACCTTACAACCTTCTAAACATTCAATAACTCCCGGACTATTTTGGGGGGACCTCGGTAATTTTATCATTTGAAAGAAAATGTAAGAGAACATAAGGGTTTCAAAATAGTTAGAATCAGCCAAATAGTTATGATGTTATTGCCAAAAGAAAATAATTCCCGTGCTAATCTTGTGAGGACCTCGGCAATTTGAAAGAGGATGTAAAACAACATGAGTGATTTAAAATTTCGTTCGAATCAGCAGATTAGTTAGGATGTTATGGCCAAAACAAAATAATCTCTGGACTAATCTTGAGAGGACTTTGGTAGTTATAGCGAGCTAATCTTGGCATAACTTTGGAAATTATATCATTCGAAAGAGAATGTAAACAAAGGAGTTTGGAATTTTGTTAGAATCGGCCGAATAGTTACAACGTTATTCCAGACAAAATAAATAAAAACGGGAACCGACCAACTGAGCGACATAGTAAGATATAGAGTTGCCTACGACTAATAACAAAGAAATTGTCCAGTTGAGGAAAGGCTCATAACCGCAATTTTTTTCAGTTTCGACGATGCGTGTCTATAGCCAGCTGCAAACGCGAACCGCAGTTGTAGGTATGTAACCTCGCCGGATTTGTATGATTAGAGTTAGTCGATAAAGATTAGCACTCAATGGTAGATCCCTACAGTGTCTTATCATCAATAAATCTCTCCTGTGGTTATCTGAACTGGAGGCAAATACTCGCAACGATTGTAAATTTACCATTATTAGTTATAAGTCAACCTCTTGATATTGTAGACTATTAAATATGTCACAACGCTCTTTTAAATCAGAGAGTCGATCATTTAGATGTTTTTTACGAGCAAAAGGTTCTTTATACACCGCATTGCAGGCAATAGCGCAAGGGAAGTCTTGGCGATTGTTTCTATGTCTGTTAAGCAGAATGTTATTCACTTCAAATTGACAAGGCAAGCTGTTAAAAACCCAAATTTGGGACTCCTGTAAATCTTAACGGAAGAAATCTCCCCAGAGTTGAATATGTTTTAAAAGCACGTTCTTTGCAAAGAATTGAATTGAATAAGGCAACAAATTAAGAACCACCTTTCAGTTATATTTGCACGGATGTCTGCTTTCAACTTGAAAGAATTTGGATATCAGCTTCAATTCCAACTGTATCAACTAGAAGCGTCAAAGACATTGCAAACAAGTTGAATAATGATTATAAAAACTTTAACAAGTCTTATCACGGCACGCAAGAGAATCCTATTCACAGAACACCAAAGGAAGCTTAAACATTTCATGGCTAGTTGTAAACAACTATTCGCCATTAGCTTCTAAATGACAAGAAAATATTTGCCTATGTGCAAAACAACACAAGGTGCAACCAAAAGAGAAATAATTAATAAATGATCAGAGAAGTGCAAGAAAAAAGGTAATTGCAGGAATCGATGCCCCTACACTACAACGCTCGAAAATATCAAAACAATGATGAGAAAAGAGATAAGATCTAGTATGAATACAATTCCATCAGCAGCCAATAATGCTCAACACTGTGAACATAACACCGTCCTACAGTTACAGGGCACCTGATTCAAGTATAGTTTTTTAACAGAATGCTCTGACTATGAAACTCATTTAACGTTTCACGCAAGAAAAAGAAAGTCGGCAAACTCCCATTTCTAGATATCCTCCTAACCCGCAATTCAACCGACTTCACACTTCGGTCTATCGAAAATCTTCTTTTACCGGTCTCGGTATGATTTTTATAGTTTCTGTGAGATTACATACAAACTTAGCACGATCAAAACTCTTCTCCATCGTGGTTATCAACTATTATCTGACTATTTTTTCATACACAAAGAATTAGATTTCCTCAAATGTTATTTCAAAAGAATTGGTTTCAGCTTACCCAAATCCAAAAGTGTATTCGTCAGTTTTGGGAGAAAATTCATATACTATCTACCTATACCAATTGCCACTGTTCCTAAGAAGCTTCGCTATTGTCTCCTCCCAGATAGTGGTCCCCTTAATTCTCACTTACGTCGTAAACTTAATAATCTTCTGAAAAGATTGTTCGTACACAATACCTTCAAAATAGTTTTCATTAGTTCTAACTCTATTTATTTTATAGAACTAGATGATGGGTAGTATATCCGAAACTTCCTGATGATTAAATGAGAAATTACCAGTCTCATTCTTCATTCTCGGATTCATCCTTAACTTAAAAATAAGACTCCTTAGAAGCAAATTAATTGAATATATATATATATATATATATATATATATATATATATATATATATATATATATATATTATGGTAGTCCTTATTTAAAAGAATTTTCATTTTCATAGGTCTGAAACCGCCAAAGTGTTCCTTTTGTTGAAAAACATCATGAACAAAATTTCATTGAAATATATTAACATTTAGAGGTGGTTCAATGGATCCGAAGTTCCTCTAAGATGAGGAATACGATATACATACAAATACACCGCAGGCGCCCGTATACTGAGTATAGTTGGGTAAACTTTTCGCAATTTGGGATAAGAAATACAGCCACTTGCCCTGAACTGATCCAGCATCAGATGGCAACGACCTAAAAAAAATCAAAGATAAGTTTGACCCTCAAATTGCAACACACTTTGCATTGGGATGGGAAGCTTATTAGAGATCTCTTTGACACTGGTAGTGTGGACAGATTGACTGTGCTACTGACAGGTAATAGCCAATCACAGCTTCTTGCAGTCAAAAAGCTACCATGTAGGAGAGGAGAAGCGGAACTTAAGGTCATCGTTTTGTTATGAAAGACTGGATTTAGAGGAATAGGTCCAGGGATGTGCTTAGACAGAACTTGCTCTAATTCTGGTCGGTACAGAGGCACGTGCATTCTTTTAGAGCAGCTTCTTGGTCGTGAACTTCTGCACATTGGTTGTTGCCATCATTTCTTGGAGTTTATTGCTGAAGCTGTCTTTTCTGAAGTCTGTTCTGATGTTCTCTAGTTCAAGCGCTTCAAAACATAATGGCAATATATTCACAAGACCACATATGAAGACTCAACTCATGATTACACGGCCAACGCCATAGGTATCTTTAAAGATGAAATGGTGCGGATCTTTGAGACGGCCGTTAAAGTCGTTCAGCCCAGAGATGCCTACAGAGAGCTCCTGGAGCTGGTTATCATCTTTCTTTGAGTTGTCCCTCCTCGAGGCATCCATTTTGCTGCTCCAGGAGCAATACATCAAGCCCAATGGATGGCCAAAGTGATCTACACTTCCAAAGTTTGGATATTTCGCTCGTAATTTAAGCTAACGGCACGCTAATATCAAGGATTACGAGAACTCTGCATCTTCTTTTCACGTATTTACGTTGAAGCATTGATAACAGCCAGCATTGCTGTGAATGCCCCGAGAAATAACCTGAAGTTGTTAATGCAATATGAGATGTATCACACGATTAACATTGATATATCCGACGCTACAAAGGAGAAGATAAGAACGTACCTCTGGTACCATTCTGAGGAGTTGGTTGCTTAGGCATTGTTTGATGGTGGTTTGGATAATAGTAGCAAGAACAAGAGAGGTATAGCTATGAAAGAGAACGAAGTGGAGGAAAAGCAGCTGAAGCTTGCAACTATCGACGTGAAATGAATTCAAGGAAAGACATTAGGTGAATTTACGTCCAAGAAATCAAGACTTCTTTTCAAGAACTTGCGGCATCCATATGTTTCCTTGAATATCCGGCAGCTCAGTGGAAGCATCAGCCTAGCTTTATTGGTGCAACAAGTTTTAATAGCAACTTGGCAGTTACCAACACTCAGGCTGAATATACTGTTGCCTTAGTCGAGGATTTCTCTGGCTTTCTCACAAAGGATAAGGAACAATTAAAGTTTGTTCCGAGTGTTGTTGCTGAACACCGCAAAAAGTTCTCTGACACTCGCGAGCGGACCTTACTGAGCAAGATTGAGTGATATTGGTTATCACGACACTCTTGCCAATTGACAGCTAATACCTACTATAGAAGATCCACTGGGGGCACCTAAGACTTGTGACTGTTGGGAAGAAACCAATCTAGTGAAATGACTGCGTTCTATACCTCATCTGGGGGAACATCGGATCCATTGAGCCACCTGTAAATATTAATACATATCAATAAAACTTTGCAGTGGGTGTTTTTTAACCAAAAGGAACACAATAAGAACCACTCTAATATATATATATATATATATACATATATATATATATATATATATATATATATATATATATATATATATATATATGTATATATATATAGTATAATACAATGCTGTAATCTGGTCTGTTAGGGAGTTATTTATCGTATATTCTACTTAATTTATTCTTGTTGTTCGCTTGCATAATTTCATTAATATCATTTTATTTCTTACATTTTATTAATTCTTCTTATGCATATGGAGCACAGATTTTATACTTCTCCCTTTCTCCACTGACAGCACTGATTACATACAAGGCGTTAAATTCCTAACTAGTTAATATCGGCTTTATACAAATATTTTATTTACAAATTAATTTCTAGTTCCCATGATCGTGGAATCGGTCGTCGGCACGAAAGGATACTCTCTGCTAAAACGGCTTCGATGGCGTGGAGAGCACAGCGAATTCGATTTAAAATTTGAAAAATGAAGGAAATAACGATTATACCTGAAATTAGTGAGTTCGGAAAAAGGTGAGCGGCTTAGCAATGAATACAGTTTTGTTTTGTTTCTCAAAATGGCCTGTAAATTATGTGAAGCTATGCAAATCAAGGTGCATCGTCCGTGCACATAATTTAGATGAGTCGGTGATGATGAGGTTAAATGAAAAATTATTAGGGAATAATGTACACAACTGATGAGTTCATTTCAGTTGTAGGTGGAAATATCTTAATTAGGGTAACGGCGGAAGGGTAGCCTGGAAATTACGGTCACCAAGGGTCGGCACTAGTTAACTTGTTCATCAATTAGTGCGGAATAACTTGGGTCACAGTCTCACTCGTCCAGCGATTAGTGCGGAGAATTAAGCGATGGTGGAGCCTGGAAGAGGTCAGTCCTGGTTCGATACCACCAAGAGCTGGGAACGGAGGGAATGAACAAGCAGTGGCAGAATTAGGGACAAGCACTTGAAAGATAGGGTTTACAGTTGTATCGCGAAGAACCTAATGGGGAGAGAGTTGGAACGGCGCCAGATACCGATATTTAATTGATGGGTCGAGGTAAATCGTTTGGTGTGCTACCGGATGGTATCTTCTGAACCTTCGTTAGAGATCATCTTCTAGAATGGTGTGACACTTTTTAGTGGTTTTAAAAAGAGATAGGGTTACCTTATTCGAGGTACTCGTACCGCCAACAATATGCATCCAAAATTCACCTCCGGTTAGTTAAAAGAAAGATGCTTATCATAATGATACAGGATAAAATGAGTAGTATCTTTAATGGAGATATTATAGCCATTGTTTATGGCTATTTGCGCCAAAGAGAGACAATGCTGCAATTTTGGGGGTGCAGCATCTGATATGTGTTGCAATCGTCTATGAACTTTCATTTATGGCACTCCGCAAGGCCATAGGGATTTGGGGTATACGGCGCGATATGCACCTTTTCAATTCGTTACATCTTTCAAAGGATAAGAATAGTTATAGAGAAACTTTGCAGCTTTGTTCGAGAGCAGCATAGAAGGGGGTTGTGTTGTTTGCTATACCTTCTCTTATAATGCTTTAGCTAATGTTTCAGTCCTTTGATCCGGTTGTACAGCGAGCTCCAAGAGCAAAATTCGGGACTGCATGGACCACTTTGAGAACTATGGGACAGTGGAGAACCTCAATGCAACCAGTGACAACCGTCCAAGCCATTTAGGAAGTCCTAGAAAGCGTACACCTGAGCTGGCCGAGAGCGTGAGATAGTCAATTCAGCAGAGTCTAAAACGTTCTGTGCTTAAGCGAAGTCAGTCCCTAGTACTAGTAATGGATGTAAAGGCCTACACATACAGAGTACAGACGAAACAGATCCTTACAGTCTTAAACAAGGAGCAGAGAAAGGCTATGGCAGTCAAGATACTGGAGGAGATTCAGGAGGCCCCAAATTTCCTTAACCTTTTTTGGACTCAGATGAAGCTCACTTCCATCTTGAAGGAAAGGTAAAATCGAAGAAAAATGTCTTCCGGGGCCCACTAGACCATATGATGTAGCCCTCAAGCCCCTACACTCCCCTAAGTGCACGGTATGGACTGCAATCTCAGCCAGAGGCATCATTGGACCATTCTTCTTCAAAGAATCTGGCGGGGCAGTGACAGTCACCAAGGAGCGGTATGTTGAGGTCTTCAAAACCTTCAAGAGGGAGCTGCAGACCCTGTTCCATCTCTAATAGGGAATTTCAGGTTCCAGCAAGATGAAGCAAGTTCTCACACCTCAAGCCTGTCTCAAAAAGGGCTGAAAGAGAACTTGGGTGGCCGTGTGATCAGTCTCAAGACTGATTTTGAGTGGGTATCTCACAGCCCAGACCTTAGCTCCCCAGATTTCTTTCTCTGGGGCTACCTTAAAGACAGTCTATGCAGAGAGACCTAGGACCATCACGAAACTCAAGCAAGCCATAAGTGATGAGGTCAGAGCCATTAGTCCGCTGGTTTTTAAGGACGTCATGGACAACTTTGTTCTGCGCCTCAAGAAATGCAAAGAGCTAATTGAAGGTCATCTCGAACACGTGCTCTAGAATAAAGAAGAAAAGTCCAAAGACTCCTATGTTTTGATAGGATGTTTCTAAATACAATAAACTAGTTATCACCAAAATTTAGTTTAATCTTTGCATGAAATTAAGAAATGAGGCCTATCGAAATTTGGATCCTGTTTTTGGGGGGTGACCCTGTAGTATTAATTTGTAGTTGAATGTTTCTTTCAGATAGATGTCCAGAATCTTATACTTATCTAATTTTTCATTTTTAGACACAATATTCCCTCTCAGGAAATAATAGTCTAGACTATTCAGCCAGTTTCCTATCCTTGGGCTCTTGGAAGTTCCTTTAAATGGGTTGAACGAAGTGGGCAAATTTACTAATCGACACGTTAATTGAACAACATTTTTAACTTGGATTGACATGGGTAATTGAATTTGTTTAGGAATGTAAGTGGGTTTTGAATAGCTTACTTAGGATTGCCTGAAGGTAAGGGGCAAATATAAATATCTAACAAAAGCGAAAATTAAATCCTCACTTTGGTTATTCTCTCTCGTTTTGAATGCCCTGTAACCCATTCCTTTTCTGACTCGAGGGGCTGCACTGCAACCTGATCCATCAACTTAAAAAAATTCCATTAATAACTAAAAGTTATATCACTCAAACAACAAAAATAATAAAAATCATATTATTCAAAATTCACAAAATTAATTAAAAGTTTAAAATACCCTTTGAGAAAATATTTTCAGACTTGCATATAACAAGACGTTTAATTGTATTCAACGTTAAAACAACCTATCGCCGACTAAAACTCTATGAGAATACTAATATTGCTTTGCTTTTCAAAGAACACGAATTCTATACCTGATTTTGCTACACCTATTAATTTCAGATGAATTTCAGATGATTTTTTAGTGTTTTCCTGGCACTTCGGTAGGCTTCGGGTGCTCGGGTTACTTCAAAAAGCTCAATTTATGATAAGTGGGGTCGCTGAAAGTGAATGAGTTACCTTATCTATTTATCGCTGGATAAGAGAATGAATCCCGCAAAGACAGTCAACGGAAGTTAATCGTTCCATGAGAGTAAAATAAGGTCCGACGGGAATCGTTGATATGATTCTTGAGAACGGAGGTTAACCCCAGTTGGGGAGAATCATTTTGAGAGCTAGAAGAAGAGGTTAGTTCCCTCAAAGGGGGCTGATTTCTATCTGAGGGATTTCTTATTTAAAAGAGGGGCAGAACATGACTACCCATGAAATTGTCAGAGAAAAAGAGTTTTGCAAGGACGGTTAAACTCATAAGACCCGCCTTTGAATTTTGATCAATTTAATTTTATACTATAGTTTTATTGGTTTGAATTCCTCTGGCTTCTTAATAAGAGTGAACTATGTATATATACTTATACACAACATATACACTTCTGTATATTTTCTATACACTTAAGGATGGCCATTTTAAGAATACTGATATATAGTAAAACTTTGAAGGTTCTAATAGAAAGCTGGAAGTGGGTCCGTCATGAAGTTAATTACTTCATATTCTAGTTAATTTATTCTTGATGTTCACTTGCTTTATTTCATTAAAAATAATTTCCTTAAGAAAATTATTTAATATTTTCTCTATAAATGAAGCACATTACATAAATATGGTGTCAGAAGTAGAAGTAATCATTGATGCGATGATATAATTATAATCCCAACCAAAATTGCATATGTCTATTAATCACTCACTTCATTACTGAACGATTTTTTCGATAATTTACATTAAGTATTACACTTCGTAATTTATATAATGAAGAGTTCGTGGGTAGGGTATACTAGATATAAGTGATAAAATAAGCTTTATATTAAACAAACAAAAGGTTGTTTGATGCCACATATCATGTGCCACCCAAATGGTAAAGTTTGTCAGGTGTGAATAATGCTTGAGTCACAATCTAAACTACCCTAACCTAACTTATGTGCTCAACAATGGCAACGTTACATTGAAGCTCTTGAGGGTAAAACTTCCTTCGCTGGTCACCTAAGAAGGCTTTACTCCTCCTCCATGACAGTGCACACCCACACACACGTGCTACCTTTGACCCAAGAACCTTCTCTTTGCTTTAGGTGAGGAATTTCTCCCTCACCCTCCTTTATCCAGGGGTCCTTGCACCATCCCATTACCATTTATGTAAACTCTTTATTACATTATCTAAATGAACAAGTTTAATCTTATAGGAAGGAGGGAGAAAAGAATATCATATCATATGTGTCATCAAAATCCAATAATGATTCCAAAAAGATTTATACTTCTAATTTAATCGATAGCAGAGGATCGCCAATAATAATGGAAACTACCTTGCGGAAAAATGCATTTTTTGGTATATTAAAAATAATCTTACTTTATTTTTAAAAATGATCCTATTTTGCTTGAAAATCAAATATTAGTTTCTTCTTTCGTTAATGAATTTAAATGAAGGATAAATGCCCCCATTCAATATTTCAGATATTCTACCAGACCGTTTATTTCCGTTTTAAATAGATGAAGAATTAATTCTTTCAGTCTCGAATTCATGTTTGAGCACAATTCATTCCAAAGGATTTTGATGCTCCCGTCATTTTGTATTCCTGGATCTCTGCGTCAGAAAGAGGACCGAAAATAACGTAGGTCCTAGCATTCAAAACGATTTCCACATTTATTTGGATATATGTTTGTGGGAAATTTGTCTGAATTCTTAAACTGAGAAAATAAATTTTAAAAACGCAGGGACAAATATATCGTACCATTATAGATTGGACGCATTTTTTAGTATTAATAAGACCATATACAACGACTAAGCTGGTGACAAACTATGAAATTGAGTGCCGGGGCAGCCGGTTCTCGGTTAATTCAATTCGAAATCTAATTTTATTTTCCTTTTATCAAAAAAAATGGTTTTACGTAACGGAGTGTTGTTTATTCACATTCATAGCCGTCGAACCCCCAAACGATCCATTACTCGTGCAGAGAAGGTAAAGCGCACACATGTATGTACATTTACGCGCATGGGAAGAATTTTAAATTCAGTGAACGCTAGAGAGAAAATGGACAACGATAATTTTAGAAGGCAAGAATCGATCTAGATTAAAAGTCAAGGAAAAAAGCAGTTCTTTGTTGAATAGAAGTGCAATTGTTTGGTTGGAGAGAAAGTGAGAGGAACATTTTTAGCCTTCTCTCCTCGATAAGAAGCTTTTTGAATGCATTCTTTAAAATATATGTGAACGAAAAACAATAAAATCAATAAAATATAATCGATAGAAAAAGACTGACCAATTCCAATCAATAAGATCTTGTCCACTCAATCAGAGAATATAGAAGGCTTATGCAGATGTAAGCATAAAATAAATGTTTTCATACCCTTTAATAAAACTTACATGGGTGGAGAGTCTAAACACCGATGGGTATATTATGCAAAAGTGTTATTTTCTGTTTTCATGCAGACCGTGGTGACCTTCAGTTGGACCTTTGTAGGGTATATATCTTATGAATTTATAAGAGAAATGAAAATGGTGGAACCGACGAAGGTCTTTTTCACTATATCCCTCAAAAGACCCGATGGCCACATAAGCTAAAAGAAATGGGGGGCTGGGGTAAAAAATAGGGAAAGGTTTAAGGAGGAAAATGACTACAATAATAATCCTCGTCAATATTTAATACTTTGGCGGAGAAGTTATTAAAAATGACCAAAACGAATATCATTCAAATTGATATAGAGCTAATTATGCGCAATGCCCTCGTTCTTAGCGGATTTTGAGTAAGAGAAACTAACGGAATAATGCCAGAATGTGGTTGAAAGAATAGAGCACTTTTAATATTAGCACATACTTACATAAAGTTTAGGAATTAGAAAGACGAGCAAGCGTGTTAGATGTGGTCTTCAGAGGCATGGGTAAAAGGCGAAAAGATGAGGACCTACTCTTCACATCATAATTTTAAATAGATGAAGAATTAACAGGCCATCATTTCATTCTACAAGCGGCCCGTGTGAAAATAGGCCAAGCACTGTTGCCTTCAAGTATCTCTTCGACGGCGCAGATCAAGAGGGGCAGCTCTGGATTGCTCATACCATATCCGAACACTCCTACACTAAACAGAACATCACTATTAACAAGCGTCTATGAAACCATACACCTAATCCCTCAACACATGAAAAATTAACGAGAGGGCGAACAATATCATAACCTACGCAACGTACGGTTACAGTATCCAACATGTTGCTGATATACGGTACAGATGCTATCAACGCAAAACCGCATAAACATGTGAATCGATGAAAACCACACTCAATTCTACACAAAAAACTTCATCAGCTCGCATTGCAGAAGCCCGTCTTCCTCTAGCCACCCTAGGCTTCAGTTCAGTAGCCAGAAAAAAACCCTTTCTATACCTTTCTGATTTAGTGCTTCACCCATTTCTCAACCTAGAATCCCACAAACACCCGCAATATGCCTCCGCAAATCCATCACACTCCCTCCAGTTCCACAAATTAGGAGCTACTGAAATACTCATTACAATTAAACAGTAAAAATATACGCCCTCACAAATATGGCACTCAAAAAAACTTCAGATGACACGAGGATACATTCACATCAATCACCCTTGAATATTAGGAGATTTAATTGAATATTAGTTTGGAAAATGTTTTGAATTTCATCCTAAGGCAGACCGTGAGTTTTTGTCTTTGTGTCTTGATTAAGGCGGAATAGAGAATTGTTGCCGTGTATATATTTTTACGTCAATTCTAAATGAATAATCTTGCAATGAATTTTCCAAATACTTCCCCTATATAAAATTTATATATTTATTATATCAATATTGTATATGGTTCACATTTATACAAAGTGCAATCCCTATATGGTCATAGAAAGGAATCATTTCCTGAACCATGATTTTTTTTCATTTCTTTGGCGTTATTTATACGCGCAAGTTAAATTTAACTCCAACGAAGGTAAAGCACATCGCAACCTTTTAAGGAGAAACTGGCAGGATGCCTGGCATTACTTGGGTTTAGCTGTGGTTCTCTCGAAAGCCGTAAGTGGTGATGAGCAATTTTTCTGCGTTTCCTTGGTTAAGTTGTTTAGTTTGCCGGGTTACGAAGATTAAGTCAAGTTGTTTGGGAATAGTCGTTTTATTTGAATGGTATGAGCTCTTACATACGTTACTAAAGTTAGGGCATTTTATATTGATCGGTTGTTTTTATAATCTTTTTGAGGTCTTGAGAGTGTTAGGTAAGGCTGTTTTAGGTTTTCCTCATCATCATCATCATTACTAACTCTATAATTTAAGAAGGGGATTTTTTGGAATATTTGAATAATAATTTCAACTTAGTTTGGTTATGACATGTTTTTTAATCAGTTATTTCTAATAATTCTTTTATAATAAAAAAAGAGGAGCAGCTTTGCCACTCCTTCTTACAGAAGGAGCTTGCGCTTCACTGGCAGAATTTCGGTCTGTGTCCTAAGGCCTCTCAAGATTTTTTTTTTTTCTTCATCTAAATTTGCTCTAATAATTTTCATGCCAAAATTGTAATAAATTTTCTGAACTTCACCATTTTATTTTTTTTATGTTATAAAGAAATTATTAGAAATAACTCGGATAAAAAATTTAAATATACTTAGGTGACAACCGAACTAAAAAAAAAATCTTATTCAAACCTTCGAAAAATTTTGTTCATAAAATATAGGGTTATGGAAAAAGCAAAATGGTGAAGTTCAGAAATAAATATAAGTATCTAAAGTTTGTGAATTTTTTAAAACCCAAAGAATTACAAATGGTGAAGTTCAGAAAATTTATTTTTATATATCTTCTATCTTCTATAACTCTATATTTTAGCAACGTGATATTTTGAAAGGGGGGAAATTTAGTTTAGAGTTCCCTTTTAAAATTATTATAATTGGCGAAGTTCAGAAAATTTAGAAAAATTTAACCATGGCTACTTTTTTATAGATTTTAAATTTTAATCTTACTAGAGAAGCGCAAGTTTCTCCCGTAGGGGGGAATGGCGAACGCATTGCCTAGCTGTTTTTCTAAAACGATTATAAATAGATAAGTCTATTATGATTCCTAGGTTAGATTTACTTTATTTGAAATATATGCTGTTTTTGGTTGATTTTTGCATGATTATTTTTTGGGGGATAATAACTAACCTTTTAGGTAAAAAGTCCTAAAAGGTATCCTTTTCTATGTCTCTCAGTAAACCTGTTTTTCTCCTCCAGCCTACCTAGAGGAATCAAAATATTTGATAAAGGCTTCCTATGCTTTTGTCAAATGAACGATGGAATATTATGGAGAATGGCACAAGTTGCAAACGAACTAAAGAAAATCAAATGCCTAAGCAAAGAAACTGAATTGATCGTGAACAAAAGGTGAGTACCTTGAAAATAACAACTTATCAAATAAGTAAATGTATAAAATTGAATTTATTACTTCGGATTTAAATAATGCTATGAGATCTGGAAAAAGACATGAGTTCCGAGTGTAACTGGGGCACAGTGAAACGCAAGAAGATTACAAGAAATTTAGATATAATGGAATAGGAGGCTTTTATTTCTTTCTGCAGCTGCATGTTTGGCGCTTTTAAGGTTCCTAAATAGTTTTACTAATTCAAATATTTTAAATTTCATAGATAAATTTCACTGATTTCACACATTTCACTGATAAAGGCGTAAATATTGTTTATGTAATGTTTCAATTGTGCGGCGATCGACTTAAAAACTGGATTCTAAATTGGTCGTTTATAGGCTCACCGAAGCCGGAATAGATTAATGACTACCTCTACTGAATCTCAACGATCTGACCTCGGTAGAATCAAATCTTCAAACACCTTCGTCGTTTCTTTGTAGGAAGTGAAAGTAATCATGCTTCGATCAATCTTCAATATTTTCGAAAATGTGTCGACCAGTGCCACATTAGAGGGCAATGCAAATTTGTGGAATCATTTCAAGGTGCCTTCACATCTTAAATTCAAGAACTCCCAAGTATGATTAAAAGATCCGCACTAAAAACTTTATAGAATGGAATTTTGTGAGGCAAACTAACAAATACATTGAAAATAAGTTATATTCGTCGGAGTTAATTACTTCTTAAATAAAGAAGAAGAAGTAATATCTGCAAGCCATAAGTTCGCTTCAAAGGTAAAGCAATCACACACGAACGTGACAACGTATTTTTTCAATTTCAAAGTGATTAATCACTGCAAAGATTTGATAGTGTTAATGGATTTGAATTGCACTTGATCAATTCATCTAAAGTATCTTCTTTCTTCCTGATTTATCAATAAATTAGTTTATATTTATAAAAGCATCATTCTATTTCAACAAGTATCCTAGGGTACTCCTCAAATTTCCAAGATTATAATACATGTGGCAGTGAAGTTATTTATACCCTATTACTATCCTATGATATGAATAACGATGATGTGATTAGGTGATTACTGAAGAGGAAACTATAGTTAAAATCACCCCATTCAAGGACAAGCATCTAATATTTAGTGGAGTTTATGGTGTAGGCAAAGTAGAAAGATTTATTCTTTGATTCATTTTTTCACTCAAATTTGACTAGATCATCAATTATATCACTATACTGCCGCCAAGCTTAAACCTAAAACTTTGATAAATCTCCTTGTTTTTTTTTTAAATTGTAGTTATTTTAACTTAAAACACTTGGCAATCTTCAAAACAATCATCAATTGCGACACCGGAGAAGGACTTTAAAAACAATGGTGAATTGAGACACAGGATGTGAACAACAAACATTGGTAAATTGTAAGATTTGTGGAGAGCTTACAAAAAAAGCAGGAATTGGAAGACCTTGGTGAGAACATCAATATCACTCGTTAATTTTGACACTCAAGGAGAACTTCAACACTTTTTGAATTCGATATGCTTAAGAAGTGGAACTGAGCTCAAGGATAATAATATTGCTATCATTAATAAAATAGAGTTTTATTAATAATAACTACCAACAAACACAAGACGGAAAATATTGACATAAACAGGGAATGAAAGGGTCGTGGAGACTCGGGCTAATCCGAGGATTTAAAAGGATTTAAAAAAGGTAAAACAAATATCGAGTTAAAGAGATGGGATGGTTCGATAAACCATTTAAAGCACAGGATAGAATTGACAAAAGGGATCAATACTCAAAGGTGACGTTTGGCTGACGTAACTTTTAAACTAGTGGTGCAGTGGAAGGTGGCGCGAAGGAGTTTCGGTCCGCTGGCGAGTTCCAGCCGAAGGGGAGGGATAAAAGAATCCTGACGTGGCGTCTTGGGAAGGAGAACCGTTTTTCGACGAACGGCTTGAAGAACAATGGCTGTTCTAAGTAGTTCTCTTCTGAACAAAGGGGGGATGAGAACCGTCTCTTGTCTACGGGCTCAAGAACAATGGCTGTTCTAATGTTGTTCTCCTATGAACAACAGGGGGGGGGGGGGTTGAGAACCGTTTCTTGGCAAAGGGCTCAAAACGAACAATGGCTGTTCTAATGCTGTTCTCCTTTGAACAACAGGGGGGGTGAGAACCGTTTCTTGGCGAAGGGCTCAAAACGAACAATGGCTGTTCTAGGTTGTTCTCTTCTGAACAAAGGGGGGATGAGAACCGTTTCTTGGCGAAGGGCTCAAAACGAACAATGGCTGTTCTGTTGCTGTTCTCCTTTGAACAACAGGGGGGGATGAGAACCGTTTCTTGGCGAAGGGCTCAAAACGAACAATGGCTGTTCTAATGCTGTTCTTCTTTGAACAACAGGGGGGGATGAGAACCGTTTCTTGGCGAAGGGCTCAAAACGAACAATGGCTGTTCTAATGCTGTTCTCCTTTGAACAACAGGGGGGGAAGCCTTGGGGACTTGGTGTCGGAAAGGCTCGAACCTTTGGCACTCAAGGAATATTGTCCTCCTTCTGGACAAGTGATGGTGAATCTCGAGGTCGAGGTCCCTTGGCGCACAAAGGGAGAGAGGGTCGTGGTGATGTTTCGCGACGAAAATCTGGATCTCCAATCTGATCTTAGTGGTAAAGTTTCCATATAAATAGCCAGGACATCTCCTTGGCGTGGGGGACAATGGAGTTGAAGCTTGGAGGGAACGCACAGCCGGGCCGGAGAACAATGCCTTATCTGCCCATAAGCCTACTCAATCTGGCAAGGTCGGCGTATGGGACCGAACGGGGGGACGATAACCTCCTTGTTTAAACATTGACATCCGGTAGCTGTGATACGACTCCAAGCCTCGAATCGAAGATGCACGTGGGCAGCATCGTGGTTTTAAATAATATGGGATAGGAGTTGAAATTAACGCAGCTTCAACTCGTTCTATCACACCCCTCCATTCCAGGGGAAGTTGTCACTTTGAAAAAAGAGAGAGAAGGGACAACGATAGAGCTCCGTTGTAGGGAACTCGTTTTCTTGTACCAACTGTACCTTCCTGCACCTAAATAGTATTACCTCAATACATATGATTATTTTGATCTTTAGATTACAGGGGAAAATAACCTTTAATACAACTTAATAAAAAAAAAGGGCATGGAACAATGAAATCATATAAAATTAGTACATACGGACAAAATAATTTATACGTAAATTAATGGGTACAAATATATATACATACAAAAAATTAGACATTGAGCGTTACAAAAGTCAGACATATACATTAATTAATTATATTATAAGACAATCTTAATTTAAGTCGTACAAGACGGTATATACCTACAGGGAGATACTAATCCTATGAATACACTTACTCTACGCTATTCGGTAACGCATTTCTACTGAGGGCGTCAGCGACCTGGTTATCGGAACCTTTTATCTAATTTATTTTAAACTGATACTCTTGCAAGAGTAAACTCCAGCGCATGATGCGGCCGTTTGAGTGTCTCACATTCCTAATATAGGCTAACGGACGGTGGTCGGTTCCTATTTGAAATTCTTTACATATCAAGTACAGCTTGAATTTGTCTATGACCCAGATAATTGATAGAGCTTTCTTTTCTCTAGTCGCATATCTCTTTTCGCGTGGTAATAATTGACGACTAGCATATGCAACTGGATGACTCGTTCCGTCATCCACGTATTGAAGGAGTACACCTCCAATGCCCTCGTTGCTCACGTCGGTCCTAACCCCAAAGGATTTTTCCGGGTTGGGCAACTTTAAAATGGGGGCGGAAATGTACTTACTTTTGAGCTGATTAAAATGGTAAACAGCGACATCATTCCAACGTAAACGATCGGGGAAATTCTTTTTTTGAAGTGCGCATAGGGGGGCCGAAATATCAACGAAATTCGGAACGAATCGCTGATAGGGAGAAGCTGATCCTAGGAACGATCTTAATGGCTTCTTTTTAATCGGGAGGAGCATGTCGGCGATTGCCTTAATCTTGTTCTCATGGGGACCTAACTTGCTTTGTCCTATTTGGAAACCCAAATATTTGATGATTTCGTGGGAAAAATGGCATTTGCTGGGGCCAATGGTGAGGCCATTTTCACGCAGTCGCTCGAAAAGAGCTAATAGGGCGGGTAAATGGTGATTCCATTTAATTAGTTCTTGTAGCTGACTCTTCGGACGTGGTGTCAGCTGCGCGTCACTATCCAGGTCAGAGGGTTCCAAAGACTCGCCTGGTAGGAAAGGAGGAGGGTAATCGGCATCAGGTTGGATGCACACTGTCTGGATTACATTAAGGGACTCCGCGGGGCAATCCTCTTCAAGCGCCGATGCTTCGTCCAGTTCTACGAAGGTATCTCCATGGGCGCGTTGGGGGTTCTTTTTTTCTTGGGGTCCAGGGACAGTCTCCGTGTCCTTGTCTGGGGCCTTATCACCTAAGGGTGTTAGTGATTCACACTCCTTTTGTGCCGTCCTAAAGTCCTGGTTAAAGGTTTCCGAGAAATCGGACGGTATCGGGGTTCTGATGGGGACGGGCTCCTGGGCTTCTTTCTTATCTCGGCCTTGAGGAAGGGCGGCCTGAAACACAGGGTCGAAACTTACTTGGGGGCTCTGTCCTATAAGTACGGAACAGAATTGTATGGGTGCTACAATGACTTCAGCCCAGCCATTATAATATTGACACTGCAGGTAACATCTAACGACGGGGAATCGGTTCGCCCGCCCAAGGTGGTCATGTACCACCGCAAATTTTTCGTGGTTAGAGGCCACTGGGAGGAGTTCGTCGGACACGATGAAACACGTACATCCTGTGTCCCTGACGAGAGTCGATACTCAGCAGCTGTCCACGCTGCCCTCCTCATATTTCAAAGTTCCCGATGAACTTTTATCAAAAACAAAATTTACCTGGGGCCTGACGGAGGGGGAGAAGTTTCTGCTTGGGTCTGTACCACCGGGGGAGCCGGGGTTGCATTAATCTGGTGAACTTAGTGGGCTGGTCCGCTTTTAAGTCTAGAATTTTGGGGGCAGTTCCAGCTCATGTGGTTTTCTACACCACAGGTGAAGCATATTATTGGTCGCTTCGGGAAGAGAGATGGAGGAAAAATCTTAACGGGAGGTTTGGAGTCCCGATGTTGATTTTGGGGAAAGAAGTTTTGGGGTTTTACGGGGCTCGGAAACTTTGTCAGCTTTCCTGGGAAGGGGCGCGAATCCTTCCTTCTTTCTTCTCGTTGGATTTCTTTTTCTCGTTCTTCTCGTTGTATTTTTCTTTCTCGTTATTCTCGTTGTATTTCTCTTTCTCGTTCCTCTCGTTGTTTTTCTCTTTCTTGTTCTTCTCGTTGTATTTTTCTTTCTCGTTCTTCTCGTTGTATTTTTCTTTCTCTTTTCTTCTCGTTGTATTTCTCTTTCTCGTTCCTCTCGTTGTTTTTCTCTTTCTCGTTCTTCTCGTTGTATTTTTCTTTCTCGTTCTTCTCGTTGTATTTCTCTTTCTCGTTCTTCTCGTTGTATTTTTCTTTCTCGTTCTTCTCGTTGTATTTCTCTTTCTCGTTCCTCTCGTTGTATTTTTCTTTCTCGTTCTTCTCGTTGTATTTTTCATTCTCGTTCTTCTCGTTGTATTTTTCTTTCTCGTTCCTCTCGTTGTATTTCTCTTTCTCGTTCCTCTCGTCGAATTACTCTTTCCCTTTCTATTTCTTCCTTTTCTCTTTGAAATTTTGCTTCAATCCGAGCTAAATTAATCTGATGGTGAAGGTCCACTTGTCTTATCCATTCCTCTCTTATGTACTTAATTAGTTCTTTTCCGGAAAGTCCCAAGGATTCTTCTTGCGCTTTAAAGATTTCAAACTGAGTCATCTTTGCACTTGGGGGCGCACTAGTCAACCAACTGAAATTCCTTGCAACAAGAAATATGCCTCTATAGAATTAGCCTACCTAAATATGGGCACTGACCTATTCGTACTTGGTTTCTCAATCTAAATAACCACTGACTAAAATCACAAAAAAACACAAACAAATTATTATAACCGTTCCTTGAGCTACTCCAGCTTCTTAAGTTTTAAAAAAGGGGATAGCAATCGTTAAAACAAAAGGGAACTACTATATTCTATTATTGTAACGAATAACACTATGCTTTACTCGAGTGAGACCAGTGTTTGCAAAGATATATTGTTAAACCTTACACACCTGATACCAAATTTAAATAGTATATATATATATGTCGTAGAATGACTCCCGACGATACCATATATCACTATTCGTTGAGGGAACTTCCTTAATTATCTTTAGAGTGCATTAGTGTCTGGCGGCCGATATTATGTATCTTCGATATACTTAAGAAGTGAAACTGAGCTCAAGGATAATAATATTGCTATCATTAATAAAATAGAGTTTTATTAATAATAACTACCAACAAACACAAGACGGAAAATATTGACATAAACAGGGAATGAAAGGGTCGTGGAGACTCGGGCTAATCCGAGGATTTAAAAGGATTTAAAAAAGGTAAAACAAATATCGAGTTAAAGAGATGGGATGGTTCGATAAACCATTTAAAGCACAGGATAGAATTGACAAAAGGGATCAATACTCAAAGGTGACGTTTGGCTTACGTAACTTTTAAACTAGTGGTGCAGTGGAAGGTGGCGCGAAGGAGTTTCGTTTCGCTGGCGAGTTCCAGCCGAAGGGGGGGGGGGATAAAAGTATCCTCACGTGGCGTCTTGGGAAGGAGAACCGTTTCTCGAAGAACGGCTTGAAGAACAATGGTGTTCTAGGTTGTTCTCTTCTGAACAAAGGGGGGATGAGAACCGTCTCTTGTCTACGGGCTCAAGAACAATGGCTGTTCTAATGTTGTTCTCCTCTGAACAATAGGGGGGGTGAGAACCGTTTCTTGGCGAAGGGCTCAAAACGAACAATGGCTGTTCTAATGCTGTTCTCCTTTGAACAACAGGGGGGGTGAGACCGTTTCTTGGCGAAGGGCTCAAAACGAACAATGGCTGTTCTAGGTTGTTCTCTTCTGAACAAAGGGGGGATGAGAACCGTTTCTTGGCGAAGGGCTCAAAACGAACAATGGCTGTTCTGTTGCTGTTCTCCTTTGAACAACAGGGGGGGATGAGAACCGTTTCTTGGCGAAGGGCTCAAAACGAACAATGGCTGTTCTAATGCTGTTCTTCTTTGAACAACAGGGGGGGATGAGAACCGTTTCTTGGCGAAGGGCTCAAAACGAACAATGGCTGTTCTAATGCTGTTCTCCTTTGAACAACAGGGGGGGAAGCCTTGGGGACTTGGCGTCGGAAAGGCTCGAACCTTTGGCACTCAAGGAATATTGTCCTCCTTCTGGACAAGTGATGGTGAATCTCGAGGTCGAGGTCCCTTGGCGCACAAAGGGAGAGAGGGTCGTGGTGATGTTTCGCGACGAAAATCTGGATCTCCAATCTGATCTTAGTGGTAAAGTTTCCATATAAATAGCCAGGACATCTCCTTGGCGTGGGGGACAATGGAGTTGAAGCTTGGAGGGAACGCACAGCCGGGCCGGAGAACAATGCCTTATCTGCCCATAAGCCTACTCAATCTGGCGAGGTCGGCGTATGGGGGCGAACGGGGGGACGATAACCTCCTTGTTTAAACATTGACATCCGGTAGCTGTGATAAGACTCCAAGCCTCGAATCGAAGATGCACGTGGGCAGCATCGTGGTTTTAAATAATATGGGATAGGAGTTGAAATTAACGCAGCTTTAACTCGTTCTATCACATTCACTTTTAATCCAAAATTAGAACATTTGAGTACTTCAACCATTAATGGTGAATTTGGACACTAGGAGAGAACTTTACCGATAATGATGAATTTAGAAACTGAAAGAGAACTTAACTATTAATTCTGAATTATAACTTTAGAGAACTGTGACATCATTACTTGAAATAGAGCACTTGAAGAGAATCCTAAAATTAGGGTGAATTGCACATTGTAGGAGAATTCAAAAACAATCTTGAATTCGGAATCTCAGAGAGAAATTCAGCACCAATCGTTCACTTGGCCACTGGTTGAGAAATTTAACAAAAATCGTTAATCGGCACACTGTAAGCAAACTTTCAAAACAATCGCTAATTGGCACAATGGAGGAGAACTTTAACATTAATTGAGAATTGGGCCACTGGAGCAGAACTTTAACATAAATCTTAATTAGGTCACTGGAAAGGATGTTCAAAAACAATGGTGAATTATGAAACTAGAGGAGAACTGACAATTAATCGTAAATTGGACACTGAAGGAGAACTTCAACAACAATCGTGAATGAAGACCTTGCATGTGAACTTCAACAGCAACCGTGCATTGAGAAACAGCAGGAGAAATTCAAAATTAATAGAGAAATTATACACTGGAGGGCAACTAAAAAAACAATAATGAAATGGAACACTGGGTATGAACTTTAATAACAATGGTGAATTGAGTTTGGGAGGAGAACTTAAAAATATTCCTGAATTCGGACCTTAAGGGTAACTTCAAAACAAGCGTGAATTAGAACAATTGATGAGAATTTCAGCATCTCTCCTGAATTGGAACATTAATTGAGAATTCTAACACAGGGTGAATTGGGATTTTCGAGGAGATTTCTTTAGACAATTGGAATTTGGTTCAAAGCAGGAGAAATTCTAAAATAATCTTGTTTTAGGACAAAGAAAAGAACATCGCCATTAATTTTATATTTGGTTACTGGATGAGAACTTCTACAAAAATCGCGAATAAAGACACTTCAGTAGAATTTAACCACAATCGTGAATTGAGAGAGTGTATAGAACTTTCCCTATAAAAGTTAAATGGAACATTGGCGGAGAACTTTAACGACAATCCAAAATCTTGGGGACGGGAGGAGAATTTTAACATCAATTGATTTTCTAGTTACCTCAAATTCCTCAATTAGAGGTAAATAAAAATATTAATAATAATAATAATGGTGATCTGGTGGGCAGAAGAGGGCGAAGTATCTGGGAGATCGGATAAAAGACGATGTCGTATACGGAGGTGTTTTCACAACGAGGGAAGCGAGCGGAATGATAACCGTCCCTGGTCCAACGGCCTTATATAGTGCCGCGTTCCTGCCAAAACAATCCTGCGGATTGTTTTCGCTTTATGTGTAGCGTATATTGCGGGCCAACATACGGAAGCAGTTGGATAGTACGTAAAGGGTACAAGCGGATAACTTCGCCAAGAGGAATTAAGGGAGTTTTCCCCTTCGGGTGTTCTGGATGGCAGGGATGCAATTGGATAATACTCTTGCTAATGGAAACCAGACTATGGTGAGCCAGAATATAAGGGATTCCAGGTAAAAGGCTACTGGGGGCACATCAAGGGTTGCTCTATAAATGGCTACACTGGCAAGGCCGCTCAAGATGGCCATTCCGGACTGGCGGACATCATAGGCCACAATTAACATGGATGCTCGGAAGGCCGCCATCTGCAACTGACCAGGTCGATGAGGGCGAAGAAAGGCGGGTCTCTGTGGCCACGTAGCCTCTGGGTATTATGTATCTGGACCCAATAAAACGGGAGGCCTATTATGGGAACTACAACATTTAGGAGAGCCACGAAACGCTCTCTAAGTGATCGCGGTTGCAGAAACCAAGGACTAATTTGGTCTTGGCCACTATTCTGGATGTGAAGTTGGCTCTGCTGTATTTGAAGTTAATTATAATCCCCAGATACTCTAAGGACTGAGTTGGAGTAAGATGGACTTAGCCCTGTTAACCTGAAATTTGCCCAGCATTTCCAATACATTGTCCAAGTTTCCAACAATTAGAAAATCGGCCAGGTGCATAAATACTCAAACGCCTGATTCCGTAGCCCAGACATTAGCTCTGGCCCCCATGCACGCCTGCATTAGGTAAGGGGAGCCACAGAAGCCCATGGGTAAACGAGTAAACCTCGATGTATCCTGGCCTAATTTAATGCCAAACTGACGCTTGGCTGATGGATGTATAGGCAGGTGGCAAAATTCGTTACTCAAGTGGAGTTTAATGGCAACGTCTGATGACCTGGCATGCCGGAGGACCTTGTTGGTGTCAGGAAGTGTAAAACTGGGTAAATTAAAGACCGACGTGAGGTTGAACATGTCTTAAATGACATGCATTGAGCCGTCTGGCTTCGGGACTCCGAACACTTGACGGCACCTTGTGACTTCGCGAGATTTTTTCCAAGATGCCTACTTCTGTCATCCGGTTGTTTGCTGTGCAAAATTTCTCACTAGATTTCTGGTAGTGATGGTACTCACGTGGTTAGATATATTTTAATTCTATGACGTTGAGAGCTTCTAACATTATTGTTTAGGACTGGGACTCTCTGGAGGTCCCTCGGTTTGGTGATTTGGATATTTAATATAAACCTAGGGATTTTGGGCTAAAAAGGGTCGATTATTGGGCTAACAACATCTTGCCAACCCTTGTAGTTGTTTCCTTGTCTTTCTTTTTGGTTTGCGTTGTCACCCTGCTTATTCTACTGCTGTTTCTGTTTCGGTCAGGATTAACAATGTCCGGCGGTTCGTTTGCTGCAAATCTTTGATACAGTATGGAGAGTGTCAAAGACCACAACCGACCACTTGGTCGGGTCTTGAGCTTGTCCAGCGGCAGCCCTCTGCTCGACGGGACGCTGAAGCGCCCGGAGAGATGTTCCAGATGTAGGCGGTAGCTGGTCTGGATTGGTAAAATGCACGTCTAACTCCGTGCCACGAGCTTGCCTCGTTCCACTACGGCCCTTGCAGGGAAGCGGTACCTATCTCCTTACAGTCCATCCCTTTGAGAATGAGTAGAAGCTCTTGGTTCAGTATGCGCAGCCGAGGCCGCCGTTTTCTGGGGTGCTGAGGCAGAAAACTGGAGTTGTGCTAGAGCCGCAGCTGGAGAGGCTGAATCTGACTCCTCGGAATCTGCTATATCAGACAGACTTGGCTTAGAAGTCAGAACAGTGCCTGTGTCCTCAGAAGGATACGTGTTAGGAGCCGTGAAACCTTGGAACATCACCACCGGTTAGCTCTCATGAGAGCCCCGAAACGAAAGCTCTATGACGAGTGGCGCACACAAAAAGACGACGACGTATACGAAAGTGGTTTCACCACGAGGAGAGCAAGCGGAATGATGAAAGAAAAGAACTTCAACATTAATTGTGTGTTGGTATACTAGATGAGAACTTCCACAAGAATCACGAATAAAGACATTAGAATAGAACTTCAAAAAAATAGTGAATTTAGAGGGTGTAATAAAGCTTCCTCTTTAAAAGTTAATGGGGACATTGGCGAGGAACTTTAACAACAATGGAAATTCCTAAGGACGGGAGGAGAACCTCAACATCAATCGTTATTTGGGACACTGGAAGAGAACTTTAAAAACAATCGCACACTAAAACAATGGATGAGAACTTGAACATTAATCGTCAGTTAGGACACTAGATAAGAACTTTACTAGTAATCGTGAATTGGGATGCAGACTCTTGAAGTGAAATTTAAAAACAAGCGTGAAATGGGACACTGGAGTAGAAATAAAACAAAATTCGTGAATTGGGATAGGGCTTGAGAAAATCGACATCAATCGTTAATGTTAGTATGTAAAAAAACATTGACAACATCCTGTAATTCGGACAATGGAGTAGAATTTCTACCTTAATTGTGAATTATGACAATGAACGATAACTTCATAATTAAAAGTGAATGGGTTACTGGAGGAGAACTTTAACATCCATCGTAAATTAGGCCACTGGAAATGATCGTTACCATTAATGGTGAAGAGGGACACTAGATGGAAACTTAAAAACACTCTTGACGAGAACTAACTTCAACAGCACTTGTGAGTTAGAACACTAGATTGTTGAGAACTTAGACACCATTCGTGAATTGAGACAATTTAGGAGAACTTCACCATTAGTCATGAAGTGCAACAGTGGTAGAGAACTCAAAGACAATTGTGAATTTGGCCAGTGAAGTAAAACTTCAATAACACTCATGAATTCAGACATCAGAGGAACTTTTAAAATACATGCCTTAATTGCGATGTTGGAGGAGAACATCAGCACCAATCTTATTCACCACAGTGGAAGAGAACTTTAGAAACAATCGTGAATTAGACTAAAGGAGAGAACTTCACCAACAATCCTGAATTTGGGCACTGGAGAAGAACTTAAGCATTACTCCTCTAATTGGGAGACTGTAGGAGAACTTTATCTTTATTCCTGTTTGGGGGATATTGGAGGAGAATTTCAACAACACCTACGAAGTGGGAAAGTGGATCACTACTTCAAAATTTCATTATTAATTGACACACTGGAGGAGAACTTAAACAACAATTGTAAATAGGGTCACTGGGGGTAGAACTTCCAAATCAACCGTGAAATGGAACACTAGAAGACAACTTCAGCAATAAACATGAATTGGCACAGTGGAGGAGACCTTAACCATTAACCATGAATTGGGACACTGGTTGAAAACTTTATAATTAATCTTGAATTGGAACAGTGGAGGAAAACCTTACGATTAATCGTGAATTAGGATAGTAGAAGAGAACTGTAGCATTAATCGTGAATTGGGACACTAAAGGATGATTTCAACATCAATCGTTACTTGAGAAAATGAAGGAGAACTCAACAACAATCCTAACTAGGAAAAGTGGGGTAGAACTTCAAATTAACCATGAAATGGGAAACTGCAGAAGAACTTAAACAACAATCGCCACTACAATTTTTCCTTTAAATTCTATCCCATACATTGTGACTTTTTTTAATATTTCCCAGGCCTCTTTTTATTTCATGGTTGTTAAATCTAATAGTATAAGTTATTATTCTAACCTCTGAATATTTAATATGAAAAAAAACAACTGAAAATATAAAAAAATAAGGTAATTAGACTTTAATATGATTAAAATATGTAATGAGCATATGATATCGAATAAAAAAAATTACCTTTATGTTACTAATTAATTATGCCAAGTCATTCAAAACCATTTCTGTTCATGAAGCTGGAGCTTCCCTTTCCAAAATTACTTTACAGAGGGATTTAATTTCGTGCCTTGTATTCTTTAAACAAACTTGTTCTTGGAAGTATATAATAATTTGTTTCCACTCTCACGTCCTGAGTATTTATGATCAAATTGTGAGTGAATGCATCATTTACATAGTCCGTACAAGAACATAATGCAGTTTGCGCCGCTCAGAGCGAGTGGCATCCTCCTAGCATCAACAAATAGGCTCTCAATGGGAAAGGTGAGGATGACTGCGGTCGCCAAATGGAGACCGGCGTGCTGAATCAATTCCACGTTCCGCAATACAGCTTTGGTTGCAGATGCATAAAACTCGCATCTGTAGTTAAGCTTCTAAGGAATGGAACGGTAGATAGTAGGGCGGTAGTGATAGGAGCACCAAAAGTGCCAAACTCCACGAAACGAAGTATGTCTATGGTGCATGTACAAGACACCATAAGCATGCGGATATGAACATCCTAGGATAAGTGTCGATTGAAAACAAGACAAAGGACGGGTGGAAATTCAGCACTTTCGGGTGAAATCCGTTTACGAACAGCTCCGGGTGAGGGCAAGTAGTGCTTGGCGGCAGAAATGACACTTTAGGCTTGCTTCTCCCCCCCTCTTCGAAAAAAACCCCGAAATCTTTGCACACCGGCATAGTGAGGGATGCATCTCAATGTCCGTCGGACTCATTGCTCTATATTTAGCATCTAGTCGTACCAAAAGAAATAAAAGGTGGTCTAAGTAGAAGGTATCTAGAGATACTTTCGGTAGCACCAAGGTGATAACTTTGATGTTTAGCTAAAGTATATGACACTGATGACATTTCTTTGTTTTCTACCTAACTGTTTCCCTGGAAGCAATTTCCTTACCCATACCTTGAATCGACGATCTCACATAAATTTAGAGATCAAAATTGGGAGGCGTCACCTTGCAGTCATCGTATGGATGGTCTCCATGATATCGTATCGCTAAAGGATATTATAGGCTTTATTCAGATTGGAAAATACAATGGTGCAGTGTTGTCTAAGGAGGAAGATCGCGAAGCTAGCATGTGTCAGACAAAGCAGAGCAGCTAACGAGAAGTGGAACTTGCGAAAGCAAATTCCACTTCTTTACATATGTTAATTAGTTACAAGTATTTGTCTAAATATGATCTTAATTCATTAATTTTATCAGGTTATTTGATTTAGAATTGTCATCGATAGAATGTTTGAATTTATTTACCTAAAGCAACACCAATTTGTTACATTATATAACAAAGATAATCCGGCATTAGGTAATTCTTATCGAGGAATCTTTTGATACCTGCAGACAAAATTACCCACCAAATAAACAGTTTAGCATAATCGGTCAGAATTCACAAAATCTACGCCGTATTTTTTAATGTAATAAAAGTACTAATGGTCTTTTTAGGCATTCCAGTCGTCATATCTCGTTTCGGTTTGGCTTGGAAAGTACATATTTTTAAGATACTACAACTTAATTGTGTTAAAATTGACACTTGAATTACATCAGCCTTGCCTTCTCTTAATGTGAAAATAAACCATTATTTCACACAATTGACACTTGAATTACACCAGCCTTGCCTTCTCTTAATGTGAAAATAAACCATTATTTCACACATTGGCAATATTTTAATCGCAAATAATTCACAAATTGGCGTTACTGAATGGAAGATTTTATATGAGTGTTACTTTCGACTTTTGCGCAAAAAACCGTGTGTATAACGTTCTGAATTGAATTCTGAAAATTTTTGGCGTATTAAAATTTTTAATCTTTAACAAGACTTCTGATAATTCCTCGTTAAGTTCAATAGACTTATGTTGAAATTATAGCCTCATTTTGATAGCGAAGCCTTGCGACAGGTGCGCCTTGATTATAATATCCACAACACTAGATAGTAAGTTTATTTTGTCTTTGGATTCTGAACCTAATGCTAGGCTTTCAAATTGTCAATACTAATAGGACTTTTAGAAAAGGTTTCATTGTAGTACTTTTTCCTTAGGTGCGAGCGGGCAGGAGGTAAGGTGGGGAGATCTAACCGCCATAATGACACCAGGTAGCGCGGCTTGATAATGGCTTCCAGTAACCAAACGCATATACGAATAATCTAAAGATAAATAGTAAGTACGTAACCACAGTTCTAATGGTGTTTTTAGGCATTTTACTCATCATTTATGGCTTCGTTTTCTGGCGCAAAGCAGTTATTTTTAAGATACTATCACTGCAAATAGAGTCTTACTCTGAGTGCTGGTATGTTAAAAATAAGTGCTTTCTGTGCCTAAAGGAAGCCGCAAATGGCGACTAAAATGCCTAAAACACCATTAGTACTTTTTTTACACAAAAAACACGGCGTAGGTTTTTTGAAGTTGTACCGCTTAATTAATAATAAATTTGGGGTGATTTTTCTTATGATGCAACAAAACAGTTAGACACACAATGTCCCCCCAATATTCTAACTAATTTTCTCAAAATTTTAATATATCCAGTTCCCATTGGTCATCGTATGAATAAATACTCATTTCACTACTCCATTTGGGCTGAAATTGTTTTCAATATGAAACATTTCTAAGATATCTTTCTTCAGTTCGGTCTAGATTTCTGGTCGACTATAAATGTTTAAACTTCTCAAACTCAAGAAATGTAAGGAGTGTATGCTTAAAATTAATGGTTTGAACAGGGATATTATCTTAAATAAATGCGCCTTGAAATAATAAAAAGTTGTGGCTTCTAAGATGTAATTTTTCATTTCAAGTAGGAAAACCTCCTTCATTTTTCTAGGAGGTGGAGGAAAAGAACTCAGCTCTAATTCCAACTCTTCAGAATATTCATCAGTTAGCTGCTCGTCATATCTTCCAAGTTCCTCCAATGATAAGTAGTGTTCTTGAACTATTTTTTTTTATTCTATTAAAAGGAGAAATAAAAGTTAGAAATTAAAACATGAAAATGTCATTTAGATACTAAAATTACTATAGCCTGAGCATACACTTCTTTATATTTCTTGAGTTTAAAAAGTTTCAACATTTATAGTCGGCCAAAAATCTAGAGCGAACTGAAGAAAGATATCTTAGCAATATTTCATATTGAAAGCAATTTCAGCCCAAATGGAGTAGTGAAATGAGTATTTATTCATACGATAACCAATGGGAACTGGATATATTAAAATTTTGAGAAAATTAGTTAGAATATTGGGGGACATTGTGTGTCTAACCGTTTTGTTGCATCATAAGAAAAATCACCCTAAATTTATTATTGATTAAGCGGTACAACTTCAAAAAACCTAAGCCTTGTTTTATGTAGGAAAAAAAACACGGCATTTTAGTCACCATTTGCGGCTTCCTTTAGGCACAGAAAGCACTTATTTTTAACATACCAGCACTCAGAGTACGACTCTATTTGCAGTGATAGTATCTTAAAAATAATTGCTTTGCGCCAGAAAACGAAGCCATTATTGATATTTATATCCGTATTAAACAACATAAGCAGGTTCTTCAATATCAGCGAAATTATTGATATTAATATCAGAATTAAACAACATGAGCAGATTCTTCAATATCGGCGAAATTAGTGATATTAATATCAGAATTAAACAACATGAGCAGGTTCTTCAATATCGGTGAAATTATTGATATTAATATCAGAATTAGCAACATGAGCAGGTTCTTTAATGTCAAAAAAAATATTGATATTAATATCAGAATTAAACAACATGAGCAGGTTCTTCAATATCGACGAAATTATTGATATTAATATCAGAATTAAATAACATGAGCAGGTTCTTCAATATCGGTGAAATTATTGATATTAATATCAGAATTAAACAACATGAGCAGGTTCTTCAATATCGGTGAAATTATTGATATTAATATCAGAATTTGCAACATGAGCAGGTTCTTCAATGTCAAAAAAAATATTGATATTAATATCAGAATTAAACAACATGAGCAGGTTCTTCAATATCGGTGAAATTATTGATATTAATATCAGAATTAAACAACATGAGCAAATTCTTTAACATCGGTGAAATTATTGATATTAATATCAAAATTAGCAGGTTCTTTAATATCGGTGAAATTATTGATATTAATATCAGAATTAAACAACATGAGCAGGTTCTTCAATATCGACAATATTATTGATATTAATATCAGAATTAAACAACATGAGCAGGTTCTTCAATATCGGTGAAATTATTGATATTAATATCAGAATTAGCAACATGAGCAGGTTCTTCAATGTCGAAAAAAATATTGATATTAATATCAGAATTAAACAACATGAGCAGGTGTTTTAATATTAGCGAAATTATTGATATTAATATCAGAATTAAACAACATGAGTAGGTTTTTCAATATCGCCAAAATTATTGATATTAATATCCGAATTAAGCAAAATGAGCAGGTTCTTCAATTGAGTAACCTTCATAGCGTCTTAGTGAAACTTGAAGAAAAATATGATATTCATATTGATATAAAAAGTTTAAAACCTATTATCCATATTAGCGGTGTTGAAATTAAACAAATAACAAAGTCATTTTATATTTTGTGAAAGAATTACTTTGAGAACAATAATACCTCTTATAATCTAAATAATTTTAGCTTTTATATTATTAACAAGTTCCAAAATTGCATTCTTGGTCAGATATTTCATATCATTTAAGACTCGGAAGAGAATAAGTTCTTACTTATCAAAATTTTAAGTCGTTAACATTTTCTTAATTCTTTCGGATATTTAAATTGAATTTTTCAGTGTTTAATAATTTTAATTTGATGACTGTTCATGATAATCCGGTAAAGGGAAGCTCTGACATGAGTATTAACACTTTGTCTCCCATGTGTCCCACCTGCCTCTCACATACTGCTTATCTCAAAATGCCGCGCGAGATGCCGACGGGTCACAGCAAGTGCTTTACTTAAATATTTATTACTTCTTCTATTTTGAAAGCGATAAAGAACCTAAGAAATCTCTGTTTATTTCCACATGAGAAGCCGGCGAGTCAAAGCTCATGTTTTACTTAAATATTTGGCATTTCCAAAATAGCTAATATTTTTCCATTGACGAATTTGAGGAAGCAAGGAAATAATAAAGCTAGTTACTTCAGATGTTTCAGTATAAAAAAACTCAGAGGGAAAATATTTGAAAAATTAGAACACATGTGAATGTGCAAATTTAAACAGTTAATATACTTACAATTGTTATTACAAAGATACGTAGTATAGCCCTTTAACCCCCAAACTTCTTATTTGAAATCAATTTGAAAAATTCCTACTCCTGTTTTAAATATAAGGGAAAAATTATGAAACTTAGTACAAAGAAATGTAAAAAATCTTTTTAGGGCATTTTTTTATAATAAAGCAAATGTAAATTTCTCTCTAATCACCTTTATCGAAACAAGCCAAGCACATAGCTTGCTTATCTTATCATTTATTACAAAAGGTACTTACTTTCTTACATTTTTTTGATGTCTCCTAACTACATACGCCTTTTACTAATGTGCCTACGTGTTAAAGGGTGGGTGAAAATATTCTGTGATTGAGACGGCAGAATTTTATAGCACCAATTTTAGAAAAATCATAGGAACACACTTTCGAGTTAAAGCTGAGATTAAACAGCATCTAAAAAGTAATCTTACTACTAGGACTGTTGAATAATAGGTTCACGAATCGGGAATAATGTAAAAAGCGACATTTAGAAAATCAACTTATATAATTAAACAGGGTGTTTACCCCAAATTGTGTAGATGCCATAAAATGTGGAATAGGACAAGTGTAAGTATGTTATAAATTCTGAGGAATTTTCCCTTACACTATTTCCATTTTATATCACAGTTTACACCGTAATGAAGCCTAATCTACCTTTGGTTATTGATTGTCTTATGCCAACAGTTAAGCATAGAGGTGCATAGGTAATGATTTCGGCGGAAACCTCATGTATTTTCCTGTTAC
The DNA here is from genome assembly GCA_963969495.1 of Ceratothoa steindachneri. NCBI lineage: Eukaryota > Metazoa > Arthropoda > Malacostraca > Isopoda > Cymothoidae > Ceratothoa > Ceratothoa steindachneri. The sequence goes on along the minus strand of OZ018324.1, from coordinate 65,048,153 downwards.
CAAGAGGTAATGCTTGATAGAGTGAACTCTCAAAAGTATGCAATATTTGTATAACTGGGTGCTTTATATGATGCAAACCCTGTTTAGCAATAGCTCCGATAAATGTGAGGACAATAATATATCCATTCAGAGAACAAAATTTGCCAGAATATATTTTAAAATGGTTGAATTTTACATTGTAGCGTTGGACTGGCGCCCATAATCCCCAGAATTTAATATAGTCGAGTATTTGGGGGACAATTGGTTGAGCCACTAAGAAACCGATTTTCGCCAGCTCCAAAGAAAAAAGTCATTCAGAGATTTACTGAATTCTAAAATTCTGATAACAATGGACACCATACAAAAAATGAAAACTTCTAACTAATTAAAGAGTATGTAGTTGAACAAGTAGAGAAAGACGAAATTTTATTGCAATACGAGGAGTGAAATATGGTGGAGCACTCGGAGAAGAGGAGGTTAATTCGACTGAATAAAAGCTCGAGGTGAAGGTCAGCTTACCTAGTAGTAGGTATTTGCACATAATTGTTTAAGGGGAAGTGATATTCCTATCACATCGTTCTAAACTTCTTTTGTTCTTTTTTTTAAATGGCGAAGAGTACTACTTATAATTCAGCCTCTTATCAGTATCAAAAATTACCTAGAAAAGTCGTAACTACAGCAAACACTGGACTGCAAAGAGTCAAAGGAACAGTCAAGTTTTAAAATTAATATATTACTTATAATCATCTGCTGTCTGTTTAGCAACTAAAAAGTGTAAAACTAAATCAAATCTATCTTTTTACCTGGTTGGCATTTGACTATGAAAAATCCCTTTATTTAGTAAATAAAGTTCACTTCAAAGACACGACAGGAAAAAAATGAACAATACATACGATAAATTAACATCTGACATAGGGATCATCGTCATTTAGCCTGAACTCGGTCATGAATATAATAAAATAAATAAATAGAGTGAGACAGGGTGATTGTATAGATACACTCTCTTTAGAATAGGGCTTAAAGAGATTTTCCTGAGTTTGAGGAGAGAACAAAATGGAATTTTTTGGAGATATGTAATAATATATCAAGTATTAATATTTGTTTAAGTTTGACTTAATATAAATTTAATTACAGCTCGACTTGTAAATCATTTTCCAAAAAGTTAATAGAAAAGTATTGGAAATAATGTAATGTAGAAATATCAACAGTATAATATTTATCGGTTATTTCTCCGCAAATTCACGGCTATAGAATATGTTTTTCTTGGCTCTTTGCTCTAAAATGAACAGTCATTTGAGGCTTAATTATTGAGATATCTCTTATTGAACCGTTGAAGAGAAAATTTCATAATTCCATATATTGAATGGCTTAGTTGACTAATATTGTTTTTGTAATGTATGATTTAACTTCTCGAATGCTGCAACAAAATATGTGCAATTCAATCACATCCATAATGTTCAATTAATTATTTTGGCTGAAATCTTATTATCTCGCTCCAATCTCTGGTGCCTGACTGTTTATTGCCCCTATGGGCTTTCAACTTAATATCCTTTCTTGACTCCTCCGAGCAGCCCTAATAAAACGCTTCTGGCTGCACTCGTTATAGTTTGTGTATGAGCATTGAGCATAAGTCTCATCTAACACCGAATTGTGATAAACTACCAAAGCTAGATGATTGAATCTTTATCATATTTATTTTGTCTTATTTGGTCTCGTTGTTATTATAAGGTACTTGTGTTATCTTTTAGCAAACATTTCTCATTTGATAAAGAATGACAAATATCTGTCCCTATATTAACATTCATACTATTTAATATCAACTCAACTAAATTGGCAATAAAAATAAAAAATAAAGTATTTACATTATACCAAATGGAAAGTTTAAGATGTGAGAGAGGAAAATGGTAAAGATACAACGAGGTGGGATCAGAGGCTACCTAAATATATTAGTATATTTAACTGCTTGCTTAATACGCAACTTAATGCAGCTTTCCATTTAGTTAATACAGATTGCCTTCTCTTACTTCACCTAAAAGGACAAAAGCACTGAATTAGATAAGAATACCTTTGTATCACTTTTTGCTCACCATTCCATGTCCTGTTATACGGCGTATTTGCCTTCTTTCTCGGTACAATGAGAGTTAAATTCCCAAGTTGAACATACACAAAACAATTTTGCTCTTTCGGGGACACCCATGGGTATTTGTAAACTATTTCGGTGCACTTGCCGATATAAAATTCACAGAAATAAGGTATTGAACAAGGGGCCACGTAAGCATCATAATAAAATACTCTTCGCCACTTACAATTATAGTATGCAGTGAATTGAAAATTTTTACAAGTTATGCAATAAGGCTCGTAGGTTAAGCTTTTGTGAGAGCCAATGAAACAAATTCAGGTTTTCAATTTTTTTAATATTTTGAGATATCAGGGGTTTATTTGAACAATTTAGGCAATATAAATGACCTTACGAAATTGCAAAAACCGATAATTAGATACTATATTCTTTTAGGCATATATGTTGATATGTATTACATAAATTCTTATGCTCCTGATAAATGATTATATGATCATAGGAAAAAGCCATTCCAAATATCTTATCCTCATTAATTAAGGTTCAGTAAGACACGTGTTTATATTACATCACGGTTTTTTCAATAGAAAGATGAAAGATGGCTTTCATTAATAAAAAAATTAAAAGTAAAAGGATAAAAAAAATATATTTAGTAAAAAAGCCTTTAATTTTTATGTTACTTGTAGGATTGAAAGCCATTAGAACTATGCATAAAGACAAAATATAAATAAAAAAGACCAGCTCCAAATTTAATACCAATCTCTATAGTTTTTGCTCTTTTCCTCTGCACTGAAAAGTGCGGCTAAATGTTTTTATATATTAAAAATGTCTTGACTTTTCACGTTACTCACGCAGTATATACAAAATGGCACTTTTCCTGGTGGCTACATCAACTGAGATTGAAATGCAAGAAAAACTGTATTATTTTAATTATCAGATATCAGAGAGAAAGAGAGAGGAGGATACGACCTTTAATGGAGATAGAGACAACAGACACCTGGGCGATCCTTTTTGTCTATGCTAATGGAGGTGCAAAGTTATGTGAAGCCGTGAGACGCCGTGGTGACCTGAAATGCCGCCATCACAGAATGCTGCAAATAAGTTTTAGAGCCCAAAATGTCCCATCAGAAGTTGAACAAAGTTTCACTTCGCCGGCTTAGGAACCGCCCTGCGATCGCGCAAAAAGGGCCAGAATATTCTCCTCTCTGCCCATGCGTTCGGCCCCAATATAAATCCTCAGGCGCCAAAGTTGGGAGTCAGTATCCACCGCACGCCCTGTCCCGTCAGTTTCCTCTGCCCGCCCTCTGTTGGTACCCGCTATTCGTTTCCCGTTGGAGGCCCAAGTTCATCGAGCGGTCCTCGGTCAATATAGTTCGTTTGTTTGTACCTATGCCCGTCCCAACCAAGTCTTCCCCCTTTTAGCCGGTGAGGCCCGTGTGCATTTAATGTGTATATAGCTTGTTTTAAAACTAATTTTAAACTTTCTGGAATAATATTTATTTGCATATTAGTAATTTATTTTTCTGTTATCCTGGAACCTCCAAGATAGTCGACTGTGGCCAACTTACATTCTGTTAATTTTCACTCTGCGTATATGTAATATAAATCTCACATACACACGAAACGCAAAAAAGTGAACTTAACCCTATTCTACGACATTAATAAACGCGTCTGTGCCACGCATGGCATTGGTTTCTCTTTTCTTGGTCTATCGTTCCATTATAATCTTTTATATTGTTCATTCCCTAGTTTTTTTTAAGCCTCCAATGATGCGGTTGCATGTATTCTACTTTGAGTTATTCGCTAAGTAGAGTGAATTCACCCTGCTTACTATTTCCCTGTGATATCAGTAGCATTCATTAAATTTGCGACTGTGGACGATATTAAGGGGCAAGGTCCGCTTTTCAATAAAATATTCACCAAAATTCATAAAATTAAGATAGAAAGATGGTTTTAACATGTGCTCAAACTGTTTTTCACGGCTTTTCCTATGGCTCTAGAAACATCTTTCAAGGGATAAGAATTTTTTAATCCCTAATTCTGAACCGGATAATAATTTCCCCAATGATCCAACGGCACGTAATTATTCCTAAAGCATTAGAATCCTTTGCTAAATCGAGATTTTTCAAATTGTGGGGACAGGCGGAGTTACAGGCTGCCATCTTTTGACGTCCTAAATTTAGCCCAAAAGAACGACTCAACGCAAAAATTTATAATTTGGGGCATTTAGCTTTATTTATCATTCTCTTAGGAGTCCTTAAAGATACTGGTTATGTGAAAATAGTTGTTCCATGCAAAGTTAAAAGGACTTTTCTAGTGCCCATAGGTGAAAACTTTGTGTCTGATAAATGGGCAAACAAAGTAAAATGCAGAAATATTTTTTAAAATTTTAAGAGCTCACCTAGAAAAAAAGAATGAAGGAAAAAAAGCTCAACTAGAGCAAATAGAAGAACAAGAACCCATCTCTGGTCCTAGTTAGGTCTTAAACCCCCTCCAGGAGGTTTTACTTGAAGCTTCAGACTCGGCTAAAAATCCTACACCAAAGGTAAAAAAAATGTATGCAGAAAGAGAAAAATATGTGCAAAAATACATAAAGATATTGTAGAAAATATTAAAAAAGTTCAAATAATGATACAATTTTTTTAAATAGGCTGTCCGCTTTATTACAATTCATAAACAAAAATCACAATTTCCCCGCCTACAAATGCATTGATAGTTCTTCGATAAAATTGGAAGCAGCTGGGATGATAATACTTTATTGAAATGTAAATCATGCTCTTATGTTAAAAATATAGAAGAAAAGTATGTAGATAATAAAAAAAATTACTGAACAATAACTGAGGACATCCTATTATTGCATTACCAAAGATCTTGCCTATACAGGCTACGAAGATCTATCAGTAGCCCAAAGAAAGAAGCCAATGAGTAAACGAAAATTTATACAAAATTTAAAAAATGTAAAATCATCAGTGGATAAAAAAGTAGATGAGTGTAGAGATATTATTACAAATTCGATTTTCGATTATTATAGTAAGAATTAAAATGTCCTACCTGATATAGACGAAATTATGAATATCGATGTCTCCTATGATGAGACGTTGATAACAAGAGGACATCAATCCCACATAGGAGCAGGATGTGCCGTAGAACTAGATACGGGTATCAGCGTAGATTATGAAATATTGTGTAATTATTGTAGAAGCTGTAGTAGGCAAAAAAGAAGCTAGGTTATCAGAAGATTACCGTGGAAAAATATAAAGCTTTACGAGCCACACATGCTCATATATGTGAAAAGGATTTTGATGGTAAATCGGATCTATGGAGCCAGACGCTGCTCGAAGAATATGGATCCAACCGGAAAATAAGGGCTTTAGATATACAGTTTTTATTGGAGATGGAGATGCTAGTGCCCAAAATGCAGTTTGCGAAATAACCAATGTTAATGGTCACTACGATAAAAGAAGAATGTACTAATAATGTTTCTAAAAGACTAGGAACAAAACTTAAATTAAAAGCACATCATTGTAAAATACAGAAACGGCCACAGAAAAAAAGAAAAGTTTCCCAAATTTGGAGGCCAATAAACTAACGGACGCTATATTGATAAATTGATGCGTTATTATTCATTTGCAATAAAACGGAGCATCAATCTCTTAAGTGAACAAATGAGAAATGAGATTTCAGCAAGCTTTCATCACTGTTCACGCACAGATAAAAATTCCAAGCATCATGGAGGTGCTGAAGAAGCAGATTCATGGTGTTTTTATCGAAAAAGACATAGCTCTGGATATCCCAGTGGCTGAGGAAAAAACGCACAGAGATATGAAAGTAAAATTTAATTTGTTTCTAGCAGAAAATAGATTAGTTCTAGAGGTTTATTTGGAGATGACCAAGGAAACCCTTCTTGATAGATGTAGGAAGGGCAATACCCCAAATTTGAATAAATCCCTTCATTCCAAATCTATGAACAAATCTTTCAAAAACAAAATATCACGGAATGCATTGGGGCATTATAAATCTTCCCATAGCCATTTTAGAGCATATTCTTGGCAATGAAGCGTTTAACATTTTCGCAGAATGCACAGATTCCTTCGCGCCTGAATTTCAATTAAGGGATAAAAAAGAAGTAACAAGAAAAAAAACTTCTGCTATAGGCCCCAGAAGAAAGAAAAAACTGCTGCATCTACGGAATAATAGCTTGGAGCTTTCTAAAGAGAATTCAAGAAAAAATTCGTCACCTGGTGACTCAAATATATATATATATATATATATATATATATATATATATATATATATATATATATATATATATATATATACATAGATTTATTCGTATATATAATTATACATGTATAGTTTGAGGAGGACTAAGGGTACTGGTGAACCTCCTCGTAAAAAATACGAGGGCATAGTGGTGCCTCTTGCTCCTTTGGAGAACCACTATCTGACTCCGAATATGGATCCATAAATTTAATCACTTTTAGAGTTACAAGGTACAAAAATAAATGTTTATAATGCAATACGTACTATACAGATGTGACAATAAAAATTGGAAAAAATATAAGAGTCATGCAAAAAATAAAACCGACCAGTCCTGAAGCAGCATTCTTGAAAATTTCGCGAAGTTTTATTTTTTAAAATTTATTTTTGGTACTTTTTTCACAAAACCAAGATAAAATTTATTGTATACGGAAGCTAAAGACATTTTTAATTTATGGCATGAACTGAAAATAAAAAATCCCAAAGATTTTCGACCTCAAACAACCCATTCAAATGTTTTCCCGAGTCTATGTCTATAAGAAGAAATATTGTTTTCTCAAAATTTTATTTCAAATAAAGGCTTAGGATTTGTGTATCTTTAAACTTTCTGATGAAATAGCGGAGACAGTAGCAGAAGTTATTTTTATTTAAGATATCCAAAGTGGATTTGCCTAAGAATAAATTTGGCAAATTGTACTAAATATTGGTTTAGCTTTGAAGAACTCTGTAAATTGTTCGTAAAAATATATTTTAGAGTAATTCAGTATCATGAAGGTAATGTAAACAAAATATTTTTAAATAGTTATCGTAGATTAAAATTTAAATCAATAGTAATCAATTAAATCTACAAGGATTTAGTACATCATTTTATGCTTTGAAGGATTTAGTCAATCTTGCCCTGACCGTAAAGCACTTCATTGTAAATAAATGCACAAGATTTTTCGATCTAACAATGCATGAGCTTTATTATCATATTCTGAGAATTAACCCATTTTAAGAAAAGAAAAGGAAGAAATAAATTTTCTGATTTGAGACATCTTCTGTATTCTTGAAGCGGAGTGACACGGCAAGCGGTGTTATGTCTGCTGCTACAACTTTCTGTATTTTTATCTCAATATCTTAAAATTCTTCCTTAATAGCAATGCATAAATATGTCAACGGAAAAATCTAGAATTACTGGTTGGAGTAAGCAAATTCGAAAAGAAAAAGAAGCTTGGAGTCCAGAAAATTGTGCAAGAGGATGGATGTTATTGTCCATGGATCCGCAAACATTTGCAGGAATGTATTAGGACTAAAACGATAAGTATCGGTTGAATAACCAAGGATAGTGCGTTCCAGGAAAAAAGATACAGATTAGCTTAAATAGATAGTTCTCTCCTACTTGAGGAACCAGGGATTTCTTTAGAAATCTACGCGACTTATGAAAAGACTCAGTACGGTTAATACCGAATGGCAGAAAAGAAAACCACCAAGAAGTCGTAGAGCAAATATGCGAAGACTTAAAAATACCTCAGAGTAAATGCATTGAAACACAAACGGATTCAACGTCATCACTTTCTTTTATCAGCAGGAAGCATAAGATTAGATTTCGGAAGAAAAGTATCGTAACAAATAACAGCAAATAGTAGCGTGTTATGATGAGAAGTCAGTCGAATCATAAATCAACAAGTTCACCCATGACTCATTCATTTAAGATTGTATGTGAGACAACTGAATAGGGCAACCAAGGTCTTCAACAAACGAATATTAGCCTAAAACACAAGGATTCTACACTCGAATATTAAGAGGGAAATTTTGTTAATATATACATTTGCTTTGATGAAAGAGCATACTACCAGCATCTGCACCAAATAAGAATTGATCATATGTTTCGAATTCAGATTATAATACCATTTATAGAAAATCTACAATGGTCTTACAAACAAATGTATTAACTCCTCAGTGAGTCTCAGAACTATGCCCGAAAAGAAAGGGAATTATAAAACTAAAAGTGAAGCAATTAATATAAAAATTGAGTTAAGAAAAACGAAGAAATATGCTTCTGCCACCAAAAATTACACGATAGACCCAAGTTACTCAAATAAATATAGATAGATCGCATGTAATGAAGGAGACCACCATGGAAACGAATAAAGTTTCCTAATTTCGACCTTTCGGCAATTTTGAATCTTAAATATTGCGAAAGCAGAAGGAAAAAAACCCACAATAAATAGATCAATGAACGCAAAAACACTAACGAATAATGGCAAGAAAAAGACCTACCGTAAATAAAATGATGTAATTATGGAAAAGAGATAGTGAATAGAAGAATAAATAGACTACTTAGGGAAATATATTCGTATGAATTTACCCAAATATGCATAATACTTTAATCCATGCACGTAATTTATCTAGAACTACAACGTATTACTCACTACCCCTATAGAGGAAGGATTCGAAGAAGCTACGATACTCATAAATATGGTCCTAGAAAACAAAACCAAACAAGGGCTAACTGAAGCTTAACTTCCAATAAAACTAAACATGTAAATATTTGGAACCAGAAACATCCAGCAAGAAGAAACCGTTTAAATATATTTAACTTCATAAACATATTTAACACCTAGCTTTACAAGAAATTGGGTTGCATAGAGAGAGAGAGAGAAAAAAAGAACCGAAAGCTACCTATAAACCCTGTTAACTCTGAGAAATGCACAGAATTATGACCAAATTTTTTTAAACACAAAAAAACACAGAACCGACAGCAAAAATCAAAATCTTATTAGAAAAAATCCAAACTCAGATTTAACATTTACATAAAACTAATAGACCTAACATGCAGCGATCATACAGGAAAAATTAGAATTGGTCCAGCATACAAGAATATATCTTGGACATCCTCAGATAATGCAAAGTAGGTATTATGATTAAAAGTAACCAAAGCAGATTACGGAAAACATGTAACGGAACAGGTCAACAAAGGAGAGATGGAACTAAGACTAGTCTTCAGAATTAGAACACTTAGCACAAGAAATAAAAGTAAAATTCACCAAGAAATAATCCAATCAGAACAAGTATACCCAATTGTATCAATGGGCAATATCACAAAAGCTCCCCAAACAAGTTAAAAATGATGCAGAATAAAGCAATTTACATAGTAACAAATACGAGAAGGATAAAGCACCAGAATCCAAAGTAAATAATGTCTAGAGGCAAAATTGGAAGTCCTTAACCAAATTATAGAAAAGCGAGTTAAGAAAATGATAGAAAAGATAAAAAAGGACTTGGGAGAAGAACTGTCGAACCTGATAGAGTACATAGTAGGTTGGAGAGCTCATCGAATATTCCCAAGTAATAAAAGAATTATGATGAGAAAAGCAAGTAAACTAGGAAAATAGGAATCAAAATATTAGTAAAAATAAATGGAAATGAAATTAAGTATAAACTAAATTTAGAATCAGAACGAGAAAAAACACCTGAATAAAAAGACATAAACATCCAAAGATCTTCCAAGGTAATAAACTACTATATTGATCGCTATGTATATTAAAATGAATCAACATAAAAATGACAACAAATTAATTAAGAAAGGTAATTAAGCATGTGAGCATACTAAGCAGTAGTAGGCTACAAAAACCAAAAACAGTTTGAAGCCAAAACAAATACCCACTATAATATAAAATAAAAAGCCACAAAGCATACAACTCAAAAACGCCTTTACGGTTATTTTCATACTTATTATTTCTAATTCGAATATAAAATCTAAATGAAAGAGAACACTCAACTCCAAGCAATCTAGAAATCCATCAATTTGAACCCTATAAGTTTCACTCTCAACTAACACTCAATGGACCTAAAGATGACACGCGGGATAGGGATACGTATAATGTTGAATAGAAAGTATATAGGATTGTATATGTATATATATATATATATATATATATATATATATATATATATATATATATATATATATATATATATATATATATATATATATATATATATATATGTGTGTGTGTGTGTGTGTGTGTGTATGTATGTGTGTCAAAGGTTACTCAGAAACAGGATAACAGTGATCTTAAAGTAGATTACCCCTGAGAAAAGCTACGAACAAAATCACGTCATCCCTGGCAAGGCTTCGAACTAACGGGACTACTGCACAAACAATATATTTACTTTTACAAATTAAATGTTTGCCGAAATGAAAACTACGTGGGATTGTACCATGGACCACATCATGGTCTAGAGACAAAAGAACATTGCCATAAAGGAAAGTTGTGGTCGTTATGGTGAGGCAAAAGTACCGTTATGTGCCTGTTAGCTTGCACCGAACGTTGTTCTTTCCTAAAAGCCTATCCCTAGTAGTCCACATAGAGCTTCTATTTCTCCAGAACTCTTTTTACCTACGCAAGTGACCAAGAACCCTCGTATGGCTGCCGCACAGCTTAAGATTATCACTCCAATCTGATGGAACCCTTCTTAGTTTTTGATGAAAAATGTAGTTTGTGAGAAGCGAGTTCCAAGATTTTTGGCAGTGACTCTATACTGAGGGGGTGATAGTCTATTAAATGTAACAAATGAAATTAAAATCTTAGTTTTAGAACATTTGAAACTGTATCAACCCACCTCCCATAGTAGTTCAAAACACTATCATATATTCCGCATTAACTTTGTGTCTCAGTTTCTCGCATCTTCTTTGAAAACTTTAAATGACATAATGTCTTCGACGCCATAATCGCGTCATTACCACTTTCATAGCATGAACAACCATCAGTTATATCTCTATTCACTTTAGTTTCCGTAACCCTAACATAGAGACTAAAAAACGATCCACCACTTTGAGATTAGCAACGGACCAAGCAGAAAAGTCACCTAAAGGCACAACACAATACAACGAATCTTGCTACAGCTGAAACCACATTTTGGGCATAATGCGAAAAGTTCTTGGAAAGAACATACCTAAATGGAAGGAGACGAAAATTGTTCCCAGCTGTATTTTGCACATCTACTCTGGGCGTCGTTTGCTGTATTTCAGACCAATTAATTCATTCTTTATTTCGTTGCCAGAAGAATCCATTCGAAATATATGGCACTATATAAGTTGTTTTTATAAGAATAACTTTAGATACTCGTATATACTTCCCTTGCCTTATAAATCAATGTGATTTTTATTGATTTTAGGATATTTCCCAAGCTTTTCACTTTTATCTCTCTCCTATCATGATTTGAAATTGGCTAAATGAATGAATATAAGCATTGTAAAGACATAAGTTTTATTTTAAGTTCACTTAAAATTTTAAGGTTTCTAGTCTTATTTTTATGCTTGCTAGAATTATATGATGAAACGTGAGAGCTATTATTGTTTGGTTAGGCATCAACATTTTACTTTTAATGGCATACATGTGTGTTTCTCTTATACATGTATGCCGTGTAAATTAGTATAATAAGTGTTATGTGAGACTAATATGAGAACAGGTCAGCCTTTAATAATTTCAGAAGATTGATTGAAAGACGAGGGATTCGAATAGGAAGAATTCAACCACTCTTCTCAGATATTATGATCTATAATTTTCTATTCACCTTTTAACATTTTACATAAAACTTATATTCATCTCAATTTTTATAAAAAATTCAGTCATATGGTTATTATTAATTTGTATGATAATATGCGGAAGACAAATACAACATTAGAAGTCTTTAAAATTGTGCACATTTTAGTTGTGTTTGTATATTTATTTGTATAAACCTCTTCCATTTTGCTAAAAGATGATTGCTTGTCATTTTCAAGGAAGATGTGATACATGGTTGTTGATTTTATACAGAAGGGGTGGTATTTAAATATATAACTCTGTTTTAGTTTCCTCTGAAAGATAATTATTTTAAGATCACTATTTTTACAAGGTCTTTTAAGGAATTTACTTTTAAGTATAAACGAAATATGTAATCCATTTCATAAACTACACAATTTTCAGCAATGGTCACTTGTAGGAAAGTATATTTTCTGAGCGACAAAGACCCAAAACAACTATTCTATTTCGGCTTCCGGAACACTTAGTTAGAAAATTGAATGCTAACCAAACATCCTCCTAAATAGGACCAATCTTGTATCACATACAAGCTTGTATCACTTTGGAAATAAATCCAATGCTCTATTCATATATGTTTATTTTTAAATCCTAACCACAATATGTGATGATCACGCTCGATTCCTTCATAATTGATTACCTTCTATCTTTGACATATCTCATATAAAATATGAGCTAATACTTCCATAAAAAACCTAAATGTGTACTATTACTAATAGATTTATTGTGCGAGATTTTTTGTAGAGCTGATGAGGGATGAGGGAGGCGAAAACCGAGAAATCACTCCTTTACTCATAAAATATCAGTTTGTAATTTGCTTTTGTTATATCATGTTACCATGTTCACCTCACTTCATTTTCTAATAGCAACGTATATTCGTTGGATAGTTTCGACTGATTCCTTTATAAATAAATAACTACCAATGGAGCTGCTTCTAATTAGAAATCCATGTTCCCGGACGGAAATTAGTAGAAAATTATGTCAGGAAACACGAAAAAGCTGCGGCTCATATCTTCGCTTGTTATATAAACTAATGAAACCTGAATCAATTGACCCGCGTCAAATTACAGCAAAAACCTTTCGTTATATTTCAATTTTCTGGGATGATCAAACCTTAGAACTCTTATAATGAGTTTTAAATTAGTTTGTTTGAAAATTTAAATCAAACCTTCATTAGATTAAAGTCGAAATTGATAATCTCTTATATTTTTTGTTTTTAAATTTAAAAGTTTCACGCCAAATCGTTAATTATATTTTAAGATATTTTTATCAACCTATTTTCACAACGTAATCCTGAATGAAAATAAGTTTTAAGAAAAAGGAATATAAAATTAGAGAAAATAATTCGAAAGCGAGAAATAGATCGGACAAGACTTGATAATTTGAGCATCTCTCAACTTGCTAAATGAAGTAGCACAAAAGATGAAAGATTTTGATGGCATTGTTTTAGCCGCGCCTTAGAAACTGAGCTGAGGGTAGATAGATATTGACGGTGATTTAAATATATATAACTTCTTCGGACGTTTGAAATCTCGCGAAGCCTACGACAAAAGATTTCATCTTAATTAAAATCGGAAAGTGAATATTATATGGTGATACATATATACAAAAGTTGCACACACTCATGGACTCGTTCTTTCCTACACTCATGTGTTCTGACAAAGCGACCATTGATCTCGCGCTGGTCACATTATCTTCCTTTGGTCCGCAAAAAACCCATTCCCACAAAACTGTCATTTGACCATTTACTTCCATTTGTTTACAAACGCCAGCCTGTTACACTGCTATCCATTTCGTTTTGAACCTTCTTATCGTTTGCTTACTATAAATTCCTTTATCATCATCTATCTATAAAATTCTTTTGATAGATAATCTCTACTCTCTCTCTCTCGAACACACATGAGCAAACATTCACTTCACACAAAGCTCCCACCATTGATAACGCCCACCTTTTCACACCTATAAAATAACCACACATTATTCACAGAGACAAATTACTCTCATTATTTTCATTATTCACATCATCCACACAGTCGATTAAATCACTTCCTCTTCGTCGTTGTGATCCATCCACCTCGAAGAATAGGATCCAGAAGCACCAGTAATTCATCTTAGAAAATCTCGAGTTCAAAATGACGTTATTTTTTAAAGTCGTTTGGCAAATTGAAATAGGAACCTATTTGGTAGACAAACTCCAAATTGAACTCGAATCATGTAGCAGAAAAGTAATATTTGTTCCCACTTGGAACATTTGACCTCGCCGCAACCAATCAACCCTTTCTCTTACAATCAAGCATCAACTACTTCTCTTGCTATAATATATATATATATATATATATATATATATATATATATATATATATATATATATATATATATGTATATCTGTTGTGCAGAGAAAGAACACCGAATATACAAAATATAACTTTACATGAGAAGCGTTCAAAGTTTTCCTTCATTGCAATGCCCCCCCAAATAGTCTATTTTTAAGATTCTGTTAAACGTTTTATGTATTTACTCCATTATGGGCATCATCTTTCATATTTGTACTTTCTCTTGTGCATTCATTTTATATTTTTAGCTCAGTTGCACAAAAACTGTTTTTCCTTTGGTTTGTGGATTGCTATTCACCATAAATGCAGAGGAAAGAAACCTAATATATGTATATTCGGTGTTTTTCTTCTTGAATGACCATTAATATTAAACAATAAGACACCGATTATACTTATATTTGGTGTTTTCACTTTGTATTATTGACAACATTAAGCAATCAGACTTTATTATAATTATGGCAACCACATTACATTATACATTCATAAATGTTTTTGTTTATTATTAGAATTTTTAACAAGTCATTGGGGAGGTATAAACAATCCTATAAATCTAGGTAATTTTTATTGGTATTTTGACCATAAAAATACAAACCAATGAATTTATTCTTCTATTTGCATGTTAATATTAGTTTAAAATATCCTTAATTTAATAAAGAAAATAGTGAACATAAAGTCATATTTAAAACGATCTAAGTAAAAGTATAAAACTTCACAAATTCTGTAGTTATATCCCTTTTTAAGGAAAAATGACTAAATACACAAAAGTAAATCCATTTTAAACTTAACAGGAAAATTCATAAGACCTTCATGTTTAATCTACTCTAGAATTTAAAAGATCGGAGATATTATCACTAGTAGGGAGGTTATTCCAAATTGCTCGAGGAGAAATAGGCATTCTCATAACAAGAACTGAGGGAATTTTATTTAATTTTGTTTTTTGGAATTCCTCTGGGCTTTGATGAATATTTAGCAGAATAATTGGGTGGAATAATTTCTTTCATAAATTAACTTCGACTCCAGAGTCCTGAAATGTTTTTTTATAGATCAGTCAGTGCAGACCTTTCTCAAATCGGACTTCACATCAATCTTGTAAAAGAAGAATATTATTCTCATAAGACGCTTGTCAGGTTGGTCTTAACCTTGACAAGATTTGGTAAGCCTTAAAATCATAAAGTTGAATTTCTAGGAACGTTGTTCTCTTCGTTGAAAGTTCCAGTAAATCGGAGAGGTCTCTCATATCATACAGATTCTTCTTTTTCCGGATTACCTGTTCAATATTTCCATGAACTCCATCTGCGGCAAAGAATGTGTGACCAGTGACAAGATATTTCAACCTGATTTCCGAGGGTTCAAGATCTTCATTGACAAGTAAAGCAAATGCTGAATATAATGTCCAGTTTTTATTCTGAGCAACACAATTATCTGTCAAAAATATAAACTTCTTTGTATTTCTCTTTTCCTTAATCACTTTGATATAGAATGATGCAACTTCAAAAGCATTCTTACCCTAAAGATTTTCATTCCAAACTACACAATAGTGATGTTGACTTTTCTTTAAAGAAACAAATGTTTCATTAAACACAACCATTTTCGAGCAGAAAAAACTTTCTTTAACATCAGGCATCCTTGGTAGGAGCAAAACCTTTTGCATATCGACGGCAAATATTAGGAGTTAATCCATTTGTTCGTATATCTCACTATCTCTATTGTATTCTTTTCTTGCTTTATTTTGCATTTCATTGTGCCTTTGAGCCTTTTCAGCATTTTCTTCATTCATATTTAATTTATAAAATAGTCATGTTGAACATTTGTTAACGCAAGGTTCAGAAAAACGTATGTTCATTTTCGTTAGTATACTCCAATAGGATTCATATGAACAACGGATTGATGCGTGTTTTGATTGAAATAGTTTGTCCATTGAAGCTACAGAGAGATCTGGTGGAAGGTATCTTACATGTGGAGCATGGCCTCTTCTGAACTGAGAAATAACTGGATTGAAAGATTCGATGTGATTCATTATTACTTTTATATTAACTCGATAGGTAGGTTCACGTTTTCCTCTGTTATCTGTAACTGCGGTATTTCCTGACAAATTAGTTGTGGATGAAGAAGCTGCATCAATGGAATGAAATAATGATTTTATAACCTGATCTTGACTGGACCCTAAAGTGGTGAGACAAAATTTCTGACAGATTTTGATTGCTTGTCCTTGGGCATCTCTTAGTGTATACAAATACGATGACTTCTTCATTAATAAATCTTCCTGAATATGCCTTCTTTCTACTTCTTTCCTTGTTACTTTGCTTGACAACCATGCTTGCCTCATATCGTAGCAGTTTTTACAAAATTCTGAGTGAATGTGGTTTCGCATTTCATCTGAAACCTTGGCATGGCATTTGTAAGGGCATTGATCTATATCACATCCATTGAATATTGGGTGTTTTTCTTTATCATGAATGATCTTTTCTTTTTGTGTCATTGATTTCCTCCTTTTTTAACTTGAGAAGCAACAGAGGTGCAGTGGGAAGCCATTTCATTGACACTGCTTTATGAGCATCGGAAACTCCAGGACATTGAACTTCGATAGCAGCTGCTCTATTATTCTCTTGAATGCATGAAATCTTTTGCTATTCTGTCTTCAAAACACCTCTAAAAGGAAAAGAATAAACAAATATTTATGCATTGCATTTAAGTAGCACATACAATAATTTCGTGAATTACTGCATTATCATAATGATAATCATCACCATCATCATTTTTCCTTACCTCCCTCACCACTACCTTAATTTATTCTTGTTACCTTGTATACACAGCTTAACGGTGCAAGTATTTTGTGTTAACAAATGGACACACATATAACTTAGAGGCATACGAATATTTAAGGCTTGCTCCTGAATATAAATATATATAAACAACGATATATTAAAGAAAACGATATTGAAAGTTAAATGTCGGTGACTCAGCAAGAGATGCAGGCAGCCGCGCAGTGCCGTGAACATGGTAAACACACACAATGCACAAAAGAGAACATAATCTGGATCCAAATAAAAAAAATCCTAAATTACTTGTTTATAGACCGAAAATTAACTTACTGTTCTTTTAAAAGTTGGAAGACGTTTGATGGTGTATTGTAATTGCAAGTCATGGCTACCACCCTTTTATGCTTTAACGACGAGATTATCTCCAACTGAATTAAAAAGATAAAACTTCTCTTGTATATTTCAGTACAAACGCGTAGCTCAGAAATTTGTTCAGGAAAAACAGGTTTCTGCATGAGAGAAGTGGCAATAAATTGATAGAAAGCTTGCATATTCGGTGTTTTACGTCTGGATATCGTGCTACATATAAATTAAACAGACCGAATATTCAGTATAATCGGTGTTTAACCTCTGCATTTTGCATATTCGGTGTTTCTTCTATGTTAAACATGGTAGTGTTGTGTATATTCGGTGTGTGGCTAATTTCTAACTCAAAACGAGTGAAAGATGGGTGTAAACCAATGCCAGAAATGGAATCTACGGGTCAAACTACATATGATTCAATATATAACTAAAATTTGGAAAATTTGTATATTCGGTGTTCTTCCTTTGCACGGTAGATATATAAATTTATATATAATGTGATTTTGACCCCTGCTTTTTCGTATTTTCTCTTTAGTTATTAATTTTAATTATCTTGTATTATAGCCTGAGGATGAAAAATTGTAGTTTCGACATTAAATGCAGGATTCTCAGCCAGGCTCCTTACAAGTATAGTCTACACTCTCTTCACTGACATAAAGCATAAGATGGTGAAGCAGAAAAGTAGAAACTAGTTGTGTAATTGGAATACATTAGATTCAATTTTTTTTCTCTTTAGTACTTGTTTATTCAAGTTATTTTTATATTTTTCCGCTTTAAATTTCTCCATATATATGTATATATATATCAGAAAGTATGTCTGAAATGTAGAAATATAAGTCACAAAACTATGAATTTATACATATGCAATTTTAAATACGTTGCCGAAAAACAAAAGAATTATAACAAATTTAATAACTCAATGAGCTAAGATTTAAAATGGACAATATCGTTCAAAATAAGCTTTTAAATGACAGAGGCCAGTTTCAAGAGACCGGAGGATATAATGAAATTAGGAGAGGAATTAATGATGGATCATTCAACAATGTTCCTTTGAACATAGTCATCTGAGTTGTAAATAAACTTAACCGAATTCCAATTGATGGGATGAACATGTTTGGTAAGTGAACAAAGAAATCACTATTGCTTTTACCTTTTCTAATATTGTATTTGTGTTGGGTCAAAAGTACATTTAATGATTTACTATTTTTCCAAAAGTATCGCTAACAGTAAACTGGACAATCGACAGAATAAACTCTCCCTATAATCGTGCTATGATTTTAAACCAACATTTTGCACAAAGTAGACTCAAACTTCAATAAAACTAAAATATTTAAACATTTCAAGAGATGGGAAAGAAAGGAAAAGGCCTAAGGAAACGATAAAACAACGGAGTTCTTAAATTTGAATGCAGAAGGCAGTTTAATATGTAAAACGTCTTTTTTGCGAATCTAAGCACCTGTCGAGAAATTTGTGAGGGTAACAGAGGATATTATCTCTTTTAAAGATCTTTGAAATCACAATATCAAAGAATTCTTGGCTGGTGACGTACAATCCTCGAAGAAACCTTGAATAGAATACCAAACGTTTGGCTTTATCACTATGACCAAAATATAAATGAATGCACATACGAACCAGCGTTTGTAGGCTTTCAATAGATGAAAAATTTATATCTAGGCGGAGTCCTATGAATTAGTAGTTCTAAGAACGAAAGGATACCATTTTGCTAAAGTTCATGGATAAATTTAAATATGGGAACCAAAGAATTAAGTTCACTGAAAAAAACACTTAACATCTTTAGAAGTAGGCCACAAACAAGGGAAATGTTTTATGTATCTGACCTAAACAATAAGAAGATCGATAGAAGAGAGTAAAGTAGTTTGAAAAAAATCCATATATAAATTAGAGATGAGAGAAGATAAACAATTCACAGTGCTTAACCAAACCTTTGAAGGCAAAATTTGTCATTAAAATAAAACTTACATTTTTTGGTACATTCCTTGGTGTATTCATTGATAATAAATTAAATAAAGTTCGAAAGTACCTGGACTCGGTTTTTCATTTCTCCTGCGTGATATTAGCATATATATATATATATATATATATATATATATATATATATCTGCTGCCGCTAGCTAAGTGCATTATGAGTTTAAAATAAAAAATATATATCATACGAGCATATCTTAACCCTGTTCTATCCAACTGCTGTGCTATAGATTCTTCAAAAGGTTTCAGTGATTACTGTCCAAGACACAATCCTGCTAAGATACTTCCTTTTTTGAGCGAATTTTCTCCTCCCCATTCTGTGAGGTCGTCTTCTGACCCTCTCAATGTATGTCTATCCTGTCTTTTCTTAATGGAATATAACCACCTTATTTCCACTTAGGAAATTGATTGTTTTTGCTATATATTATGTTGTCATGGAATTAATCGCGTTTTTTCTCCTAAAAGATATATAAAATAATACATTTATCTAGCAAATGGGTGTCCATCATTATTAGCATTGCTCTCAAATCTTTTAACTCAGAAGTGGTTTTCTATTTATGGAAAATTTATACAGAATTTGATTGGATTTACCCTCTCCATGTCAGAGTAATCTTTGCCATTTAGGTGAATTGAGAGAATTAGAGAAAATAATAGGACTTCAACTTAACTAACTACAAGAGGTCACGCGACAAATGAAAACACTAAAATAAAAGAGACAGAGACAGTTATTCTCCTCCATGTTCCGGCGCTAAGTAACTGTATACTTGCATGACCCGGCGCTAATAACTGCATACTTGCATGACCCGGCGGTCAATTAACTAATTCCATGTCCGGATATGCAAGGCTAAAACGCGAGAAACAAAAAATAGGAGAAGAAACGTGCAACTAGAATTTAAAAGTTTTTAAAGAATAATAATCAAAATCCAAAAGATAAGAGTAAAATACCTTATTAATAAAGCCTAAAATCTCTTAAACTTATCCAAGAGTAGAGTATAAAAGAGCAAGCTGACCCTTGCAAGAAAAAAATTCTAGAATGAAGAGTTCCTGTAGGAACCCTGCTAGAACAAAAGGCAAAGGAAAGGACGTCACATAGAAGAAAGGTCAGGAGAGCTGGAATTGCGAAGGTTTGCAAATTTGGCGAGTAAAGTATTTTCGAACTCCTTTCTAATTGCTCCTCTTCATCTTATTTTTACTGTCAGGAAACCTTCCTACCATGACAAGAGTGAATCGATGCGCGCCAACTTAACCTTGTAAGAAGGCGGCTGATGATCATAACGTGTAATGTATACTTGGTAGAGTACCAGTAGGTTCTATTAGCCGACTTCCTCAGCTCTGATTAATAGTGTTCAAAACGTGGAGTCAAGAACTTCCTGGAAATTGCTTCTAAGACGTCAGTAAATAGTTTTGGCTTCACCCCGATCGTATTAGTATGTTGTAAACATTTAATCGTTAAACGGAAGGGACTTATTGGATGGCTTTTAGATATGCTAGACAAAGTTATTTTTTTTCCTAATCAAGGCGAATAATTGTTCTAATGCACGTGGTCATTTGTAGAACAATTTCATTAAAAAGCTAAACGATTAGTATCTAATTGCGCTAGAATGGTTGCGTAATTCTTTATTTTTTATTTCCATTAATTATACAAATACAAGCCAACAAAGACATCAGGGCTAGTTGAAAAGAGAAGGCAAAGAGCGGAGGTCAGATGTGAAGGGAAGTAAAAGAAAGAATAGAGATAGCTAAAGAATTAATTTCACACTTTTTATTTCTCTAAGATTATCATCTAAAGTAATATTAATTAATTTTATTAACAAATATAATTAACCTAGAAGTTACAAAGATTTTATTTTTCAAAATCTTCCAACTTTGTGTTAGTTTAAATGAAAAGTAATTTGTGATATTGTAGTGACCCTAGTCTCTACATTTACTACTAATGTTTCCTCCTTAATTGTTGAACGGTCCAAATTTATATTTTACTTATAAAGTGGTACCAAAGTTATTATTATAGTTCGTTTATTCATATACAAACATAAATGCAAAAAACCGATAATTAAGAAGAGTACAATATGTGTTTATACGTGCGCTCCATCACTTCTGCTATTTGCGAATGGCTCTCATTTCATGCTCCGCACCTCTTGACGGTCACAAAAGCGACATAAAATGCCAAACATGGCGTTTGCTTTTCAGATTTATGGTTGGGAATTACCTTCAAGAGCTTGATTTAATTTGAGGGGCAGTGGCGTCGTTCAGACAGGGCTTGTCTTTGATGAATGACAGTCTTTATTACTTTTTTCTGTTTTTGTTTCCTGTATGTTATTGTGTTTTTTTTTAATAATTAGCTCTAAAGATATGCTTGTTTAGAACTTAAGCGTTTCTGCCCATACAGCTCCAAGAAATTAGCAAAATTATTTGAAATCCTGTCTTACTAAAAAGGACCAATGCTTGAATTTGGAAGGCTGGCCTTTTTTTTATTAAAATATACCTTCCAAAATTATATTTTCTCAGTGCAAGTATAAAAGATAAAGAGCATTTGAATCGAATTCCAATTTATACCAGATGCATGTACATGAATAACATTCAATTTATCTTCAAGGCCCATTTACATGCTATTAATATGATTCTCCAACCAAAGAATACCAGACAAATGTGGGGGAAGAAATTGTTTATATAAGGGAGTTGTACGCCTGAAGGCTTCAATATACAGAGGTTACACGAAATCATATAAAGACTAATTGTTTATAATGTCATATTTCTGCCAGCGATTATACAGAAATAAGAGCGACATATGTCAACAAATTGTGTTTACATTGATTGGAGAAACCTCATACCTAATGTTGTTAAATTCAATTTATTCTCCTTTTTGAATATATTTATTAAATAAACCAATGCAAACGAAACGACCTTTCAGATTTTCAAAGAATAAAATTCGTTCGAGCCGATGGATCTAACCTCGCTCTTGAAAATTGTGGCTGAAGCAATGTTAGCAGAAGAAAATCAAATAACTAAACATCTGATGTAGAAGTAAGATGTACGACGAGTTAAAGTCAATGCGAGGAATCGCAGAACAATAAAAGCCATTATGACAAGGGAAAATAGTACCAAGTCTGCGAAAGTGGGTGGAGAGCTAAACCATCTAATTCAGTGTAGACCAAAACAGTTTGTCGAAAGTTTCATGCAACTGGATACTATGGAAGAACTACAGTTGCAAAATCTCTTCTTTCCTCTGTCGATATGAAAAATTAAATAATGTTTTATTGTACAATGAAACAATTAGAGAATATCATTTATTTCGGCCATTATTCTCCCAACTCTTTTTTATCCTCAGGACGTGTTGACTTACGGAGAAAAACCCCCAAACCTTCTAATCCTTTCTACTTGACCTTTACCATATAGTATGGAACAAGGTCATTATGATTTTTCCAGCAATATTATGGAATATTATAGCCATGGTGTATTAGTTAGAGGCCATATTAGGGTTATCACTCAGGAAATTTGCCAATTATGAGGGACCGAAGGTATCCTACAGGGCTAATAATTTTCCCCCATAATGGCATAGTGCTTTCATCAATAGACATTATGTTCCTGAACTTCTCTATGGAAGAAGAATTTTTCTTGCAGATGCTCAAATAATGGCGTTATTTTTCCTCTTTAATTATAGTAAATTGAAAAGATGAATGTTAACCTAAATTGCTAGAAACAGATGTTAATGAAAATTTTTAGCAAGAAACTTTGGTACCTAGACACCGTTACTGAAATATCTTTTTGTATTTGGTTGAGGTGAAATAGCAGAAAGAAATTAGGCCGTCCGCATTAGAAGGGCGGCTCGTGCCACCTTGGCAAAAACAAAGATATTTGCTATAGCATTTCATTGAATCGTTTACTTTCGTCTGCGAGTGGATGAGCGTTCTTTCCTCCACACTGTATGTAGAGCTGAAAATCAAGTTACGTTTAAGAATCATCTCGACTCTATATGCATGTAGCACCTTTCTTTGAGCAAAATATTCAACATTAGAAGGGCTGCCTAACCACTCTACACAGTGCGGGACTGATTATTGTGTTAATTATGAATATTAGTATGTTTGAATATTGGTATTTGAGTATACCAAGTGAAGTGCACTAACTATTCGTATTGTAAAACGCTTCTTGTTATCATAAATAATATTAACATATTGGTAATGAAAAAAGCAATTTCCCAAAGGATGACAGAAAATGCCCGGTTGCCGGGATGTTTATGGCTGGTGGCTCGCTACAAGGAGTGCAGTGGCGTGGGCCTCTTTTCTAACACGGGGGCCACAAATAATCCCCTTAAAAAAGAGAAAGTTCATTTCTTCTAAATTTAAAGATAGATTTTTTTTGCGCCTGAGATAAATTATTTTACTTACTTATTTAAGCGCACAGGTCGTAACGACCCCTTGCTCTGCGTCTGCCCTCTGTCTATAATTTCTTGGAGTCATGAAAAGGAATTTGAGCTGGGTATACTTGGATACTTGCCAAAGACCTTCCAAGCGCAGTGCATTACTAACTTGAGTCATATTTCCACTCTTCATAAACAGAAATGGAGTAGAGGAGTGTCAGAGATAGAAGGTTATTCCCCACTAGAACCCAATGTCTACCTGTGGCGCCTAAAAGATACACCTGAACGGCCAGACAGCCCCAAGGAAGCATCGAGACTTCGCGAAGGCGGCTGACCTGGGTTGGATTCTCTTTATCTTCCCTTCTCATTGTCTGACGAACGCCAGACCTACGTCGCCAAGGACATTTGCGCAATGCTGTGAGAACGCCGAGATTATTATCCCCCCCGCCCTGGCGCGCTAAGTCTAATGAGATCCCTTTCCCCCTTTGGGGAAGGGGGGGGGGACGTGAAAGCGCGCCGTTTACTCGCCCTATTCAAGCCTCCAGACAATTAGGCTTTACGTGAGTCTTGCCGATAATTGCACTCTCCCATTTTCTCTCGAAGCAATCACCGTGCATCCTCTCTTGGACTCTCATACCCCTCGAGTCATTTGTATCCTCTCCCCCCCCTCTCCGTTGCTACCCCGAGTTTCATTTTATTTATTGCCATTTATTTACTTGTGCTATTAATATTTCCTTTGTATATATTAAACTTATATATTTTTCTACTATAAGTTTCTCTAATCCCAGAACCTCTAAGAATTGATTATTTAGGCCAACTGCACTCGAATTTGTTTATTTAACCCACGCACTGGAATATGTATCACGATTCTCTGGCGTGCCGTCTTCACGGTCACCCTACGACATCTATATTATATTTTAGTGTCGGGTTTTTAGGGTCATCCTGTGTATCTGATCACATTTCTTTTAGACTTGTGACATATTCTATTGGATCTTATTCATGTATATTAAAGGTTCTGGTCTTAGAAACTGTAGAAAAGACATAACCTATTTCCAATTTTCTCTTTTGTGTGCATATTTTGTATTGAATTTGGTGATGGTTCAAAAATTTTACCCTTTCCAGGCCTCATGAAACGTCTGCCATATTTTAAAGGAGTTAATCTTATTTCTTTTCTTTTTTTCTGTATTGTGTTGTCGTTTTCTTCGTGCGCATAGGGCAACACAGGCTTTCGCTAAAATTCCGGAGTGAATATTTCAGGTATAATTAAGATTTAACGCCGTGTGAAATAATTATTGCTGTGTTTGTTTTTGTTTTTTAAGTGAAGAATCGTAGATCCTACAAAGTCTACCAGCACTTTCCCTGAGCGTAAAATATTTTGCCCTTTTTTAAGGTGCATTTCTTGAAAGCTGGTCGAACGCGATAAAGTGTCCTCATTAGTTAACACGTTCAATTTGCAAGGAGAGTTACTTGGGCTCAGCGGCAAGACTTCTTAACTTATATACAACAGGAGAAAAGGGCTGAAAAAGAAGTGAGAAGATAAAGAGAAAATGAAAGATTAGAGAAGCAACGAGAAGAAAGAAGAGAAAGAGAGGACGAGAAGAAAGAAAAGAAAGAGAAGAGAAGCAACGAGAAGAAAGAAGAGAAAGAGAAGAACGGGAAGAAAGCGAAAGAATCTGCTTACATAAACTTGATGAGTAGGACCAGGAACGAGACACTGTCCATCAGCTCGAGGTACGATGCTCCCCCTACCACGGTTGTTAAGCTTCCGGTTTTCAAGGAAGGCGAGGATTTCGTAGTTTTCTTAATCTACTTTGAGAAAATCTTCGAAATCAACCATTGGGGCATCGAGGCAGATCGAGTGGTTCAATTGATACCCTTGCTAAATTTCCAACTCCGAGACATATTCACCTCACTTCCCTTGGAGGCACCAATTGATTATTTGACGTTAAAATCAGAATTACTACGGCATATCTTATGACCCCAGATTTTTATCGCTGATCCAAATTTAGACATGCCGGCGTTCAACCAGGCCAAGCTGAAGGCGGCGTCACTTCAACTTTTGGCTCGATGCTTCTAAAATCCCACATGACTACTATACCCTCGTTGACTTCTTCCTGAGAGACCAGTTGTTGCCTGAAATTCCAAATGAAGTCAGATATTTCGTAAAAGACCGGTGGTGGGTCACATTCAAAGAGTGCACAGAAGAGGCCGAAACTTATTTAGCAAGCCACAAACTTTATCCCAATTACGGGAAGAAATCGGCCCCCTTTCCCCCCAAAATCAACTAAACAAAGGAAAATTCTTCCAACAAAATGGAAACAAGTTTGCCAAGGTAACTTAGCCGTCAAAGCCGAAACCACTCTTTACATCCAAACACCGAGGTTTTAAACCGTTATTTTCATGCCGCCTCTACGTCATCTTTCTCCGGGACACACATCATTTGTTTTTCCTGTGGTGTGGAAGGTCAGGTGAAAATGAAATGCCCTCAGAACTCTTAGTTCAGGAATAACTCTTCTCATCAGGTACACCAGATCTGTGCCACGTCTGCGCCTCTGTCAACACCATCGGAATCTTCTCCCACGAGCACCTCAAGTCCCGGCAACCACCAGGTAAACTTCTTGTTTGATAAGAATACCCCTGGAGAGCTTAAGTTCGAATCTGGAAGGATTAATAGTTGCCGTGTCTCTACTCTTGTGAGAGATACCAGGAGAACCTGCATAGTGGTATCGGACAAGCTGCCTTCTTCAGTAGCCCCGGACCATAATAGATTCACTGTCATACACGACTACTTGGGACGCGCCAAACGGTTCCCCATCGTTAAGTGCTACATTGATTATGTGTACCTCACTGGCTGGGCAGAGGTAGTAGCAGCCCTTATTAAATTCTGCTTTGTCTTCATTGGCCAGTGCCCACAGGTGTCCCCCAATTCCGTAACCCAACCCGTGGTTACCCGTTCGCAAGTGGTAAAAGATTCGAAGATGCCCTGACCCCTAGAAACCTCCCGTTATTCAGAATTAAAGGAGGCCATTACCGAATAATTTTCAATGAACCAAAAGAACTGCGAATCCGTCCGACCTATGTGGGCTAAGGACAAGTCAAATGAGCAAATAGCCACCCGAGCGGACAAAGTGATTTCCTACCAAGTTACGGGCGGCTTACTTTATCTTACGTGCTCAGAAAAAGGTAAACCCAAGACGCAAGTATTGTGTGTCATGCGTTCTCTCGTTGGTCAAATTTTAACCACTGGCCATGACAGACTATTTTCAGGCTATTATATAAACACGAAGACCACTCAGAAGATCTTCAAATTTTTATGATGGCTAGGCGCCCCAGAAGAAATCATTCACTACTGTAGGTCTTGCGACATCTGCCAAAAGACTGCCCTCAAAAGACGAGTTAAAACTGCACCGTTGCAGAGACAACCCCTAATCTCAGAGCCATTTTTCCGTGTCGCAATTGATCTTAACGGTCAGATACACAGCCCGTCGAGTGAAGGACACAGTCACCTGCTGACTTCAGTGGATTTTGTCCCCTGGTTCCCCGATGCCGTGCTGTTGAAGAATAATTGGATTCCATTTGTATATATTCTATAAGAATTCTTGTAGTTTTTCGTAATAGCTTATAATAATATGTGCTATAATTTGTTTTTATTATTGTGTACCTATTTTTGATGAGTTACCCTGTTCGTATGTATAGTTTTTTGTATTGATGAAGCTTTTTCTTTAATATCCTTGTATGTAAACCCTAGGTTATCGAGAATATGATGACCCAGGCTATTGCTAACTTCTCCTGACCATCTTATTGTATTATTATAATGGTAGTTTTGTGTAAGGCCTAATAAGAAGATGTGCCATTATTTTTTTAGTATGTGTATATATTTTGGATGAGTTACTATGTTAGTATGTACCTTTTTTATATTCTGGGCCTTTTATATTTGGGGAATATCCTTGTTTGTAAGCCCCTGGTTAATGATACTATGTTGACCGCGGCTATTAATAACTATTGTGTCTGTCTTATTGTATTATTTTTGTTATTTATTTATATTTTATTTGTTCAGTAATGAGAATACCGAGAATTTCCCAAGTCCTCTTTATTTGGCTTATTTCTGTGCAGACTACCCAGTATCTTCCCTTTTGTAATTGGGTCCCTATGAGAAATTTAGACGTCTAATTACCTTATATTAGTATTATGTCACTTACTTCGGAAGCTCCATCTTGGAAAGGAAGGAGATATCAGAGAGAGAAAGTTACTCTTCCTCCTCTAGGACCCAACGTCTACTTATAGCGGCTAAAATGTGCACACGCACGGACAGAGAGCCCCAAGGGATCATTGAGACTTCGCGCGGTCGGCTGACCGTGGTTGGGTTCTCTTTATCTTCCCGTCTTATCGTCTGACCGACGCTAGAGCTACTGCGCCAAGGATCTTTACGCAAGGCTGTAAGAATTTCGAGACCATCATCCATCCTCCGGTGCGGCAAGTCTAATAAGATCACCTTTCCCCTTTGGGTGGGCTCCCTGCCACTCGTTTCCGCTGAGGCACTATAGATACCTTGATAAAAGATTTAAGAAACTAGTACTATACAGCTCCGTCTTGGTGAGCAGCCACATACAGTCTCTTACACCCTCCTTCGCTTCCCAACCGCTTCCAGTTTAGAACGCGGCGAACCATCTCTACCCGGCTTTGCTCGTATCTAAGGGCAGAGTTATTGCCGACAGACGATAGACACGGATAGGCATCCATCACTTTGGTTATCGACTTCGTTCAACGACTGGAGTACTCTCTCGTTCGTTTCTCAGTGAGGTTAAAGAAGAAGGAGTCTTTCAATTTCAACTTGACAGCGCCCCGTTTACTTGCCGTATTCAAGCCTCGATTCATTTAGGCTTTACGTAAGTCTCCCCAATAATTGCACTCTCCCTTTTTTTCTCGAAGCAATCACCGTGCATCCTCTCTCGGACTCTTGTACCTGTCGAGTCATTTCTATCTCCCCTCTCCCGTTTGGTACCTGAGTTTCATTTTATTTATTGTCATTTATTTTCTTGTGCTATTAATATGTTTATACTCACCCTTTGCCTCTCATCTACCTGCTTCTATAGATGAGATGAACTCACGGGGATTAGCCCAACTGCTGAAGTGGTTACCGGGGTGTGGTGCTTGGAGACACATGTGAGAATTGGGAAGTGAGTGAGGACCAGTCGACTGACTATCTTATTCTCTAGTGCTATGCAGTAGTCAAGAGTCAAAAGGTGCTACCTCGACTCAGCTTCCATACACCTCAATTATTTTACGCTAGTTAGACATCTCAAAACCCTACATTTATATACTAGCGTTAATCGTGTTGTTTAAAGATAATACTAAATGGTCGAAGAATGTGAATATCTAAAATGAATGGAGGCAGGTTTCATATTAGGACACCTGGGGAATGAGAATTTATTTGCATTGACCATTTAATCCGTTAAGAGATTTAAAATCTTTTGCGTAGCCGTCTGTTGGCCATTGAGCCTCGGTCTCTCTTCTTGGATTAAGATAGCTTAGATGATGGGCAGCCGGGTGCACTCAGTTCTGCGTTTGATTACTGTGGTTTCCACTAAAATTTCTATTGAGAGATGGATTCCGTGTTGCTTTAAGTACTGAGTTTTGATGGCACTGTTTTGCATATGCATGGTGAGTCGGTGAGATAAGGATGTGGTTGTCATTCCAATGCATTTACTCAAAGCTGTACCTTACAGTCTTCATGTGGGAGGTTGAATTCGTAAATTACATCGGAAGCTTTCATTTCTTTTATTTTGCTTGTGTTATTGTTGATGAGGGGATTGCTAATTTTCTTGGTTTTGTAGTATATTATCATTTTTAACTTTTCTTCCGGATTCGTACATTTTATATTTTGGTTTATGATATTATCGATCCTTCTTTCGTCCGTTTTATATGAATCACTGATTTGTTTGTTTTTTATAGAAGATATATATTAGGCGTTTCTAATTCTTTTTTTTAATTCATATGTAAATTTGAAAAAATGTTCTTGTCTCTTTGTCTACCGTATTGTTGGAGAAGCCATTGTTAATTAATAATTGCTTTATTCGTTTTAATTTATTTATGAAATAAGGCCTATGAAGAACTGCATTTGTATGCGCGTCTGATGGTTTTGTATACACATAAGTTTTGTACTTAGTTTTACATGCCTATTATTTCAACATCAAGGAGCGTTAAATTTCGGTACGGTTTAGTTCCTTTTTTTTAGTTTTTTCAGTTCGTTTTGATCTTTAATTAAAAGATATATATTGTCGACAAATCGGCAGTAGTTAGAAGGCTTTGAATGATTCTCCGTCAATCTTTCTTTTTCTAATCGCCCCATGTCGAGGACGTTAATCAAAGCTCAATCGGAACTGGCCTGTGATAAAACATGCATGAAAGAGAAACTCCTAACTAAATATATATATATATATTTATATATATATATATATATATATATATATATATATATATATATATATGAGAGAGAGATAGAAAGTTTGGTAAATAACCAATTGATGATACATATTCGTAATTCAAATTATTAAGATAAAAAACAAACGATCAATGCCATTGTCTCTAGCTATAAAACGAAATAGTTGATACGTATTCCTTAAAAGTTAAATAAATCTAAGTTTTATAGAAAAGTATATATGATAACTTGCTCCTAATTTTAACACTATGTCCTGAGGTTTATCAAGATCTTACAAACATAAATTTAAAATAATGACAAGATAATTAATATTTTCGCACTGAAACTATGTTTATTATCAAATTATACATTTCTGTCATCAAAAGTATTCATGAAAAGTGTAAAATTACTTTCAATATAAAATAATTTAGGATATTACCTAGGTCATACAAATTTTGTGTGCCATTATCTCTGAGCTATAAGTGAAAACCTCTCTGAGTTGACAGTGTATGAATATTTCCAATACATCAAATATTGCAAAAATATTTATTCGCAGGTGCATTCATAATAAAATAATTTGATTTTGATAATAAAAAATAACTTCGTGAATTTACTTGAAAGATCTCTACTTTAAATCTATGTATCTCCCTCCATACAGCATGCCAAGTAATCTAAGCCAATATCATCATGATTAACCAACAAATTATTAAGGATATAACTGTGCGGTCCTAGGGTTTATTACCAACGGATCTGAACCAAGTATCAGCGACTGTAATTCAACCATCTGTGCATGGGTACATTCAATAGACCTTAATTTCTAACTGAAACAACCCATTCGGAAATACAAAAATCTTTTGCCAATTAACTTATGAAGAAATAGAGAATAAGAAATTCATTTTTTACCCTTTTACTCATTAGTCGCCATTTACAGTAACCAAGGCTGCAGTTACTTGAAGAAATCACTCAAATTAAACATGTTTAAGACTAATACAGATTAAGTAATTTTTTATTTCCTTTTGGGATTAAAATTAATGTAGATCATGAAATTAATTTGGAAGAGAACTTTGTTTTTAGCGGTAACCGAATTAATTGAACAATCATTAAAGTTAACCAGAATAAACGGTTAGGAATTTGGTATTATTATAATTAATAAAATTATCCATTACTTGGGATGTCAATAACCAAGTATTTTGAATCTGATTAATGAATTGTAAATTCTTAAATCTGGAAGAATATAGAACTTAGGTGATAAATGGATATGAGCTTGACAAATGTGTTGACAGTCTCGTTTAGCTGCAAAAGTTATCTAAAAAGTCATTGTTTACAATGTATCTGAACTGTAGTAAGGAAATTCGATGAGAAAGTTTTGGCTTCAATGACACCTGAGAAAGGTAAAAACCCATATTCCGTACGAATCGCTCGAACACATAAAAACACGAGGAAAAGTGGACGAGGGCAATCTTCCTTTTTACGATGTTCGATATTTTCAAGGATCTCTGAAATCGTTCTTCTATACCTCTGAATTGTGGAAAATACAAAGTTGTTCGTAAACGATCAAAAGAAATAGCAGGTCATTTAATTTAATTCATCCTACCTTAGTTGACTAATGCCATCTGATTACACACATAGGAGAATTCTAAAACAAGAAATATATAATGATAGGTAAATTAAATTTCCGTAACTACTGTTACATTTGTTAGAATTCACCCCTCAAATCATCTTGTTGTTTGTTCAATGCAACGTGATAGGTAGATCGATACTTTAGGAGTACAAGAATCCAAATATGTGAATGAACTGTTTCTAATCGCTCGTTCGAGAGGGAATATTTTTTAACAAGAGATTCTTTATTTCGTGTAACATTTCTCTTTCTAAGTCCGAAGTTCTTTATCTATGAGAGTCATTAATAGCCGTTCTTTAACCACACTCAATTTTGATTTTACGCCAGGATTGGGAAACGCGTAAAAGCCGGAGCCACGAAAATAATTAGGAACATACTTTCTTGTGTACGAAAGAGAAACTTCACAGCATGGCAGAAGAGAAGGAGGGTATCGGATAAGAACCAAGAAATTCTTTGCAATTGTAAAGTTCAGCATC
Source organism: Ceratothoa steindachneri (assembly GCA_963969495.1). Lineage (NCBI taxonomy): Eukaryota > Metazoa > Arthropoda > Malacostraca > Isopoda > Cymothoidae > Ceratothoa > Ceratothoa steindachneri. Next base: position 65,015,966 of record OZ018324.1, on the reverse strand, counting down.
CGCATAATGGATTTTGGCATTGGTTTTAAAGTAAAATAAGTGCAAGGAAACTGCTTCACTTTACCTAACAACCAGTTGGCGCCTCCATTCTTCATTTAACTTAAGTATATTGATTAATAACTTTTCATACTACAAGATAATGCACCAATTCTTTTGTTTTCTCTCTGTTTTGGCACGCGATGCTAAGTTAAATGCTTCCCCGAGGAGATTTTGTGTCGTAGAGACATTTAATGATGTGTTATTGTGAAAAAGGATCGCGGGGCAATAGATCACTATTGCAAGCAGAACGGCAACTCTGATACACAAATTAATTCCTGGAAAAGAAGTCATGGTTTCTGGTTGTCTATTTACTACCAGCATTAAAGCTACTCCTGAACCAACCTGAGAAGCATCAGGTACTAATAGATAGGAGGATTTAGTGTGAGCTAATTTTATTTCTTTTAAATAGTTTCTGGGCGTCCGATTTCTATTCCTAGAATTGAGGCATAAGGCTGGATTTAAATAAGTTCCTTAAATTCAGTAATGGATATGACACTACTACCTACCATGCGATTATGTAATCTTGCCTACCCAACACAGGATAAATATCCATGTCAATAAGCAAGAGCTAACAGTTTAAATGTTTTTCGAACTGTAACGATAACCAACAAATAGAGTTTATTTATAAGACATTGATTCCATTTCTCTAACTAGATGGAAAATTCTCTTCACAAAACTAACAGAATATTCTTATCAGTCATTCTGTCTTTTGTTTAAGATTTTATTAAAAGATGAGGAAATCATGGAAATAAGCGAACACGTCGTTCAGTTCTCGAAATATATCATCGCCAAAAGACTGAAACGCAATCGAGGAGTTCTGCTTTCCAAACGTCATTTATAAATAATAAAAAGAGCCAAAGATTCTTGTTATTTCTACTATTTTAATGTAACAAGTGAATTTGATTATATACTGTAACTAGATCAATCTTACTGAAAACCAACCACCCATCAAGATTTGTGGATATTTTTTAATTGCTAGGGAGCGGATAGCAATCAGGCTTAGTATTCCGCGCAGATTCACCAGCTAATTGCAGTTTTCTCGGGTACCATAATGATGAGGCTTAGAACAAGCAAACTTCGGAAGGGGAGAAATGCTATCGCTTAGTCATAATTAAAGTACTGTAATTTTATTATAGTTTTGAAGAGGTTTTGCTCGGGAAAAGAAAGAGAGAGATTTGTCAGTATCGATATTGTGGAACAAAAATTCATCTACAAACTGTATGAAAGTGATGTGAATCAATTCTTTGATGTAATGTGCCTCTTATAATGCTAAACAGAATGTAAAAAAATCAATAGAAAATTAAAAACTTTAATTAAAATTCATTTTCTATTATTTGTCAAACCTACATATATATTTTTCAAACAGCATAATAATAGAAACTCAGCAAATTAAAACACTAAGGAAAATTTGGGTAAATAATATAAAATAAACTTGAAAGATTTAAAAAAGCCTATCATTAACTATATGATATTGATGGAAACCATACACCAGATTGCAAGTTTTCAATAATTAAAGAGTAAGTACAACTATTAGAGAAAGACGGAATTGTGCATACAATTACGATCAAGAACATTATTATAACAATTTTATTGGTTATTTCGCCGCAAAATTCATATTTTAAAAATATTTTTATCTTGACTCTTGGCTCTAAAATGCCCGGTAATTTGAAGTTTAATTTATACCTGAGAATCCTATTTGATTAATAATGGCTTTCTAAATGCGTGTTCGTCCTCATCGCATGCCTACAACAAAATATACGTAATTCTCTCGCATCCATAATGTTCCATTAATCACTATGACTGAAATCTTATTAACGCATTTCATTCTCCTAGGACTCGTTTATTGCCACGAAGGGCTTTCGACTTCATTTCCTTTCTGACTCCTCCGAAAAGATCTAATAACACCTTCCTGGCTGCAATCGTTATGGCTTTCGTGGAACATCCAGTGCGATTCTCATCTCACATAGAATTCTGAGAAATCACCCACACTGGGTGATTAAATCTTTACTGGATTAAGAGCTCTTTATGACTGGATTTAATTGGCAATTAAGGACTAGCTTCAAGCAGTTAAACGTTTTGGCATTCAGCCGGACATTAATTATTTCAGAGTTATCTTCTGCATCGTTTTGTTCAATCAAATTTAACAAGCTCTGTTCATAAATTCTATTTTTAACATATTTTCAACATTACAACAAATCACGTATCCATTCATTTAGTATAGAACTCCAATAACTAAATAATGTAGATATGAATATATTAGAGCTTTGTAATTTGCTATTTATATAATAGTTATCTTATCTTTAAACAGATTTTCCATATTTGAGTCGATTTAATAATTTAGCTAATTACTCGTATGTCTTTTCTTGTAAAAATTTAACGTTAATGCATGTAGCAAAATTATTCTTAAAATCTGATCTAAATAGTTGTATTTTCAAGTGAAAAATATTCTACAAAACTCAGTTGAGTTGAGTTAGTTTTGAATGGACTTAAAATTTGTACCTGGAAAACAATAAAATGACGAATCTAATGCTAAAATTAAGCAATAGAATAAACGGCTAAAATTTTATAATTCATTGATATTTTATTAAGAATGAACTAAAAAATGCATATCAAGGAATCTAGAACCAAATTGAGATTTTCACCAGAAAAGAATCTAATTCACTAAAATTTCACCACATGAATCATATTCGATGGCAATCAGCATAAAATTTTCCTCTTTGCAACTAATTAGTATGACTAGTATTTTCAATAGATATGCATATACTTTTAAGAAATACGAATCTTTAACTGAGTGAAATGAATTATTTTATATGATAAGAAAACTGCAAAATAGACAACCAGATGCTGTCCAGAAATGCAACGGGAACTAAAATATATATCAAAGTGACAGAAGGACCACCAGCATTGATTTTAAGTCGCTGATTGGTATAAACTCATACTTCATCCGTAGTTTTAAAAAGGCCGTCAAATTTTAAGTATAAATATGCACTTCATTGTTCAGTTTCCCTTATCCTACACTGGCTATTCTACGTCTTTGTTATATATTATGGTGTAAATAAGTGTTCTCGAGAAAAGAGAATGAATAAAAATATCATATGTTTTTTTATAATTTTAAGGATTCAGAAAATCTTTGATGTGTTAAAGTAGACGAAAACACGATGAAATAAAAATACCTCTAATTGGCTTTCCAGATATGCTTTTTTCTATTTAAGTAAATTTTATGAATTCGCACTCTATTGCAAACTTCACTTTGTTACACCTCCTTGAAAATTTAATTCGTATCTTCAATACCTTTCTTGTTTTTATTGAATTTTCAACGTCAAGATTTATAAACACCCCTTTAGAGCTAGAGGAGGTTTATAATTAAAAGGGGAGGTTGAAAACCGACTCAGCCGGGTGATGTTTTCTTCTTTTCCTAACCTTAAACTTTACAACATGAGATTTTAAAGGAGGAAAATACAACTTGGTAGATTATTATGGTAGATTACAAATGAATATTCTATGTTATTACCTATTTGTCTTCCGCCACCTAGGTCAGTTGAGAATATTGAAATGCCGAAAATGATAGAGCTTAATTAAATAGAAAATGTATAGTTTAATTTTTTAGAGGTTGATAAGTTAAGAGATGAAATGCTATAACCTTTCCACATGGAGCATTTGCCTGTTTTCCAGTTGATGGCTCTTTGATGAATAATTAAAGTGATTTTAGAAGAGATATTTTTAGTTTGGTTTATTTATTTGATGGAATCGTTTAACTTAAAATTGCACTCTGTGAATGTTTTATCAAATCTTTTTCACCTGTATTATTGTTGTAAGTGTCACTTATGTTTCCGCAAAGAAACAAAAAAATGTATAATGAAGACCCGGATTCTACCTACAATTTGCTTTAAATATTTGCTTTATTCCTTGTTTCTTGTGAACATATTACTGAAGTTTCCAGTAGGAGAGCTAACCTAAAGAAGATCCTTACTGTAAATACCTATTTGATGGATACTTCACCATAATAGATGAATACTCTCCTACATTTAGAATGTCTGGAGTAGTGCCGACGAAACTGGCCAAGAACTGCAAACAAATGAGGAAATTCCATATGGATACCATGATAGAACATGGAAAATATTAAAGGAACACATGATCCCTTGTTCCCCAAATCCTTAAAAGAGATATTAAAATTTGGGTTAGAATACATGTAAAATAAACAAAAGTCCCTCATATAATAAAAAATAAAGATATACAAGCCCCATCTTGGCTTGGCGATTGTAGTGGCTATATGAAGGTAGTGGCATTTGATTTTGTTGCTCAGAGCCATAGTAAACTTGGTTATGTTGAAATTTGGGCTAGGGACAGTGAACATCCTATTAAAGAGGAGCCAAAAGGGAAGATTTTAAGTCAACTCACCCATTCGTCGGCTATCATAATCCAAAGTTCCTCTCTTAAATTTCAAATGTAGTCTTATTTATTCTAATTTCATATTTGACTGAGTGAAAAGAAAAATAGACTTGATATATCATACACCCAAAGCGGAAAAGATCATCAGTCGAGTAATTGAAATGCATAGATGAGGAGGAGCACAACTGCTGCCTCATTGATGTTGAAATTAGCTTTAACCTCTTCCCTACGACAATGTAAACCTAGAATATCTTGGCAAAGGGGTGTGTAAGATATACTATTTATAAAGAAACGAATTTACCTCAAAGGATCATTCTGAATCAAATTTAGGAGGCTTGACATTCTTAAAAAAACCTCATTCAATATGGGAATCTAGACTCCCCCAACCTCTCCGATAAAAATACATATGTGAATGAACCATACACATAACCCAATAATGGGTGTCGTAAGTTATGTAAAGACCCACCTTGACTCGGCTCCTTTGATCCTTAATAAGCGACTATACGTGGATGGATTAGCTGTGTTGCGCGTGGAAATTTATATACATGAAGAGAGTGCGATTAAAGCTGGCCGTAACAATCTATTTTCTTTGTGGTTTAGGGGTATCAAAACTTAGTTAAACAAAATAAACTTTACTTCTAGAAACTAATACAATGAAATGAAATACAAACAATCGCACGCTTGTCACAAGTCGTGAGGCCTGAGTCACAAACGACTCACACGGGCGAATACTAGCGATGCTCGCGGAGACGGGTTCATACTAAATTCTTAATTCAATCGTCTAGATATTTATACGAGGTAGCTGGGAGCGGCTTGCCCTTGCCGGTGAGAGACTCCCAGTTATGACAATTAGTTTCTAATAACTATGTCAACCTTGCTATTTAAATCAATGCAGTAATATGGTCTTATCCATCTTCTTATGATATATCTCACGCAAAAATATTTACTAAGATATTTTACTGATAGATTCAGAGTCAATGTTTATCAATAAACTGCTGTTATTAGTAAAATTAATATAAAAAAAACATATATTTTTAAAAGAAAATAATTTAAAGAAATAATTTAACAACATTTAAAAGAATTTGGGATGATTGAAATCTAACCATTCGGGCATTTTTTAATATTTTCAGGTATTTCGCTATAACCAAATTTTCTCGTAAACTAAAATGGTTTACAGGTCGATTTCGAGATATCTAGTTAATACAGTATAACACTAAGTACTACGACTCTTATAGTTCTCGTAACTAGAAGATTCGTCGCCAAACTTTTCGTCACCTGTGGTTTCGTTGCAAGACGTTTTGTTTTCCGTTGTTTCCTTGCCGGAAACCATGTCGTCGAACGTTATATTTTCTTGTATTGAGTATTTTGGGGAATAAATTGCAATTGCTTAAAAGCTGGGCTATTCCTTGAACCCAATACTGATTTCATGTAACAATTGAATATTTTTTTAATTAGGGTTGTTTCATCTTTCTACCTCCCTTATCTCAGATAATGTAATGGTGCAATTAAATATTAAAAAAACAACCAGCCTCGTCAGCGACCCAAAATAATTTGTTTGTATGTAAAGTAAGAGTTACAATGCATTGTTTGTTTATAAGGAAAAGGTTATTAGTCGCTTCTTATTAAATTCATTTCCTTTAATACTTTATATATAGTCATAAATATTAGGACCCTATAAATACAATCATTTACAATTTTAAAAGTAAAACTCTCTGCAAGCTTTTTGCCCTAATAATTGTATTATAGTGTAAAGGCTATCGCGGAACCCGGTTCACACGGCCCAAATGAAATACACACAAGAAATTTATAGAAGACCAGGGAACTAAAGGCCTACCAGAAATTCACCAAAATTTAACATGACGGTGCTAAATTACGGGGTACCCGCAAGAAGTTAAATGAATACACACATAAAAGTATTAATAGTATTATTTACATGAAAATAAAAATTAAATGAATTGAATGCTAACAAATTATACGGGGGTACATCAAATAATAAGAAAAGTCACAAATGCTGATCAACATCTAATAACCATAAGTCGTTCTAACTAAAATGATATTCGCGCATACAAAATTGTGTTCTATGAATAATTTGCTTCAAGCCGAAACGACACGCGCCATTGAAGATAAAATAGGCTACGCTACTCGAGTGACAGGTGTTCCCAGAATAACCTCCCTGTCTTACGTACCTTAACTGAAGGCCCAAAGTTACATGAATAAAACTTAATAAATTTAAAAGGGACGTAAGAAGAAAGAAATACTCAAAAATACCTGATACTAGAGCAGTGAAGACATAACCCCCGTCGGAAACCCAGGCGAAAGAAGCTCGGCAACGATGAGTGAATTCAACCCATTCCACAAGCGTGAATGCAATGACGTTCTTCGGCGAGGAGAAACCCACGGACTGCGATATTGGGGCGAAAGGCGTCGAGACCAGGAGGAACGATGACTTGAAGGTCCAACAATGCGAGACAAGGAATTCAAGATGACAGAATTCTCCAAAGAGGAGATGGCGAGGTGACTCAGGGAGAATTTCCACGTGCCCAGTGTGAACGACTTTCCAAAGGAGAACACTTGCAAACGTAACTGGAAGAGCACGTTTCGATGCAGCTGACAGAGAGGCAGCGACAACGCTGGCAGGAATCAATGGAAAAATATCATCACTGCACGAAGGACTCCAATATGGGTCTCCATAAATGAACAACGTCAAAGTCAAGTGACGGAAAATGATTCGGCGAGCAATCAAGGCAGAATCCTTGTAGCAAAATAAATTAAAAGACCTCACGGCCCCATTTATATCCCTTAGTTTGAAGGAGGAAAAAGAAAGTGGGGCACAAGGGGGGGGATGAGTCGCTTCTTCTACGCAAATTAGGTTGGTGAGTTACAGAGTTTTAGCACCAGAATCGTAGCCTCGAAGCGATTTAACACCGTAAAATATGATGAGAAAGGGAAGGCATTGGATTACAAGGGCCTACTCTTTATATACAGCTATATTTACAAACATTTTGTGTAAAACGATTCTTTTATCGTATTTATTTAATCTATGTCATTCCTGGGATCGTTATACCGATTCTGCATTTTATATATCAATCAATCATTCATCCAAACTTAGCCCGCCTAATTGCAAAATTATAAATGAACAAAATGATTGAGAAGTTAAAATAGAACGAGCTCTACCTGGTTTTATGCCACGAGATATTAAAAAAATCAATTGTTAATGAAAGAATAAAACAACTCTCAAATGATTCTTTCAACATAGATGGTTTGTAATAAATAAAAGGGTATTTATTGCCTATAATTTGAAAGGCTATAGGGGCCCAATTTATATGTTTCTTTCCCAGATTAAATAAATTTAAATAAATGATTTAAACAAACTTCGATTAAATGCTTTTAAACAAATGCATTTTATTCGAAAATAATTTCCTTACAAGAGCATAAAACTTTCGGCAACAAGATGTCTGGTGACGAAAAGAGCCGCGCGATAACAGTTTTGTGTCGAGCCATCCGGGAAAGAAGATTTTAGCGATGTTACGCTCGGCAATGAAATGTTTGTACGAGCACTATAGTTTCAATCACCAGTAACACTAACTCCTATTAAAATTAATTGACTCAATTTCAAAATTAATTTTGCTCATAATATCAAAATGGATTGTCCTAAACGCAATGGAAGAGAAAAGACGAAAATCGACGAACTGCTATATTTCTTGGTTATTTTTAGCCTTCGCATTTTGAAATCTTTGGCGAAGTTTCCTAAGTTTTACCCAGCACAAAATTTTTTTTAGACGATCCGCTTTATTCTTATTTCCAAGGCTATGAATTATTGTTGATTCTTTCCAGTAAACATGTAAGATTTGTGGGGAAATTGCCTTACAATTCCCCCCAATTTTCTGAAAATGACTCAATCGTACTTTTATGGGAAGTTATGTCCTGAAGCTTGTTTTCTTACTAAATTAAATTGCAATATTATATTATTTCGGCATAGTACTAGCTATCTATTGGAATAAATCAAAGATAATTCACGCATTTCATTAGCCTTATTTCTTTATGAATATTCACGGTATTAAAATATAAAGTCCCCAAGAGAGTTTCTCAACAAAGGTGAAATTACTTCGGTAAACCTTTGGATATTTGCCAAGGAGTAAAGAGGCAGTGAGTGAAAACTTTTTATTACCGAAGCCCGATAAAATAAAATACAGTTCATTTGTGCTCTGGCATTTATTTTTATCTCAGTAACTTACACCATACTTTCGCCAAAGGCTTCAATTTATCACTCTATAGTCACTGGCTGTCTAATAAAAGTCAATTTTCACCTTAGCGTTTACTCTGCAATCTCTCCAATTTTCACAAATTTTTCCCTTAACAAAGATATATATTATATTCTTTTTCACCTAAACTTTCACATAAGTTATAATCCGTAACTTTAGGTGGAAGGAAAAAGGTTTAAGAAAGTTGAGCGCCACATCACCCTAAGTAGTTTACTTTGCGTCTCTTTAGTACATTTCTCTTTTACCGTATGCAGTTATCTTTTCAAACATTATGATTATCATCCTATCTATCTTACCCGTGTTCTGCCTGATGCTGCACTGCCTTTATGGCTAAGCTGTTTGCAATACCCCGCTCTGTAGAACTTATGAAGCGCCTTGCCCGGTTTTTAGAACAATTTGTAATTCATAGCTATTCACAGACCGCACTAATTGGTATTGGTGAATTGGATTATTTGCATTTCCTCGCTATGGTCACTCGTAACTTTATGGCTGGTGCAGGTCAGGAGGATTTTGAGTATATATTATACTTACTCTCATCTCATGGCAGGAATGAGGGCGGATGTTTGGTTGCACGGCAAAGGAGATGTAAGTCAGCACGCTGGAATATAATGTTGGGTGCCATGACTCCTCGACTTTCAATTGAACCTACCCCACGATATCACTCCGGAATTAGGTAATTTTCGTGGCATATAAATCAGAAGCACTTGTGGTCACGCGTCCTTTGATGTTGCAAACCTGTTAATCATTCTATCATGATCGCTTGTCCCGATTACTTTTGTGTGACTCGTAAGCACATGAATCTGATGTGGTTGAGTCCTTAGAGGAGAGAGGAGATTTAATCCATATTATTGATTTCGTTTGCTACATAATCATTGTTGATTGATTTCATTGTGAATTTGCATTTTTTATTATAATATATATATTATAACCTGCCCTAAATAGGAGACCTTAAAATCAAAATCTGCTGTTATTATGGCATTATTATTTCGAATATTATTACATATCCTCGTTCCTATTATTTCCTCATTATTAGTAATTTACTATTATTCTTATGTTAATGAAGCACCTGCACTCGGCTCTTTCGCAAGTATGGCAATACTTTTTAAAAGCAATACGAAAAAAACCTTGATTGATAATAACATATTTATATACTTATGTCTCTCTTTAGGGTGAGCTTGAGATAAGGCGATTATGAGTAGAGAGAGGTTCTATCTTATTAACCTAGTACAGATTGCAGTGCGAAATCAATTTAATTAAAATAAATGAGAATTATTACTATTGGATCAGGTTGGAACTAAAGTAATGGCCACTTTAGGGTATAAAGTATATTAAAAATGAAAAAAATTACTATGGAAATATGTAATATTAAACATAACCTCCATTGCTTTCCAGAAAATGATTCCCTCAGTCAACACAGTAGAAATTAAAGGATTCTAAAATTCTTTAGGATTTGATGAAAAATTTGAATCTGTTAAACAAATTAATATTAAAAACAGCAAAATCAAGTGAATATGGATGATGAAGCAATATTGCACAACTGCGCTCCTCCAAAAGATATTTGGTCATACGAGCCGGATAAAGACGTATTATCGTGATGAATTAAGACAACATTTCTGTTGAATAAAGTGGTATATCTTTGGCCGAAAGCAGCTTTAAAACGACAATGGTGATTGGAATACTGAATAACATTAATTGTTTTATTGTTATTTAAAAATTTATAATATACAATTATTTCAATATCTTACCAAATACTCAACTGAATCTTGTTTGAATAAGTCCTTCTCACAGATGTTGAGAAATTCTTTTTCCTCAACTAAATCACAAACGGCGGCGTTTAACGTTTTGATAATGGACCAACTCCATTTCACCAGGAAAATCCTGCCCAAAATTGGAGCCTGAAGGTGACGTGAAAACAATGTTACAGCCAGCAACACACTGTTCACAGATTCACCCGAGACAGTTTGTGTAAGACCCATTTTTCAATCACTGGTACCTTTTCAATTCTTTAAACTGTAGCAGGATTGGTGGTGACAACCACTTCCCACACTTTGAAATCAAGTTTGTTTAGACGAATTTCCTTTGTTTTTCTTTTTGACTGGAATCCTCACTAAGCTTACGGGAAAACAACCTCCTGTAACTTCTTTTATTTACTGCATCAACCCTATAGTTACTCTGAATGGATTCTGCTTCTGTGCTTCGAATGAGACCTTAATGAAACACAGAATAAAACACTTCGAATGTAAATACCGAAGAAGATTATGAAAATTATTTGAATAATCTGAAAGAAAATAGTATAAATTATTCATTGTAGCATTCCTAAATGATAACAAGATGCACTATTTTAATTTTATACTTTCTGAAACTTTATTCTAGATAATTGGACATTATTTTGGTCCTAACCTGATACCTACGAATGCCTACTCTCTCCCATCTCAATAAATCATTGAGGTTAAGATGATTACAATCCTTGGCATAGGAGATATCAAATCGCCAACAGATCCGTCCATACCCAGAACTCCTACAGAAGGAGAACGAACCCATAGCCTTTTTGCTCCTCTTTTTTCCCCTTTTTGGCGGATTAAAAGGTATGGATCCTATTTTTTCCCTTCTTTGAAGTGGCTGATCGAACGAACAAGCCTAGTTTGGTCTTTCTTTGAAATGGTGAAGGAACCGCTTACTGTAGAGCTCCTTCAAGAGGAGTCGATGTCTCGTCTCTCTCTGAGATTTCAGGTTCCTGTATTAACTTAGAAAGAATTGGCTTATGAATGTGTTTGGTTTCATGGGTTTTCCAAAATGAGCCCTCTCTTTTCTCGGGTAGATTCGGCCGTCTGGACCGAAAGTTCCTTGGGGTCTGCTCTCTTTCTTGGAAGATTATGCATCTGACTAGGCCACATCCAAGCGACTGTGATCTCTACCGCGAGATCTTTAGTCCAGTGACATTTGATAGGATGTGGGTACGTGCCTAAAAGTCTGAGACTCGCTTCGGAGTGACTTTCGATCAATATTGTTAAAGGAAACTCTTCTTGAAATCGACTTTCATTTGACTTACTAAAGCTCTACTCTTTTTTCTTCTGTTGTAGCCATTGAAATTTTCTAAAAAAAAAATGATGCATAAAAGTAAGTAACTATGATTATTTACACATATTATGCCTCGGTTGCAAACTAGGATGAACTTTGATCAGCTGACTTGCCATATGATGACTATATTAATACGCATTATCTCCTGAAATTTGAAATCGACGGAGCTTCCACATATGTGCATGAGAGAGATAAGGAGAGTAGGCGATCCATTACACTTGCCTCATTATATATCCCCCAGCCAACGGAGATTTTCCTGGCAGCAATTAGGGATCTTATGGTATAGCTACACGTGATAGATAAATATCAAGGCTCAAATTGTACACCACTACAAGAATAAATAAAAGATTTTTAGGAAATTTTGGGAAGTATAGAGTAAAGTATGAGAAAAAGAATAATGGCAATACGCTGATTGACTAAAAAGCATGGCAGTTGATCATCAATACTTGCCATATCAAGGTACTAGTACTTGAAGGGCGTGCTTGTTTTGCAGTTTTCAGTTCCGAAAGGGTGTTACCCAGGTAGCCCATCCATCCGCCGCTTGTAGGTTAGCAAGTTATTAAGTTATGTGTAAGGAAACTGATAAATGTAAGCATAGTGCATCTAATAAAAGATATAAAGCCACAGTAACTTGAGACCTTGTGGGATGGAGGGTGCACAACTTAGGACCTTGGAGCTAGCAGGAAGTGCTACCAATCCAGGTAAAAGTTATAACATTCTGCACAAGATGCCACCCGGCAGCTTAATCACAATTGATATCTTTGGAAGGATATAATCTGAGTAATATCCATGTGTAAGCCATAAAGTTATAAATTGTATGGTTTATTTAACTAAATACCAATATAAGCTTAAGTAACTTTCTTAGCTACACGGTCTGAATTAATAATGATGTTCTGTTGCAGTATGAGTGATTTGAAGGAGTATAGCTGTTAGCTAAATTATCTACTTTTATTACCTTGGTTCTTATTGACCCTTACACTTTGCACAAAATGTTTGAAAAGAGAACGTTTCAGCCTAATTAGATCAACTGCTTAAAATTTCCATGATATTTCCCGAACTCCTCTGACCAATGGAACATTTGTATCACAGAATGTCCTACTTTGTAAATGAATTTAGAATTATTTTGAAATTAAATCACTATTGATTTAATTGCATGCACAATTTATTCCAAAGAATACTCTATTGCATTTCTTGCAAAGATGTATCTAAGTTCGTATCCTACAATATATTTCCATGGTGCAGTTACTCATGGGGTATTTAGGAGGTTGTGAATACACATCATAAATCCTCAACATTAATGAAGCGTTTTAGCCAGCTTTAAATCGTAATACTAGTCTATTTAGAGTAAGTTATAATTTCATAAGTCTCTCTAATTCGAGTCAGTGTTTACAGATTAATTAGAAGGTTTCTGTAACCTCGTAGGATCCCTCATTCTGGCAAGGTTTTGACTACTAACCCAGTGTTAGAGGGGAATACATAGGACAAAATAAAAGAAAGTCAAAACTGATCAGTTGCGTGGTCTTAAATTGTATCATCTTATATTATTTAAAAAGTTTCTCCTAGAAACTTCCTTCCCGGACAAAAGTCACTGTAATAACACCAGCTTATTAGTTAGGTTATGCTAAAAAATGAAGACACATTAACCTACCGAAATCCGAAAAATGTATGCATTGGCGTTGGAGGGAGTAATGCCCTCCTCAGGCACCAGAACATGCAATTAATATCAAACAAGTTTATTTAGTGAAGAAGGACTGACTCCTCCCAAGAGTCCTAAAGCTGTCCACGCCCCGCCCAAAGACTTCGAACACTCTAAATGAGGGACTTCTAACTCCAATGCTGGTCCCACCAAATGTTCAAGGAAGAGGAAGGCAAAGACTCTTATGGCGAGCCAACCTCCCTTTATATGCCATAAGAAGTGCCAACGTCTTTAAAGGCTCGCAGCTTCCGAAGTTCTGGTTCAGAAAATCGTAGGGCCAATCTTGAAAGGTCCTTCATATCGAAGAGGGTCCTGCATCTCTTCCAAATTAGGCATGAGCAGCATAAACCTTCTTGGAATTCCTGTAGATTCTGGGCCAAATGGGAGGAGCTGATGAGGCTCTTCTCCTTCTGTTCCATTCGTTATATTTTTCTCGACAAGAGACCATACTGAGTCCTTCCTTTCCCTCCCTACATGGGTATAATGGTTGTGCAACCATTATACCCAGGGAATGACTGTCGATTAAGAGGATGCAAGATTCACTATAAATACTTTCCTTTAGCAGAGTGAGTGCAGCGAACCCCGCATGTGAGGTATAGTGTAATTTCTGAGTACATTACACAGGCAACCGACTTTGAAAAGGCGGAACTTCCGGCACGTTGCGTCACGGTTGCTGAGGCTCTATCTTCTTATTGTCCATTTGAACGGTAAACAATTCCTCTGAGGGAACTACATGACCATTCACATATGTCAATTCCTTACCGACTTGATCCAAGAGATCCCCAGTTATTTCCCAAATGTGGACGATTTTGCCTATCACTTCCATAGAACCGTTTCCTTTTCCGCTCTCGATCAAGCCATGTGCTCTACGAGCGCAGAGCCTGATTTGGAGAGGGAGCTGAATACTTTCCCATGCAACTATCATTTTTTGAGCCGATGCTGCCAAAGAATTGTGGATAATTTACCTTCTTGGAAGAGGCTGACCTCCTCTTCTTTTTAATCTTCCTTCTTCTCTTTTTTTTAGTTGGTTCGTTCTTTTATTTTATAGAAACCTATATCTGTTTTTACGGTCCAACCTTGTTCATTCATAACTAACGGTCATTTAAGCTTGGGTGTAAAGAGCCGAGCGTGTGCGGTGAAAGGTTTTCTTAATCTTAGTATATTATATTATATGATATTATATGACTTGATATGATATTATATGATCACGTATGAACTGAGAGTGTGCACGCTCCTCCTTAATTTGCCTTTACACCACATATATAAATAATAATCAGTACGTAAAATAATTAATAGGCCGAAATATAAGCATTTCAAACATTATGCATCTGTATTCATTAGCGCCAGATGCTTCTTTTAAAAAAATTATCGACAGAATTCCACTATATTAATCATGGCCACAAGAAAACTAAAACTGTGAAATCGTTTTAGCTAGAGATGCAGCACAATTCCAAAGGCAAAAAGGGTAACCCTGAGTACAATTAAATTCAACGCACTTCTTTCCGATTTAACTGGAAACCGTTCTCCCGCCTTTATGCGACATCGAGCTCGGATATGAAGATTACGACGCGATCGCCTGCCTCCATATTGTAGACGGTCTACATGACTCCTTATCGGCATGCTGAATCATAGGTCTTTTCCAGATTGAAGAACATCGTGGTGAATTGCGATGTACGAAAGAATGGCTCGCATATATCATTCTCCAGCAGAGGCAAAGAGTCCGAAGTTGATTGGAAATTGCGAAGGCGACACTTTGCAAAAGACAGGCCGCTTCCGATCTCCAGGAAATAACTAACTTTATCTTTTACAATTTTACATCAACTTGGACAGGTTATATGCTAGATTATTTGGCAGGAAACCTGCTAGAGAAAAGTGATCTCTACCGAGGGTTCAAAAGGCCAACACTATTACCATTCGCCAAGAGTCTTTGGCAAAACTCTCAGTCTAGATTCTGTTGAACATATCTACCAGTAAGAATATTCCTCGCTGAGCCAGGTAGTGAAACATGGCGTACGAGATTGTCTCTTGACAAAGGTGTGCATCCAAAGCAGGAAGAGAGAGAGGAACGCAGCTGACGTTTGGTGTTACGAGAAGGGGTCTATTGACAGGTAGAGACTTTCGGTTGCTTATTCTAGGAGTAAGCCCCATTGAAGCAACAGCTATACTATGATGGCTACAAAGGCAGGTAGAACCCGCAGTCTGGTTTCGAATAGACTTGCTGGCAACTTTTTGCATAAGCCTGGAGGGGCCAAGTACAGAAGATTATTTACTCATAAGAAAACCGTAGGACGTAAAGGGTTGCATAGAGCGCTAAAGGACCAATACTTTGCTCACTCAAAAAGTGATTTAGTACGTAGACTGAACAGTCATGTTATCTTTCTCTAGAGGATATGATATTCCTTGCCTGGAAGAAGCAATTTGTAGCTGGCCGTAATTAACATTCTTAGCAATATAATACCTAGAGTTTTAACGTACAGTCATTGCGCAAAATTCATTGGTTGCGGGTTGTTCCAACTAATCACATAAGCAGAAGTGAATAGTGGTCGAAGTGTCGGCAGTAGATACACATCCTTGGGAGCAGCATGTATGCGTTGGCAAGAGAGCCATAACTCTCAGCACGAACCGACTCAAGGAACATGTCGACCAGTTCTTTGTTAATGTCATCAAAGAAGTAGTCCACAAGTTACCTTGCGAAAATAATACCTTTTGCCAATATATGGTGCGGTCTTACATGCACCTGTTAGCCATAAAGAGTCCTCAGAGCAATTTAATTAGCAGCTTTTGGCAGCTGTCCGGCCCCTAGAAAGTGCACTTTACGTGGATCAAGAAAGCGCGGTGGCAACGCGCACTGTACCCTTCCATCTCGGGCTTTGCCAGGTCTAGCAGCCTCCAGGGCGAGCGAAACTCTAGTCAGCGCTGACTTCTTGAACTTTTGTTTGTTATGCCGGGCCCATGGAAGAAAATGTGTGTGAGGTGGTTGGGTGGCTTTACCGATATTAAAGGGTTCAAAAGGAGCCGCTTCACTGTTAAGAGTGGTGTTTTAGGTTACCATGCCCTACTGGTACCTAGAGGGGAACGAGATTGCCCTTGGAAGTGAGTCTGAATGCTTTTTATGAAGGCCAATATTTCATTTAGTTGTCACTATCATAACAAAAATTCGAGCATTAGAAGTAGACACTATGACCTGATAATGCATTGGAAGGTTGGTTAAAGTCCTCAAAGGACTTATATATATATATATATATATATATATATATATATATATATATATATATATATATATATATATATATGCAATGTCCCGCAGGAAAAAATGAAATGGTGTTTCCAAAAAAATAATATTATATTAGAGGTATATATACGAAAGAAAAGTATGAAAAATCGCTTCGAAAACAAGAAATTTCCAATGAGGAAGACGGAAGGGGGAAGGTAAAGATTCACATTAAGAAATACAAGAAGCAGGTAGTAAGGTCAAACTGAGAAGATGAAAACGGTAACAGATTAAAAGAAATGGAGATAAACTAACGAGGGAGATTATAAGACACGAGGAGTGAAAAGTGGGGAAAATACAATGTACATAAGAGAGCAGGGACAATTTTAAAAAAATAAAAAAATTGGGGCCACATAACTAATGATTGTATATAAAAAACTAAGAATAAAATCTGTTACCCTTTCCGTCTTCTCAGTTTGACCTTACTACCTGCTTCTTGTAATTCTAAATGTGAATCTTTACCTTCCCCCTTCCATCTTCCTTATTGGTGATTTCTTGTTTTTGAAGCTCTCTTCATACTTTTCTTTCGTATATATACCTCTAATATAATTTTATTTTTTGTAGTTATCCTTGATAAGGAAATTAATAAAGTTTGAAAGTACTTGGAAACAACATTTCATTTTTTCCTGCGGACATTGCGTTCATTTGAAACCCTCACGTGCTACTTTGTGAGTTTTTCATATATATATATATATATATATATATTTATATATATATATATATATATATATATATATATTAGGGTGGTCTTCCCCTAAATCTTTTTTGTTTTATCTGCACATGCCTGATTGTATTACCACATTAAACAGTAGGTCACATACTCAATTTCATCAAAATCGAACAATATTTACTGGTCGCTATATGGATCTTAACTTATTAGTCTGCTGGTAAATTAATTTTTGGGATAGAAATGAACAGTCTTTGCAAATACTAGTTTATTTGAAACAGATCTTTGTGTTAAAAGACAATTATTTTTAAAATATTTATAATAAAGTGAAAAGAAAATAGTTAAATGGCAAATAATTTCTTTTTGACACAAATTATAACTAAAATTGCTGATTAAACATTGATCCTTTTGAGCATGATGGAAAATTTTTGTGATGTTTTGCCACAAGTCTGGGAAGCAACTGTTTCTGTTCTTCATCTTTTGTTATAGATGCATTATACGATTTGATAAGTTCAATACCTCTTTCTGATGGATGGGTAACAACCATTAAGTTAATCGCTCGATGTTGAAATTCAAGAACTTGAGTTAGTCTTCAGGAATGTATCCTCTGCAAACTTTTATCCATCTTTCATTAGGAGACTGAAGATTAGCTTAGCTTTTTGAGTTACCAGTTTAAAACCACTTGCAAGTTCAAATACTTGATTTTTTTTTGTAAGATTCAATCGGCAAACAACTTTGCTATTTTTATTATGTTGGAGATTGGAGACCATCTTCTCTGTTTGGTCTCAGCATTAAAACTAGGATCGAAAAAGGCAAGATCAACAAAATGTTCTCCAAGATACCAAAGGTGTCTCTGAAGGGCTGTGGTTGTTTCTTTAGATATCGTCTAATTTGGGTACTTTTGCAAAGTTTTAAGAAGCAGAATATCATGTAAAGGAACATTAATTCCAAAATGGGCTTCATTCCAAAAACGTGAGTAGACCAAAGCAATAAAAAGAGAGCACTCTGTAACATTGGCCTTTTCACGTTCCGTTAGTTTCACTTGATGCTTAAACAAATATATTTTCAGGAGATATATAGCTTAAGCTATCTAGTGTGCATGATGAGTCGCTCCTAGGGCTCTTAATGTAACTTCTGTCTTATCAATGCCCCCAAGAAAGATGAAACTGAGTCGCAGCAATTCTTCATAATCGTCACGCAACTGACGATATTTCCAAGCTTACTGAAAATATGGGACCATTTCTCCTCGAGATTATGCATTACTGGATTGATAAATAAACAGCTATCTGCCTCTAACAAAGAATCCTTTTTAAGTGACGACCATTTTTCTTTAAAACGTTCAAAGAGACTCCTCTTTGGACCACTTGTAGACTCAAGTAAAATAATGCAAGCACATGACAACATAATTTCGAAAATATGACGACGGCACGCAATCCAAACAAGCTTCCTTCCTAATACTTTCTCAATTTTGGTACAGGCTCATTTTTGTAGGCCTGCATTTGATGCAGTTGTGTTAAATACAAAGCCTTGAACTTCGTCACAAAGATTCCAGTCATTAATTGATGAAATGCAAGCCATAGCCTGTTTTTCACCTGTTGCGCGTGTTATTTTTGGCACACTAAGAAGTTTTTCCATTCCATTTACAGAAACTATTATTGCAATTCGTTCTACTGTCTCCTTTGCCACATAAATAGCAGGTAGTAGTTTTCCATCTCAGTGAAGAAGGATCGGTCCTTCAACAGACAACGAAGCTTTATCTTAATTGTATGTTGCCCCACTTACTTGCTTTTTAGAACGTCGTATAAAACTCCTGGAAAGTGTCATAGCTGCAATATCCTGACCCAAGCCTTGTGCTACTGATTCAGCAACGATTGTTGCTTTTCTATTCGTAATATTTGCACGATCAAGAACAGTAGCCACACCTAAAGTTGTAAAGATATTTTTTTGAATTTGAAGGAATATATTGTGCATTCTTTTTTTCTAGTTGAAGAAGGTGGACAAAACTCTTTGTCTGCCGCAATTAAACTTTCTCCTTCAAATGATGATCACTCGAAATCTGCATGAGCAGCAACCTCTGCTTGATTTTTAGAAGTATATAGTTTTTCTTTGTATTGTAAACCCTTCTCATGTCGATATCTTTTGCGGGATTCCTTGGCTGAAGTAATCTTATCACGGCACGAGATACAGCAGGAGAAAATGTTCCCTCTCTGCATCAACAGAAATTGGCGGTTTTCTTCATTTTTTACCACATTCAAAGCATTTTTTGAGACTATGTCAAGAAGTTTTGAAAGAGTAGATTCGAAACTAAGCTCATTCATTCTACATGAGTATAGTTAGGTTTTGCGGTTCTTCTTCAAAGAAATGTATTCTTCATTGAACCTTGAGAGTTTCCTAACGCAAGAGTCCATTTGCTGTGTGGAAATTATTCGAGCTCTTTCCCATAGTTTTACGCCTTTTTGCAAGTGAGGTTGTAACTTTGTGAAAAAGTCATTGACTCCACTTGATGGTAGTACTAAACAACAGAGAGCACTTTACCACATGCTGGTAGTCTTGCATATGAAAGTTCACTTGTAGGATGTCCTAAAAGCCAGACTTCCGCAGATGAACGAGCACTTTCAGCCATAATCTGAAACAACAGAAATAAAAATTTATTGTAACTGAGTGAGCTCACGGTTGCCCTCCATTTAGTTATACTTAGAAGATATTTTTTTATTTTCTAAAATATCTAAATATTCAATATTCATGAAAGAATAAGCTTTCATTTGGCATAAATAAATAGGCTCCTGTGTTTGTAAAAAATTACGGAAGTCATGCTTAATTAAAATATATATATATATATATATAATTATATATATATATATATATATATATATACACATATATATTGAATTAAAATATGAACATAAAGTGTGTTAATATATAATTCTAATATTTTTTAAGTATGTCTGATATTGATAAAAAAATTCAAATTATCTATGCACTGAAATAACAAACTATATTACTTACCTAAATAATTATATATATAATTATATATATATATATATATATATATATATATATATATATATATATATATATATATATATATATACATATATTGTGAATTAAAATATGAACATAAAGTGTGTTAACATATAATTCTAATATTCTTTAAGTATGTCTGATATTGATAAAAACTGCAAATTATCTATGCACTGAATAAACAAAGTAAATTACTTACCTAAATAATTATATATATACTTGCATAAACTAGCAATTGTATTACGTCAACTGTTAAAATTCAAACTACAAATGAACAATTAATCAATCCTCGCTGACTTATATAGGAAATGAAGCGATTGCATCACCATTTGAAACGAGGGAGCGTTATTGCGTCATCACTTTACAAATGGGCTCAGAAATCAACAAGCTGAAACAACACTTATTATTGCATCATATACCGAGTATGTGACTGTCATTCCACTTTTCAGGTAATGCAATATCTTGACTTTTTTGCGAATTATTGTAATTCATAAGGAATGAGTTATTAATGACAAATATATGATAGTATATAAGTAACAACCAATAAATGCCTACTATTAAAAAGTTCCAATATTTTGACTGAAATTTAAAAATATGGAGACATATAGCGACCTCTAAATATTCACCAATTTAGTCATTATTTTTCATCAGCTATTTTAACATCTTATAGCATAATTTTATCTATGTGAATAACATTTCCAACTAATTTCATCTTTTTGCACATATTTTAGGACCAGCCTAATATATATATATATATATATATATATATATATATATATATATATATATATATATTTATATATATATATATATATATATATATATTGGGTCTGCAGATTTGAATTATTATGGGCCCTTTCAACCCGAACAACCGTAATGGCGACTTTGTCCTTCGGCTTTGAACCATAAAGGATGGTGCCGTCGTAGTCACGTCATGTGGGGAGTGAAAGATTTGAATTCTATAAGCAACCCAGCAGCTAAAATTTCCCCTAGCCAGCGGACTTTCTGCCCTTGGAAACCTTTAGTGAACTCGCTATATATCCTGCCACTGTACTAGTTAAGAGGACGAAAGTGTGCAGAGCCACCCGAACTTCAATGTATGTATATTAAGAACAAAAGTTAGAAGTGGAAATATAAGCATATGCAATAAAGATAAGTAGAGGTATGCAGTTCTACTAAAGTGTAGGCTGGACGATCACATATTATTACCCTTTCCCGACATTGGATTAGGCCAGAAATGCGACAATCTCTCATCTTGTTATGTTGAGCTAACTATCCAAGGTTCTTCACTACAGGAGTAGCAGTTTGTAAGTAAAGTTGGAAGTAAATATCGAGTTTCTGCGTTTCTCAAGGTATTACTGCAAAATATGTAAATATATATCTTTCAAACACAAATACGTTGATAAATATATAAAAAGTATGATTATGAAATACATATAAAAAGTTTTCTAAAATATCTACCTAACTACAATAAAATCACTAGCTTGAATTCTGAGGCTAACCCGCTCAAAATTCAAAGGAATTTACCTCAAAGTTAATTATAATTCAGCTCTACAGTATACGTATATTTAATTCTTTATCCCAACGAGAATATGTGTTTTATGTCAAAATCCAGCATCGTCGGCCTTCAGTTAGTTTCTTCTGCATCTTTCGTACGTCTGAGATTTATAAATGGAATCGTAGATTAAACAGATTTACAAATGGAATCGTAGATTAAACAGATTTACAAATGGAATCGTAGATTAAACAGAATTACTAATGGAATCGTAGATTAAACAGATTTACAAATGGAATCGTAGATTAAACAGATTTACAAATGGAATCGTAGATTAAACAGATTTACAAATGGAGTCGTAGATTAAACAGAATTACAAATGGAATCGTAGATTAAACAGAATTACAAATGGAATCGTAGATTAAAGAGATTTAAGTTCACGTAGGCATCTGTATCTATTAGATGCTCGATCTGTTCATGTGGTCACAATGTTATTCACTCATTACGAGTGGCCATTCACGCGTGCGCGTAAACTGCCGGGCGCGCGTAGTGAAACGTTTACTCATTCTAAGTTTATTATATGATATTATATACTATTATATGACATTATATGATATCATATAACGTTATATGATATTATATAATACAATATGCTAGGGAAAGAGCTCAAATCTCCGGAATCTGCCTTCATGCTCCCTAAAAATAATAATAACAATCAGCAAGGAAAGATATTTTTGTGCCACAATATAAGACTTCAAATAATATGCATCTCTATTAATTTGCGACAAGCCTTGACCCGATCAACGGCTGTTCTTACTACATCACTTACACAAAGGGAAGGAGTCGCACGAAGAATTAATACTCATTATAATGATAATTAGTATGAAAAGTGAAAGAATTTTGGTTTCAAAGTTGCTCGCTGGTGGGGGCTTGTGTCAAACGATGCCATGTCGTCAGTGCAGAGACTGGCAACTTCGAAATTGCTCGTTTTATTTGGGGTAAATTTTTACACTACTATGATTCAGCTTTGGCAATGCTGCTGCTTACCCTGTCAATGAGGGGTGGAAGCTACACTTGATAGAGGTTCCCCAAAGAAGCTTTTTAAAAATTCTAGATAAGTAATTTTGTTGGTTTTCTATTTTTACCTTTTATGTCAAACTGGAGGATTACTCGACAGACTTGAGTTTTACCCTCTTTTGGGTCTCAAATATGTGAGATTTACTTGTATATTTCTGTGATTTATTCAAATAAATTAAAAAGTTTTTCATGGCAAATGAGTGGTGACGTTCATTAAACCAAAAAATCTAGTAATTTATGAGTCAAGTATTTTTAAATACGGTACAGCGTATAGTAGACGTTCACACATGAATGAATTGCGTAATTTCCTGATTAAGTTAAATTTGCATTTTTCCAATCCATTTTTACACGGGAAAGCAAATTCTGCGGTTATGATAGCAATCTCTCGCTCCAATCATTGGCCATCGGGCATCGGACACGCTGGAGGACGCTCTTCATTAGGACCATGCAATTCGCTGTATCCAATAAACCAATCACATATTACCCCCAAAAGTCTTTTTCATAGGTCCATTTTTAATATCACTTTTGCCGTCACAGAGAAAAATTCATTTTCACACAGCCGTGGCACAAGAAGGTTATCACCCACTCCTGTACGACACGGTTAGATATTTTTATTTTTAAAAAAAACTCCATAATTTTATTATATTACCACTCCAGTTAAAGGTAACCTATTTTAAATAGTTACCCTCTTCTACCAAACTGACCAGCATTCCAAGAGAGCCGGCAGTTGCTGGTGGTGCTGGACTTAAATGAAAACTGGTAGGAGATAAAGTTGATACTCAATAATATGTAGAGTAAAAGCGAAACTAAAATTTAGAGCAAGTTGAGTGAGCCTCAATTTGGTAAAGAGGTGAAGAAATACTTTCCAACTATTATAAGCTGGTGAGGTTACAAATTTATGTTAAAGCTGAACCATCTTATATCGTTGTTATATGTTTTATCTTTATTTTTTCTACAATTTTAGTTTGCTTTAACTCTTTATCTAACGACAGAATTTAGGAGACCAACTTATTACCAGCGTGTTCATTTTTTTTTCTTTTTACTTGTGTTTGTCTCAGGTGAACATTTACACGACTCCTATGCCCCAATTATAAATTTATACACAGGGAAGCTATCAATCTAAAGGTTTATTCTAAACTTACATTTAAGTTTGAAGAAAAAATACATGGTAAAGAGTGTTGAAAAAATTCACAGACGTCTAATTCTTTCAAAAGTAACGAGGCAGAAGATGGATATTAATGTAGCAAATATTTGTAAAAGTAGGATCAGATATCACATTTGAAAAAGAAATTCATTAATTACATTACAGTACACTAGCCTCAAAATTTTAACTTTGTCTATCTCTGCTACTTGAGTAAATGTTCTTGTAGCTAATTGATTTTGCTGCGCTAATTCCAAATGGGTGCTCAGATTTGTCCAAGCTCAAAAGGTTCCTAAGTTATGCAACCAGGCTATATGGCTCACTTTGTCACCTTGGATCAATTAATGATGTGATTATTACGAGCTTGAGAAGAATAAGACGTTCCTGGGCAAAGGTTTGAAATCGGGGCACCTAATTTGGCATTATATACGTCCTTTTGGAGACTCAGACAAGATATGTATTACATATAAAAGAGGTAGTATTCACCTAACTCTAAATTTCTCTAGAAAATGTTTGAGACTCTTGTTCTTGCGATTGTACCTGGATATAGGATCCTCCCGTTGTAGGAACCAATAGTACTCACCCATCATGTTTTCGTTGAAGCGGCATTGATACCTGCTTTCCTTATTGCGATATCTCTTTGGAATCTTTCCCCATGTTCGTCATTAATATCACCCATATTATATAGAAAGAAATCTAGATGCAAATGCAAGAAGTGCATCTTAAGAGACATCCGACACCCTATTCTTTGATAGGCCTTTAGCAGATTTTCAACTAGTTCTTCATAGTTTTCATGCCTATGATTACCAAGGAAGTTCTGCACTAAATGAACAAATGAATCCTATGTTGCCAACTCAAGTGGAGTTAGTTTATTTCTGAACTCCCTCTCATGTATCAATTCTCTGATAACCGGCCCTACAAAAATGCCAGCTTTAAGTTTAGCATCGGTTTTCTTTGCGCCAATTTTCTCTTTGAGATACTGGAATCCATCAGAATCATGGGCTATTGCTTTAACAAAATTCGTGATAAGGCCAAGTTTGATATGAAGTGGTGGAAGATAGATTTTCTCTGGATGTACCAAAGGCATGTGCTTCACATTGTATCGGCCAACTATGTGTTCTTCTCTTTCGGGCTACTTTTTGACAATATAATGATTCCTGTCATCACGTCTGTTCCATAGACATAAGAAGCACATATTCTCTGTATATCCTAGCTGCAGTCCAAGAAGTAAAGAAATTACCTTTAGATCACCACAGATAATCCAGTTATGATGCGAGTTATGAACACATTCCAAAATAAATTTCATTGATACATATGTCTTTATCATTCCAACAATATGTGCGACAGGAATTGAAGGCTTTTTGATAGTATTGTGTAGCAACGCAGCTCTAACGCTATCAGTGCTTGCATCGATGAATAGGCTCCATTCATCAGTTAAATGCACTTTTTCTAGCTGATTCATGAGGCCATTAACTGCAGAACAGAAACAAGCTATAGAAGGCAGCTAAGTCCTCATAGCTTTTACAGAAATTAGGTATTTTTGCCCCGTCCTTTAAAAGATGCCATTGCTATAGTCTGGAGCCCAACAGTTCTGTGTTCTCCTTTGATAATGACAAATTCCTCCCCGTATAACACAAGTACAAGATTTGTGAGGTGCCCAGAGCCTGTCTTGCCCAGAGCCTGTATTCACTCTGTTAGCTAAATTTTTCCGCTGGTTGCTTAGAGTATATTTTCCACAGATATAAAAAAATTGTCTGGGCTATTTATGCATCCTCTCCGAATCATGTTTTTAACTTAGTTTGTATATATCCTGTTATATACTTTTGTAAAATCTTAATTCATTTGCAAATTAATTGAGAGATAAATCTGAAAAAAATGCAATCAATCACTGTATGTAAATAGTGTTTCTACACCACTTCTATAATGGCTAAATTTGACAAATTGATAAAGAAGGAGTGTAACGCAGGAATCAAACACATACAACACATCTTCTTACTACGGTAGCCGAAGCAACACCTCCCCTATGTGTAACTAAAGAGTATGTTTATAACTCATGAACCTTACGTGCTAGAACAATTCTGATTACAGTTTCGGAATCAGCATACTTTAGATAATATAAACCATATGCAAATACCCAAGTAGCAAAATTATTGTTGACTAGTTTATTCATTCAATCAAAGATTACTAAGGAGCAAGATTAAAATAGATCTAAACTTTTGAAAGTCGGAATAATGAAACAAAACACACCCTATCCGCGTGAGACTTAAAGTAGGAGAGGTTCCAAGTTGGAGTTTTAATTAATTTTAACAGACCTTAGTTTTAAGTAACAAATATTAATTGAAAAACTGCAAACAAATAGAGCTAGAATACAATCTGAACTTAAGAAACAAAGACTAAGCTGTAAAAATCTAATGCAAAGAATTATTGAAAATAAGAAGAGAAATTTAAAATAATCTTTACTAAAGTAATTTAATAAAAAAACTTGGTCAGAAATACAAAACAATTAGAAGTGATGATCAACTTTTATAGAAGTGGTAAAAAAATAGCAGGTTAGGATAGCTTTGAACTCCTGATGCCAACATGAAAAAGGAAGTCAGTAGAACACAATTAATTTGTAGAGTAGAAAAACCTCTTACTTACATCTATGGTAGTGATTTATCCCTTTGGTGATATCATTACGTCCGTTAGCAAAGCATTTTAAAATTTATAACATAAAATCAGAATGGTTAAATATGCAGAAAATGAGGAAAATTAGAAGCAGAGAATAGTGCATATATTCCAATTCCCAATGGATGATAATAAAAGGAATAATCAAAAATAAACATAAATATGCGTGACTAATATAGAAAAAAGGATAAAAATTAATATATGGAAATAGGCAAGATATATTACTAGAATAGACCACTCAAGTGTGAATAGAAATGTACTGAATTTGGCAACTTTTTGCCTAAATAGTTGTTTAAAATTTCTTTCTAGACAGCGGGAAGATCAAGTTTGATTGTCAGCAGGAGAAATATGGTAAAATTAAAAGAAATCGCAAGTAAAAATATTAAATTAAGCCGCCTTTCCGACATTTGTTATTTCTTAATCTTGTTTTATTGGGATAGTCGGGAAAATAAGGGTTAAAACAAAGTTATTAATTTAAATATATTAACCAATGTTAATAAAAAATAATAAGTAATGATTTATTAGGAATTACAACTTGGTCATAATCCAGGACAGAGATGAATGCGACAGAAAACAGAAACACTCGGATTAATGAATTTGCGTTAGATTGGAAGAGACGGGAGCTATTCCTGTTTCACTCCCTCACAACCCATTAAACTCATCAAATTCTGCAAATTTTAAAAAGAGAAAAATATCAGAAAGAGAAATTAAGATTGCTTTACAATTTGGGTTTCGTTGATCCGAGCAAAGTGGCTATTATTTTAGCCACTTTGACTTTTTTTAAAGGAATATAACTTGGAAAGGCAAATGTTATGAATCATAATGTTAAAAGACTAAAAGAAGCCATTCAGTGAATTTAAAAATTAGAGAATAAAAACTATTTCGTTAAAGTAAAAACATTTTTCTAATTTTGACAAAGATTTAATCACCTAAAAAGAAATCAACTGAGGAAGCTTTTTCGGCAATTAAAGGCAAGGTTTTGTCTTCACAACGGCTGCCATACAGTGTACATACCCTTGTAAAAGACATTAATCAATTTATTTTCCTGAGAAATAAGAGGCCATCTAAAATAAGCTCAGGTCAGTGGTACATAGAATTATACAATTTTACTTTCTTTTTCTCTTTTATACACGTTACAATGTGAGGTAGAATATTGACCTTTGTAGAATTATGTTTTATAGTTAGCAGAGAAAAGGTTCTCCCATTTGGAACATCTTCTAATTTTATCATATATTTGAATTTAGCATCATAAAAGTTAATAGTCACGAATTTTGCACAGCCTGGGATGGGCAACAAATGAAGCCATAAAATAGGATCATCCTTAGTTAAAGGAAAATTAAAAATAGCTTGCGAAAATTATGGTAAAATGGCCTCAGTTACCCATTTTATAAAACTTTTCCTTAGGGAAATTAACGACGAAGGCAAATTAAAGGTGTCTCCTAAACTTTCCTTCTTCGAACTTTGCGCTCCTTGTCACGACTGGTTCTTCGATTCGGAGGATTAAGAGGGAAAGTAGGCTAAGGCCCTGAGGACGCATGACGAAGGAAACAAAAAATACCCTTCCCCTCGAGGCTCTTCCTTCGAGAAAAGGTAAAAGTTTATTAATCAATTTGGTGCAGAATATATGTATTTTTGTCTAATATTCCATTAGATTTTTATTTTGGTTCTATTAATAATAGAAATTTTATCTCATTATGCTATATATATACAGTGGGGTGTAATAAGTATTCGTACACCTTTAACATTCAATTATAATAGACTTCCAATCCATCAAGCTTCATAAACTTTACACGATAGATGTATATTAATGTAAAGTTAAAAGTTATGTGCACAAAATGGCATGCCAAAAAATTGATATTTAGTAAAATTTAAATTAATGAAAACGAGTGGAAAAAATATTTGTATAAAAACATAAACCTAATGAACTTCCTTTTTAAAAGGACATAAGAAACATACTATTAGTTGTTACGGTGCAAATAAGCTTTTAGTGGGTTCCAATAATATCTACCGCAGTTAACAAGGGCTTTAGAAAGATTGGAAGGCCATTCAGCTTTCGGGGTTCCGGCAGTAAAGACGTTATCATGGTGAAGAATAGATAACTCACCGGTGACCAGAAAAATGCGATCCTGAAGCTCCATACTGATGGGTTGAGGAACTGGAAGATATCTGAGCAGCCAAAATACCTTTCAGCACCATTGATCCTGTCATTCTGAAACGGTGGGAACTATAGACAGCCTTCAACGTTCAGATGCCCATCGGAAGATTTCCCCAAAAGCTCTTCGTGAAATAATCAAGAAGGTTGGAGCTGCCTCTATAATGACCGGTAAGGCAATTCAAGATGATCTATTAGTGGCAGGAACGTTTGTGACAAAGCGAACCATCAGTAATGAATTGAACCGGCATGATTTTAAGTCTTACAGGCTAAAAAAGACACCTCTGCTGGTGAAGAGAGACAGAGCTGGAATGTTGAAGTTTGCACGTGAACATTTGCAGAAACCAGCTAAGTTCTGATATAATGTCCTGTGGTCAGACGAGACAAAACCAGAATTGTTTGGCCACCCCGATGGCCGTCCTGTCTGGAGAAAATATGTCAGTGCCTACTATCCTAAGAACATCATCCCTACCGTTAATTTTGGGGGAGGTAGCATCATGGTGTAGGGGTATTTCTCCCCTAAGAGTACCAGCAATATCCACAGCAAAGATGGGACCTTGAATTCGGCGATCTATTGACATATTTAAGAAAGAACATCTGTTTGTTTCTGTAGATAGGCATGGGTTTAGAGAGGGACGGATTTTTCAACAAGAAAATGCTCAGAAGCATACTACGAAAACTAATCGCGAAAAGTTTCGTGAAGACAATGTAAATCTTTTAGAGTGGCCTATTCAGTCGCCAGATTTGAACCAAATAGAGAACTTGTGACGAACATTGAAGAGCAAGAATCATTTAAAGGTTTCCAAGAACATATAACAATTAGAGGTTATTTGCAAAGAAGAATGGGGCAAAATACTAAAAGAAATGTTGCAGTCCACTAGTAAAGGACTACACGAAACGATCGAAGACGGTGAAAGCCAAAAAAGGTTTAAGCAACTAAGTATTAAGAAACCAAAATCGATTTGTACCAATACTTTTTTCACCCGTCTTCATTAATTTTAATTTACAGAACTTCAATTCTCTTTTTCCCTTTTTTGCACAGAGCCTTTAAATTTACATTAATATAAATTTATTTTGTAAATTTCTGAATGTTTGATGTATTGAAAGTCTATTAAAATTGAATTTTGAAGGTGTATGACAACTTATTTCACTCCAAAGTATATATATATATATATATCTATATGTGAGAATGGATGGGGAGAAAGAAAAGTCCAGACACTACACAGAGCTCTTTATTGACGTTGCGCCTCTTAGCTTCATCAGAATGGAACTGACAAGAGAGATGGAAGATCGCCGCTCAAACATTCGTAGAGTTAGTCTGGGTCGCGGTCAATTGCTCTCCCCCGGCCGTTTCCCCCTAGTCTCGACCCTTTCGCCTCTTCATTAATAAGCCTTGCTGCACCTGTCGCCAGCTTGAAGAAACCGTCCCGGTGATTTATCGACCTATAGGAGAGAATATATGTAGCTTCAATAATCCTACGCTCACGTTTTGATTAACCTTTTTGAACTATACTCACCCCATCCCATTTGGGTAAATGCCCACATTCATCTATATGCACCACTACGAGTTTGAAGTTCTATATGCCCGGACGTCCCTCTTGTGCTCACTAATTCTAGTTTTGATGTCTCTACCAGTCTCTCCGTAATAACTCTTGTCGCACCCTTCACACGGAATCTGATAGATTATGCCCCTATCCGTTTGGGCCCTAAACATTTTGTGCGAAACCAATTTCTTGATCTTCGTCCCAGCATGATCGGCAACTAGCAAACCCGTTTTCCTGAGGGCCACATTTATGCTCTGCGCAGCCTTGCAGTAAGGCGCTAAAAGGTACCTGACCCCATCCAATGTGCCTGTCAAGGCCTCATTATCCGCGGTCCCATTTGTCGTGCTACTCATTTTTCCTCTTTCCGATATTCCGACCGCTTTATACCTCAACTTTATTAAGAGACCCTCCAGATATTTTAGTTTCATACTCATCAGTTTAAAACTGTTGGCTACAAATCCGGATGGCCCTGAGGTAGAATCCTATCACTACCCCAGTCTTCGTTCTATCGCTGTGTCCCGATAAATAATGGATGAAGTCATCCTTATTATTGAGTTTCCTGTAAACGGAAAATTCAGTTGCACTCCCAACCCTATGTATAAGTGTGTCCAGAAAAGGAATCCTGTTATTAACTTCTTTCTCTACAGTAAACTGTATGCTACCGTTTATCTCATTCAACCGCTCTAATTTCTCATTGATGTCAGTACTTTCAAGAATTATGGTGAGAACATCGTCTACATATCTCAACCACAAGGAGTCACCCTCCCAGAATACCCTCATCAATTCCTCTGTTTCAAGGAGCTCCATGAATAGGCATGCCATGACAGTGCTAAGTGGAGATCCCATGGCCAGTCCCCTGTAATGTCGAAATTCTTCCCCTTCAAAGGTGAACGCACCAAAGCTCACGCATAGCGAAACTAACTTTATATAGTCCCTTTTACTAACGGGTAGGTCAGCGTGATTTAAGACGAGTAACAATTTTGCCACTGCCTCCAAAGCACAGTCAACAGGGACATTAGTGAACAGCGATTTTACATCAAAGCTTACCATTTTCTTTCCTTGTAAGTTGACCCCATTTAACCTCACCTTTAAATCGGTCGAATTCTTTAAATGAGCTTTGCTAATTTTTCCCAGTCCCTGAGACAATGGTCTGGACAGTGCCTTTGCAATTCTGTGGGGAGTGCTTCCCACTCCAGATGTGATAGGTCTAAGAGAAACCCCTTGTTTGTGGGTTTTTGGGAGCCCCTTAATTTTGGGGGGTCTGGGGATTTCCTCAATGAGGTGGGTCATTTTCTTACCCCCTTCCGTTCTCCTGAGTATTTTTCGCACCTGTTGTTCGAAAGCTGCGGCCTCTTTTGACGCCCTGATGCTGTTGGATTGACTCTCTTTCACACATAATCCATTCCTCTCACTTCATAAAAGGAAGCCGTGTAATAAGCTTTGATGTAGACAGTCTGTTCACTAATGTCCCAGTTAACGAAGCTCTTGATGTTCTATCTAAGGTATTGGATAATCAAAAATTAAACCTCCCATTAGGCAAAAATAAAATTATAAATCTTGTTAAACTTTGTGCGATATGTATATTTTCTGTCAAAACTAATGGTATTTGCATAGGTAATCCTTGATCGCCCATATTTTGTAACTTTTTTATGGAGCATTTCGAAGAATCATTACATCCTTCAGTGATTCCCCATCATAAATTTGTGTGGTATAGGTATGTGGCTGATGTCATATCGATTTGGCCTATAAATAGTTTTAACTTATTTGACATTTTCCTTAAAAATCTTAACGACCTCCATCCCACTCTCAATTTTAAAGTAGAGTGGAAAAAAGATAATTTTATATCCTTTCTTGATGTAAAAATTGTTAGTCATTGACAAAATCAGCTTCACTGTGTATCGAAAACCATATCATTCTAAATCATATATCCATTTCTTTTCTCATTACGATATTAACATTAAGCTTGCCGTTACATCAGGCAAGTTTTTGAGGGTAGTTAAGATATGTGACCCTTGCTTTCTAGAAGAGGAGATTAGATATATAACCTGCAGTTTTATTGAATTAAATTATCTCCTACCGTGATCAACGAAACTTTATCTAAAGCAAAATCTACTCATTACCGACCCAAGGAAAAAAAACAAATTTAGTAATACGAATTGTCTATCCCTCTTTTTTTTCTCCCCTCATCAAATGAGTGAATAAAGTTACTTCTCCAGACCTAACCACATTTAAATATCATTTTTATATCCTTAAATCTTTCCCCTTGACGAAGCCCGTGGATCAGCCAAATGAAGCAGGTGTATATTTAATCCCGTGTGGCTCTACAAACTGTTCCTCATTTACATAGGAGTGACCGGAAACCCTTAATAAAACGAATTTATGAACATAAGGGTGATGTCAGACGAAGTAGTACCACATCCAGTATTTTT
The DNA here is from genome assembly GCA_963969495.1 of Ceratothoa steindachneri. Lineage (NCBI taxonomy): Eukaryota > Metazoa > Arthropoda > Malacostraca > Isopoda > Cymothoidae > Ceratothoa > Ceratothoa steindachneri. Next base: position 64,983,038 of record OZ018324.1, on the reverse strand, counting down.
AATCATATTAGCAGCTTTTTTTTTAACTACCAAATTGACTAGTCAAAGGCACAAATCATATATAATTGTAAAGATTTCCGTAAAAGAAAAATAGTTGAATATATATTAATAGGAGAAATTGCTAATTTTAATTTGTCAGATGGGCAATTAAAATGCAGCCCCCATTCCCGTAACCTCATCTTAAACAGCTTAGTCAACGATCTTAGACTCGCACCCCCTGATTAGTGACCTTTCTTCCCCCTTTTATGTTGCTTTGTGGTTTTCTTTTTGTTTTGTTTTCTGATATGTACGCTATTTATAGACTTTTGTAACAATCGCATTCTAAGTATACGACTGAAGAGGGTATGATAAACTACATACTGAAACTAGTCTCGTAAATTAAACTTTTGGCTCCTATACAGTGGTTTTACTATCATATATATATATATATATATATATATATATATATATATATATATATATATATATATATATATATATATTTGTTCCAACTTGGAACTGGTGAGCCCCACCACAAAGCATCAACCCCTTCTCTCACTACAAGCACCAACTACTTCTCTCATTACTAGTGGGACAACCAAAGCATATCTCATCATCTTACCAAGAAATCACCTAATTTTCTGGGGTCAATATCGAATTCCCTCAGCGCAATTACAACAATGGATATCACCTCGTATTCACCAAGAAAGAGCCCAACCTTCTTCTCACGGAAGAGCCAACTTGATCCAACGGGACGCTCAACGTCCACGCTGCGCATCTCTTCAACTGATATGTAATCGCGTTATACTTAGTATGTGAAAATTGAATAAATTTTAACTTCTAGATATGATCGTGAAGCTTCTTCCACTCATATGTAATCGCATCACTCTTAGTAAGTGAAAATTCAATAAATTTCAACTTCTAGATATGGTCGGGAAACCATTTCCTAGGCGATTCCCTAGATCGTTGAATTATCAGTGCATTAATACATTATAATTTATTATCTCATACTCAGATAGTGCAATGGTAACGCGCCATTAATTATTACTTTGCACTCATAGGGTGTTACATATGGCAACGCGCCATCAATTCATATATCAGCATTCACATAATGATACCACAACATGCTTCTCATTTAAGGAACCAACTAGAAAGTTAACTTTCAAATGCACAGTCATGCAACGCGTATGGTTTTTAGTTGATTCACTAAAGATTTGCAAGTTGCTCGACTATTTCGTTCATCAAATTATTTATGTCAGGTAACTAATTATTTTTTCAAATTAATGTATTCACGTTTACTCTATCATTGCATTATTAAGAGAAAATATGCACTAATCGACTCATTTTTGTCCCTTATGCGCTCGCACATTCAAGTGAACTACACCTGGACAAAAAGGAGTTTTTGATCACCGTATTTCAAAATGTATCCTTCAGTATTTCGAAATGTATTATTACATGTAAATATCGTATAAATTATTACGCACTCTTACAAATTGAATCTAATTATTCTGTATAACATTTTTAATCATTATTTTACTTTAATCATAAATATTATGGACAAACAGGTAAACAACTTTCTGTTTGCATTAATCAACATAAATGTAATGTCCGAAGAGGGGAAGAAACAGTGCTTTCTTTGTCCATATGTCAGATAGGGACCATCTAATTAACTGGAACTCGGCAAAATTAATTTATCGTTCCAATGACCCTATAAAATGGAATATCATTGAATGTGCTTTTATAAGCCAATGTGATAATTTTAACCTTTCCCCTGACTTATATAAAATAGATGCTATAATTTAAAGACTAATACTGAAAGAAATTAGTTCTGACTTTTGTTCTTAGTTTTTTATATACAATTTTTAGTTATGTGACCCCATTTTTTTTTAATTGTCACTGCTCTGTTATGTACATTGTATTTTCCCCACTTTTCGCTCCTCGTGTCTTATAATTTTCCTCGTTAGGCTATCTCCATTTATTTTAATCTGTTACCCTTTCCGTCTTCTCAGTTTGACCTTACTACCTGCTTCTTGTTATTCTTAATGTGAATCGTTACCTTCCCCCTCCCATCTTCCTCATTGGAGATTTCTTGTTTTTAAGGTGGTCTTTCATACTTTTCTTTCGTATTTATACCTCTAATATAATATTATTTCTTGTAGTCATCCTTGATAAGTAACTTAATAAAGTTCGAAAGTACTTGGAAACACCATTTCATTTTTTCCTGCGGGACATTGCATTCATATATATATATATATATATATATATATATATATATATATATATATATATATATATTTATATATTAGTTTTCTCCCAAGAAACTCTTTTAAAAAGTATCTTCGTTTAATTGTGTCCAAGCAATTATTATTTTTTTTAAACTACAGCGGTAAACAATATAGGCGAGACTTCTAATTTGGTCATCATTCCAACGTTTTATATGAAAAGCTTCGAAAAGAGCTGATTCGTGGTAATGCTACGACGTTTCAGTTTGGATTCGTTAATATATGATTAATGCTAAAATTTTATTTTATTATGAACATATAAACTTTATTTAGCACACGCTTTTAGTAAATGATTGCTTGCAAATTGAACAAGATATTATTTACTTTCACTTTTGATATAAATTTGAGCCTTTTGATGTGGCGGCGGGGGGGGGGGGCTGTCTTAGTTCAAAAAATGAATTAAAACATTTGTTCTTTGCAAATATTTTTTGAAAGGAAATAGTAAATAACCCTCCCAAATCATGTGTTGCTTGAAAGAAGCTGCCCTTATACGAAATGTTAGGAAATTCAATGACAAATGACTAACTACCTTCTTAGTTCACATCAAGATCATAGATGGGTAAAAATGGATGCAAACCTTATTAAACGGTTTGTTCCGCTTAGTTTTAATTTAGATGAGTAGTAAAGTAGGGAGTGCAATGGAAATGGAAATACCTAATAATCATAGTTATTCCAGAAAGGTGATTTTTATAATATACAACTTTACAATGAGACATTTGAACAATTTTAAATTTATTAAAAAATTTAAGGGCGCCTAGTATAGCTAGCTCATGGCAATCTCAAATTATTCTAGAACCAAGTCTTCATAGAAACAAATAATATCAGTAATTAACTTAATCTAAGTATTTGGGGGGATGAAGACACACCATCGGAATCTTGAATGGTAGTAGTTTGGGTTTCACCGTCATCTGTAGGTTGACTTCTTCCTAATGATTCGTATGTCAATGGGAAAGCATTCCAATGAACCTAAAATAAAATTGTTTCTTTTAACGATAATTAATTGACCCACATGATTGATGCGGCCCTTGATTAATTAAAATGTAATTAGTACGCTGTATGTTGTTTTAACAAACACTACTAAACATTTCCTTTTCTTGTCCAATGTCTTATAATGGAAGTGTCAAATTTACTATGTGCATTTACTTCATTTGCATAACTTTTTCTATCCACGATGAGATAAAGGATAAAATGTAACGTTATAATCTTAATAAAATTAATTTTTCAAAACATTTTGTCGAGTGACTTAAGTGGTTAAAGCACACCAGTCTCTAAAATATTCCAAAATTGACGAAAGAATTATAAACAATAGGAGTATAACCCCCCGTCATAATCAATTGGAGAAGGAAATCTTGACCCCTTTTTGTTGTCCTTGTTAATTTTTTAGAAAAGAAAAGATCTAGAAAATTTGGAGGCAATGACGTAGTTTTCTCACATAATCTGCTGCAATAGTATAGATGAAGCCAGAGACCCATGGCAATCCCATGATGACGACTATTGGCAACCTCAGGTCACGCGAGCCTATTTAGTGTGAATGAGAAGAGTTACGAATCATAGATCGTATTTTCATCCACTTGCAACTCGCTTAAGACTCCTTCGATCCATGCCAATTGCCAGCTTCAACCTCCGCCTACGAGACCTCCATTCACGTGAGCTGCACCCACATAACTCCAACAATGAAGATTAAAAATGACTTATATTGGTAATAATAAATAATATATTATACAATTGGTGTGTTTGTACTAGTAATCGCTCCATTGGTTTCCCCCCTGTGAAAAATATACACTCTCTTCAAGCCTGCATCAAGCAAGCTCATCGCTCAATGATAAAACAAAACTTATGCAAACTAAGTCTGCCAACTACTCACCACAATCTCAAGGAGAAATGAATAAATTCAGAACCTCAAGAGACCAGAAGATCGATTCTGTGTACTTCCCCGTTATCGCCTCGGTGGCAGGGGCCTTTCTCATTAGAGGGCGTTTCAGATTTCTTTTAAACATTCGTTCTGACATGGCGCCCTACCGTGTAAATTTAATTCCTTTGTTTGGCGGTATGGTACCTTCTCACGTTTGAGAGAATTGTCAAATGCCGCGGCAGCTGTTTTCCACCCGCACTGTTCAAATCCTGCTCGGGAATATATATATATATATATATATATATATATATATATATATATTAAGGTCTTTCAATTTTCATCTTAGGTTGAAATTTAGCGGAATCTAAGTGTCGTGGCGCAGCCACTGACCACTGGCAACCACATGATGGTGAGACCTGGAATCCTCAGACAAAGCAAGCCTATTTATTGTCACTGAGATGAGATGCGATACATATATCTTGTTTTTATTAGCCCCCCAATCGTTTAAAATTCCCTCGTTCCACGCCAAGTGCCAGCTTTTACTGTAAACATCCAAGCTCTCCATTTTTGGGAGCTGCACCAAGTTGATTTAAGCAATCAAGAATAATTCCTACCTGATAGTGAAAATAAAAATTTACATCATTGGAGTTTGTTTGTATAAACAACTGTTTAACTTTCTTCCAGGTCAATTTTCTCCATTCAGATATTAACATTTTTCCGTGGAACATTAGTTTATCGATACCTTGGCTTCTGAAATGAATGAATGTTGAATGACTGTTTAAAGTTACAAAGGCAATAAAATGTGAAAGCGCACTATGGATGGTCCAAAGTAGACACTTTTAGTTCATAAAAGGGACAAATCAGCTCTATTTTTTTTAACTTGCCATGATACATAATAATTTTTTTGTACACCCTATGCCTAAGAATCGGAATTTCTTTACTTTCCTGATTTATTAAGTTCTAATTATTAAAAATAATTTATTACTGCAAACAAATCTTATCATATGTCTTTTGATATTGCAATATGTATCTACATTTGAAGTCAAAGGTTAGGGAACTAGAATAAAGAAACTTGTTATGTTAAAAAAGTAACAGGAAATTCCACCCACGATAATCCCAACCAAGGAAGATTTTCCCACCGAAATTTTACCTAGTACAATTACCAACGAAAATTCTGTAAATGAATAAAAAATATTTATTACAAACTTTATTAGTTATAGTTATTACAAACATAGGAGACAATTTAATATAATTTATAAATTTAGTTAGGTTAGGTGAGGTTATATCAAAACGCAATAAAGTTGCAATGATTTTATTAATCATTGCAAGAAATTATCATTAGTCAAGGCGTTTAAGCTTGTTATTAATGTTTTTATATTTTTTTCTAGGAGATTTAATCACCTTGTGTAATAACAATAAGCTATAACAATAACATTAAGAAGTAAGAAAGTTTTAAATGGGTTTTTTATATTAGCACAATTTTTGCATGGCATTTTCTATGGTTGAGATTTTCTTGGAGGTGAATTTTCCCTGTGTGCACTTTTCTGGCTGGAATTTTCGTAGGTTGAATTTTCATGGATTGAATAACTATGAAACAGTTAAACCGCACTAAATTTCCTGATCTGAATCTAAAATGGTCTATAAAATTTGCACCGAATACTCGATAACTAAAAAAAGTCCAAATTTGATGGAATGTGTATTCTCAAGCAATTCTTTACCTCGCTGAGAATGGTCGTCTTCCTTAAATCTTGTGAAATTGCAAAGTTTTCTTTTTTTTTAGCCCAGGAAAGAGAAATTCTGTTTACCTAGTTCTTTAGATCACAAGGTTCACTTTAGTTAATTTTGGATTTACTGTAACTGAAAGATCTGTATCTGCGAGCGATGCTAACCAAACTATTTAAAAAATAAATAAGTTCAGTATGGCAAATCTTACCTTAATATTTGAAATTGATAACCGAGTGCTGATTCGAGATAAAAGTTGCAAGCTGGTAAAAAACTATTTACAGGTGCAATAGAACAGAATTTCTTTTCTTATATAATAAGGCAGATATAGAATAGCTTACTTAATTACATCTGTGAAACTACTACAGGCAATAAGCTTATAAATAAAATTGTTAAATATTAAATTAAATTAGAAATAATCGTAAAAAGAGTTTTTAAATTATCAATTTATTTTTGCATATCCATTATCACATGTAACTTTCCTTCATCTCGTAAACCACTTTTTCCGCACCTAACAGTTTGCTCATCGAACATATATTCCTTATTGGGTTCAAATCTATCGAATTCCCTGGCCAAGTTCTTAAACGTTCGATGTTATTTTAAAGGAAGCATGGAAAGAACTTTGTTATTAAATTTGCTATGTGACTAGATGTGCCATAATGCTAATACTACACTTATCATCTACAAATTGGTACTGTATGTTAGGTAAAATGCTAATGCAGCACGTTTTAACCACATTTTGAGATTATAACAGTGTTCTTGGTTACAATTGTTAATGTTCCAGTTTCCTTAGATAAGAAGCAGCACCAGTCAAGAAGAATTTGCGTATGCTTTACTGTAGGCACGACACGAGACTCGTAATAGAAAGGCGTTTTTCTTCTTTAAACGCGGGTTAGTCAATAAACTCCAAGCAAAGAGAAGGGAACTTCATCAGAGAATATCTTTTTGCCTCAGGCTTCAAGACTCTATTATTTATGTTTCCTACAAAAGTCGAGCATATGCATGACGTATTTGGGGTAAAATGAGTCTTCATCGCAGCTCTACTTGCCTTGAGATCTTTGTCGAAAAGTATGCCTTACTGCGCGAGCTGAAGTGTTATCACCTGCCTCTTTCCAATCGCGATCACGCTTGCACTAAGAACAACCTAATTTTTGAGCTGGGATTTTACCAGCTGGCTATTACGGATATCATTTGAAGCTCTATGTCATCCAAAAGACTTTTTGAAGGAGTATAACTATTTTGTAAAAATATTAATCATCCTAGAGATGGTGCCCCTTGAGGCAATACTTTTAGCAGCTAACTCCTTACAGTTTAGACGATTATAGTGTAGAGCAACATTGGTTGCACAATTTTCTATGGAAATAACCATTTTCGAATTGAAAAAGATTAAAAAATTTACTTTTACTAAAAATATTACGAAATAGATTATAATTACACATCATTCATTCAAACTTTATTTTTTATCATTTTACCATTTTGATCGAATAGCAGAGGTCTAGGGACTGAGAGTCACTTCCTACAAGAACAGGATCAATGCGCCATTTTGTATTCAGCGATGGAATGGAGGTTTTGGGGTTGTTTTTTTTTAAATGGTGACTTTTAATAAACCTGCGACAATAAATATTAGATCATATCACGTAAATATATTAGTCTAAAAAGTTTGGCCCATGACTATCGTCCTCATGTTCCGGATTCTTCAACTAATAACCGGAAAATCTCCAGGTGGTTCAAATTGATACAGTATGATAGCGTAGGATTATAAATTATTGCTTATCATTGCGTAACGAAGTCATTCGGAATGACAATATTTTCACCCCAGTTGGCAAGACGAAAATAGGCGAACAGAGGAATTGTTTTCGATTAACTCTGCTTTAGTAATAGGTTAAAGTTAGATGTGCTGTTATGTCGCCAAAAAAACTCAAATACATGATTAAAAACCAATGGCGCCAGCGTACGTCTACAAGATGTTTTGTTATGCTATTTAAATAAGGGCAAATAAAGGAATATTTTACCATAGAGAGGAACAAGCAAGTAGATCCTTGACAAAAATTATGGAGCAGGTATGTAAAGGTAAAGAATATGATTGAAACTCATTTATTTCATACTTGACATAATACAAATACACATTTTTGCGTATATTGTATCAATATTTAATATTAATGTGTCCTCCCTTTGCTTTTATAACCGTTTTATACGTTTCTGCCTACTTGAGACTCAGTAGGCAAAGGTGGTTGGCTCAATTTTCTGCCACTCTTCATTGATTTTGGCTGTTAATTCACCTTTTAAGAAACATTTGTGCACCATCACGCGTATCTGCCCCATTATTTTGGCCATGGCTGTAGAATGTAAATCATTCTTTAAAACCCCCTCCCATTGATCGCTTTATTCATTATGAGACATCAAGTTTTGTGGATTGGATTTTCAAATTATATCGTATTATTACATGGCAGACTCAGTGTTACGGTGTAGCACAACTTGTATTAATGCCATAACGATGAAGAAAGTCACGAGATTCATTGGATATTACGAATCTATAAAAGTGGCATTACAAGAGAGTTAGGAGTAGTTCAAGCATTACAAAACAGATAAAGATGTTATATATTAAGGAAGTAAGTATATTCGTAAATTAGGGAAAAACTATAACGATTTGTTCAAATAGATATCAATTATCCTTCAAATTTAGTATCGAGTGATTCAAAGTTGGTGGTTGAGTAAATAAAATGCATTTTCGATGGTTTTTATATTTGGACAATAACAAATAAAAGTACGACAGTGAAATATAACTTGATTAAAAATGTAAAATCATAAAAGATGAATCCTCCATCTCTCTATGTTATTAATTTGATTTTTCCAATTCGTCTCGAATCGAACATAAAATCATTTCTAAGAGTAATACTAGCAGTCTTTAAAATAATGGCGCCACTTAAAGCTTTTACAATGGAGTAATCCTCCTTTTCTTTAACAGAATATTTTCTTCCGCTACCATTTGAGGATCTAGAATCAAAGGCAACATGATATCTAAACTTGATTAAGTGTAGCAAAGATAGAGGATTGCGAAGCATCTGTTAAAAAAAGAAACTAACGAAAGAGTCATTTTCAGTTTAAATGATGCCTATCTTGTAGCAAGTTTTAAATCGCACTCCGTTCTTGAGGAGGAAAAGGAAAATTATGGGTCTAAACGAGTGATCGAATCTTTTCAGTAAAACGAAGAATTCATCGAGATCTTTAGGACAAAAAAAAGCAGAGCATGCTCTAATAATGTCATATGATTAGGTGGACGAAACTACTTGAATTTTTGAAAAGCTCATTGAATCTGGCATGATTTTTCCATTTAAAGTACAGTAACAGATAAGATTGAATAAACGAGCAGAAATGGTTCCTTCACGTAGTTAATGGCTGGATTCACCCTTTTACGAGTTTAAAAATTGTAATAAGATTTAAAAACTTGCTATTAATTAATTTATCAACGTAACTCTAGTGTTATGTTCCAACTATGCATACGTGCTTCGCAGGTTGTTAGCATTATTTTTACAGGTCAATAACTCGGTTAAAGCATGATTTTGCATCGGTATCCAAATGGAATTTGTTGGAATTATAAATAGCTTTCCCCATGCTTCTAATGCGATTTCGTGATTGACTTATTAATTCTGTGTAGAAGGAGCAGTGGCATGCATAGTTTTGGTGAGGCCTGAGGCAAACTCCTGGATTAAATGCCTCTAATATTCAAGAATAGGTCCTGGTACTGAGAAATAATAATTTAAATATGTAAAACAGATGAAGCATGAAATAAACAGTCTATTTGCTAATTTCGATTCTCCCTATGAGGATTCCTGTGCCAAACATTTGGAGTTGAAGTTAAATTTCTATTGTAGTCAAATGTTAGAGTCTATTTTTCACCTCCGCTCAAAATCATTATCTTATTTTTTCACCTTGTAATTAGACGCCCGGCCAATATGGATAGCATGGGCACACTATTGTCTCCTCTTTTGGAAACCTCTTTGAAGGTAGACATAAAACATTGTAAATTGATTTATTTTCTGTGATTAATCAATGGCTAGAAATCTTTTGGGTCCCTCTGGCTAAATCACAATAATTTGCAAATGAGAAGGTGATAGGGACCTCACAAATCAATCTATCTTGTATTGAATTAAATGGCTATCAGTATCTTCAAAATTTATTGACTTTACTCCCATAGTCCTGCAGTCAAAGGTAAGGTTGTTAATTAATCTGATATATGTTTCAAAAAGAGCGGTCAACCCGCATATATTCATGTTTATTGCTCTCTTATCTATTTAGAGAATCTTGCCATATTATTAGTTCAGCGCACAAATCAGACAAAATAGACAAACGGACCCTCTGATACTATTAACCATAGATCAAATTCTTAAACAAAATATGACAAGACATTTTTGACAAAGATATAGAAATAATTTAAACAACGTTAAAAGTAGGGAATATTTTTACTAAGATATTTTATGCGCAATCCTTTCAGACACAACTTTAGGTTATTAAACTATCAATAAGAACACTAAATTCACCTCCATTTAGGGCTGAAATGGATAGACATTAAAGTTTAGAACGTGTATGTAGCTAGTGGGTTGAAGAATAAGTTCTTGCCGTTTTATCAGATTTATTCATTACCATTAACAATTTTAGAAAAACTTCATTTTTAATTAATAAAAATATGCAATTTAATCAATAATGTATTTTCCGTTGTTATTTATGACTTCTTCCAATCGTTCACCTAGTTTATCGATGCCTCTGCAATAAAAATCTCTGAATTTTGACTTGAAGTATTCATCTCACTAGGTTCTTAATTCTACATCAGTATTGAACGAAACGCCGCGCAAATTGTTGAAGAGCGATCGGAACAGATAGAAATCCGATGGAGCCAAGTCTGGTAAATATGTAGGATGCGGCAGGATTTCCAAATTGAGCGCTTGGATGACGTCTTTTATCATATTAGCAATGTGAAGACGAGCATTTTCCGGTTGCAGAAGGACTCCATAAGGTCGATGAGGTCGCTTTTCACAAATACCTTCGGCGAGTCGATACATTTTTTGAACGAGAGTTCTGCATTGAGAATCTGATTGTTCTCAAGGAGCTCATCAAGAATGATACCTTCACAATCCCACCACACACACAGCATCGTCTTTCGTAGATGAAGTCCTTTCTTTAATCGCGGAAGTGGTTTTTTTTATTGGGGCCAAGCCATTGTTTTCGAAGGTTCATGTTGACATAAACACACCACTTTTCGTCTCCAGTGATAATGCGGTAAAGAAATCTGTCCTTATATCCACGAGTAGCCTTGTGACGAGCAAGCAAACCTGCGGCGATCGTGGAGTGTTGAAGTTTGTTGCTTTGGCTCAAAGTGGGTGGAACCCATGCACCAAGTTTTCGAACTTTCTGATTACAAGCCAATTGGGCAGCCAATTCTCTTGTCGATGGACGAGGATTTTCATGAACAAGGTCGTTCAATCGATCTTCATTCAACTTAATGGGGCGACCAGAACGTTGTTCGTGATTAAGATTGAAATGAACATTTTTGAAACTCGAAAACCACCATTGAGCTGTCCTTTCTGATAAAGCATTTTCTCCGTACACAGCACAAATATCGCGACGAGCTTTGGCTGCGTTTGCATTGTTCCCGTCTTGATTAAAAATGAATAACAAAAAGTGTCAAAAATGCGCCTTTCTTCCAACTTGTTATTCCATTTTGAGGGTACCGAACAAAAATTAAATTAACACAACTTTTAAATAAACCGCAATAACTTATTACTCAATTTCAAGATGTAGCTTAAGCAAAAGCCTAATAGTCTACGTTGTTAAGAGACGTAGCCGAACCTTTTCCAATTTTGCTCTCATTATTTATTATTGTTTCTTATTATGTGCACAAATTACATCAAGAAATCTTAAATCAACGCAACATTAAAAAAAACCGCAAGGACTTATTCCTCAACCTAATATAATTATGATTCAAAGGAGAGTGACTTTGCAGAGTCAGTGCCAGGAGATTTTAAGTTTGTTGTTTAATAGCCCTTTTTCTTCCACCTGAGGCACATTACATTGTGAATAGGAGTCTTCTTGTGATAACCGTTTTCCCCACATAACAGTATTTTCCATTCTTCCTGGCAGCAGCTCTGATCTGATTCCATCTCTTTTGTGCTGGTTGAAATTAGCACGGAAGATTAAAATCTCTTTACGTTAAACGAACAAGCTTGTAGTCGGTTAAAAGACCATTTACAGAATTCAATAAACAACATACAATTTAAAAAAGAAATAATAAACTTTAATACAAGCTCAAAGAACTAATTAATCTTCTTTTCTAACAGTTAAAACGCATTGCAGCAGTTTTGAGCCATAAAAATTGCAGCGATGTTTTTCTTTACTATATTTGAAGAAAATTATTTCCTTCTGTTTTTTCGGCGATGAACTAAATGGAAAAAAAGAATAAACTATTTGAAAAAGTTTCTTCTAAACTTTCTTTGCAGAAAAATTGGAAGCCGGGTCTCAGGTACAATCTCCTTTATTTCACTTTTTATTCCCCGTGACAGTTTTTGCGGAACTTGTTCATAAAGAATTAGAGTTACAAACGAGATAAATTTCACAAGTTCTTAAAAGAGTTTCGGAGTTTGCGTATGCAATTAGAAATATATGAATAAATTGAAATAAAAAGTAGCTCAGGTGGATTTTAGTGTAAAAATCTATTAACTTACGGAAGAAAAGATACGATAAAAATACAATGAAAAATATTTATGAAGCTTATAGTGTTAATAAATCTTATTGGTTTTCACATACTTCTATTTCAGCTTCCATAGATTAGTAGAGAGAAAAGCACCACATTTCGCCCATTAAAGTAACACACAACCCTCATTATAATCTTTCTCTTGGGGGGTTCGCAAAAGGTTAGCTGAGCACAGGTATTTAATATGTTTAAACTGTCCTATTTTGATAGATGGAAAGAAATTAGCTTTAAAATTAGACAACGAAATTCACAAATCCCCATTTCTTAAAAATACTTGATTTATTTAAATAGAAATCACAGAATATTCATTGAATTATTTCTCTAATAGGGGCCAAGTTTAGTTTCATAGAAGAGCAGATAAAACAATCTTTTAGGAAATAATGCGTATTTTTAGGGAAAAAATAACTTAAAACTTTTAGTCTACACGCAGAAATTCGTAAAGTACATACACAGTAACACTGTTATAGTTGTATTGTTGAGTACCATCGATTGTATTACCCATTAATTAGAATACTAATCACGAGTTAATGTCGAACAACCTTACAGAAGGCTGGTTGTCCAGTAAAAGAAGAAAGAAATGACCCTGTTTGACATAACGAGGAGGTGTAATCTCTCGAAACGTGCAATATTCGACAATATTAATTTCCATGATGATAGCGTGGCGCTGCAACTGGAACAGAAAAAATGGATCGCTTTTGAAAAACCAATCTTAGTAAAGATCGCACGACGCATTTGACGTCAATTAAGGACATATTTGAGACAGCAGTCAGTATTTCCCCCAAGTTTGCCGAGGACCTAAGCCTGAATGTATCTTAGCAGATTGTCTAACGACGCCTGAGCGATAGGGGAGTCATGGCCTGATCCCGTGTTAAGAACCCAATCAAAAGTAAAAGGAATCAAATTTCTAGGTAGGCCTGCGCTATTGAACAAGTCCTTAAGAGTGCTAAAAAAAAGTGAAATGGGGGTTTTCAGCCCCAAAAAACAAATTTATTTTTTTTCGAAGCGATAGGAAGCATCGTGTAAGGGCTAAAGCGTAATCCAAGTAGATATTGAATCTTAAATGTACGAAAATAACGACAAAATTTAAAAGTAGCAGCGTGATGGTGTGGGGCATGTTTTCAAGCGCTATTTTTTATTATTGTATCCTTTTATGCTTTAAAGTAAACTCTATGATAAAAAGGAATAGCTTCAAACGTCATTTGCCTGCCTCTATCTGAACATTAGGTCTATTTGAGCCAGTTTTTATTGCTTTGTGGTACACAGAAAAGAAGCAGTGAAGTCTTTCTTATATTATGCAAATATCAATGTGATGAAATCCAATGGAATGATAACTTTAGAAGACAGTCTTTGAGAGGTTTATGCCTCGAAAACGAGTGAATATAGAAACCTCCTGGCCAAGATTAATAGAAGAAGGAAGTAAAGCCACGTCCGAAAAATACGAAGATGTTCTGAATTCATTCGAAATAAATATTAAAAAGAAGTCTGTAGGTATTTATCTACGAGTACATACCTTTTTTTATTATTTAGTTCAATCATCTATGTTTTCCTTCTGTTTTATAGTGTTATGAATGCATTCATTCTAATTTTCTCTAGTGGAAAGTGCAGACGGTATTTATTCGCAATATTGATCTGCTAATTTTGCGCATATTTTTTGCCTTTGTTGTTTATCTATATCTTCTTAAAAACGATAAACATATTTGCTTTATTTAAATGCCGAATAATGGACCATGGAAATATTTGCCACCACCACCCCCACCCCAATTTTAGAAAGAGACATGGATTCCGCGCCAGATCATCAAACAAGATCAATTCCAACTGACTTCCTCAACGTCAAATGAAAGATGGAGGAAAAGGTGAGAAAAAGGTAAGAAAATTCATAATTTGACTACAAGGCGAGGGTAGAGACGCAAACCCATGGTCGACGATCTCACGCCATCAGAACGCTGGAATTCGTCGCTAAAATCCAGAACATCATCAACAATGATAACGGAAATTCGATGATTGCCATTGGAAAGGAAAAATATATGGATGAAAAGCTCATAAGGTTTGTGGTGCATAAGAAAATTCGCTCCTCTGCAAACAAGATGAAGAAGAGACAATTTCTGACTACGGCGATGCAGGCAAAGTGATTCAAGCTCATCAAGAAACTGATAAACAAGCTGAAACAACCGTTGGAGCCAGACATGATGTGGTATTTATCAGGTGAGAAGAATTTCTGCCAAGACCAGAAGATCAACTACCTGAAAAACAGGTGGCTCTCTGTTGCAGCCCCAGCCAGACCTGCTCAGCGCCATGCAGATGTAATTTTAATCGAGATTCATGGTATTCAGTGTCGTAAGCAGTGAAAGTGATGTAATGCTATCCCGCTTCTTCGCTAAGGGTAATAGGCCAAAATTTACATTTTTTAGATACTTTCCAAATGGGGGCTTTGCCCCCCATACCACCCACATACCCCGTAATTTAAAAAAATAACTCGCAATACTCCTAATTTGAAAGCCTAGCGCAGATTCGAATGTTTAAGGCGATTGTTAAACAAAAGAGTTTCGTTTCCTCACCTCATAATGTTTCTGCTGGCGGATACAACGTGCCAACCGCTTTCTAACAACCGTGATCAACTAACAATGTAACAGTAGAATCGCGATTACATAGAACTTTGGTAAATAAACGCTTGAAATTAAGGTTGCACCCTCCTTCACAAGTTATTTTGAATAAATGCGCTCGGGCAAAACCATATTACGTCTAAAACTATCTGACTTGTGATTGGTCAATAAATGATGTCATGACAGGTCACGCATGCGTAGGTGTGTCGCTGTCAGGCCACACATGCGTCGGAGGTTCATTGCCGTATTGTTCATAGGTCGACCGCGCGCTGCCGGACGGAAGAGGAAGGGAGACCTATTGAAAAAACAAGGGAAAGAACTCTATGGACTTAGAAAAACTAACGAAATTTAGAAAAAAATACATTTCTTCAGAATTGCATAAATAAATCGGTTTTCCTATGTAATTCAATGAGCAGAATAACATTGTTTTATAACATTTTTTTATTAGAAGGCTTTAAAACCTTAGAAAGGACGGCGCTGTTTTCATCTTAAATTACCTATATTTTTTGGAGAATTTAGGATCACAGGTGTTTTATACACATGCCTTTTATTTATATTTTGCTTATCATTTATGTGTCCAATGTCCAAATATCTTTAGAAGCTGAAACGTGGTAGCAAAGAATATTTGATTCACTTATGGCTAAGGCTGACTCTAGGTCTGATAGTATCACTAATCAACATTTAGTTCAGTCGTGCAATCCCCATGATTACTTACCTCGTATTGAATTTTTCTTAGCTCTGTTAATTTCAAAATGACTTGATTGTAATTAGAATACATAGTTTCCTGTTCTATTTGAAGAATTAATATCAAATTATGAATCAGATTTAACAAATTAAAACCCCCTTGTTATTTTATACCCTTGTGGCATTTCACCGCTCGATCCATGTATGTCCAGTGAATGAAAACTGAGTACCGTCAACCTGACCTTATATGATCTCTGTGTTAATGCGGAAACCATCTTAGATGCGCAGTACCTCACTTTTCCAAGCATTTCATCATATTTCCCTAGTTAAGGACACCAGAGAAACCATCCCAATAAACCGATTGCGGCCTTATCATAGGCATGTACAAGGGAAAAACAATCGCTTTCGACTTGTAACTTCAACACATTGAGTGGGAATTTTAATTATTATTTTTCAGCGTTTTTTGAACACTTTCATTCTCTAGCTTATGTGAAGATATTCCGGACATTGGTAATATCAAAATTTCCTTTCCTTTTCCAATATTAAGGGGTTTACAAAACGCATATTGAGCCTCTTATTCTATTTAATTCACCACCCCACCAAATTTTATTATTGTTGCATGAATTTACTTTCGGTCAAAGAGCAAATTGTGACAGAACTATTGAATATTATTTACACAATTTTTGGGTTGGTAAATTAAAGTTCCGACAAAACCGAGTTTTTAGTTCACAATTGCTTAGATTTACAAATATCTACTTAGATGGAAAAGTCCTGCAGTGATAATACATACATAAAAAAGGACGATGTTTCGATTAGAGTTCTGATCATATGAGTCAAACAAATGTACATGGAACTCATAGCTTAATTTAGGATCCGAAAGAATGGTTGCCCCAACATATTGCCCAGGATAATGGACAACACGTTTCGGTACTCCCATCCTGTCACTAACCTAACCTTTGTGGTTTCACTTTGCTCTTTGCTGCCTTCTTTCCACTCACTTATGCAGGTCAACCTTCTGTAAGGAAATTATTTTTCATCCAATAATTTTCTTTCGATTTATGTCCAAGTTAGAAACTTGTTCTATGTGTTGAGATTAGGGTCTTCTAAATAAACTTTATTTTGCAGTTTTCTTGGTTGATTAGGATTAGTTAAAAAAAAGACTTACATTGCTCATTTTTAAAAATGGATCATAAAAGAGAATAATATATCACTACGTTGACAACCTTATTCTCAGCAGGAAAAGAGAAAATTAGTTATCTAAAGAATTCTGGAGACATCGTCCTAAATGTTTGAGCCCTTGATTAACTGCAAATATCACGTCACGATACATCATCTGTCCAACCTCGCACTTAACCTGTTAAAACCTAATATTTAGGGAGCGAGATATCATCAAAGAACTGCTAACACACAAATTAAGTAAAGAAATCAATGGTTTTTTTGGTTGCCCAAAAGGTTTTGATGTTATAGAAGGGGAAAATATGTGTAATTAGAGAGCTACAGTAGCCAAAAGAGGAGTCTACATAGGCATTCAGGACCTAGAGGGCCCGCAACTCTCTCCAGCCTACCTAACCTCCAATAAAAAGGTAGATACCTCTTCTAATGTAACATAAGTATATTAAGCTAATGGCAGCCCGTGATTTGGATGTCCATTTTGACGGGGCCATCTAAATTCGTCCCTTTGCCCCAAACCGCATTGAGACGTAGTTGGGCAGAGCAAAAACTCAAAATAATAATAAATAAATGACAAATTCCAAGGTTAATTTGAAAGAGGGTGGAGGTGTAGCACGAACAATGCACTCCTGCAACCTGAAGAAGCAGGAGGCAGGCCGGGCCCCAATTCTGGACGGACGACCTAAGTATTTATATCTTCAACTATTTTCACGAATTTCTTTACAGATTTCTCCTTAATATAATTCTACGTGAATCTGCCCTCGTAGATTGGAGTTAAATTTCGATAGGAAAAAATCTTCCAAACAAGGAAGAACGAACATGTAGATTATGCTAAAATCTGTTTTATATGATACCTATTTTTAATACTTTCGTTATTTTCTATCAAATTTTAAGTCATACAATTGGTGGATTCAACACTTTTCGTGTACTCGTAGTGCAAATCCTTGAGAAAAGTAAGTCATGCCGGAGTGTACTTAAAAGAAGAAAAGATAATTTTCCGATGTTGAGTCGATTTCAGCCAAAGAAACGTTCCTGAAAAAAGACAAAACCATTAACCTGGGTAGACAATTTTATCCTGGCAAGAGAATTAAAATTATGCGACGAAAACGAAGCTTAAGAGGAAACTATACACATGGGTCTTATGTCCGACGCAAATGAATTAAGTAAGTGTATGCATATGCATTCAAGTTAAAGTAAACAAAGAAGAAATGATAAAAGGATTAGAATCATCTCAGAGAAAAATATGCTTTACATTTCAACAGGAAAAGGCACACTTGCCTCTTATGTAAAATCCTCCAAGAATATACTATATCGTCTCTCTGAATTTGGGCAAAAGTCTTCCTTTCTTTTAATTTTTCCATTGCAATATCCTCAATTAATTGAGATCCTACATATGAAATTCTCGATTGGATTAAATTGCACTTACAAGGCACAAATTTACACATACAAACAAAACAAGGACGTTTATAAAGAGCAGCAGGAAAAGAAACGAGGAAGCAAATACCAGATTTATCCTTTGAATTTTGAAAATTCAGAGAGGTGAAAGAGATTCTATGAGTGTTCCACAGATACTGTTGAAATTTTGGATTGGAAAAGTTCGAATATAACACGATTAAGTTCTCTTTTTTTTAGTTAATCGAGTTAAGTCACTCATATCGTCACAGTGGAAAATTGATTGCTCTCTCATTACTATTACAAACAAATTGTATCAATGCGGATCAACGCAACGTAAGATACACCATCTATCTCATCTCTTATACTTTGTTATATACGCTACCATACACTCGTATCTATGACAGTCTACTTGGTATTAACACCTCAACATTAGCATAATAGAGCAATCATTTGATGGACGTCTAACGATTAGCATATTCAGATATTCATTCTCATTTATTCTGTATAAAAGTAGATTTAAATATATTCATAAATGAACACACTGCGTCAAAACTTTCCTTGTTGTAACACCTATTCTCGCCGTTTCTTACGACATTAATTGGAGGAGTTTTCGAAACTTTCAAGATAAAAGCAAATTAACTCAAATCTAAACCTCAAATTTCAGTTCTTGTCACAGATAAATAAACTTTATTGACGATATTATTGTGTCGATGAAGAAGAAGTGATTTGCTTATTTGCCAAAGAAAAGTAAGAATTTTAAAGACAGCCACCATTTGAGCAACATAACTGTCGAGGAATAGGTCACTCCCCACACAATACGTCTATATATACATATATGTATCTATTGGTTAGGAGAAAAGAGAGAAAAACCATGAGAATATTTATATATACAGTTAAATACACATATATTCTTTAATGCAGATACGTGTCCTTCGCTACGTACAAGGAATCGGTTGATTACGAGGTATAAGAGTGCGATTTTAAAACAGGGGCTGCTAGCGTTTAATGAGTTTACCAAGTTGCAGTTCAAGGATATATTTAAAGAGTGAAAACCAAAAATATAATTTTTAATAAGTCACTAGTTAACATATATATACACATACGGGAAATATATGAAATGTAAATAAGGATAATACTGACAGACGATAGAAAACTGGCAATCGGGTAACGTTAATTACTTGTTAATTAGCTTTTAAATGAGATACTATAAATCAGTTATACAGAAGGAATATTTAAAAGTGGGAAAGCGGGTAGATTAACGGGAATGCAATCGTTTTACCTTAAAGCGAGTGCTCGAGGAAGAGGACTCCTTTAGTGAGTCAGCGCGAGGGAATGTAGACGGAAAATGGTCTTGATTCTTGGCCAAATATTCCGATGGTGACGAGGAGGAATCGGGGAGGGGGGGTGCAGTAGACGAGCTCACGATGCTCCTTGAAGACAGACGAAGGCACCTCTGCTCCAGAGAAGTGCAACCTCCAAAAACAGAGACTCTGACGCAGATCGGTGCAGTTCTGATGAGATGAGAAGAATTCCGGCCAGTCCTTCGGGGACAAAACGTTTCAAGGCTTTGCTCTGATCAGAGTAAGCTTTCACAAAAGAGATGGATCTGCTTGGTGAGATCCAACCTCGATCGTATACAAAAATACCAGAACCTTGGTGAAACAGATACATGATTTGAACCGAAGGCGACGAGATCTCAAACTCAATCTGCCGATCTTTGAAAAACACAGGGTATTTATATGACGGCTATTTTTATGGTGCTCATTTGTTATAAAGCACAGACGTCTGTGATAAAGCTTCCGGCGCCGAAAGGGATTAGTTTTTTGTCGCCCAATACCGGTCTTAATCGTTTCCAACGATGTGGGTGGGAACTTTTGCTTATCCTTTTACAGACGACGGAGATTAGCATTTCATCAGCAAGGTGAAAGCTTTTAGCGCTCAGCTTAAATGATATTCAAATTCTTTCTTCTTTTGATTTTTCTCTCTTGAGACACAGCTTTTTACTCCATGTGTAGTGTTAGAAGACATAGGGAGGGAAGGAATTCAGGAAACCAAAGAAAGGGGTATTTTCTTGGCGTCATCTTTCCCTTACAATAACCTCTGTTAAAATTGAAGAAAAAACTCTCACGGTTATGATGGTAGAAAGGTGCATCAGCTTTGTCCTTTTCAGAGGTAATGTTTCACAAATGGCACGTTTTTTAAACTGATTTCTTCATTGGCAATCCATGAAATCACTAAATCTTTATGCACATCATAATATAGTCGTAAATGTTGAGATCAAAGAGACAGAAATTAATTTTTCTAGTTCAATCTTTGTTACTTTTCAATTTTCACTGAAGTGAAGAGCATTCTACACACATTCCTCTCAAATTTTCCTTTGACATTCCCATCCTAGTCTTGATCTTTCCTCTTCTTCCATACTCTTGTGAATTCTGCTCGGTCACTGCATCATCTTTTAAAAATTTCATCAACATTCCACACTCGGACCTTCATCCTTCACTAACGCTCTGCCTACCCCTAAAATTTTCATACCGCTCATGATCTTATTATCACTGTATACTCGTACCTCAACCATACAAATAACTTTTACGTAACAACTTAATGCCATTTAAACCTGCTTGCCATTATTTTTAGACCACACTTACAGGAACCATATGGAAGTTTCCAAACAATACTGGCATCACCACACACCTAATTTTGCAACATCCACAGCTCATTATTATTAAGAAGCCACAAATTCGTTTCCCTTTTATTTCGCTCAGGTAAAATTTCATAAGAATGGTAAAAAGGAAAAGCGCACCAGACTAAGTAAAACTTGGTAGTACCTGAGGCCACGTACTCCGCCCATTCATATCCATAACTCATCATTATTTACAACATCAAATTTTTATACTCTTGACTAGTGTACCCCTTACTATATACATCTAATTTTCGAGAAAACTACTATCACTACATTGTTTTATTCCTCAGGCCCTTTTCAATGTTTTATTGGTTAAGCACACCCAAAAGATTCACTTATTTTACTCACCAATGAGATTTTTTGCACCATTGATAGCATATTAGTGACTACAACTTCCATCCCATTATTTTGTTCTTTCACAAAGCATCTGGGTTTCATATAAGTTCCCTAGCCTGGCCCACAGACGAGTATGTATCTTCGAAGCAAATTTTAAATCAATAGGTTCCTCGGGCACACTTAAAATTTAAAGGGCAACAAAGTACTTACACTATCTATCTACTTTGTGCCTATTTCTCGTCAAAATATCCTTCGTCCAATTTGCCAAGTATTCCTCATTTCTTTCTCTTTGTATTTTTAATGTTTTCTTCTTATATCTAAATTAATTCCCTGTTTTACTCTGGAGCCATAGTTACCTCCCTTTCGAATCTTCCTCAGTGCTCGTTTGTAATGGTTAATTAATGTCTTAGTGCTCATTTTGGCTTTTTGCATGTATTCATACTCCTCTTCATAACATGTGCATTTGTGATAGAAAGCGTTTATACTCGATATCTTTGTCGAGAATAGAAGCTCTTTGCTGCCAAGTGGCCTGTTTAAACTACGAGGTCAGGTATGAGATGAGTCCACGTGAGGGGGGACAGTAAGAACAATTAAAATATCGAACTGCTTTCTGCGATAAGCGAGGGATTGAAATTTCAAACGCACGCTTCTGTCGTCTCACACGGTGTTATCAAGAAACCCCCGTGGGAGTACTTCCATTCCATCAAGCGCCGTGTTGGTTCGTGGTAGATTCCCGCCCGCCTCTCCCACTTTGGCGGAGGCAGTTACGGTTTCGGCTAGTCCCTATATATTGTTGGTCCCAATCTGGTATCAACACTATAGTTCTGCATTTTACAACGAAACACTTGATTCTCGATCGCGCTCCATTTCCCTACGAGCCGAAGGCTAGAATTATATCGAAGGATCTGAGCCTCAGTCAATTGACTCATCCTTGGTTTTGGTAAATTTCGTTTTGCACGAATACTCCCTCCAGTCAATATTACTACTTAGAAGTTAAACTCCCTGTGGTAAAGTCCCTCGAATAACCATCCGATCCCCGGTTTCATCTCTTAAAGCCTCGAACTCAAGCCAGGCTGAGACGAATCATATGTGGCTACCCTACTAGTCATCCATGTGTTTGTATGTAATGAGGCTCGTATCGCGTCTCGACCCTCCCGTCCTTGGTAGAGCTCGCACTAAGTAGCTCTGTTAATTCTATTCTTGTATTCATCCAGTATTTATTGTAATTATTTTATTTAATCTATTTATTGTGTATAACTGTGTAAATATTGAAGTATATTTTGTTCTTCCTCCTTCTTCCTAAGCCACATAGCTGCAGCTTTCATCAGTTTAATATCGGCCAACTTCACTCACTCTTTTGAATATAAATCCTTCGCACTTATGCCCTTTCCCCTACTTCGATTCTCTATCTCTGTCGTGACCGGAGTTGAGTGAAGGTCACCCGTTTGACCTTGATCGTCCACAAATATTGGGTAGAAGTGACTTATATCTCGGGGTCATTCTACGAGAGTCTTCTTTACAGTTATGCCTCACATTACCCTTCCAACTCTGACCAATGCACTTTCACTACCTACTATACTTTCATTAAGACCTTCGATCTTCTAACTTTCGCTTTTTCTCTCGAAGAGTCTAGCAAACTCTTCACCCTCTCGGTATTCCAATTTCCTTCCACTCCTCATTCTCCCGCCCCACAGCCTTCCACAGGTTTTTTCACCCGTACATTTACCGCTTCAGATTGGCACAACTCTATCTGATTTCATTTACAATTCACATTCTTTTACAACTTAAAAATGCAACCTATCCACCAGCATTTCACCCAAATGGGGTAAGCCCTTCAATACTCACACCTGGCATCGGGAAAAGAGGCACGCTCTCCAGGACCCAGTACCTCCTTATGTCTCAAACTAGATTGAATAACTGTGCTTTATTTATTCACGAAAATGCCATTTCACTCTAATTTTATTATTTGATTTAAAATCCTTTTATCTCCAAATGGCTTGGCTAAAGGCAAATTTTGCATGTTATTCGCCGACCAGCTTTCGTCCACTCATCTCTTGTGAGGCCCAGGAAGGGAAAAGGCTAGTTGACCCCTTAACTTTTTTGCTTGAGTTGAGGTGATGCTCTTAAAATGCATGCCCTTCTCTTATCCCTTTTGACTTTTCATTGCTACCCCTCCCCCTCCGTATCTTTTCCTTATCAGCCTTTACCTACCTCACAAGGGAAAGTCATATGTAACATAAGCAACCACGCTGAGGTTAACATTTACAACATTAAGATTAGTAAAGATCCTTAGATCCAATCTAAAACTAGTTCTGAGAGGGTTAGAAGTAAATTTGAGTAAATAATTGATGTGCACTCACTTATACGTACACCAGAGCAGTTTTTAATCGACTCTTTCTTCTTTTATTAATTAATCCGTACGAAGAACAAATTATCAACTAAGGCGCTTATAACTAACGCCCTCTATTTTTAGAAGGAAAATTCGCCCAAAGAATTGGCGTTCACTTATTCATAAGTACATCCAAGGTAAAGGCTACTTCTATGTACTCATATTACTAAGTTGGAGAAAGACTTTCTCAAATACGGTACATATTAAAAACGAGATCATGCAGTGCTTTTTGTGGTATGTTTTACCTTTGAAGAAAAGATGGTAAACTACAATAATATGCTATGCTGACACCTCCTCCATGCAGCTAGTTACATATTTGCAACATGGCTTGGAATTTAGGTCTAGCTCTAATTAATGCATGGATCAAGCTTTGTTTCAAATGAACCCCATTTTTTTCTTTACATTTGTTTGTTGTTTGTCTTTGTTCGTTATATCAGAAATTGTACTTCATCCTAGAAGCTAAAGAGGCTTAAGAAGTGCTTATCTGTTCTATTCTTAAAGAAAAAAAACTTTCACAGGAGGAAGATCAACCAATATCGGAGGAAATCATTTCATTGTTGATATTACAGTGTACATGAAAAAAGGGCCGCAATTACTGACTAGATTTGTTTCAGTTTGGGTGTAAAACGATTTGTTTATTATTACTCTCAGGCACTAGTTTGAAAAAGAATTCGGACTTTATATCGTCAACCCTCCTTGTAGGATAGATTGCGTAGTTCTGGGATAAGATTTGTCACGCGCGGTTGCGCGCTGCTTAACAAGCAAATCAACAAGGAGCTTAGCAAGAGATGGGTTAGTCACGTGTGAGCGGTGACCCTATGTGGGTAGGAACAAACATTGTCAAGGCTAGGTGGGCAGGGGGATCTTAGATAAGGCTATTGACACTCTAGCGAAATAAGCCAGAGCTATAACAAGGTCACAACCGCATTCTATAACCAATAAACGGCCTCCTTTTTCTTTATTCTTTTTGCTCCGGAGAAAATGAAAAAAAGACTAGATAACATGATAGATTAATCGAAACGATTTATTTGCACATCCTCGATAAAGCGCAAAATCCTGATAGAACTACAGTGCTGTGCAAATTAATTGGGACAGTTATATAAAAACGCAAAATTTCACTATTCATATATTATTCTCAAAATCATAGCATGCATATCATTTTAATGTTGACAGTTGATAAGAAATATGTCCTCTCTTTGCTTTAATAACCTAAGCAAATCCGATTTGGCATGGATTCCACCAATCTTTGGCTCATATTCCGTACTTCTTCATCGTGATACTAGGCCTGTATAACAATACAGATCAGCTCTTCCATTGTGGAGCAGTTCTTCGCCATGGTACTCTGCTTGATTATTGCCTACAGACTCTCAATTGGAATAAGGTCTGGTGAATTTACAAGCCATTTCAGTGCCGTAATCTTCTCGGCTCGGAAGAAACTTTGCATTATTTTGGAGGCGTCTCATCGAGCGTTGTCATGCTGGAACATAACATCACCGTTTGGAAAGCGTTCACGAAGTGTCAGGAGTAGAAGCTTCCTTAAGTTTGTTTGGTACTTGTCGGATTTCATCATTCATTCCACTGGTACTAGACGTTCGGGTCCATTTGTCATAAATGTATCCCAAAATATCTTCTTAGGTGGGTGTTTGTAAGCTTGCTGGATATGCCTCCCTCTCAATGGTTCTTCTGCATTGCGCGTCACGAGATGTGATCTGGTCCCGTGGACTTCAAAGTGGAATTCTGCAGAGAATATCACCTTTTTCTACTCTTATTTGGTACATTCTTTTGATTTCTTGGGCCAAATCAAACCTGTCACCTTTATACCAGTGGTATAAACTGTAGTGCATTCATCATTATATATGGAGAACTCGGAATAGTGTTGGTTAAGTTAATAGATTAGGTTACAAGCTACGTCACCCTATGTTAAAATAAAAAAGATTTGGATAAGTTACTAAGGAATAATAGCACGAAAAAGGTAAGATTAATCGGACTAGAGGATAAGGTCCCTCCCTAAATCAAGGCACAGAAGGCTGTATACACTAGGCTGATTGGTCTGTCGCTCGGTGAGAACAGTACATTAGAGTTTAAGAATAAGATAGAAAGAGAACAAAATTGGGCAAAATTAACTAAGTTGTTAAATTTACAAATAGAAATACAAACCGAAAATACTCGCACGTATTTAAAATAATTTAAATGAAATCGGAATGGTAAGGAAACTAAGAGAGAATAGAATCGTAGCTTTCATCTTAAAAAAACACTAGCACGAATAAAAAGTGATGAAGTCATTAATGTCCTAGCATGCTTCAATTGCTATGCGATAGATAAACATATGCTAAGAAATTTTCCACAAAAAGATATCAAATGGTCTTCGGAAGTTAGTAGAAGATCGCAACATGGAGAAAATACAAAAATGAAAGAGAAAAATGAATTAGATACGATGGAAACCACCACACAATGGCGATGAAATTCCCATTAAAAAGTGTAATGATACAAAGTAAAAGGAGTGAGAAATTCCTCAAACAGGAAATGAAACAAAATCAGACGTACGCAAAGGTTGCAAAAGCTACATCCGGCCACTAACAGCCCATTATTTCTCCTTTTCGCATGTATATTATACGCGCACGTTCTGAAGATTGTAAAACCCGGAGCATTATCTCAAGAACTCAACAAAGGGCTAGAACATATGTGTTATCCGGATGATCCACCATTTGCGGAGGTCCTTAATATACAGTACAAACATGCACCATTATAACTTAACAGCCTCACAGAGGGCGCTAAAAATCACAACCAAACTCAAAGAGATAATACAAAAGAGCAAAGGGACCCAGGGCAAGAAAGAATCAATCAATCAATTAGTATAAGATGAGGACTCAAACAATCATTAGCTGGAAACAAGCGAAGAAACTCAAGAATTCAGCATTAGATTCTATGCTCCGTAGGATAGACAATTCACAATACATAATACAAAGGAATTTATCCATGGGATAAAGACGAGCTACTATAAGTAGGAATACCAAGGTCCATAACTATTCAGACATGGAAGTCTGCACGATGATAACAGGAGGACATCTTGATTTCTCAATAGAATTGTGTAATACAGTGAAAAGGGGGCAATTAAAAAGAAAAGACACGGCAGGACTAAATCAGTAAGTGAACAAGAGTCAGTTAAAGCAGGAGCAAGATAAAAATAATCAGCCACAATGTAGCTGGGTGGGACACGCAAAAGACTCGTTGTGTAACTACTACATAAAAGAAGATTCAGAAGTGATACTTCTAATTGAAATAAACATAGACCAATAAAGAAACCCCGTACAAATATTTAAGTAGACAGATATAGATTTGACTAACACCAGAAGGGATATAAATCTTGACCTAGGTGTGGTGGCCGTGTCAAAACAGAGACTTCCACAGGCACTTGATCATAATGATTGGGTACCAGCCCTCTAGGAGTGATTTCCTGCCACTCCACAACTTCATGGAAAACTTTGGACGCAGGGGACATGCTATATTCTTTGGAGACCTAAGTGCCTGTAGTAGAGCACGCGGATACACTGGTAACTTTAATAACAGGTCGAGATGTCGACATACACATGGAAAGGGGTATAGCAGAAAGAATCGGTCCAGACTTCCAAATATTTTATCGTCAATGGTAGGGATGTAACCTGTTATTATTTTCCCGACGCTAGAACTCTGCTTAAATTACCTAGTAAAAAGGAGATCTACCTCTACTATCGACCACAAAAAGGTCATATTGACGATATTTATGGACCCATTTCAAGTAAATCACCTGGAAAAAAAAAGATACAGGAATACAAATTGGATCAGATTCACATAACAACTGGCAAAGTTCCCAAAAAACGACCCATTTGAAGCAAATGTGGTAAAGATAAACAGGGGTATGGATAACATAATGAAAGCGTTAGTCAAAGAGGATAAAAAGCATATAACAAGAACGTTTTACTGAACATTACCGCATCCTTATGATAACACAGGTTATGGTAGTAGAAAAGGACATGAAACACCTAAGAGAGACCATTAAAGGCACTGGACCCAGCAGTGGATACAGAGCTCGACTACGATAGGTAAAATACGAGTAGATAGCAACTATAGTAATAGAATGAATTAAGATGGGAGCTATTCGTAGAGGAGATCGAAGAAGAAACAAAACATACAATATTCTGGAAGAAAATAAATCTAGCAAGACGAAAGATGCCGTACAAATCAAAGCTCGGTATTAGACAAAGATAAAAGATTCCTCCACGAACCATTGGAGCAAAGTGTTTGAAATATGACCCGATGAAAATGAAGACTGACAGAGAATACAAAGAGAGCAGAGTAAAACAACTATATCAACATTTAAACAGTATCACTCAGTCTTATTAACGGCATTTGTGGTTAAAGTTGTCGAACCGGCCACTCTCAGGGAGCTAAATGAAACAATAATGGGGAGCACACAAAGAGTGGCGGGCAAATCGCGTTTGAGAAGAGAAAACGTGATGAGAGTGCTGAACATTTCCAAAATTAAACAGTCCAGCTGTTTACTAAATCAAATAGTCCCGGCTTTCCAAATCAAGGAAAGTCCCTAAATATGCCAAGTAACATTAGGCCGATCACGTTGCAAGAAACCATAGTCAAAAACTCGAAGAGAATAGTTAACAATAGATTTAACCCGCACCTAGAAGCATAACACCTGATTAATACAAAACAGCATGGGTTTCAAAAAGGGAGAGGCCCGGAGACAGTACTAGCTATTCGTGTAGGATCATTAGTAAAAACGAAGCACGGCAGTAACTATACCGACCTGGAATTAAAATATGTTCAAAAGGCTTTTGAAAGAATTTGGAGAAGAGGAATAAAATGCTAAATCAAAATGATTGGATACCTCCTATAGTTACTAAATATTTGTGTATCTATATCCCGGACCCAAGACCAATATATCTCTGTTGAGAGATTTAATGGACATTGTTTTAAAGTTGCAGAAGGAGTTACGCAAGGGGGCTGGTTAAGTCCTACTTTGTACAGCCTTTTCACTAGAGACATGCAAAACACAGTCTATGATTCAACAAGAAATATACAATTCGCTGATGATGTCACAATAATCTCAAACAACACATACAGGCGTGAATAACAGCAGCGGAAATAGAAATTATTAATAACATTGAACGAAAATGGAAAATCCGCATGCCTACAAATTTTAATAATACCACTAGGCAGGTATAAACTTTTGAGGATGTTGGTGGATAACGAGATATAGCGCGATAATAAAGTAAGAAGAGTCCTCACACTGACGGTTATGAGGCACAGCTTTTTTAAGCAGGTAACTGAAAGACTTCTCATTGCCAAAGAATATTAAGTTATTCCAAATGTTCCAACTCAGAGGCATAAATAGAAAGAACAAACTCTAGATATATTATTCCCTTTGCCAATCATCTCTGTTATATCCAGTTTTACCTTTTAACACACTTTACAAGAGTAATACCAGGAAATTTCAAAGAGTACAACAGTACAGTGCCGTCCTAATAGTGAATAATACTAGAAGAGAAAGGGGAAGACGAATAGAGGAACATCAGGAAATAGGTTTTGAGCCTAGAAACATCGCTTTTCACAAGAGAGCGTACAAGATATCGGATAGACTGGAGATATTGCTCAGCGAAGATGAAAATAGAACACTGCAAATACCCAAGCTTTATAGAGTACCGAACAGAGAAATGTTTAGGTGTGGAGAATAAACCCGCAACCTCAATACACTTAATATTTGAAACTGGTGAAGAATGAAAAGAGAGAAGCACAACTAGCAGAAAACAACTGCTAGACAGAAATTAAAGAAGATGAATATTAGAAAATTAATAGATGCGCAAGAGCACTTCACAAAAATAAAGCTGAACAGATAAAGGCAAAATGCATTTAAAGATCAATAAACAACTAGGAAACTACTCTCATTCCTTCTCTCCACTTTACCTAATAAATAATATCCACTCTATTCTCAGTATGTACCTAATTACTTCTAAGTTTTTTCAAGGCAAAAGGCTTAAAGAGATCTTCAACAACATTTTCCTCTCTTGTTATCATCAAGTTTAAAATATTACCTTCCCTAGTTGTCTCGACTTGGTTTTCAGCTCTGAGGATGACATCGTTGAGGACCTCTCTGTTGGCGAAGAGCTCGGTGGCAGTGACCACCGACTAATTAGATTTGTAGTCAAAGTCCCGAAGGCAGAGCCTGCAACTAGTAAATTGAGGAAACTTGATTTGAAAAGAGCAGACTTTGCAGGTCTTCGGGCTGGACTGACTGACGTGAGGCTAGAAGTGTGCGATATTGTTGAAGACTCGTGGAACAGTTTGAAAACCACATTCAGAAGTCTTCAATCACGTTTCATACCTCTGAAATGTCCCCGTCGGTCTTCTGTTCAACCAAAGTGGTTTAATCGAGAAATCAGCCAACTAATTAGGGAGAAGAGAACTGTGTACCAGCAATCGAAGATCTCGGGCGACTTTGACGAATACCGGAGGCTAGCCAGGAGAGTAAAGTCCAGCATAAGGGCGGCTAAGCGGTCTGAGGAACTCCGAGTGACAAGAATCCGTCGAACGATTGGCCCTTTGATAAATGAGAAGGGGGCATTAAAGTATTCAGATTCAGAAAATGCTAACCTCCTCAATGACTACTTCTCTTCAGTGTTTACTGAAGAGTGTGGTCCCATCCCCCAGCCAATGGATTCCTACTCGGGGTAAAAGCTGGAGGATATGGACTTCACCAAAGGGGAAATAAAAAAGAAGATCAGTGACCTAATGACGAACAAGTCACCTGGCCCGGATGGTTTCTACCTAAAGTGTTGAAATAAGTGCGCGATCAAGTGTCACGACACCTGAGCGCAATCTTCAACATGTCAATCCAGACCAAATGCGTTCCTAGAGACTGGCGTGAAGCGGAGGTGACTCCTATCTTTAAGAAAGAAGACCGTAGCCAACCCTTAAACTACCGACCTATCAGCCTGACTTCGATAGTCGGTAAACACATGGAAAGCATGATGGTGGACAAAATGACGTCGTATTAGAGTCAAACCTGCTACTGAGGAGTTCCCAGCACGGCCTTCGAAGGCAACGGTCATGCCTGACGAACCTTGTGGAATTCTTCCACTTCGTGTTCAGTGAGCACGATGGGGACAAGGCGGTGGATGTGGAGGACTTAGACTTTCAGAAAGCCTTTGATAAGGTACTACACCGCTGCATTCTCCGGAAAGTGCGAGCGCTGGGCAAAGCGGAAAAGTAGCCGGCTAGATCGAGAACTGGCTAAGTGGCAGACGGCAACGGGTGGTTTGAATGGACAGGCTTCTGAGTGGGTGCCCGTTACTAGCCGTGTGCCTCAAGGTTCTGTCCTGGGACCACTACTATTCATCATCTACGTCAACGACATGGACGGTGACATGGTCGCCAAGATTTTCAAATTTGCCGACAATACCAAGCTTGGTATGAACGTTGCAAAGGATGGAAATACTGCCCGCCTGCAGGAAGATCTTGGGAAGATTGGGGAGTGTTCGGAAACGTGGCAAATGCCTTTTAACGTGAACAAATGCAAAGTAATGCATATCGGCCACATAAAACCCCAATCTCAGTATATCCTTAAGGGCACTGCTCTTGAATCGAGTGACACTGAGAAGGACTTGGGTGTAACTATTACTAGCGACCTCAAGTACTCGAAACAGTCCAACGAGGCTGAGAAGAAAGCCCAAAAGATGTTAGGAAACATAAAGCGCCAGTTTGGATACCGTAACAAGGAGATAGTACTTTGTCTGTACAACTCCCTCGTTCGGCCGCACCTGGAGTATGCCGTACAATTTTGGAGTCCTTCGATAGGAAAGGATATCGCAAGGTTGGAACGCGTACAAGCCAGGGCAACCAAACTGATTCCCTCTATCCGACATAAAAGTTATGAGGATAGACTAAGGGAATTAGATCTATTCTCACTGGAAACCCGTAAACTGCGTGTTTAGCTCATCGAAGTTTTCAAAATACTTCGAGGGTTAGACAATGTTTACTACCGGGATATTTTCACACTGAGTAAGAACAGAACGCGCAATCACGGCTTCAAACTTGAACTGAAGCGTTACAACCACAATCTGTGTGGAAATTTTTTCACTTACAGTATCTTCGGTAAGTAGAACGCACTTTCAGTGGAAGTTGTCAACAGTGAATCTATTGACCAGTTCAAGTCAAGACTAGACAAGGTCTTGAAAAGTGGCCGTTTAGGGACGCAAAACAATTGATCAGCCATGTGCCTGCTCGATTGCTAGTCCAAAGGTACCCTCTTTGAATGGACCGTAAGGTCTCCTAGGGTACTTCCTTTTCTTGTCACTCCTTGTAAAAAGAGTTCATTTAGAAAATCAATAGAATGACAATATTCGGTATCAAATGTTTCATCTTTAGAGCTAACAATTGGAAAATTAAATTGGTCACGGCACCAAAAAAAACGTAAGGCGTTGCCTAGTGATGGAAGCTAATAAGTAAAATAAAACGCTTATTTTTTTCGTTTTGAGAAAGTGGCTATAAACACACGCAAAATTTAAAATCATTTTGTTTGTGCTTACTCTACTAGGAGCGGGTAATTTTCAATTGTATGTGATTGTTGCACTTGTCTGTCTACATTTTTGTTAAGGTAGCTCAACACTAGTCCTCCTTTGCATTCATACCTACAATATAAAAATGTTTAAAACCATCGATAGGATATTCCATCAGAAATTCTCCTTGATTTCTTTGCAACGACTTTTCTGTTATAGCGCTCAATTCAAATTTTTTTAAATTTACTAAATTTAATATCTTGTAATTCTGTTCCTGACACTACTTTTCTTTAAATCTATATAACGTAAATTACCTCTTAAATAACGTTGTAGCTCCCACTATTTGTTCGTTTCACAACTTGTTTGTTTCTCTTTCACCCTTTGTTATTTTGTTTTTCGAGAGATTTACTTCTTGAATTTACGTCTAAAATGGTTTTTCATGCTGTTGTCGAAGACTATGGCCCAATCTTGTATTTCCCTTTCCTTTTTAAAGGATCCAATTGCGTCCAAATTGGTAGTTATCGTAAAAGTGCTTGCAATAATTTTCAAATTTGATAATCATTTCTTTTCACAAAATTCGCAGTCTCTCGTTCGAGAAGATAATCCTAGAATTTAGCGACATGATATGATAACAACACTGAATATTTTCTATAACTATTACACCTTTGCTTTTGAAGTTATCAGCGTCATTATGTCATGATGTTTCTCCTGAGTCATCAGGGCGCATATATAATCAAGAAACATAGTTTTATCTTACGAAGGCAAGAATTGCTGGAGTTTTAGTTTTGTTTGCTTACCGAAAGGAACTATTCCGTGAGATTTTCAATACATACTCCTGGAAGACAAATTAATTACATTTTTCTCGTATTTCACTGAACGAATTCATAATATAAGTTTAGAATAGGAAGCCGCTGATAATTATAGTTTCGTATTCAAAACAAATTTCTCCACCTAGTAATACCAAGGAATTTCGTCCTAGTAAGGTAAAATTATCACTAAACTTTGTCTAACCTCATTTGTTGCGCAAATAATAAAATCTCTACCATTTGCGGAATCAATTGGTACGCTCTAGGTTCTAGTGCCTGTATGGTGGCTATATACGTACATATCTCTCGCACACATTTCCACTTTCTCCAGCTCCATTTATACCTATAGCCGATCCATCATACCGTTAAATTGACTGTCTACTCTGATGATAGAACAAGTTTGCCCCACACAAATTGCATTCGGTGCACGAAATATAACACTCTTCAATTTTGAATGGTCTGTTAGAGCATCTACTTATTCGATCTTGTTATTTTCACCAATTTATTAGTTAATAGGTTTATATCCCCTACGTGAAAAGTAATCAGGTATTAATCCTTTGATATGGAACGAGCAAATTGATTATACCCCAAATGAGGACAGTATCCAGAATAAGATATGATCATTCAATTTAGGTGAATCCCAATAAAACTAAAAGAGAAATGCCGAGAAAATGAAACTGAAACACGGATTTTATACTTTATATAGGATGAGACAGAAATTACCAAAAGAGATTTATACTAAATATGATGTGAAAGCAATGATTCCAAGCAAGCAAAACGCTTGTGCAGATTCTCCATGGACAGTTCGTGCAGGACCTGTTTTAAAATCAGTAGAACCTTTCCAATACTTTTCAGTTGGCGTTAGAAGTAATAAAAGGATTAGCTGAGAGAACAACTTCTAACTCTTCGGAATCAAGTTATTTTGGAGGGTAATTCTAAATTCGGAGACGGAAAAAACACCTACCTAATCTCTTTTCATTTACTGCATCATTCAAAGGATTTTGCCACTGTACTTAAATTGACACTTTTGTTAAACTCGACGACTGTAATTTGATATTTAGATGGGAGGAATTAAGGCTCAATAGCGAAGAAGCTTATCAACAGTATTTTTAGAATTTAAAAGAAATAGGTATAAATTACACATTATAGCTTTCCTAAACGATAAGAAGTGGCCCTAATTTAATATTCTAGAAAATTGCACATTACTTTCTTTCCCACCTGATAGAATCGCCAAGCGTTTCTGACTCGACCGTTACAAATTGATTTATAGATGAGTCGTTATTATTTATTGCAATCAATAGATTTGTATAAATCCAACAGGAAAAAACTAAATGTTCATCTAAATTATATATATATATATATATATATATATATATATATATATATATATATATATATATATATATATATATATATATATATATATATATATATATATATATATATATATATATATATATATATATATATATATATATATATATATATATATATATATATATATATATATATATATATATATATATATATATATATATCAATGAGTACTCGTTGGAGGCCCGAGTGTTGTCTTATCGGGAAGCCTGCTGATTCCCTCTCATGTACCCATTTTCCAAGTAAGTAGGATGCGCAGTAATTGTATCTGTTCCATCACGTCGGGCAATGGAAGGCCATTTAGGTAGGCCTGAACTTGGCATGTGGTGAGGTCCACATTGTATGTGAGAGGGCCAGGATCCCGATACAGTGGGTGGATGCTTGTGTCAGGAATCTTCGAGGAATCAACGAAGAATACTAAACAGTCAAGTAACACCGGAATCGTGGGCGAGAGTAAGACCATGTCAAGGAGAAGATGTTCCTGGATGACCTTGAAGATCTCTTCAATGTTGCCACAAGCGATTACCTGCAGGCTATAACCAACAAAGAATACAAAGTGTTCCTCAAGATGCAACGTGAGGAAATCTTTTCTTGCAGCATTGCATGGATCGACGCGAAGAAATCTGGAGTCGAAGCCAGGCGTGGCAAGAGAAATTACCAAGAAGCTGCTCTCAAGCGAAGTTATGACAAACGAGAGGCCAGATTTCCAGGAGCCGCTGATGCCTTCAGTTCCAGCTTCACATAGTCAGAGAAGTTACAGGCTGAAGACGACTACCGACCTTCAACTTCAGCCTGTAAATCTGGGTTTCCCACGAAGAGGCTGAAGAACATCTACAAATATCTTGAAGTCATCCGTGCCTTGGATTAAGTCAATCACTAAGATCATGGAGCGGAATTCAATACTGGCCCTGTTGCATAGGCCCTGGCCCACGATATTTCTGATCTGACGTTGTCCCGAATTTGATACGGCAGTCGCGTCGTCACAGGACGCTAAATCAAAGATAAAGAAGCTCGGACTACCATTCAAGCAGCTAGTCCACTTCTCCGGAATTGGAACGGCAAAATGCTACAGGTAATGGGAGGGAAGATAGTGAAGAGAGTTGTGATTCTGGCAACTGGTCAAGGATTAAAGAAGTTGCCGGGTATTCCAAGTGCTGCCGGTAGTACTGGAGAAGCTCAGGTCGAAGCGTGTCTGGAATTGCCCAAGTCTTGGAAGATTCGCCAGAAAGTAGTCGGAATGGTGCTCGATAAAACTGCCAGCAACATTAGCCTTCACAATGGCGCGTGCATTCGGATCGAGGAAGGTCTTAGAAGTGAGTTGGCATGCCGCCCTCATGTGTAGGAGATTGTTCTCTCTGACCTCTTTCGAGTCGTCTTTGAGCACACTGGAAGTAAGGAAGTCTCCCTTTTCAAGCGTTTCCAGCAGGAGTGGCTGACCATCAACCAGCACGAGTACATGGTGGCTAAGGATACCTTCTACGAAGTACAAGAAAAGTGTCCGCGCGATTACTACTTCGAGTTCCTGCAGCTCACAGCCCTGTGACTCGGAGGCAGCACAACGATTCAAACATCGTTTCGTGCACTTAGTGCTATCCAACACGTGTGGTGGAAGTCAAAAGACACCTTCTACCTCAAGATATTCACTGTTCCCACACCAATTCAAGACAAAGAAACAAGAGGAGTGGAATGTGATTGTCATGGTAATGTGCATTGTCTTGGTGTAGGTTTACTTTTAGCACGAATATCCTCTGTCATCCCATGCCCCATCACGATGTTAACTGAACTCCAGAAGAACCCGAACCAGAAGAACGTCACTGCAATCGCAAACAATGCCCTCCATATCTGGTATTTGGCAGAAGACATCGTAGGCCTTTCCCTGTTGGACGAACGCGTTCCATACAAGATTAAGGCCGACTGCATGCCACGGATGAAGACCAAAATTCCGACCGAAGGTCACCAGGCAAAAATTCAAAAGAAACGGGAGCTCCACCTTGATACCTTCTTCACCTATGGTCGCGTCGTGACTTTGAAGTCATGAAAAAAGGCGGAACCAGGAAGCAAAGAAGGCCTTCCTGCAGATGGATCTTTGGGCTTGGAAATGCGACAAGCTGTATGAGGACTTTCAGGCTAGAGCCCAAAGCTCTAGCCTGTAATTTACCTCTGATAGTATATTTTCAATTCATATAACAGTAGATAAATAAAGTTATGTGGAAAGAAATTTTTATGTGACGAAATAAAGAGTACAAAACTAGAGAAAGATAAATATATATGCAGCAATAATAAGAAAACTTTACAATTGTCACAAGAAAATCGAACCAAATATTAATGAGGTCTATGCTAACTCTTATTCTGAATGAGCTTACAAAAATTCGCATTGTTCTTCTGGATGGTCCCCTTTCATGATTTCAAGCCATAACATACTTAGTAGGTTTTATTGGTTTTCCATCGGATTTAAATCAGAGAAATGCACGGATCACTTCATCGTGTAAATATTTTAAGAATTCAAGGAAGCCTTTACTCTCTTTGTGTGTGAGACGTAGTAGTATCTTGCAGAAAATCATGGGCACGTGCAGCCGATATTCATAATGAAGTAGTTATAAGTTCCTAAATAATACTCTTGTATAATACAGCGTTTACTTGCTGTGTAAAAGGAAGAGCGAACAGAATCCAGCTTTTGAAAACATGACCCAAAGAATAACGCTCCACCGCCAAATTTACCAGTCTATGCGAGCGGATGGCACTCCAACTTACCCCAACACAATGCTTTATATCTTGCCTCTGATCTGTCATAAACAAATTAATTTTGTTTCTTCGTTGATAAATACTCTTTCCCAACTTTTATCACTACACTGTAAATGCTAAGTCGCAAACACCAAATCAGGTTCTTTATTCAGTTTACTACGAGTGGATTATTAAGAATGGAGCTTAGTATCAAGCATCCATTTCTCCAGCAAAGTTAGTGTTAATGATTTCGTCTACTTAAGGTAAAATACCAGCTGTTGTTTGAATGAGTCCTTCATCGACATCCTTTGCATCGTGCGATCTTATCCTCTAGTATTTTTCAAGTGCTTTGCGTTCTCTTCATCGACTTGCCTGACCAGGTATCAATCAAGATTGACCCACAAATATTGAGTCTTCCATTACATTGAGATGAAATCTTTTAGTAAATTAAATACATCAATTTCTTTTTCATTTTTTTTTAGTGTTGCATAAAAGAATAATACTTCTACCACTTCTTTCACTATCACTTACTGGACAAATACACAAAATTGAATACAAAATCTAACGTCGGTTGCACAATCATGCAACATGATATGATGAAGGAAAGAATGCTTTCTCAATAAGCACAATAAACGTTTTAGTAGGGTCCAGTATAATCAAATTATTTCCTTTTGGTTTTCAAGTTTTTAAATCCTATTCAGTGTCGGAGCTTCTATGCATTTTAGTGAAATGCTCATTGATAT
Source organism: Ceratothoa steindachneri (assembly GCA_963969495.1). Taxonomy (NCBI): domain Eukaryota; kingdom Metazoa; phylum Arthropoda; class Malacostraca; order Isopoda; family Cymothoidae; genus Ceratothoa; species Ceratothoa steindachneri. The sequence continues at coordinate 64,945,014 of OZ018324.1, read as the reverse complement.
TTAAAGGTAAAACCATATTAAACGTAGTTGTCATTCCACTAGCTCTTCTTAGAAAGAGTTTGTCAGAACTTGATAACAATGTTTGCTTGTAAGATGCAATCAAGTTTAATTTCATCCTCCATCACATAGTTATCAACGCATTATACAATTATTCCACAAAAAAACTAATTTCGGAAAGTATCCAAACCTTTCGAATCATACATTCCCCATTATTATTATTAGTTCGCAATGCTACAGTTACACCGCAAAGCACAACTACCACTGTACAATATAATATCACTATTTCACCCATCTTACCTAGTTAAGGCATATTTTACGCACTTTACAGTACTTTAAAATACCACAATACAGCATTTCCAGCATACTGCACAATGTTAGTGGACCACGCTACACCTCCTTCATCCCACCTCAACAGCAAAACTCAATTTATTTAATCAGCTATTTTCGCATTAAACAACAATCATCTCACATTACCCATGCAAAAATTAGTGCATGAGGTATTGAATTTTGAATGTTCAAGAAAAATGAATCAAACCATTTATAATATGTTTAGTAGTAACGAGGAAAGGCTGTACTGAAATACCAGAAATATATTAACACGATACAATAGAAATACCCGAAGTCACAGATTAACAAAGTTAAGTTTTTGCGTTTAGAAATAATACAAGAAATAGTCATCTCAACTAAGACGAATTTATTGATTTTGTTAATCAAAGTACACGCATTTATTTACAAACATGACAAATTCGTGTTTGATTTAAAGAAGTTTGTTGTTTAATTGATTATTACACTGTTGCGAAAACCACTCTCTAATGTGCTCTCTCTTCCTTGATGACGGCCTCTAAAAACACCCTAGAATTATTTTAATGTCTCCTAAGTCTCATCGAGCCTACATCTTTCATTTGCAGGCCTTTTATCCAGGATAATTTGCTGCACTCGTAAAACTCATCCCATAGATTAAGGAAGTAAACCTCTTCATCCTGCTAGAAAAAAAAGAGTTTAAAATGTATGAAGGTCTTTAATAGAAAAAAAATTACCCACCTATTTTCAGAAGAATACCTGTAAACATTCTATCGTCAACTCACACTGCTCTCTCAATACTAGCGCCCTCACAGAACTAATAGGCTTTTGATGAAGAAAATTAAATTTAATAAAGGGATATGTACATAAAGGATCAAAATCTGGTTTGTCAATGGCATAAAGAATGAAGATAAATGTGATAAATCAAGATAGTTAGTGGTCAGTAGCGATGTATCCTAGTGTTCTCTTCTCGGTACATTGTTGTTTATTAGCTTTTTAAAATATCTTGTGTGCAATTCCTAATGAAAATTTTCCTAAAGTTGTTTATCATACAAAATACAAAAATAAATGTCATTGTGATAAAATAAATCTACAATGAATGACTAATAAACTTTTCGATTTAGCTTGGTGGGAATTCTGATGTTTTTTATCAGACTGAGGTAGATATTTCTAGTGAAAGATGAAATCAAGGCAATTCCTCTATCTACCACATGATTGCCAACTTTTATTCTTTCGAAAACACAAAATCCTCCTTAAAATCTTTGTCCTTTAGACAGTTCTGCGACTGTATAAAAGCCATCAGTCATTTAAAAAACTCAAAGAGAATCTTTGATCATTTGCGATAAAAGTCATAGAGCTGCTTAGTGGAAATGGAGGAAGCAATACATATGGAATGGCTCACGCTTTGGAGGATTGATTGAGCAATATTATTCTTGGTGCTGCATTTATATTGGCTCAAAAACCGCAAGCTAAATAAATTTTAACTCGGGTTTCATTGGTACCGACCGGAGAAAGTTACGGGAAGTTGAGATATTTTTATCCGGGAAATTTTATAGGCCCTTAAGAAACTCTCAAATCCTTGCCAAGACAAATCGAGAGAACGTGCTGCGTTGCCATATAGTTCAGGATAGAGAATGCAAGTGGTTTTTAACCACGTCTCTCATTCGCTGTCTGTTTGAAATGATTTGACTGGAGCCGGACTTATATAAATAACTATTTGTTAACTAACGTGCTCGATGAAGGTGTCTAGGTTTTCAGAGCCGAAATTTCGATTGAGTCTCACCAAGTTTTGTAATCGCCAGCCATCAGTTCTATATTATCAGCATGTAGTTTATGTTTCAGATATAACATTTAGCGAACGATTAATTCTTCTCGATTATCATTCAGAAACGGATAGAGATATGAGGAGTTCAGAGAGAGCTCGATTTTCTTCTTTATTTATTGTAATCCAATTATCTGTAAATCATGCAAAGAGTCCAACATCTGGACAGGAGCAGGCTCAATGCATTCCACGTGCCCTTCCTTAACTAGTAGTTCTATGACCTTGTCGGGATATGTGAGAGATATGAGATGGTGACCGAGTTTCTGCTCCGCTGGGACCATGCTCCCAACAAGTAACTAGTTTATGAAGCTGTTCTATTGAAACTCTCTTGCTCATTCCATCGTTAAGTGGAGCTCTTCGTCGAAGCAATGGTTTTCTTAATTACTGCTGTAGGTTTAGGGATATCTAAGATCTTTTAAATTAGAATTACAGTTGGAGTAATGGCAATCTGATCCAGCTGTCTACCTCAATCTCAGTTGTATGTAAAGATTGGTATAACTTTTTCTGTATTCCCGAACGGTGCTTGGTTCATGTTGTCTCATGTTTTAAAGTTATGATAGGTAAGCAGCGCTGAGCGGTAATATAGTATTGCATGAACTGGAGTATTAACCAATTGAAATGTAATTATAAGGATAATGCCATGGCTGTAACCTTTCGGAGGTCTTTGTTAAGGAAGTTGATTCTAACTATTGTTTCAAAATCTCCAATTAACTTGTAAATGACGCTGAGCTTATCTGATTTCCATTTGTTCGCAACTAATGACAGAGTAAGTCGTATTCTTGGTAATTCATCCCATTACACCGATTTCTTACTTGAGCTATTAGGAATGCCCGATTCTCATCGATTGTTAAATTCTCCTTCTCTTTAAAGTGGAAGACTTCCTAAGGTTCAGCAAGATTATCAAAGAAACATTCATCGTTTTCGTGTGCAGATTAAATGCCTACACGCAAAATGGCTACCGACAAAATGGCTAATGAACAAACTGTTTAACAGACAAAATGCCTAGTAAAAGGTTTTATACTATTTAGTATAGAAAGGTATATACATATAAATAGGTTACCTAAAAAAAAATAAGAGGAAAAAGTTAATTTTTTAATATGGGTAAAAAGCAGATTAGAAATTGTAAAAGGGAAGCATAAAATTGTTATATTTATTTTTAAATCATGCGTAATTGAACTTATATAAGATATGTATTGATCCTTATTGTAACAAAGAGAAACTTCTTTATTCCTTTATTAGCTGGACTATAATTTTTATTAGTTCTTGCAATATCTTTGTCTAACGATAACTATTCGAGAACTACTGTCACCGAAACGGATATTGATCTGTTTGCGCTAGAAATAAAGGAAAAGCACGATCAAATTTAATTGCATTTCAGAGCATACGAACTGTTTGTTTACAAACATCGTTCGTCTGACAGCTCTGTACAGCTTCTTAGTTTGAAAGAAAACGATACCAGCTCTCAGCTGTTGCGTAGCGCGTGTTGATTTTCCGCTAGTTTGGTGTTTGTTTGTTCATTTATGATTTTTTTCAGTATAATGTGTGCAGTAATTAATCACTCAAGATCTGGGCTGGTTCGATTTAAGTGAGTGTTCTTTCACATATTCTTTTACTTTCTAAGCCCTGAGAGGAACTTCATTAAGTTGGTGTGAATGACTGTTGGAGATGTTTTAATAACATTTTCAATTGCCATCATACTGGCACTGCAAGAAGCCCATTTTTAATACCTCCAGTATATCCCTTACTTTTTTCCCTTACAAAAATGCCCAAACGCTGAACAAGGTTACAGGCGACCAAAAGAGCGCCTAACTGATAACTAAATGAACAAATTTAAATTATTTAAGACTATAACTACTTAAGACAGGTGAGCTAGCAAAACTTAGAGGCGCAGCGGAGGGGGTATTTTAAATTAAAAAAATCTAAAACAACTTAGCAAAAAGTTATAAAGAATTGGTATGTATTTAAGACTAGAACTATTTAAGTCAATTGAGGGGTAATACATGCATGATTTTCCTGAAAACCCTTCTAGCGGGTAAAAGGTTTCTTCAATGTTCGACCTTAAATGCTCTTCTCACATAGAGTAAGAATGTGAGATTTCTCTCAATATTGAAAGAGTGAAGATACAACTTCTCTTATTTTTCCCTAATATATTACCGTATTTTTATTATCGTCGATGTTATGGAAAAACAGGGGCATAACCTCTTCATTTGAAAAAAGTGGCGCTCGAGGAACTTTTAAACTGTGCGTAAATAATTAACTCATACGATGAATACAAATCTGATTTATGAACTTTAAGAAATGAAATCAGATTTGTATTTATCGTATAAGCTAATTATTTACGCACAGTTTAAAAATTTCTCGACACACAGGCCCTTTCCCTCGAATCATCAGTGCACGTGTGCTTGCTTGACAGATATAATGTCCCATATTGCAACGTCTCCATTTCGATATAAAACCTTTCCCGTCGTCCTTCCTGCATTCTTTGTTTAATTATATGTTTAAATATATAAAACTACTAAGAACTTTCAATATATACTGCATAAAATAATAAACAAGCATTGATGTTTATTAAATGCTTTTCTTCACAATATTTCTTGCTACCAACCACCCCTTCCACAGCTTTAAGACTGCGGTGGTCTTTCTACTGATTCCTATCCGCTACCTCTGATTGAGCTTCTCTCTCTGTCATTCTGCTACAGATTATCTCTCTTTTCCGGCGCGGGCCCCTCTCTCTAAATATTGCATGTAAGATGAATTATCCACCATACAAACCTTGGCTAAGCACTACAATATGTTTCGAGAAGATGCGTCAGAATTTGCATCACTATATTCAACTGACATGATGGGCCTCTAAATCTTTTGCAATGTAAATATTAGCTATTGTACAGTTTTTTACATACAGAATCACGATTTCCCAAATGGCATTAATGTTTTCTTTCATTTAAAATTTTACTCCCATCAGCTATTGTCACAACTGAGTTATATTCAACATGGGCAATTAAAATCTAAACACGGTTGTGTTGTAAATGATTAAGTGAATTAATTCCGAGTTACCTAAAAATCATCAAAACAATGTCTTTTCGCAAGTCTAAAAGCAAGGAGACCCCTAAGATACATAACCACGAGTTTTGTTTTAAAATCCCACGATATATGGTTCCATTTTGCTCTCGTACTCTTCGAAAAATATTTTGCCCTTAGAGTGCGTTCTACTTGAGCGATGAAATGAAATCGAGAACTTAGAAATAAATCCTATAAACTCAAACCGAGGGAACTTGATTTGCTTGGCCTGGAAAATATAAATTTGCACGGTCATCTCATCGAAGTCTTTAAAATAGTAGAACTTTCTCTAATATAAAGTTTGCCATGCTATTTGAGTAAAGTAACGGAGCGGCCACTACAAATGACAGATTTGAGCTTATTTACAAAAGATTAAAGGCTGATCTAACAGAAGCGTTATTATTTAACACAATTATTTAGATATGGGATAATTTAACCGAATAACTTGTTGAAAGCTCAGGAATGAGTATGTTTAAGAATAGAATTGGTAAATAGTATTTTAATATAAAAATACTGACCGAGTATTGTAAACGTCATGTTTCACTCGTTATAACGCTTTCAAAAAAGGACACAATGATAGTTTCGATGGAGTTAGACACACTTTTGTTCTTTTAACATATAAATATGTGCTTGAATTGTAATATTAATCAATGTGTCCTTCCTCAGCGGCGAGCAATCTCTCCTGGTGAGAACTAAATTCCGCGCACACGTTTCAGACAAAGACTTACCTTATGCTAGCTCACATGAGGTTGAGAGAGGACTTCAGCTCGTTTATGTTGCTGGGCAAGACCTTGTAGGCTTTGCCCTAGACATTCACCCACACCCTGTAGTCAATTGGATTAAAGTCGGGTGACTGCGGTGGCCAAACTTCTTGCACGGTCTTGGCCATGTGAGCCGGGGAACGGTCCTCCTGAAAGCCGTACCTTGACTTCTTTGGCATCTTTCTCAGCCAGGGAAGAGCTTTCGTGGCCAAGATGTCTCTGTACATTGCACCGTTGGCCCTGTAACTGGCGGCGAACTACATACACCTTTGGCATCTTCTCGTCATTCAAAGGCACGAGGACAGGCATGATCACAAGGGCAGGGTACTTGGTCGCAGAAACTTAGCGGACCTCATCGACCTCCTTGCCGAAGCTTCTCACATTTATATTCTGCTTTTCGATGATCCGATTAACCAAAGAGGTTTTTCACAAAAATAATCAGAATTTGATTGCCATGATTCTGCAAGTGGTTTAGAAAGCGCCTACACCGTTTTTCTCGCATATGGTCGCCGAGGAGAGGTCTTTCTACGCACTGCAATCCTTTTGCCTCCCTCCTTCATGGCTTCCTGTACACCGTAGCCATTGTGATGTTCTTCTTCTTCGCACAACAGTCATTTTGCTCTTCAGAGCACTTTCGAAGACCTTTCTCACGGCCAAACTGTCGACAACATGAGATCTGCCTGCACCAGGTCAAATTTTGAGGTCTTTCAAGATCTTAAGCCTCCTTACTACTCTATGCACGGTTATCCTGCTGACTCTAAGCTGCTTGCAGATATCCGACTTGTGGCCTGCATGCAAGAGAGCAGAGAACTTGATTTTTTTTAATTGCATCTCGACACTCCTGTACATAATAGAAAAGAGGTTTAAATACATATGCTGGGAAAGCAAATATTTAAATTTGTTTAACGGAATTTATTTCTATAACACACGTGAACCTATCGAAAGATAGAAAAAAACAGATTGTAAAAAACCTTGCAAAACGCTGTATATCTTCATTCCACAAACTGATTTTTTCTCCTCCCTCATATTACTTTATCTAAGAGATTCTGAAGTTAGTTTTGGGTATATAAGTCTGTAATAACATCTTAAATACATAACTGTTACATGCTCTCATACACCTGCTTATTTGCTCCTTGGGATGCAATCATACTCATATTCGCTTCACCATTCAGACACACATCCTAAAACTTATCAAAGTAGAATAGCCATCTACATATTTTAACTCTTGACTAGTTGCATCTACTTATCCTTGCTGTTCACAGAACTATACATTACGAGCCTTTTCATTTTTATAAAATATATTCATCGTTGCAAATCAGTTTATTTTTCTTAAGCATCTGCTAGCATTTTCACCTCCTTAGTCTCTTCCACCATTTAAGTGATAGTATTGCTCCATCAATCAGTATTCCATTACACATTCTTTTTCAACTTCTTGTGCACACTCATACAACACTTGCACTTCCCTAAATCACTTCTTCAAATTCTTTCATATTTGCCGGTTGAAACTGTCTTCGCTTCTTTCTTTTACTCTGAACCTTTCTCACAAGTTGTTCCTTTTGATTCCCCTTTTCTATAGACTTTACTTACCTTCTTATTATCCACAATCCATCGATTCCATAATATCAATACGGCACAAAATTGTATCAGATTTACATGTATTCCTACCCCACAGAGCTTTCGCATTAAATACATCTCACAGTGTAATTTTCTTTCCAAGTAAAAGAGCAATGTTACATGCACCCTCTGATGGTTGACAAAACAACATGTAACTACATATTCAAATCCTGGCATGATAGAGCTGTTGTAGCACAAAAGATCTTTTGTTAAACCTCAACCTAGCAAACCAAGTCTATATTCTTACACTATGGTTGTTGTTAGATTTGCGAAAGTTTTCTAATCCCAGAGAAGAGATGGAGCGCCGGAGGCGAAGTGATGAATTTGCATCTGTGGCTCTTACGCGGCACTGTCAATAAACTCGTAGGCTACTTCTTGGTGATTTATTGGCGAAGATTTCGCAAGTCAACGCATTGCCCATTCCAACCGACTCTGCCCGCATTTCTTACTCCCCAAACCCTCCCTGATGAAGCCCTAAGTCCTGTTTGATAAACCTTATTCAGGTGTCCGCATATCAACTAAGTATTAAGTCCTATTAAAAGTTAGGACCATTCTATTCTTTGCCCCCAAAATATATCTGAGCTGAGCACATCTGAGTGCACCCAATCAACGTGTGTTTAAATTTTATATCCCACATTAACCTCCCTGAAATTGAAGGGATGGTGATATCCCATCGTCACTGCACACTGCTGTAGCTTCTAATTGGAAGATTAACGCTCTGCTGGTCACAAAACCCTGAAATAAATATGCTTCTATACATCTTACGCACTTTTTAAATTTCTCTATCTTCTCAATTAATTTACAGATCTCTCCGTACGAACTTCAAACTGAGATGATCTTGAGAGTTTTTCCTAACCTAAATACTAGTGCACTAAATCATATTGTAGCTTGTATACTCTATTTAATACTTTTGTAGTAGAAATATATTAAGGTAATTTCTGCTTATTAAACGCATATGATTTAGAAATAATTAATGCTTTGTATACCAGTATTATCCATTATTTATGGAATTACTCAGTGTCTTGTTTTAAAAAATTCTGGTGTGAGGTTAGTATAAATAAAACATAACAACCGCAATGCTTCAACTTCTGCGAGGCGGAAAAGGTCCTTCCCCAAAGATAGTGTATTCAAAGTACTTTTCTAACACTACTCCTATAGTAGTGTATCAATCAATTCTTATAGTCTTCTTCGTTTTACTATCACAGAGCATGGACCCCTTTCTTATAAATATCTATAGTTTGCTTCCCATCTGTTAAAAAGTATTTATCGAAGACACCAGTGAAAATCAATTAGACACTAAAAACCTTCTCCATGATCTGTAACAGTAAAACGAGGTAGACTCTAGGAATCAATTATTACAGTTAGCTTTGAGGAGTGTTAGGAATGTTCTTTGAATAGATCTCTCCTTGCGAGGTATGATGTTCGGGCCCGACTACCTGAAGCACTGTCGGTTTGAATTTTTTTTGCTTTATTGTTAACCAAGCATTTGTCTCGAGTTTCGCGAATTTTACTGATATATATTTTAAAGGTAAAACGAAGAACTAAATTCTCCCGACCAAAACATAAATAAAGAGAGTTTCACAGTAAGGTGCTCAGATATCTGCGAGGGTATAATAATAGAAGAAATGCTTCCTCAAATTTATTAAATAAATACAGTCCACAGACAGATTACATTAAGAAATTACAATGCACATTGTCACATATTAAATAAATACAGTGCACAGAACAGGTCACAAATATTACAGTCTTAAACCACCAACGACAACACATTATAAAATAAGCACTGCTACTCCGGATAATCTGTACAAGAATATATCCTCGCCTTACGTCCTTTATAAATAAATTTCGGTCTCGATAATGAGAACCTATAAATGGGCTGCAAGATGAAAAGAAATACTCTTAATACCTGTCAGGGAACTAGTGACGTAATACACAGAGGGTGATTGGCCTCGAAACAAAGGAAAGTCATACCAAGCCCAGATGTATCCGACTCCCAGGTGAGAGCGAGAGTGACGAGTAAATCGGGAACTTGCAATCGTTGCAGCATGGAAGTAATAGCGAAAAAAACTGGCAGGGGGTCTGGTAAGGATTTGCAGGTAACAGTAGGTACTCGCTGTATAAACTCTTGGTCGACTCCACTTCTTCTAGTCAGAGGGTCCTATTAAAAACCTTCACCGTCAGTGTCTGCCTGAGTAAATTCATGCCGGCTTTCAACTAGCTGACCTGCGCTTCCTAGCCACTACAACGTAATTTACTAGAGCATCGTTAACCACGTAGTAGGCTACCCTTACATTACCCCCTGGATAATAATCTACTAGGAGTAGAGCAATACATTAATATAACATAAAACATGAAAAGGTAAAGGAACAAAATTGGAAAAACTAACAAGAATAATTAATAAGGGAACCTGTCAAGGACCCAGCACCCAGGTTGTCTTTTACAGCAATGTGGACAACTCTAAACTCGGAGACCGGAAGGGCTAAAGCCCAACAAATTAAACTATCATTTTTACCTTAAAAGTGGCTAAATACACGAGACTTGGGGTCAACTTCTAGAACAAATTCATTACCACAAAGATAGAGATCAAACCTAGTGATGGAAAAACAACTGCAAAACATTCCCTCTTGATGGTGGAGTACCTCTTCTCCAGGTCAAGGATTTCCTACTGGCATAGGCTACAGGATGTGGACATTCCTCTCAGTACTGTAAGAGAACTGTTACCAGTCCATAAAGAGAAGCATCAGTCTTCGAGACGAAGGTCACTTTGGGATCAAGCAACTGTAAGACAGGTTCTGAGGTATAGCAGCTTTCAGATATCAGAAGCGCTCCAAGAGATCTTCGTTTCCAGTAGAGAAGTTCCGGGCTAGACTTACGTAGCAGGTCGGACAAAGGGCCTGTGTACTTAGAAGCTCGCGGATTAAATATTTGGTAAAAGGAGACTAGTCCAAGGAATGTTCTTAGCAATTTATTACTCGTGGGTGGATGTATGCATGATTTTTATAGCCTCAATCTTACAATCCTTGGGTTGTAAGGATGTTCCATCGAGAAAGAAGCCGAGGTGTAGTAGTGAGATAACCCCAAATCGACACTTAGACTGCTTGACGGTCAAGTGGTGATCCCATAGTCGTTCCAAGATACGGTTGAGAGCTTTAGGATGTTCATCCCAGCACGCAGAGGAACCTCCAAGGGGTTTTTTTTTATACCATATCGTCTTACCCAAAGCGTTTTATAGGGAAAAGCTTTGGACGAAGTAATGTCACTGTGCCTGATAGCTTAACGGTAGAGCATCTGATCGGCAATCAGCAGACCCGGTTCGAGTCCCTACCAGGAACTTTCAAACTTTTACCCATGGCGTTATTTCTGTCTTCTTAGGATGACCTGCCATCATATTGCCGGCCTTTGCTCTCTTTGATCCTTGTTTTCTTCCAATGTCCTTACTCTTATCTTAAAAAAACTCCTTTTTCTTGTCTCATTGCTCATTAGCGTAAAATTTCTCTTTCTCATGTATATATATATATATATATATATATATATATATATATATATATATATATATATATATATATATATATATATATATATAAATATAATATATATATATATATATATATATATATATATATATATATATATATATATATATATATATATATATATATATGTAAATATATATATATATATATATATATATATATATATATATATATATATATATATATATATATATATATATATATATATATATATATATATATATATATATATATATATATATATATATATATATATATATATATATATATATTTATAGTGTGACGTTACCGATGTCTATACCTAGGTGCTCACTAGAAGCTCATACTTTACTTACTCAAAAAACATTTGATAACTACTAATTATTTATTCCACAGACTTCCACGAGACTCCCAACTCGGAATTTGTATGTTGGCATTACTTTTTGTAGTAACGAAAGGGAAGGAAGGCATAAAATAGTAGCTATAAAATATTATCTACTAGTACAATTACCTTTAAAACGTTACATATCAAGTCTTACTCGTATATACATGAAATTTAATTTTAATTTCTTTCAAGAGTGAATTCCAAACTTTAATTCTTCTGATGGGCAATAAAACAATGATCCCTTGATAAAGAAAAGACTCATCCGGCTTTGGTAAAAATGACGTTCTATAACAGCTCCTTAATTAAATTCTGACTTTTAAATTTGTTTGTCCTTCAGAATTCATTATTTGGCTAAATATAGAAGATGAAGGATTTCTTCGTCGAAAACTGTTTCGAAATAAATCGGTCTGAAATACTTTGCTTTCTTTCATCCAAGAAAGTGAAAACCAAGCCCAATGAGGCAAAATAATCTTTATTACGCTATTTATGTTTCGAAGTTTAACCTGATCATCCAGATTACTGTGCAACAAAAAAGGCAGGATTTTCAAGACTAAATTTGAAAAAAAATCAAAATTTGTCATTATACATCCAATTTTTATTGCACAATATTTAGTTTGGTAGAAGTTAAATGATCTATAAGTGAGAATATAATGGGATTCCAAATGTCTGAATTAAGATATCTGGCGTGCTGACTAACTTATACGAAAACTATCATAATCTACCACGGTTTTACACGAATTGGCAGCATAATCTCGAATTGCAGAGGAGTCGAGACATGCTAAGGACTGGTCCCTACGCCCACACCTCCCTAAACTCTCATCGACTGTGCTCTGAAGGGTTTTACTAGTGGGCTCATCATAGGGTTCATAGTCCGATACACAACACAATTTATAATAAGATAAGAGCGCTGAGTTTTTAGGATTGTTTCTTTCGATTTGAAAAATGTCCAAATTTTATAGCAACTGGTCAGAACAATCCTTAAATCTAAATATAGCACGGTTTTAATTGATGAACTCAGTTAACTCTCCGTTATTATGGCCTTATATGATGTTTACCCTGAGGAAGTTACTGGGAGGGTATGTGATTCTACACACGTCCCTACGATAAGAAAAGCAGCGGGAGATGATGATAATAATAATAGGCACTCTGTTTGAGTCTCTTTTAATCTACGGGTACCACCCTGCGTCTGTTGCAGCAACTAAGCTGGATCTTCAAATGACAAATCAATAACTCAAATTATCAAGGAAATAAATATATGAAATGATCACCGAACCCCTCCAAATTCATAAATATGTTAATCCCCAAAGAAAAAAACAAACATCTGTGCTGTGATTAAGAAATCTTGGAAGAGAGTAACAGAAAAAGTGAGAAATAAAGTAATAACTGCAGTCTTGCTTCGGACAAGAAGTGAAGTGTTATATGATGAGGACGACCCTTTATTCAGTGCTATTAAAAATTATTCAAGCTTGTATATTTACAGCTCATGCGCTATGGGAAGGGACTGGATAGTTGTAAATCTATTAAGGTACATTGAGCAAATGATAAAATTAATACCCTTAAAAACGAGCAATTGATCTCATTCTATTTTTTGTCAATGAGAAAAGGGGAGATTTGGAAATATATATAACCAATTTCTCGTGGAATAAATGGAATTTTTTTAAAACAAAATGAGTGTGGAATTCTTTTATGAATTTCTAGATGTAATTATTTATTCCAAAATCAAGTAAATTAATACTGTCTTGTTTTCAATGAAAGTAATGCGCACAATTTTCTCCTAATGTATATTTAGCTGTAAATAATTTAATTAATGCCAATTTCTCTTTCATTAGGTATTTTTTCTCTATTTTCCTCATTAGTCCCGAGTGAATGGTTACTTATTTTTTATTTTTTTGCATCGATGCACAGTTTAATTCCCAAATACTGGACTCTATACAATGATAAAGACAAAGAAAGACACTTATTGCATCCTGTTGTTTCCAGAATTTAGACTTCCGCTAGCAGCTAAACCGTCAAAAACTATGCTTAGGGAAATTTGAGGGGGAATCTTTCGGCAGGCCGTGGTGTGCTAAATACTGTATTTTTCTATCTATATGTTAGGGGTATTTGGCTTTACCTCCTATATGTATCCCTCTTTAAGTTGCTCCTGTAAAATATCATTATAAACTTGCAAAAGTGAAGGGTTATCCCGCCTCAATTTGGCTTCCACTTTAAGAAGTCGGGACTTTGTTATGCCCTAATTATTATGGAGATTAGGGTGAATTGTTCTCCATGGTAGCCCTACTACTATTCTACCATCCTTGATCTCCGCAGAGGCTTTAAAAGCTTTGTGAACCTTTTCCTCTGCAAGATAAAAGATTTATGGATAATTCAAAAAGAATTGATAGCGCATATGACCCGGATGTTATCTTTGCGTGATATAGCCCCTTGGTCATCAAATTCCTCAAGGACATTTATGCTTGCCTTTAATACGGTTATTCCACTCGTCAGGAAATTAGAGGTTTCATTAGCGGGAGGTAAAGGACCGATAGGCATAGAACCCACATTACAACATTTTCATTCACAATTTTATGGTAGAAATTTCGACCTATCAAAACGGATATATTTGAAACCGAATCACCTGACTGCGGATCGGCTAGTTTCATCTTTAAATCTATAATTGTTGACTTTGCTTTGGTGAACTCAGAGGTCAACAGGGACCTTGTTGATTACCAGAGACTTAAAATCTACCGGCCGATCAGTATTTATTACATTACGCGATACCTGATTGTATACTTCTGCTAGGCCTTTATGGTTTAACCTATTCATAGGTATCGTTATTTTATGAAAAACGGTTATCTGGAAACGTTTTGCTAAATTTGTATTCATGATAGTTATTTGAGAAGGTTTGTCAAATACAGCCCTAGCATAGATTTGATTCTGAGATCCTGCCACCGTTACTTCGGCTATTGCAAGGCAGGTAACGAGAAACAATTGGATGATAATGTATGGCGTTAGATTCTGTTATTTGCTTGGGATTAACTGTATTTGATTTATTTTTATCCTCATATAAGGAATAACACAAACTTGCTTTGTGCCTCTTTTGACACCTCATCCAACCAAACTTAGATTTACATTTATTATTTTAGTGATTCGACCATAAACAGTTGGTACATAATTTGAACCTTTTGACCTGATTTAGTTTATCCAAAGGAGAAACACTTTGGGCATGCATATACTCGTACCTTATGTGGATTGTTACAATGTGCGCACCGTTTGGGGAAAACAAATTTGGTAGGTTCCTTAGTAACCTTATTCAACCTATTACTTTGTTAAGTTAGATTTCGCTCCATAATACTAAACGTGGAAAATTGTTTTATCGTCAGGGATCTAAACGTTTTTTTACATTCTAATTGCTCATAATTGTGCTGTAACAATTTACTCTGTTCTTCCAAACCCTTACGGAAGCGATTCAATTCCCAATACTCAGATTCAATAAAGTTTTAATAACGTTATGATAAAAAAACCTGCAGCGTCAATATCCAAACCAAGAGCTTTTAGGCTCCTCAAATGACACACTCATAAGATGCCCTAAAGTTCGAGAGGTACTTAGTATTGTATTTTGCTCCTTATACATCTAAAATTGAGTAAATATGCGTTGCAGTGATTCTCCGTTAATCGCCGTACTAACGTTTGAGCAACTCGCAAGCTTTCTCATAATGAGGCCCAGAAATGGTAAGCCATCAATTAGGCACAATGCGTCTCCAATTAATTGTCCCGAATAAGATATACAAATTTTTTTAATTCGAAAAATTCATAACATGAATGTTATTATAGAATAAATCGTGGCAATTTTTTTAACTGAAGAATGTCTCCTGAAAATATTGGTAGGTAAATTTTAGGTAGTTTAATTTGGCTTCAAACATTTTGTGACTATATAGATTCCCCACCTAATCACAATATTAGGAGTGAAGGCCTGCAAGATTTCCTTTTTCCAAATCATTTTCATCAATTTTTTTTAATATAATTTCATCTAATGATAAAATTTTGGCAAAATGATACTTTAGATTTAATAAGATGGTATTACCGCCCTATATTCCCCTTTAATTTTAACCACACTTATCTTTGATTTAGTATTCTTGAGACTGGGCACCAATGAAAGAAATATTTATCCCTAATATAAAGAAAATTAGGAAATGGTGGGTAACACATTCAATTATTGAGAGGTAATAGTGATTATCTTAGCATAATTATAACAAAATAAAATTAAGTACAACAGGAAAAATCCCTCCCAAATAATATGGTAGAAATTGTATCCAATAGTCACTCCTATTACTTTTACATTTCAAAGAGAATTGCATCTGTGAAAAACTCTTTGCACTGTGCTGTTAAACTAGATTTGATATTTCGAACAGCCCAAAAGCTCTTGAGACTACGGTTTCGGATTCAGTGAAGGAATAAACGTTTTTTTTATTTTTAAATTTGATTTACTTAATTTATATTTCCTTTATCATACTTTAGGAATTATAATATTTATTCCTATCACGTATATTATATAAATGAATGAGAAAAAGAAAAACTATGTCTCAAATTTTTTTTAATGACTCTCTCTGTCTGTCTGTCTTTACCTATATAATATATACGTAAAGACAGACAGAGAGAGTCATTAACAAGAATTTGAGACATAGTTTTTATTTTTCTCATTTATTTGGAGAATAATATATAAGGATAGGGAGAATAAAAGAAATAACACATGATACAAGGACTGAACATTTCTATGACCATCGTCTGTTTCTTGATGTGTTCAATCCAGTGTATGGAGCTTAGGAGATGGGAAATGCATTTATACTACCCAATAGACAATTGAAATTCAGAATCTCTTTTATTACGATTCGAAGTTTTATTTCTCTGGTGTCCATGTAATTTATCATTCTAATTATAATAATAAAAGAAAAATTATCGAATCCTCACCTGGCTGCATATCCACTCGGCTTTCTGGTTCATTTGTTTACCTCTCCACTTTGGTTCACGTATCACTTGGCTGCCTGGCTTTTTCCTAGAATTTTCTATTTTTTAGAATTAGCATTTATCTTTGTTATTTTTTGTCTGTTAAAAGATAGAATTATTTTCTTTTGTTTGTATGTGATGCTGAAGTTAACTCATATAATGCGTTAGTGTTTTATAAAGAGTGCTGCATTGTGCTACTCTTTCACTTTCGTGAATGTATTCTTTTTTCATATGCCAAGGACTTTTTGATTTTTTGAAACTTTAATTTGGTTAAATTTGATTCTTGAATGGAGTTGTTAGAAAGGTGCAAAAAGTTGTTTGTTGGCTATCGACGGAGGTCAGGACTAGAAATGTGATGTCAATGATGGCAGCTCATTGAAAAAATAACCACAGTGTCGTAGAATGGACTCTCGACGATATACCATATATAACTATTCGTTGAGGGAACTTCTTTAATTATCCTTAGAGTGCGTGGATGTCTGGCGGGCCGATATGCTTAAGAAGTGAAACTGAGCTCAAGGATAATAATATTGCTATCATTAATAAAATAGTTTTATTAATAATAACTATCAACAATACACAAAACGGAAAATATTGACATAAACAGAGAATAGAAAGGGTCGTGGGGGCTCGGGCTAATCCAAGGATTAAAAGATTTAAAAAGGTAAAACAAATATAAAGTTAAAGAGATGGGATGGTTCGTTAAACCATTTAAAGCACAGGATAGAATTGAAAAAAGGGTTAAATACTCAAAGGTAACGTTCAAAATACGTAATTTTATACTAGTGGTGCAGAGGAAGTCGACGTGAAGGAATTTTTGGTCCGCTGGCGAGTTCAAGCCAAGGGGGAAGAATGAGATGATCCTGACGTGGCCTCTTGGGAATGAGAACCGTTTCTCGACGAACGGCTTGAAGAACAATGGCTGTTCTACGTTGTTCTCTTCTGAACAACAGGGGGGGGTGAGAACTGTCTCTTGTCTACGGGCTCAAGAACAATGGCTGTTTTAATGTTGTTCCCTTCTGAACAACAAGGGAAAGGGTGAGAACCGCTTCTTGGCGAACGGGCTCGAAAGAACAATGGCTGTTCTAATGTTGTTCTCTCCTGAACAACAGGGGAAGGGGTAAGAACAGTTTCTGGTCAACGGGCTCAAACGAACAATGGCTGTTCTACGTTGTTCTCTTCTGAACAACAGGGAAGGTGAGAACCGCTTCTTGGCGAATGGCCTCAAAAGAACAATGGCTGTTTTACGTTGTTCTCTGCTGAACAACAGGGGAAGGGGTGAGAACCGTTTATGGTCAACGGGCTTGAACGAACAATGGCTGTTTTAACGTTGTTCTCTTTCTGAACAACGAGGAGGAAGCCTTGTGGACTCGGCATCACGAAGACTCGAACCTTGGCACTCAAGGGATATTGTCCTCTTTCTGGACAAGTGATGGTGAATCTCGAGGTCGAGGTCCCTTGGCGCACAATGTGAGAGAGGGTCGGGTTGATGTTTCGCGACGAAATTCTGGATCTCCAATCTGATCTTATTGGTAAAGTTTCCATCTAAATAGTCGAGACACTCCCTTGGTGTGAGGGACAATGGAATGGGAGCTTCGAGGGAATGCACAGCCGAGCCTGGGAACAATGCCTTATCTGCCCATAAGCTTAACTCAATCTGGCGAGGTCGGCGTATACGGGCGAACGGGGGGAAGATAAACCTCCTTGTTTAAACATTGACTCAGGTGGCTGCGATAAGGCGCCAAGATTCAAAGCGAAGATGCACGTGGGAGCATCGTGGTTTTAAATAATATGTGATAGGGGTTGAAATTAACGCAGCCTCAACCCGTTCTATCACACCCCTCCATTCCGGGGGAAGTTGTCACTTCGAAAAAAAAGAGAGAAGGGATAACGATAGAGCTCCGTTGTGGGGAACTCGTTTTCTTGTACCAACCGTACCTTCCTGCACCTAACTAGTATTACCTCAATACATATGTTTATTTTTATCTTTTGATTATAAGGGAAAATAACCTTTAATACAAACTAAATAAAAAAAAGGCATGGAACAATGAAATGATATAAAATTAGTACATATGGGACAAAATAATTTAGACGTTATTTAATGGGTGCAAATATATATACATACAAACAAAAAATAGACATTGAGTGTTACAAAATTCAGACATATACATTAACTAATTTTAATACAAGAGAATTTAATTTAAGTCGTACAAGACGGTATATACCTACATGGAGATACTAATTCTATGAATACAATTACTCTACGCTATTTGGTAAAGCATTCCTACTGAGTGCGTCAGCGACTTGGTTATCGGAACCTTTTATATAATTTATTTTAAATTGATACTCTTGCAAGAGTAAACTCCAGCGCATGATTTGGTCGTTGGAGTGTCGCATATTCCTAATATTGGCTACGGACGGTGGTCGGTTCCTATCTGAAATTCTTTTCCTATCAAGTACAATTTGAATTTGTCTATGACCCAGATAATTGATAGAGCTTCCTTCTCTATAGGGGCATATCTCTTTTCGCGTGGTAATAATTGACGACTAGCATATGCAACTGGATGACTCGTTCCGTCATCCTCGTATTAAAGGAGTACACCTCCAATGCCCTCGTTGGACGCGTCTGTCTTAATCCTAAAGGATTTTTCCGGGTTGGGCAACTTTAAAATGGGGGAGGAAATGAGCTTACTTTTGAGCTGATTAAAATGGAAAATAGCGACATCATTCCAACGTAGACGATCGGAGAAATTATTTTTTTGAAGGGGGCTGAGGGGGGCCGAAATTGCAGCGAAATTCGGAAAAAATCGCTGATAGTGAGAAGCTGATCCTAGGAACGATCTTAATTGCTCCTTTGTAATCGGGAGGGGCATGCCGGTGATTGCCTTAATCTTGTTCTCTTGGGGACCTAACTTGCTTTGTCTTATTTTGAAACGCAAATATTTTATGGTTTCGTGGGCAAAATGGCATTTGCGGGTGCCAATGGCGCGGCCATTTTCGCGCAGTCGCTCGAAAAGAGCTAATAGGGTGGTCAAATGGTGACTCCATTCAATTAGTTCTTGTAGCTGACTCTTTTGATGTGGTGTCAGCTGCGCGTCAATATCCAGGTCAGAGGGTTCCAAAGACTCGCTTGATAGGGAAGGAGGATGGTAATCGGCATCAGCTTGGGTGCACACTATCTGTATTACATTAAGGGACTCCGCGGGGTAATCTTCTTCAAGCGCCGATGTTTCGTCCAGTTCTACGAAGGTATCTCCATGGGCGCGTTGGGGGTTCTTTTTTTCTTGGGGTCCACGGACAGTCTCCGTGTCCTTGTCTTGGGCCTTATCGCCTAACGGTGTTAGTAATTCACACTCCTTTTGTGTCATCCTAAAGTCCTGGTTAGGGGTCTCCGAGAAATCAGACGGTATCGGGGTTCTGATGGGGACGGGCTCCTGGGCTTCTTTCTTAGCTCGGCCTCGAGGAAGGGCGGCCTGAGACACAGGGTTGAAACTTACTTGGGGGCTCTGTCCTATAAGTACGGAACAGAATTGTATGGGTGCTGAAATGACTTCAGCCCAGCCATCATAATATTGACACTGCAGGTAACATCTAACGACGGGGAATTGGTTCGCCCGCCCAAAGTAGTCATGTACCACCGCAAATTTTTCGTGGTTGGGGTCCATTGGGGGGAGGAGTTCGTCAGACACGATGAAACACGTACATCCTGTGTCCCTGACGAGAGTCGATACTCGGCAGCCGTTCCCGCTGCCCTCCTCAAATTTCAAAGTTCCCGATGAACTTTTATCAAAAATAAAATTTACCTGGTGGCCTGACGGAGGGGGAGAAGTTTCTGCTTGGGTCTGCACCACCGGGGGAGCCGGGGTGGCATTAATCTGGTGAACTTGGTGGGCTGGTCCGCTTTTAAGCCTAGAATTTTGGGGGCAATTCCAGCTCATGTGGTTTTCACACCACAGGTGAAGCATATGATTGGTCGCTTCGGGAAGAGAGATGGAGGAGAAATCTTAACGGGAGGTTTGTACTCCCGTTGTTGGTTTTGATGAAAAAGTTTTGGGGTTTACGGGGCTTGGAAACTTCGTCTTCTTTCCTGTGAAGGGGCACGAATCCTTCCTTCTTTCCTTGTAGGGAGATTGGTGAGAAATCCGATTCTACTTTGGGTATAAATTATGGCTTGCAGCATAGACATCCGCTACTTTGGTACATTCTTTAAAGGTCTGGCACCGACGATCCTTGACAGACACGCGGATCTCCGTCGGGAGAGACGCCAAAAATTGATCTCGCAACACGAAGTCTGTTAAGAACTCGTAGTTCGGATTAACCTTTGAGGATTCTAACCAAAATTTAAAATTCCTCTGAAGAATGTATCCGAATTGACGGAACGTCTGTCCGGGTTTAATACGACCTCCTCGAAATTCTTGGCGGTAGAAATCGGGAGTCATATTATGAGCGGCCAATAACTCAGCTTTTAAGGTGCTGTAGTTAATTGTTCATTCAGATGGTAAAGATATAAAAATTTCGCGCAATTTACAATTTAACAGGGGAAGTAATCTAGCTACACCTTCAGCCTCCAGATCCATGTTATTGATTTCGAGGATCTTTTCGAAGTGGGCCTAAAATGCTCCGAAATCCTCTCCATCCTTCAAATTAGGGAGCTTTAGTAAGCGAATGGGAGGGGGGGGGGCTTTGGAACGGGAACTGGTGGACTGTATCTCTGCTTCAACACGAGCTAATTCAATCTGATGGTGAAGCTCAGCTTGTCTTATCCGTTCCTCTCTTTCTTCTCGTTGAAATTCTCTTTCTCTTTCTTCTCGTTGGATTTCTCTTTCTCGTTATTCTCGTTGTATTTCTCTATCTTCTCGTTGGATTTCTCTTTTTTCGTTCTTCTCTTCGAATTTCTCTTTCTCTTTCTCTTTCTGTTCTTTGCTCCTCTTGAACGTACTCAATTAGTTCTTTTCCGGAGAGTCCCAAGGATTCTCCTTGCGCTTTAAAGATTTCGAACTGAGTCATCTTTGCACTTGGGGGCGCACTATTCAACCAACTAAAATTCCTTGCAACAAGAATTATGCCTTCTAGAGAAATTAGCCTACCTAAATATGGGCACTGATCTATTCGTACTTGGTTTCTCGATCTAAATAACCACTGACTAGAATCACAAAAAGAACACAAACAAATTATTATAACAGTTCCTTGAGCTACTCCAGCTTCTTAAGTTTTAAAAAAGGGGATAACAATCGTTAAAACAAAAGGGAACTACTATATTCTATTATTATAACGAATAACACTATGCTTTACTCGACTGCGACCAGTGTTTGCAAAGATATAGCGTTAAACCTTACACACCTGATACCAAATTTAAATAGTATATATATATATATGTCGTAGAATGGACTCTCGACGATATACCATATATAACTATTTGTTGAGGGAACTTCTTTAATTATCTTTAAAGTGCGTGGATGTCTGGCGGGTCGATATTATAAATCTTCGATATGCTTAAGGAGTGGAACTGAGCTCAAGGATAATAATATTGCTATCATTAATAAAATAGAGTTTTGTTAATAATAACTATCAGCAATACACAAAACTGAAAATATTGACATAAACAGAGAATAGAAAGGGTCGTGGGGGCTCGGGCTAATCCGAGGATTAAAAGATTTAAAAAGGTAAAACAAATATAAAGTTAAAGAGATGGGATGGTTCGCTAAACCATTTAAAGCACAGGATAGAATTGAAAAAAGGGTTAAATACCCAAAGGTAACGTTGGTAACGTTCAAATTACGTAATTTTATACTAGTGGTGCAGAGGAAGTCGACGTGAAGGAATTTTCGGTCCGCTGGCGAGTTCCAGCCGAAGGGGGGGAAATAAAATGATCCTGACGTGGCGTCTTGGGAATGAGAACCGTTTCTCGACGAATGGCTTGAAGAACAATGGCTGTTCTACGTTGTTCTCTTCTGAACAACAGGACGGGGGAGAACCGTCTCTTGTCTACGGGCTCAAGAACAATGGCTGTTCTAATGTTGTTCTCTTCTGAACAACAAGGGGGAAGGGTGAGAACCGCTTCTTGGCGAATGGGCTCAAAAGAACAATGGCTGTTCTACGTTGTTCTCTTCTGAACACATCGACCCGAAATAGATATCACTTAAAATTCAATATTTTATCAACATTAAAAGGAATTTATGGGGAAAAAATGATGAGCGCAAATGAAGGCAGAGATATAACAAGCTAACTCCGGATAATAAAAACTTAATTAGTGCAGCAATGAAAAAAACTAAATTAAAGTGGCATGTAATGCAAGGGGAGATTACAAAGGTTTTTCACTTGTACAGAACTAAGACTAGAGAAAAAATAGGCCAACTTAAAACTACTGAACTACAGACGGAGAACTAGTCAGTGATATTGATGCTCGGAGAGGATGTTAAATAAGTATTTTCTTTAAAGATTTACACTTGCGGATACTCTAATTATACCTGAAGAGTCCTTGATGTTCATGGATAATGATGAGGATAAATTAGAGGATATTTTAATTACAAAAGAGATAGTGTAAAGAAAAATAGGTAAAATAAAATTTAATAAAGCACTTGGCCATGATGAGGTTTTCCGAAAATTTCGAAGGAATGTAAAGATGTAAGTGAGCCCCTACCCTGGCTATGTGAAAATCGTTATAGAATTTATACTAAAATCATAGAAGAAATCTAATGTGATACCTATATTTAAGAATGGTTTTAAAACAATCATCTCTGTGATTTTGTCATCACTGGTGGCGAAAATAATGAATTCTATAATAGTGATATCTATTAAGGATCACTTATATAAAAATAAGTTGATTAATAAACCTCACCACGTCTTTACTAGAAGTAAATCGTGTTTGACTAATTTACTTTCTCTTTTTAGAAAGGTGTATGATGCTGGCGATAGAGATGAGAATTACTATATTGTTTACTTGGATTTTAGTAAGCATTTCGACAGGGTGCCTTACTTACGAAATATGAATAAAAGCAAAGCTAATGGGATCGATGGAAGTATTTTTATGTGTATTCAGTCATGGCTTAGTGACAGGCAGCAGAGCATTAGCATAGGCGAGAAATTTGCCGATGATTCTAAGTTAGGTAGGATCATAAGTTCTGACTTTGATCCTGAAGAATCATACTATCATGATAGAGAGAGATATGTTACATAAATCGAATTTAACATATGCAAGTGCACTATACTTAGTATAGATAGGACTAATCTAATAAATAATTATAAACTAAATGGAGAGCTTTAGGAAAAACAGAATAAGAGAGATTTTCCATCCAGCATAGGAATGATACTAATAGGGTATTAAGATTTATTGGAAGGAGTGCTGTTGTCATGTTGAAACTGTACCTGACATTGATTAGGCTTGTTCCTGTCTATGCGGTGGAATTTTGGTCACCATATTATTGGATGGCTATTGTTTTGCTTGATTCCTTGTAAAGAGGATGAGTAAGGTGATTAGTGGGTTGTGGAGCTTACCTGATGATGAAAGGCTTAAAAGACTAAATTTTCATACGTCAGAAAGGAGAAGAGTTCGAGGGTACTTGATTGAAGTCTTCAACTGAGTGAAAGGTTATAATACGGGAGATATAGGTAAGGTACTTATGTTTAGCGTGTAGGATAGGACATATATGTAGCTTTGGGTTTAAGCTGGCAAAATAAGTTTAGAAACGAGATTGGTAGAAATTGTTTTACAAATCGATTTATAGATAATTCATGGATTAAGCTGACTAGTTATGCGATAGAAGAATCCTCCCTGCGGAGTATGAAGAATAGATTAAAGATATTTATGCATGAACTTGATAGGTGAGATTGAACTGGGTGATGGGAACTGAAGTTGCTTCATATAGGATATTTATTAGCTCTTTGCAGACTCCTTCTTTTCTTAACTCTTTACGTAAAGCCCACCTCATGTACCTTAAACCTTATAGCAATCCCATACATATTAATTCTAATTGATACTTGATTAAAATCTTCAAGTTTACTTGATGGAAGTATGACTGATAAAAGTACATATCTCTATCAATGGTAAAATAAATAGTCTAATAAAAATTAAATCAACTAATTTTAACTCTTTATTGATTGTCTTAAATCGGTAATGGGAGAGATTTATCTAATGATCTTTGCCAAGGAAATAAATAATAAATTAATCAATCAATGAATTTCGGTCTTACCTCGTAATGTTCTTCTCTTCGGCCGTTTCGACATTAATCGCGTATTCCAAATAAACTATTAGGAATTAAAAAATTCACGGTACTATTTTTTGGTTAAAATAGGAACCATGAGCATCATGAATATATCTGCAATCCCTGCCCAAATCCCCACACACGTGCCCTTATACCCCAATGCCTATAGAGGAATCTGCAAATATCTATCTTCTAAAACCTTTGCCTTGCCTTATCTTTAACTCATTCTTCACAAATCTCTCCTTACAAACAGAACTATATTTGTGAAACTGCCATCCAGAAAATGTTAAGTAAATTAAAACATTAATAACAATTCAGACCTATTAAAAGTTATATATATTACATAATGACAGATGTGTATATTTTAATATCGCTGCAAGTTCCACCAATTTAAATGCTATACTTTTATCAAAGTGAAACCTTCAAAATTAGGTCTTAAAAATAGTGTTGAAAATTCTTCAAAACTAATAAACAACCACATCTGGTTGAGTAAAAAGTGAGAGAGTCATTGTAGAAGGACAATAGTTTATAAGTTAGATATAAAATTCCTGTAAATCGACAAAAATGAAATTATAGACATCTAATGCTACTACAGAGAACGACGACAAAGATTCAATAGAGGAACGAATTCCATTCCAAAAGACTACAGCTGGAAGTGACCAATCTCAAAGACAGATTGCAAACAATCTAGCTATTCCCCGATCCTTTGCCCAAGCGATTGAAAGCCAAACAGCGAATCAGAGTTTCTTGACGTCATCGGAATGGGAAGAGAACATACAAAGAATCGTTGTAAATTTCCATATGATTGTTACTTAATTGAGAATGTAAAAATATTTTTTGTTCCCAGATAAACAAGATTTCACTTTGCTGGTGGTCAATAGAGCGCAAGAGAAAATAAAGATTCACTGCTCATAAATTAATAAAGAAATGAAAACAATAATTCATTTTACCATGATAAAGAATAATTTTTCAGCCTGAGGAATAACCTTCCAAAACATGCTAGTTACCCATATTTATCAAAATAAGATAGTTCTAATTACACAAGAACGGATAAATGACTGACCCAATAGCGAGAATGTAACCCGATAGATTAACGCATATGGGATTCCATAATAGGCAATATTTACACCAACCAAAAAGATATTAAAGAAGTGTTTAGAAATGTATATTTTAGGGGAAACCGAGCGATTAAATTAGACACATGCTATTGTTTTTCGCAATCATATATTTCAATCATTTAAACTTGCAGCAATCATAGAAGGTAGATGCTAGTTAATGAACAATTGATAGATATGAGTTGGAAAAGATTTTAATCATTTAATTTTTTAAAATTAGATTTAGTGAATTTAGTCTGGTACCAAATAAATATATTCATGTCACCCTATAAAAAAGTTTTGTTTCATCTCGCATTTCATCTCCTTACAACAAAGTAGTCTTTACATCATTAAACTTTGAATATATTTCTTCCAAAAAGAAAAGTGGTCCTGTCTTTTTCGAATTAACACATAGGGAAGAATTTTCACCTCCGAAAAAGTATAAATGATCTGTAGAATCCGACAGCCTTTGCAATCTAACATACGTTTAACAGCAACTTCCATTTATTATAAGAAATATTTGAAGAAATAATTCATCATTTCTCAAATAATTTTAAGAATAGTTGCGTAACAAGTTCATTCGCTCTTAATTGATTTACGATGCTGATATACACCTCTCAAATATCTAGAAGCACGTTAGTAAATACAAAACTTTCTCAACATCTACTCGGTTGAACCTGAAAGCTTAATACATACTTGCAACTTTAAGTGCACTTCATTTAATCCTTAGTAATAGGGATGGCCGAGAATGAGTGGGAAAATACATGTATCTGAGTTCGGTCACCGTGAAACGGCTGATATCTTGGAGTATAATGGACACTTTTTGGCAAGGATAGCGCAAATCTTATAATCCTAAAAGAGACCAAATAAATAGGCTTCAAAGGTCTACTGAAGAGCCATAATGTCTCAAGATTGAAACAACAATCACTTTTTAAATCTTGAGTAACCTGCAATATCGATAGAATGGTAGTTTTCTGGTACCGACAGATTTTTCGATGGGCAACGAGCGGTTCTCAGACAAAATATGTGGGGATACTTCAATACTAATTGGCATTGAACAATTAATTTTAATTAAGTAATAGGTTCCGAAAGGCTGGATCTACCATGAACAGGATGGTATAGACCACTTAGTTTTAGGTCATTGTCAATACAATATCCACCTTGTTTGAGTTCATAATGTAGTTGCCTATAACTTAGCAATCTTGCCTACTATAAAAGGAAAGTTTGCCCATCTATGTGGTTATTAGGTGATAAAACGAATCCTAAATTGTTGCCTTTAGATCATTTTCGCAAACCTGTGATCTTACTGCATGCAAGCAAAGTCTGGTGATGGGTATCGAGAAGTGATCATGAAATCAGACAGCAGCCACAAAAGGGGGCTATATGTAATTGATTGGTTAAAATTGCTTTTTTTAAAGAATAAATAGGCCGAAAACAGAGCAAGATGTGAGCACAGCTGATCTATTAATTTTTATATTGATGAGGTTATTAGAAGAAGAATGCTTTTCATAAATGCTTCCTTCGGCAGTGAACAAATGAAGCAATTATGCGCTAATGTAGCATGGATCTTCCTACACTACGCCTCCCCAATCAGGATTCGAGGAACGGATTTGGAGAAGTTTATTTTAGACGCTGTGAGGAAGCGTGAGGAGATTGTGCAATTGCCAAAATCTCTTCTCGAAGAATAATTATTTGAATCCTTGCAAAACTTCCATGACCTTTTGTGGGGCTCCTTGGCAGCAGCAAAACGGATTCCCAGCAGCTGCTTCTTGATGTGTGGGAAAAGATAAAAGTCTGAAGATGACAGATAGAGGAATAAGGGGAATGAGGAAACAATTGGAAGCAGCAGACACCACTTTGTTCATGGTCACTGGTCAATTTACTTCGGCTTTTCTGAAGACGAGCCTACCGAAGCTTCTCTAGTATATCTGCATACTATGGTGCGTTAATGGTGCTGACATGATCCAAGAATTCCACGAACATGATCCCTTCAGGGTCCTAGAATTATCGTGGAGTTGAAAAAGAGGGATTCGACCCTTGCTTAGTTTCGCACTTGGTTTACAAATCGAAGTGAGACACCCACGTTTCATCATGGGTTTCGTATCATGAATCCCTCCAGATCCGCTCTCATGACAGTCAACGTTACCGTTAAAGTCAATATCCGGTTTTTCTGATCCGGCGTCAGCATTCTTGGGACCCAACGGGCAGACACCTTGGAAAGGTACAGGTGATCGCGCAAGATGGTAAAAATGGATGAATTTCTTATCCCGAGTTGAGATGTAATGTATCGCACTGATATTCAACGATTATCCATGATAATGCTCTCGAATATGGACACAATTTCGCTTGTAACTGCAATTCACGTAACACCACTTCGTGGGACATCCTCAGATGACTCTCGGCCTTTCTTTAAGTTAGCGGCCCAACCTTTGACAGTTCAATAAGATATGGCAGTGTCTACTAGTGTTGTCTTCAACTCTTAATTTATTCAATTGTTGTGCTTTCCCTTGAATCAAAGAGCCAACAATCCAAGAAAGTTAAACTCAGGAAAAGTCACCATTAAACTAAACAAAATAGCTATGAGGATGCAGCCTGTGCATTACCTGTTAGAACATATATGAACGTGATCTGGCCTCGGCGGTTTCCTGTCTCCCCTTCCTTGTATTTTAGTCCGAGAACTCATTAAACAATCAGGTAATTGGAGGAAGGACCCATATAAGGTCAGTATATTAGGGTGTTTCACTCCAGGGGATAAAAAAATGAAATGTGTTGAAAGTTGTCAGCCCAGGTATCCCATGGTTTCTTATTACCCAAATTTCCAAATTTCAAGTGAAACTTCGAGATAAATCAATTGAAAGAGAAAAAAAAATTCTTAGCGAACGGTATTTAACTGAAAATTACCAAACAAACTTGTGAAAAATTCCAAGGGGGCACCAGAAATGCAGAACAATTCTGTAAGTAGAGCAGGGCAATCAAGTCGTCGGTGGATAGGGCCCAAGAACCAGGAGAGAACTTAGCGACCACTCCAACCTTTATTCTCTTGACCGTCTTCGGTCAAGATGAACAACCATGAGGAGGAACTGCTTCGGTTACTCGGCTTTAGTTCGTGCTTGGATTCTTCAGATCAGTGCCATTCCTCTCCCTGCTGCATTATTGGCGACATGCAGGCCTCGGACGGTGGCTCGAGTTCGTAAATCTGGCAGAATATGGTCTAGGTTCTGGTCCACGTCAGGGAGACGGAAGTATTTTTTCAAGTCTCTTGAGTACTTTCAAGGTTGCTTGAGAGCTTAGGATCTTTACCATGACCGCCTAGTCATCGGGAGACACTCGTTCTTCAAATAATACTAGGGCCTCTCTTTGCTCCAAGAGGTACTAGAGGTGCCTTCGGAGGGCCTTCTCTGCCGTTGATCCGAGTTCTCTATCCACAAGCACCTAATGAGTCACCAAGAACTTAAGGTCATTCTTCGGTGAACAGTTTGAGACGGCTGCCTCACGCGAGAATCTGACGTAAATGAAACTGACTAAACGGGCCAGTCTTCAAACTCCGCGTTTTTATCACTTCGTCAGCTCCAGTTGTTGCGAAAACAGGGAAATCTTGAGGATGTAAATAGACTTTGCCATCCATTTCTCCGGATTGTAGGAGCCAGGAGCCCTGAATCAAGGCAGATATCCGTTCCATCCTCCCAGGTAGACAAGAGAGAGCTGAATGAGTTCGAGATAGTCCTCCCTTGGGTGGGCTCTGTTACGGATGACTCTCCTGAGGAAGTCTATCATCTTTAGCCTCTGTGAGTCGCTCGACTCATCCAGGGGTTCTTCGTCGTTGAGGGTACCGACGGATGTCTTTTCCAAGAAGTTCCATCTTTCTCCGAATCGCGTAAACAGGAGAATTTAGAGACCAAGGGAAGGGGCGTAGAGGAGTCCGTAGGTGTTCTTCAGTACCACCTCGTAAATGTGATGCCAGCATGCCAGCCAAAGAAGAGGTCTTCCAAGGCACTGTTCAATTATGGTGCAGGCTTCGCCAATGATACCAATGTTGGAATCAGTCGTATCCAAGAAGAGAGCGATGATCTTGTCTAAAATTTGATACGTTTTCAGCAGTCAGAGGACAGTACACGTTTCTTCTCTCACTGTCTCACCAATGGCTATAGGTACTCTAAGAAGCTTCTCGAAGTTGGTCCCAGTAACCACAACAGTGATTCTCTCCTCTGCGATTTGAGGTGTGGCAGCACTTTGAATCAGTTTGCCATCCCAGTGGAGAATGAAGGGAGGCGGATGACGGAAAGTTTCTTCTTCAATGCGTTTTGCTTCAGTTTTTTGGTTCTCTCTCTCCTCATCCGATGCACCGTGGAGTCATAAGAGGAGATCTCCAAGACATCATGCCCTAAGCTTGAGGCTGTAGCAACGAAGGACACAACAGCTTGACAACATGAAAGGTTTTCCTGGTCCCAAGTCGTGTTCAGGGCTGGGATCATTTAGTTCTTGGATGGCTTTCTCCTCTTTCGGCTTTTTCCGGGAGGAGGGCAGCCTTAGGAGTCTTCATCTGACACAGATCTTCCAGAAGAAACAGAGGATAAATCGGAAGTGTCATCCAGAGCAACCTCATTCAACAACTTTTCCACTTCAGTCTCTTGCTTCCTCCTCTTCATCTGCCACTTCTTTATTTTGTCAGCCTTTTTTGACGACAGCAAACGCATGCACTTTATCGATACTCCCCATTGAACACGACTATATGTCCTCCCTCTGCAGTTCCAGAAAGCACAAATCTTCTTCTGGGATGTTGGTCTCCGTGATCTTACCGTTCGCGATATTGAAGACATCTTGAAGGTCGCCCTTCCAAACCTACCCCAATCGGTGCAGGTTTCCCGCTTGGCTTACTTCTTGAGGCTCACGTATTCGTTGTAAGGTTCCTGATGTTACGACAGATCACGTGCACGTGCTCCGCCTTGACAGTGAGGTTCACTTTCTCCCACACTCCATGCAGCTTGAGAGAGGTGATCTTGGCCGATTCCGAGAGTGTCTCCTTCTGTACTTGATGGTGGTGGAGCAAAACCAGGAGAATATCTTACCGTGAGGCCAGGAAAGTTCCCAAGAAACCTGGATTCGGTGACTTTCCAAGAGCCAGAGGAGGTTCTTGCTTCGTGTGGAAGAAAGAATCTGAAAAAAACGTCAACATGTCATTCAGAAAACTCCCTTCGCTCCCACCGGACACCAGAGAAAAGACAAAAGTGTGCGACTTGTTAACATGGTTCGATTTCGCTAAGATTTTGCAGGAAGCACTTTTTATGGGAAAGTTCCAAAGGCAAACCCGTGCTGATAAAATTATTGTACTTCACAAAATATGAAACAACCTACACTACATGCTACCTGGATTGATTCCAGTTAGTAATTAAACGGCATTGTATGATTAGCCAGAAAATTTCTGTTTTTCTGGCACTTCTTGTAGGTTGGATTTCAGGGGATATAACCATCTTAAGTAAGTCAAGATGGACTCCATCTCCAGATTGAACTTCCAATTTCATAACTTGTTTTATTTTATCCCTTTTTTATTACCATGTTTGCACCGTTGTACCGTTTTCTTGAATAATTTGAGATTAAAACATCATAATTACAAATTTTAATTTGTTCATTAATTATGCGTCTTAACTCCACCTACCAATATTAGAATGATATCTTTATTAATTTCTCTAAATATGTTTTCGTAGAGTTCTTTATGTAGTATAGTCATTTGTATTTAGTTACAATATTCTGAGGGCGTTTCATAGCATGAGGATGTATTATCTACCGCTCTTTCTTCTTGGTTTGTTTTGTGTACTTGGTCTGCATACCATTCTTCT
Source organism: Ceratothoa steindachneri (assembly GCA_963969495.1). Taxonomy (NCBI): domain Eukaryota; kingdom Metazoa; phylum Arthropoda; class Malacostraca; order Isopoda; family Cymothoidae; genus Ceratothoa; species Ceratothoa steindachneri. Next base: position 64,913,451 of record OZ018324.1, on the reverse strand, counting down.
TTTAGCTAGCGAGGGGTTTTGGCGTCTTTGATTTTCTGTTTGAGTTCTCGTTCGTGTGCAAGTTCCTTCCTAGCAATTGGAGTTTGCGAAGTCTCTAGTCTCAGATGTTTCTTCTACCCTTTCGGATTGTTCCGAGTGGATAAGAATATCCTTTCCATTTTACTTGTACTTTGTTTTTGATCTTTCCTAAATCACGATTAATACCTTATTAAATAGGTAAGAGATTCAGGATCATCTGTCATCTTTACAGCAGGTAGCCCATTTTCTTTAAGCATGTCTTTAATGAGCATGATTTAACAGACAGCTGGTACAGTGTCTGCTATTTTGGTTTCAATATTGCACGCAAGAAAACGCGTATTTATATCACCTGTGATGTCTGATTGCGATGCCCGCAATGGTTGAATTTCCTTCTTTTTATTGTAGCGCTTGTCTAGCTGGCTTAAGAAGGTCTTTCTTCTTTCTTATTATATGACATTCTTGTTTAGACACCCCACTGACTTGTTTGGCCTTTTTGCTTTCATCTTATTTTTTGAATAATAACTTATTTTTCTTTAGGGGCAACTGAGTGCCATTTTGCGGAGTTCTCCTTTGTAGTTGAACCACCTTCTATTGTTTTCTGACAATCCTGTTATCTGTCATTTTGGTGCCTATTCACTCCATTAAAGTATTTCTTTCTCGTCCATTCGTAGCAGTATAATTTTCCATTTTGTAAGATACAAAAACCTTTTTATGATGTGTAATTTTTGTTCTCGATGTTTTTGCCTGAAATGCACATACTAAAGGCGAGAATGGCTTCAAATGCCGCCTTTCTTGCAATTACTGTCAAATTGAATGTCATTTAGAACACATGGGTGTAGTCTCGGAAATTTATTACGTCCTTGACCGATGCCAAATAATGTTGATATCTCACTAACTCCTTTAGTTCCTTTGGGATATCACCTACCTCTCTAGCTTGTGGCAGATTACGCTGCGTTTAGATACCAGTTAATGGGGGATCACTTTGGGTACAATACCTTTTAGGAGGTTAGCTCCCAGTGTATAAGCGTTTGTCTACGTCATTCGTTTAGGCTCTAATTGCAATAAATTAGTTCCGGAATCAATGAATTTCACCTCGCACAATACAGTCTTCAGTGGCGATTTTGGGCCTTAGAGGTTCGTAAGGGATACCTAAATAAGGTTCTTGAGGTGAAGTTCTAATGTCTTGATAAATGTTCTTTTAGTTTGTAGCTCTTTCTGATAATCTCTCTCTCTCTCTCTCTCTCTCTCTCTCTCTTTCTCTCTCTCTCTCTCTCTCTCTCTCTCTCTCTCTATATATATATATATATATATATATATATATATATATATATATATTAAAATTATAAAGACAGATCCATAAAATTTATATTACATGTGAAGATCGTGCTTGGAATGAGGTGATGTGAGAGTTACGTTGCATATGATTATTTATTGATTTTTAAAATTTTCTCTTTCATTTTGTTACTTACTCATTGTAACTTTGTAGTAGAGGCAAAATTATTTGATTGGCAGAGACTGGACGAGACGATAAGAATATAATTATCCTTTTTTATTAATGACAGTGTCAATATCTGTATGATGGTATACATTATTTACCAGAAGTTTGAAGATCCGTTGGAGTCCTCCTGAGACACAAACCCAGGGTGATGAGGGGAGAGAGCCCTGTCGTCATAGACAGTAATTACGCTGCGCTTGTAGCGTTTGAAACATGTGCTATCAGAGCAAAACCCCTGGTTGGTATACTTAACATATAATTGCGTGTTGAATCTTTGCTCTTCAACCCACTCGAGGACATTGAAAACGGAAGTGTACCAATGCTTTTGCCTACAGGGGTAAAGTTTAGAATGAAATTCTTCTTAACCTCCTGCATGAGGTTACCTATCGGTTGTTCCCTTGTATCACTATCAAAAATATCATTAATGTATCCGGCCTAATTGATTGATACAGAGAAAAAATTACTGAAGGTCTTCTCTACGATAATACTCATTTAGAATTTATAAAACAGATTGCTATGTAGTGAGAACATAGGGGGCATAGGATGTTTTTATTATGGTAAGTGCTGCAGTGCTCTCAAGCGCGATATTCTGAGTCATATGTACGATTGAACGCTACATCCACTAGAACGTAAATGAAAATGAATTCAACTTTGAGGTTGCCAATCAGAGCCAGCGAGTTTGGAATCATTGTTTATCCATACAATCTGAAGAAGACTTTCTAGGCTTTATTCCGATGGATCGTAATGAGAACAAAAGCATGGAAATGGTGTCTGAGGGTTTTAGCTGATGATCGTTCGAGTGGCTTGCTTGGTTTATCCGTTTTCAAAAACTCATATGCATACACAAGCTTATAGATCCCCTTGATTAAAGGCAGTTTGATGTTCCTCCTGAATAAGTTGTTTTTTAGTATTAGTTTATTAATTTTAAAATTTAATTCTTAATTTCACTCCGTGTAATAAGAAAATATTTCCTTCACTGAAAGGGGTTGGTTAGGTACGTTAAGACATTATCATCAGTCCATATCCAAATCCTCCTCGCGTAAACTATAAGATCTCAATTTCCTCGAAATTATCTCTATAGGCTGCATTTTGAGATGCATTAGATTTGCGGTATGGTCAATGCAAGTTATATCTACTTGTTGCATGTAGTATATGAACTGCAGATTTAAGTTAGGAAAATAGATGTCCAGTTTTTTAACATGTCCTCATAGAAGGTAAATTGGAATATTTGTGCGCAGTATTTGTAGTACGCTTATGTTAATTAGTGTATTTAGTTGTTTGACGGCAATTTGTAAATCTAAACTCAAACGCTGCGGAGTAAGCGTTTAATTCGTCCATCAACCTGTCTGACGTCTTATAAATAAATAATTTAGGAAAGTTTTGCACTGGTGTTTACGGGCGTCTGGAACACTGATAGGCAGTGGTAACTATGATGTTTATTTCCATCTATAGTTTGAATGCTAAGTATGACTCTTCAATCATTGTATTCTTTTGATTTCTACCCTTGCTTTATAACTATCGCAACTTCACCCAATCCTTCTCTCGAGGGATTAGTAGCAAGAAAATTGCATTTCCAGATTTTATTGTCGTCAATTTGTAAGTTTCTTCCATCTCCATTCTTCTTTAATAATCTTCATATGTTTTCCTTGTCTCTCCATTCAGTTGGGTTAAATTATAGTATATTTAGTTTCTTAATTTTCATTTTACTGTTATATATTCCTTATCCGATTACTATGTGTAAGGGAGGGGGGATTTTCTAGGGAAGGGAGCTAGCACTATTTCTTCTTTTAGTTTTTTTAACCTTTAGCTTTTGATCTCCCTTTCGTCGGTTGCGTGTGATAGGGCATCAGCAGACGCTTCTCCTACTGATGCATTTCTCTTATTCAGTAAGATCGATTTTTTTCTGTGTGAGTTTATCTGTGGGTAACTTTGGTGCACTCCGTGAGTCTGGGGTATTGTCAATTTCTGTATCTTCGCTGGTTGCGCCTTCTTCTAATTCCAGTGTCTATCCTTTTTACCGCTTTGAGAATGTTGGCCTTGGATGTGATTTACTTTCATTCATCTTGAAGATTCCAATGAGTTAACCTTTGGGATAATTTTAATAGATTCTAGACCATTTTTTTACGAACATATTGTTTAGAGTTTATGCATAGCTTACCGGATTTTTGATGTTCATTACATTGGCATTTAATATTCACGTTAGTAATTCAACGTTTAGTATTTTCTCCAATATGTTTTGTGTTGTCAGTCCTTTCTGGTTATTCATAGCAATAGCAGCTGATGTATTATTGCTGTGGTGTTCTGTATTTCTATGTGTCTCATTTTTTTATAATTTTATTTCTTTTACGGCAGATCATGGAAGAGGTTGTCTGTTCTATGTGGAAGTCTATGGCCTTTTTGGTTGATTGTTGCAATTGCGCAAAGAATGACATTTTTCTGCATTTAAAATCGATCATCAAATCTTTTTTCGGGCATTACTCTGTTGTATGTTTCTCTGTGCCGTAGCACCATTGCGGGCATCGCAATCAGACATCACAGGTGATATAAATACGCGTTTTCTTGCGTGCAATATTGAAACCAAAATAGCAGACACTGTACCAGCTGTCTGTTAAATCATGCTCATTAAAGACATGCTTAAAGAAAATGGGCTACCTGCTGTAAAGATGACAGATGATCCTGAATCTCTTACCTATTTAATAAGGTATTAATCGTGATTTAGGAAAGATCAAAAACAAAGTACAAGTAAAATGGAAAGGATATTCTTATCCACTCGGAACAATCCGAAAGGGTAGAAGAAACATCTGAGACTAGAGACTTCGCAAACTCCAATTGCTAGGAAGGAACTTGCACACGAACGAGAACTCAAACAGAAAATCAAAGACGCCAAAACCCCTCGCTAGCTAAAAGAAGAATGGTATGCAGACCAAGTACACAAAACAAACCAAGAAGAAAGAGCGGTAGATAATACATCCTCATGCTATGAAACGCCCTCAGAATATTGTAACTAAATACAAATGACTATACTACATAAAGAACTCTACGAAAACATATTTAGAGAAATTAATAAAGATATCATTCTAATATTGGTAGGTGGAGTTAAGACGCATAATTAATGAACAAATTAAAATTTGTAATTATGATGTTTTAATCTCAAATTATTCAAGAAAACGGTACAACGGTGCAAACATGGTAATAAAAAAGGGATAAAATAAAACAAGTTATGAAATTGGAAGTTCAATCTGGAGATGGAGTCCATCTTGACTTACTTAAGATGGTTATATCCCCTGAAATCCAACCTACAAGAAGTGCCAGAAAAACAGAAATTTTCTGGCTAATCATACAATGCCGTTTAATTACTAACTGGAATCAATCCAGGTAGCATGTAGTGTAGGTTGTTTCATATTTTGTGAAGTACAATAATTTTATCAGCACGGGTTTGCCTTTGGAACTTTCCCATAAAAAGTGCTTCCTGCAAAATCTTAGCGAAATCGAACCATGTTAACAAGTCGCACACTTTTGTCTTTTCTCTGGTGTCCGGTGGGAGCGAAGGGAGTTTTCTGAATGACATGTTGACGTTTTTTTCAGATTCTTTCTTCCACACGAAGCAAGAACCTCCTCTGGCTCTTGGAAAGTCACCGAATCCAGGTTTCTTGGGAACTTTCCTGGCCTCACGGTAAGATATTCTCCTGGTTTTGCTCCACCACCATCAAGTACAGAAGGAGACACTCTCGGAATCGGCCAAGATCACCTCTCTCAAGCTGCATGGAGTGTGGGAGAAAGTGAACCTCACTGTCAAGGCGGAGCACGTGCACGTGATCTGTCGTAACATCAGGAACCTTACAACGAATACGTGAGCCTCAAGAAGTAAGCCAAGCGGGAAACCTGCACCGATTGGGGTAGGTTTGGAAGGGCGACCTTCAAGATGTCTTCAATATCGCGAACGGTAAGATCACGGAGACCAACATCCCAGAAGAAGATTTGTGCTTTCTGGAACTGCAGAGGGAGGACATATAGTCGTGTTCAATGGGGAGTATCGATAAAGTGCATGCGTTTGCTGTCGTCAAAAAAGGCTGACAAAATAAAGAAGTGGCAGATGAAGAGGAGGAAGCAAGAGACTGAAGTGGAAAAGTTGTTGAATGAGGTTGCTCTGGATGACACTTCCGATTTATCCTCTGTTTCTTCTGGAAGATCTGTGTCAGATGAAGACTCCTAAGGCTGCCCTCCTCCCGGAAAAAGCCGAAAGAGGAGAAAGCCATCCAAGAACTAAATGATCCCAGCCCTGAACACGACTTGGGACCAGGAAAACCTTTCATGTTGTCAAGCTGTTGTGTCCTTCGTTGCTACAGCCTCAAGCTTAGGGCATGATGTCTTGGAGATCTCCTCTTATGACTCCACGGTGCATCGGATGAGGAGAGAGAGAACCAAAAAACTGAAGCAAAACGCATTGAAGAAGAAACTTTCCGTCATCCGCCTCCCTTCATTCTCCACTGGGATGGCAAACTGATTCAAAGTGCTGCCACACCTCAAATCGCAGAGGAGAGAATCACTGTTGTGGTTACTGGGACCAACTTCGAGAAGCTTCTTAGAGTACCTATAGCCATTGGTGAGACAGTGAGAGAAGAAACGTGTACTGTCCTCTGACTGCTGAAAACGTATCAAATTTTAGACAAGATCATCGCTCTCTTCTTGGATACGACTGATTCCAACATTGGTATCATTGGCGAAGCCTGCACCATAATTGAACAGTGCCTTGGAAGACCTCTTCTTTGGCTGGCATGCTGGCATCACATTTACGAGGTGGTACTGAAGAACACCTACGGACTCCTCTACGCCCCTTCCCTTGGTCTCTAAATTCTCCTGTTTACGCGATTCGGAGAAAGATGGAACTTCTTGGAAAAGACATCCGTCGGTACCCTCAACGACGAAGAACCCCTGGATGAGTCGAGCGACTCACAGAGGCTAAAGATGATAGACTTCCTCAGGAGAGTCATCCGTAACAGAGCCCACCCAAGGGAGGACTATCTCGAACTCATTCAGCTCTCTCTTGTCTACCTGGGAGGATGGAACGGATATCTGCCTTGATTCAGGGCTCCTGGCTCCTACAATCCGGAGAAATGGATGGCAAAGTCTATTTACATCCTCAAGATTTCCCTGTTTTCGCAACAACTGGAGCTGACGAAGTGATAAAAACGCGGAGTTTGAAGACTGGCCCGTTTAGTCAGTTTCATTTACGTCAGATTCTCGCGTGAGGCAGCCGTCTCAAACTGTTCACCGAAGAATGACCTTAAGTTCTTGGTGACTCATTAGGTGCTTGTGGATAGAGAACTCGGATCAACGGCAGAGAAGGCCCTCCGAAGGCACCTCTAGTACCTCTTGGAGCAAAGAGAGGCCCTAGTATTATTTGAAGAACGAGTGTCTCCCGATGACTAGGCGGTCATGGTAAAGATCCTAAGCTCTCAAGCAACCTTGAAAGTACTCAAGAGACTTGAAAAAATACTTCCGTCTCCCTGACGTGGACCAGAACCTAGACCATATTCTGCCAGATTTACGAACTCGAGCCACCGTCCGAGGCCTGCATGTCGCCAATAATGCAGCAGGGAGAGGAATGGCACTGATCTGAAGAATCCAAGCACGAACTAAAGCCGAGTAACCGAAGCAGTTCCTCCTCATGGTTGTTCATCTTGACCGAAGACGGTCAAGAGAATAAAGGTTGGAGTGGTCGCTAAGTTCTCTCCTGGTTCTTGGGCCCTATCCACCGACGACTTGATTGCCCTGCTCTACTTACAGAATTGTTCTGCATTTCTGGTGCCCCCTTGGAATTTTTCACAAGTTTGTTTGGTAATTTTCAGTTAAATACCGTTCGCTAAGAATTTTTTTTTCTCTTTCAATTGATTTATCTCGAAGTTTCACTTGAAATTTGGAAATTTGGGTAATAAGAAACCATGGGATACCTGGGCTGACAACTTTCAACACATTTCATTTTTTTATCCCCTGGAGTGAAACACCCTAATATACTGACCTTATATGGGTCCTTCCTCCAATTACCTGATTGTTTAATGAGTTCTCGGACTAAAATACAAGGAAGGGGAGACAGGAAACCGCCGAGGCCAGATCACGTTCATATATGTTCTAACAGGTAATGCACAGGCTGCATCCTCATAGCTATTTTGTTTAGTTTAATGGTGACTTTTCCTGAGTTTAACTTTCTTGGATTGTTGGCTCTTTGATTCAAGGGAAAGCACAACAATTGAATAAATTAAGAGTTGAAGACAACACTAGTAGACACTGCCATATCTTATTGAACTGTCAAAGGTTGGGCCGCTAACTTAAAGAAAGGCCGAGAGTCATCTGAGGATGTCCCACGAAGTGGTGTTACGTGAATTGCAGTTACAAGCGAAATTGTGTCCATATTCGAGAGCATTATCATGGATAATCGTTGAATATCAGTGCGATACATTACATCTCAACTCGGGATAAGAAATTCATCCATTTTTACCATCTTGCGCGATCACCTGTACCTTTCCAAGGTGTCTGCCCGTTGGGTCCCAAGAATGCTGACGCCGGATCAGAAAAACCGGATATTGACTTTAACGGTAACGTTGACTGTCATGAGAGCGGATCTGGAGGGATTCATGATACGAAACCCATGATGAAACGTGGGTGTCTCACTTCGATTTGTAAACCAAGTGCGAAACTAAGCAAGGGTCGAATCCCTCTTTTTCAACTCCACGATAATTCTAGGACCCTGAAGGGATCATGTTCGTGGAATTCTTGGATCATGTCAGCACCATTAACGCACCATAGTATGCAGATATACTAGAGAAGCTTCGGTAGGCTCGTCTTCAGAAAAGCCGAAGTAAATTGACCAGTGACCATGAACAAAGTGGTGTCTGCTGCTTCCAATTGTTTCCTCATTCCCCTTATTCCTCTATCTGTCATCTTCAGACTTTTATCTTTTCCCACACATCAAGAAGCAGCTGCTGGGAATCCGTTTTGCTGCTGCCAAGGAGCCCCACAAAAGGTCATGGAAGTTTTGCAAGGATTCAAATAATTATTCTTCGAGAAGAGATTTTGGCAATTGCACAATAGAATAGAGAAATCTATCGATGCCAAAGGCGATTACGTTGAAAAATGAATAAAAGTAGTTATGATAACTTGCTCCATTTCTAAGCCTTCTGAGTTAGGCTAAAAACTTATTGAACACCCCTCGCAATAGGAAACCCATACAAGTCCCAGTTTTGAGCAGAAAAAAATATGATAGAGAGGACTGGGCATTGTAGGAGGAATTTTCCAGTCTTTAATACTGGATGAGGCAACCCTCTAAAAATTAATAGACTAATCTAAGCAAAAAGAGTATAGCTCCCGAGATTTCTGTTTAAGTCGATTTCAACGTACAAATACATTGATTGAATGAAGAAGGGAGGAAAAAGTAATAACAAGAACACAGGAAAGAGGGATTGAAACACATAAACCAAAGACTTAGATGACAAGACAAAGAATATGAAAGAACAATATAAGAAGAAATGAATGAAGAAATAAGAGAAATAATCAACAACACTAGACGAGTATGTCGCCATGTAAATTTCACGAGTTCTGCAAAACTTCTGATGGAGGAAAAAAGTGCTATTTTCTGCATGAATATTGTTGGAAAACTACTGAATGAATTAGGAAAAACACAATGAAAAGAGCACCAAATTTTATAAAACAACATTATATTAAGGAGTAAACCTGATCAAGGAAAAATAAACCAGATATCGACCAATATATCTACTCTTACTACAAGAGGATAAGAAAAAAGAAAAAACACCCAAACGACAAACAAACTTAACAAGAACACAAATAATACAAAGAACCTAAGCATCATTATTATAATTATGATTAAAGTCAATGGAGGCTACCCGTTGGAAGGCAACAGCCAAAGCAGCAGAACCTAAAAACCCTACAGGGTCCAAAGAGCGGCGCAACATCGATAAAATTAGAAAACATAAAAATCAAGAGAGAAGAAAAGCATCCAATTGCTTTTAAATACATCACGATTATCCGCATTAACTACATTATTAGGGAGTGTGTTCCACAGGGCGTTGGCTTGTAGAAAGAAATTCTAGAGAATGGCGTTATATTTACTCGAGTGACCAAAAAATCACGATCATAATGCAATACGTTATCTGTCCAAAGGGGAAGGAATTGCAGAATACAAAGTTGTTCCGTCAGCATAAGTAACGATATTGAACTCAACACAGAAAACATGGCTGAGGTATAAATAATGAAGATAAGCGAGCCCTGGACACTACCCTCGGCAACATTACATTTAACAACATTATATCTAAACTAATCAAATTATCGAATTCGGTGTTAAAATCTTGGCGAAAATGAATCGGCATGGGATAGGGTTTTGAACGGACAGGTTCTAAGGTCGTTAATTTAATATCATGCTTGAAACTAGTAGCGCATCCAGGCTTCTCTGAAATAACGTCGTCAAACTGAAATAATAATTCTTGTAGCTGACTCTTTTGATGTGGTGTCAGCTGCGCGTCGATATCCAGGTCAGAGGGTTCAAAAGACTCGCCTGGCAGGCAAGGAAGAGGGTAATCGGCATCAGGTTGGATGCATACTGTCTATAGGACATTAAGGGACTCCGCTGGGTAATCCTCTTCAAGCGCCGATGTTTCGTCCAGTGCTACGAACGTATCTTCATGGGCACTTCGGTGCTACTTTTTCAACAAGTTGACGTGGTAGAGCTTATCGCCTACTGGGCTACCAATGAGGTAATCTACCGGTCCTCGTCCCTCGCGGACCGAGTATGGACCTTTCCATTGGCTCAATAATTTATTACTCGCTGTGGGAACGAGCAGGAGTACTTCATCACCGGGCTTAAATTTCTGATCCTGGGACCATACATCGAAATAGGTTATATATTTTTCTAAATTAACATCGGCATTTTCATAGGCGATGTTTGCGCATTTCTCGAGCCTCTGGCGTAGATCCAAGACATTGGCGTAGGATGACTGGAGTTCTTGATCCAGTTGGGGCTTGATTAGCAACTCCTTTAAAATGCTGAGTGGTCCACGTAAATTACCTCTATAAAGGAGCTCAAACGGGGCAAAGCCTAATGTACGGTGAGGAATTTCTCGATAGGCGAATAGGGCGCCTGGGAGATATAGGTGCCTTTCGCGGGGCTGCTTGGCACAAATCTTCTTAATAATTGATTTTAAATTTCCATTTAATTTTTCGCACATCCCGTTTGTCTGTGGCCGGAAGGGGGTGGTAAAACGGGGCTTTACCATGAGCAGCTTCCCTACGTACTCCATCAACTCGGAGGTGAATTGTCGTCCTCTGTCTGAGAGTATTTCCTTGGGGACGCCTACCCTTGAAAAGTGGAAAAATGAGGGCCTCGGCGCAAGAAATACTATCGATTTGGCAAAGGGTGACAGCCTCGGGAAAACGGGTAGCAAAGTCAACTAATGTAAAAATATAACTGTGCCCTTCGCTTGAAGGGGGGTGGATAGGGCCAACCAGGTTGATGGGCACTCTGGAGAAGGGTTCAGTTATGACTGGTTCCTTTTGTAAGGAAGCAGGTTTGACACGCCCCTTAGCGGATGTCTTCTAACACACATCGCACGATCGATAATTCTTTAAGATATCAGCTGCAGCACTCGGCCAATAAAAATATTTAAAAATACGCTGACCCGTTTTAGTATGACTAAAATGAATGGAAAAGATGCTGTCATGAGCTATTTTAAGCAAGATAGGTACATGGGGTCGCGTAAGGCATAAGACAGTTGTAACAGCGTTATTACTGTTCTCGGCGGAGCGGTAAAGTAGACCACCTTGCTCCAGGTACCTTATTACTTTGGTACCACTGACAGTCTCCATGTCCTTGTTTTGGCCCTTATCCCATAAGGGTGTTAGTGCTTCACACTCCTTTTGTGCGGACCTAAAGTCCTGGTTAAGGATCTCCGAGAATTTGGACGGTATCGGGGTTCTAAGGGGGACGGGCTCCTGGGCTTCCTTCTTAGCTCGGCCTCGAGTAAGGGTGGACTGGGACACAGGGTCAGGGCTTACTTGAGGGCTCTGTCCTATAAGTACGGAACAAAATTTTATGGGTGCTTAAATGACCTTAGCCCAGCCATCATAATACTGACACTGCAGGTAACATCTAACGACTAGGAATCGGTTCGCCTGCCCAAGGTAGTCATATACCATTGCAAATATTTCGTGGTTAGGGTCCACTGGGGGAAGGAGCTCGTCGGACACGATGAAACACGTTTACCTTGTGTCCCTGACGAGAGTAGATACACGGCAGCCGTTTATGCTGCCCTCCTCAAATTTCAAAGTTCCCGGGGAACTTTTATCAAAAATAAAATTTACTTGGTGGCCTTTCGGAGGGGGAGAAGTTGATGCTTGGGTCTGCACCACTGGGGAAGCCGGGGTGGCATTAATCTGGTGAACTTGGTGGGACGGTCCACCTTTAAGCCTAGAATTTTGGGGGTAATTCTAGCTCATGTTGTTTTCTACACCGCAGGTAAAGGATATGATTGGTCGCTTCGGGAAGAGTGATGGTGGAGAAATCTTAACGGGAGGTTTGATGTCCCGTGTTGGTTTGATTTTACAGGACCCGGAAACTTCGTCGGCTTTCCTGGAAAGAAGCGCGAATCCTTCCTTCTTTCCTGGTTGGGGGATTGGTGAGAATTTCGATTTTCCTTAGGGTATAAATTATGGCTTGCGGCATAGACATTCGCTTTTTCGGTGGACTCTTTAAAGGTCTGGCACCGACGATCCTTGACGAACGCGCGGATCTCCGTTGAGAGAGACGCCAAAAATTGATCCCGCAATACGAAGTCTGTTAAGGACTCGTAGTTAGGATCAACCGTTGAGGATTCTAACCAAAATTTAAAATTCCTCTGAAGAATGTATCCGAATTGACGGAACGTCTGTCTGAGTTTAATACGACTTCCTCGAAATTCTTTTCGGTAGAAATCGGGAGTCATATTATGAGCGGCCAATAACTCAGCTTTTAAGGCGCTGTAGTCAATTGTACATTCAGATGGTAGAAATATGAAAATGTCGCGCAATTTACAATTTAGGAGTGGAAATAATCTTACTACACCTTCAGCCTCCAAATCCAGGTTATTGATCTCGAGGATCTTTTAGAAGTGTGCTAAAAATGCTCCGGAATTCTCTCCATCCATGAAATTGGGGAGCTTAAGTGGGAGATTGGGCGGGGCTTCGGAACGTGAACTTACCGATTGGGTTTCAACATGTACACAAGCCATTTCAAGCTGATGGTGAAGCTCAGCTTGTCTTTTCCGTTCCTCTCATTCTTCTCGTTGGATTTCTCTTTCTCTTTCTTCTCGTTGAATTTCTCCTTCTCTTTGTCTTTCTTCTCTTAACTTTTTTCTTTTTGTTCGTTGCTCTTCTTGAACGTACTCAATCAATTCTTTTCCGGAAAGTCCCAAGGATTCTCCTTGCGCTTTGAAGATTTCAAACTGAGTTATATTTGCACTTACGGGCGCAATAGTCAACCAACTAAATTCCTTGTGATAAGAAATATGCCTTCTAGAGAATTCGCCTCCCTAAATATGGGCACTGACCTATTTGTGATTGGTTTCTAGACCTAGATAACCAATGACTAAAATAACACAAAAAAGAACACAAAAAAGAAAACAAACAAATTATTATAACAGTTCCTTGAGCAACTCCAGCTTCTCAATTTTCAAAAAGGGCAGAGCAATCGTTAAAACAAAAGGGAACTACTATACTCTATTCTTATAACGAATAACACTATGCTTCACTTGATTGAGACCAGTGTTTGCAAAGAAATAGCGTTAAACCTTACACACTTGACACCAAATTTAAATAGTATATACATATATATATATATATATATATATATATATATATATATATATATATATATATATATATATATGTCGTAGAATAGGCTTTCGATGATATACCATATATAACTATTCGTTGAGGGAATTATTCTTATTTTTCGAGTGCGTGGTAATCTGATTCCCTGAGGTTAGTCCAAAAGGAGAGTGGCCTGGAACGGCTTGTTTATATTGAATATGCTTTAGAAGGGGAACGGTGCACAAGGATAAAAAATATGGAAACCACTAATAAAATAGAGTTTTATTAATTAAACTATCCACAACACACCAAAAAATGTTTACATAAACGGAGAATGAAAAGGGTCGTGGGAATATCTAACTAATCCGAGGATTAAGATTTGGAGAGATTTAAAAAGGTAAACAAACAAAAATTAAATGGGAGAATGGTTCGCTAAACCATTTAAAGGACAGGTATGCGTTGACAAAAGGTTAAATGATTAAAGGTAATGCTCAGCTTACGTAATTACAAAGTTGTTGTGCAGAGGAAGACGATGCGAAGGAATCTCCGGTCCACTGGCGATTTCCAGCAGAAGGGTTCTTTGGGGGGTTGTTCTTAACGAGTGGGAAGAACTGTCTTCGAGGAGTAAGAGCAAAGGGGGGCTCGAAAGTACAAGTGATCCTTGTGACAGCAAATCCGAGATGTTCTTCGATGATTAATGGAGGTTATTGTTGAAACCAAGCGTTAACTTTAAAAACGTTAAAAAGGGGGGAATTAAATTATCCTGACTTGATGTCTTGGGAACGAGAACCGTTTCTTGACGAACGGGCTTGAAGAACAATGGCAGTTCTAACGTTGTTCTTTTTCTGAAAAAAGGGGGGGGGGGTTAGAACCGTCTCTTGTCAAACGGGCTCAAAAAACAATGGCTGTTCTGACGTTGTTTTCTTTCTGAACAACAGGGGGGCCTTGTTGAATTGGCGTCTAGAAGGCCACGAACCTTGGCACTCAAGGGATATTGTCCTCTTCTGGACAATAATGGGTTTCTCGGCAAAGTTCCTAGGTGCACAAGGCAGACCGGATCGGCTTGATGCCTCGCGAAGATAATCTGGATCTGCTTCAATTGGAAAAAGCTATGGTATAATTACCCGGAGCCATCTCCGTGGCGTTAGGGATAATTGAGTGCGGAACTTCGGGGGAATGTCCCGGTGCCGCCTGGGAAAATACCTTATCTGCCCATAAGCCTAATAAAATCTGGCGAGATCGACGTATGGAGTCGAAACGGGGGAGTAAACCTCCTTGATTAAACATTGACTATGATGGGATATAACGCTCTTTTGCTTCCTCTCGCAGGCAAGATGCACATGGGTAAGCATGTGGGTAAGCATGGTTAACATGTGATAGAGGCTGAATTAAAGCGGCCTCAGACCGTTCTATCACAAAGTTCATTAAGCGCAGTTACACATCGCCCGAACAGATATTGATATGATCAGTATCAATGCCAAGCCAGTTTGCACGGGATCTCAAATAGACCACTCAAGTAATGTACTAATCCGGTCGTAAAATTTGATTTTAATCTTAAAATTGAATCCAAAGTGATCGCTGTTAACAAGCGACGGAAAAATCCGTAAATCACTAACGGTGGAAACATCCGTGAAAAGGTGATCCAATCAATTTCCAGAAATGTGGGTCACATCATGAACCCAGGCCAATTATAATTATAAAATTCACGATAACATTCATGAAAATTAAAAGTGTCAAAAAGGTTTGAACACCATTAAAACCTCAAAACAACTCACTACTAACAAAAATTTTAAAAAAACAATGACAGCGATAAACCAATGTCATCAGGCACCTTTCATTCCTTTACAAATCTTCTACTTTTCCCTACACATAATTTAACCCTCCCATACCGACACTTTTACTTACAAACATTGAGATGACATTGTTCTTCATCACATCTCTTTTCCAATGGCAGATGCAAAGCATTAGTAAATACGGATAAGAAATTTTAAACTTTAACTGGTTGTTTTGCTTTCGTGTATAATAACATAAATTGAATTTTTATCTGTTTTAGAGCTCCTAATCTTGCAGGATATACCACCCAATATTTCTGCCACAAAGGAATAGTAATAATAGCAATTTTATCTTAGCCCTCTCAACCATTTAGTTTTTTTTTGCTTCAGGGGTATTTTGCTTCGTTTGTATGCATAACTTTGTTCTCTTTTGAGAAAGAAATTTCGCACATTGATTACATCCGCTTTCTTGCCAACATCTTAAAAAATCCTTCACCCTTTTCCATTGTTTTTACGTATCTTTTCTAAAGCCTTTGTTTTTGATATTATTGCGTGATTAGGCAAAACCGCAATATTCCTTCAAATAAACCCCATATCTGCTGAAATACGAAAATGAAAACGATTAAATATCGATTTTTAGAGAATCTTCTTTCCGCCATCAAAACAATGTTCTTTCTAATGACTGCGAGAAATTCGTAATGGAGCGTTTATTTGTGCCCTTTAGGGACTCTAGACACTGTGAGAAACGTGGGGTGCTGCTACCTTTCATTAAAATTTGTCTCAGGAAGGCATTGATCCTTTTTCTGTTCCGCGTCTAGTGACAAAGAAAGAAAGCACACCCCTCCTTCTTCAAATATTTCTTGAGGTATTGGAAGGGTGAGATATGTGCTTATTATGTATGTAGTTAGAATTATTATCTTTTGTTTATCCAAAATTTTTCTAAATAAACAATCCTTGTTATCTCTTATAATGCGATGATTTTTTAAAAGCTTATAAACCAAACGTACAAAATATACACGAACGGGCTCATTTCAATAAAATCTACTTAAACATGTCCTAAGGGGTCCATGTAGTAGTTTCAAAATGTATTCTATTTTTTCATTTGATTCTTTGCAAAATCTCATCCTTTTAACGTGGAGAAAATGCCTTTGAAGTGCAGCCGAACATCAAGCATTTAATCATTCTTGACTAGAATCATCGCCAATTCTTCGAACTTTGTAAGGAGTGTAGGGGGATATAGCCCCCTATAATTAAATATTTTGTAGTTAATTCCACGTATTGGAAGCGAAATTTTCTATTAAGAAGACATTACCTCTTCCTTTTATAGGAGAGGAAATTAAACTTTACATTCATGCTTTTTATTTGGCAGTGAGCCCGCTCCTCGGAAGAAGGAGAGGGGTGGAGAGTGGGAGGAAAACTCACAAAGAGGTTTTCCATAACGAGATTAACGACAAAAGTTTTATACTTCATTGACCGACATTTTGTAAAAATAGATCCGGGGCTAATCGTTTCGGCTTAGGAAATGTTTGGCTTCGTGTGATTCGAAGAAGTGAAATAAATGGGAGATTCAAGCCCTAAAAGAATAAATGGTAGGGGTTTGACGACAAATCTGCCTCTTATTTAACGTGTTTTTTAATTTTAGTGGGGACTTACAGTTTAACGTGTGATCAGACGAACGGATATGGGAAGCCATAGGGCAAAATATTGTTCCTCAAAAGAAAAGAAGAGAACAGAAGAAGACGAAGAAGCAAATAATTATTAATTTAACTAATTAAAATGTGGATAATAATGAAATGTATCATTTTATGTGATCTAAAAAAGTTAGGCCTACAATTCTTAAAAGCCTTAGGGAATGCACACGCGATAGAAATGAACTAAATTGGTTAGTTCTGATGAAATTTTTCAATTTGAAAATTTAATGTGGAATGCGTCTTAAACTTGATAAATTGCCCCCTTATTAATAGTTATTTCTAAGTATAAAAAAATTCATCGTAGTATTTGTAGTCGGATATTAACATAATGCTAATTTAAGAAGTATACATTTAATTTATGAAAAATGTTTGAGAATAATAATGAATAATAATGAGGATAATAATGAAATGTATCATTTCAAATGACCTAAACGAGTTAAGACTCAATTCTCAACAGCTTTAGTTGATGTAAACGCGATAAAAATGAACTAAAGCGGTTAGTTCCGATGATTTTTTAAATACAAAAATTTAATGTGCAAAGGCATCTTAAACGGTATATGAAAGAAATGTATGAAAAACGAATTTAGTTTTGGCACATTTTACAGCTGCGTGATACCGGTTTAGAAATGAAAGAATTACTTATTAAAAGGGATAGGACTTGATAAATTGCCTCCTTAGTAATAGATTTTTCTAAGTCTAAAAAAAAATTTATCATAGTATTTGTAGTTAGGGAAATTACCATAATGCTAATTTAAGAAGTATCTATTTAATTTATGGAAAATGTTCGAGATACATTAAAAGATATGATAAAAACAATGCTCATTTTGGGCTTAGTTTGCGACAACATTTGGATTTTAGAGTAAATATTACATTTTAAGAATCGATGAGGATAATCCCTTTTATTTAGATTCTTTACAATTACATTTTAAACCTTCTTCACTCTTGGTTTTTTTGTCGATTAATTTATTAAATTTCAATTCCTTCCATGAAGATCCAAATGAGCGGGAAAAGGAAAAATTAATAGCTTTAATGGATTTTACTCATGTTGTGCGCAACCACAAACAGGACGTACAGGTTTAAGTGCCCTTTCATTTACTTATTAAAAGAAAGGTTGTACTGGTAGGCTTAGGAGCTGAGAAAAAAAGAGAGATGTAGTTCGCCTGGAGGTCTTACGCTTAATGACTCGCCACACAGAAAGAGGCATCCTGGTTTTGGATTTATTTAGTCAGCTTCTAGTAATTGATTTACACACAGAGCCGCAGGGTAATTACTGCAACTCTTACACGTGACGTACATAATTTGAGGAAAAATTTGGGAGGATGATTAATTGTCTATTTATTCTTTAAAAATAAAGCAAAAACCAATGAGATTTCATAACTGCATGAATTAAGAGGTAGTGAACTTCCTGGAAGATATCTACATACAGTCTTGATCATAAATATAGGACCAGTAGAAAAACTGTTCAAATGGACATTTCGCACCTTCAGATTCTTATAAAGCTCTAAGTGAAGCTTTGATATACTAAAAGCTAAATTTTAGCTGAGTCAAAGAAAGGTATTTTAAAAAAAAATTAAAGAAATGACAGTTTACTCAAATAAGCTGCTAATCACCTGATCAAAAGTTTAAGACCAATGCCCCCAAAACAATTTAACCTTCAGAATTAGGACTCAGTAGTGAGTGAGTCTACAATTCTTGTAGATAACCTCAAAACTTTGATCTGGAATGCGTGATACGATGCTTTCTAAGAGGGACGAAGGAAAATTACTCCACGTAGTGAATATGGCCTCACAAAGAGCATCCACTCTCATGGACTGATGTCCCTTTTTAGTAGACTTACCTTGCCATCCATCCCCAAATGTTTTCAATTGGATTTAGGTCCAGTGAATAGGCAGGATGATGTAAAAGAGGGACGTCATTCTCCTGGAGGAAGGTCTTTGACAGGCGTGAATTTTGAATTGCCGCCTTGTCTTGTTGGAAGACTCAGTCATCACCACACAAACGAGGGCCCTCCGTCGTGAGGGGTGCCCTCTGCAGCATCTCTACATAGCCAGCCGCCGTTTGACGCCCCTGCACAACCTGAGGACCAATTGTTCTATTGAAGCAAAAATGCCCCCACACCGTGATGGAGCCTCCACCACTGTGTCATGTAGAAAACGTCTCAGGTGGGATCTGCTTGGCATGCCAGTAACGTTGGGGACAGTTAGGACCATCGAAGTTAAACTTTTTCTCATCAGAGAATAAAACTTTCCTCCACTTTGCCAATTATACATGTCTGGTGCTCCCTAGCGAACTTTAAACGGGCAGTTTTGTGAAGTTGAAGCAGACGAGTCGCTTGAAGACGTTGCTTTTTATTTTTCATGCCCTTCCTTCTGAGATGACGCCTAATGGTTATTGGACTGCAGTCAGCATCGGTGAGTGGCTTAATCTGACTTGAGGACCGTGCCTTGTCTTGACGGACAACCATGTTGATCCTCCTACCTATTGCCTGTGTAATTTTGGGGGTCCAATCTCGGCAGCGATGGAACGCCGCGACAGGCCTTGCTTATGCAGTTCAACGATCCGACCACGTTCAAATAATGAAAGTTTACCTGCTCTAGGCATATGATGTCTTAACACCGTGAGCTCCAATCGAAAAATGACACATAATCCGAGAATTTGCGCAAATTTAGACTATTGTGTGCTGTGGTTTTGAACTTTTGATCAGTTGTTGAGCACCTCATTTAAGTAAAATATCTTTTCTCTTTAACTTGTTTAAACTACCTTTGTTGGTATCAGCTACAATTTACCTTTTAGTATATCGAAGCTTCACTTAGAACCTTATAAGTATCGGAAGGTGCAAAATGTCCATTTTTACAGTTTTTCAATTGGTCCTTTACTCATAATCAGGACTGTATAACAGTGTTTGTGCTTATTTTGATAACATGTTACCAGGAGAGTGCGCATCTCTTATGAAACTCAGTACGTTTTAAAAAAGAAAAAGAGTAAATAAACGAAAATACGAATTCCGCTATTAGAAAAGAAGTAATAAACCAGCCCTCAAGTAGGGATTTCTCTCTTTAGCAATATCATCCACTATAGTACTTGTCCACTTTACCGAATCTTCTTCTCAAGGAATAGCTTCAATCAAATCCCTATTTAATGTACAGTAGTGATCAAATTATTGCGGATTTCTTAAAAATTTGTATTTTTCTGGTAGAAGGTAACTTGAAACTATTTAATGACTCAGTAATGTTTTTATTTTATTATATTGGTGTGAAATAACTATTGTACATTATTTACGACTAAATATTAGAGTGTTTTACTTTATTTTCTGGCAAACCTGTTGAAATTAAAGAAGCGACACTGATTCATT
The DNA here is from genome assembly GCA_963969495.1 of Ceratothoa steindachneri. NCBI lineage: Eukaryota > Metazoa > Arthropoda > Malacostraca > Isopoda > Cymothoidae > Ceratothoa > Ceratothoa steindachneri. Next base: position 64,893,270 of record OZ018324.1, on the reverse strand, counting down.
TTTGCCCGCTGCTGCAACTGTTAGTCTCGTTCCTCATTTCCCATTTAGACTTCGCAGGGTGAGGGTGTGTGAGCTATTCTTTTTTGCTGTTACTAACCCAGTAATTTAACTAGTGTGTATTTTGCTTGCATGTAAATAATAGTTTAATAGATAAAAAGAAAGTGAATAACTATGGGTAAAGGCAACAACTTGAGTCCTCGCAAAATTGGACAGATCAAAGTTTAATTAAGTGATATTTTCGCTAAAACAGAAATATATTGCAAACAAATTGGTAGTTTCTTCTTAAACAGTAAACAATTTAAATAAAAAAATTGAAAACGCTCTTAATATAGATTCAACAAGGGCTGAGAAATATGGTCACAAGAAGAAAACAACACCAAGAACAGACAGAAAAATAAAACAATGGCTATTAAGGACAAAAGCAAATCTTTTAGTAATATTGCAAACGAATTGTTAGCAGATGTCATTAGTCTTTCTCAAAAAAGAGTAAATACAGTAGGAGGTTACTGGATAGCGAATTACGAGACTAACATCCAAGAAAGAAGCCTAGGCTTACCAAAACCATGATACAGGAACGTCAAGTCTGGGTTTATCCTCATGCTGATTGGACCCTCGAGCAATGGGAACAGGTAAGAGTGGTACATTTACCAGTTATTTTCTTTATTAAGAATAAGAGAGCATACCGTGCTAACTGTAGTAGATAAATTCTGATTTACATACTAGCTATGCGTTCATGCTGAATGAAATATTTTTAAGTCATAATTTGTCTGACTGTTTAACTAGCATCATAGGTCGTTTCAGTACTGCTATAGTGTTTAATATTGTTGAGGGTTGTGTTTACGGACGAGTCAATTATTGTAGTACTTGATGACCATGTGCAGACAGTAAGGAGGCGGTTAGGTGATGATTTTATTTCAGAGTGTCTTAAAAACGCTATAAAATACTCACAGAAAATGATGGTGTGGGGTGCAATTTCTGTACATGGGACAAGTCGCTAGAAGATTGTTGAAGGTATAATGAATCAGTATAAGTATATCTAAGTACAGAAAACCATTTGGTACTTGATATGAGTTAATAGTTCGCTGACAGATCATGCATATTTCAGCAATACTCGGCGCCGTGTCACACTGCGCGATCAGTGAAGACATTTCGTGCACCAAATGGTATTGAACTGCTATGATGGCCGGGAAATTTTCCATACAGGAACACTATTGAGAGTTTATGGTATACTCTAAAAAAATACATGAATTACCCATAACAACCAAACCAAAGCTCATAAAACGTCTTATATTCGTTTTCTTTCTTCCTAACAGAATCACGCAATTATGCAGAACTTTAATCCCTGACATGCCAGAGCGTGTTAAATCACGTAAAGCGACTAAAGGCGGTCAAATGAAATACTAATTAATTTAAGAAAGGATATTTTTGTCATAGGTATGAGAATAAATTGAGTATATGTAAATATAAAAACTTTATATAACCTTTTTCCAGAAAAAATACGAATTTTTAAGAAATCCATAATAATTGATCACTAGCCTATGTATGTAGAAGTGGGTCTAATTTGATATCACAGGACTCTTTCAAAAAGAGGGGGTCAGACCGCTTTAGAAATGGAAGCTATAAATCTTAGATTCCACACTGTCTAATTTCTAGGGATTAGATTTCCCGTTTACCCGTATGCGATCTACGGTGACAGTAGGCCGAGGCTCTCTGTGGTATTACTTGAATTTGGTGATAGCATGCATGCCTTTATTACCATTCTCTCAGGAACGATTGTCGGGGAACTTTGAAGAAAGGATATCTGAAGCCTAAAAAAAGATGTCCCGATGAAGTCCTACCCCGAGTTAACAAGCTCCCCTAATACTGGAATTAAGTTCACATTGGTTCATGGCTCAAAAGGCAGGCTCTTCTCTAGAGGAAGTTGGGTCATCATGACAGGACAGGATAATTACAATGGACCGAAGATCCCAAATGTAATAAGACGAATAAAAAAGCAATCAAGTTTGGGGGTTTTCCTCCTTTTGGGGTACGGTATATGTTTTTTTGCTCAAACCAAGAAGCTACATACTCGTTTGCTACATATGTAAGACCCAGGAAGGTTACAGTGAGAACAACCTGGTTGGTGGTATTGTCGTTCAACCATTAGAAGTATGGTAACAACTCATGGTAGGCAGCTCTGCTAGGAAAAATGTACTTCGAAATCAAACAACTGTTTTCAGTTTTATATAGTGCCATAGCCTTTGTACCATGGTCTTCTACTTCCTTAGATTCGAGTTCTCTTGCTTTGGAGGTACACTCAAGCTCACACTTCTATCAGTTTGCTCTTCCTCTTGTTGTTTCAAGCAGTTTGTTGGACAGACTTAGTAGAAGGGCCATGGATGCCTGGCAGTTTATCAATCGGGTGCCTTATATTTATCTTCTTCTTAGTCTTACTCTATTATTTCTTCTAAAATACCATCATTACTGTACTTCCTCCAGCGTGTGGTAAACCTGGGGATGTATTTGACCTTCCTGGATGTCGCAGCTCGTCCCAGTTGAACAGTTTATTTCTGTTACATTCTTTTCCTCGCATGGGTGAACCTTTTTCATAATTTCATTGTATATATTGCTCTTGTTACTTGTTTTTTTTAAGTTCTAAAAAAGTCTTATATTTGTTGAATTTGTTGCTGTTGCTACTTTCTGGTGACAAAGAATTTACTCCTGGTCCGCAAAATCTATTCCCGAAATGGCGATTTTTATTTAGCAATGGTCCTGGACTATATATGAATAAAAAGATATTGGACGTAGCTGCCGATAAATTTATATCCTCCTTTATTCTGAGACCTCAGTGGCTGATTTGCGTCATATTTCTGAATTGTTATTTACTAGATTCAAAATGCTTGTTTTGCTTAAGCGCAATGCCATCCCGAGAGCCCGTGGAATAGCTGTGTATTTTAAAGAGGGCATCAGTGTATCTCATAGGCCGTTATATGTATGTAGATTTCATGAAACACAGGTCGTTAAATTATCTAGTACACTTTTAAATCTTTATCTATATGCCAGCTATAGGAACCCGGATTTAGAGGAATCTATTTATGACTGTTTCCTAACTAAAATGGCAGCAGTTCAAGAGACTGAGTCTAAGTCTGGCTTTATTTTTGTTGATGATTATAATGTTCATCTTACTGAGTGACTGAACTCAGTTACTGCTACAAATAACCATGGTGTAGCTGCTTTAAATTTTTCAAATATTTCTGGCTGTGAACAGCTGATTAGTGAACCCACACATCAAATTGGCAACCATTTGATCTCGAGTTTGCAGATGTTATGGGTATTGTTACCTGCGGAGTGAATTAGCCAGTGGGCTTATCTGATTATAGTTTGATTAAGATTAATGTTGATAAGGATCAGGTTGTTCCAGCTGTTATTTTCTCTAGGAAAGTTTACCTTAAGTCTCGTGCTGATTATAATGGTATTCTTCATGACCTTATGACACTCAGTTAGAGTGATATTTATAGAAGCCCAAATATTATCGAATGCTTAAATTACCATCTTAGCTCAATTATAGACAAGATAATCCCTTCTAAACTCCTCAGGTTTAGACTTAAGGATAAACTATGGTTTAATGCTGAATGTAAATGTGCCTATCAAGCAAGGCAAGAAACTTATCACTTATGGAGAAACAATAAATGTGACTTCTTGTGGCATAATTTCTCTGAGCTAAGAAGACAAGCTTATCACTTATGGAGGAACAATAAATGTGACTTCTTGTGGCATAATTTCTCTGAGCTAAGAAGACAAGCTTATCACTTATGGAGGAACAATAAATGTGACTTCTTGTGGCATAATTTCTCTGAGCTAAGAAGACAAGCTCAGGTAAAGGAGGTCCTGCTCCCTAGTAGTAGTAATCATATGTGGTGTTCTATGCTTAGGTCATCACTCTTCGTAGTTGATTCTGATATGCCCTCAATCATATATGCGGATGGAAGTGCCATCTAGTGCCTTAAAATAAAGGCTGAATTTTCGGCTGACCTCTTCGAAAGTAAGCACTGTGGTGAGTCGCTGTTGTTGGTTCAGTCATGCTTTCCAGAACTTGAATTCTGTTCAATGGCCTTCAAATCTAGGGAGGTTAATATCTTGCTTTTAAATCTTGACAGTTATGTTGGTATCAACTCTAATCGGATATTCCCCATTTTCTTGTAAATACTTCGGATTTTATTGCTCCAAAAATTGCTACAATTTTCCGCAAGTTAGTTAGACTTGCTAATTTTCCATCAGTGTGCAGGTTGGAAAATATTGCAGCATTACCTAAAAGACTAAGTCCATCCTGATCTCCTTCAGATCACAGACCAATATTAATTAACTCGGTCTTATCTAAGTATTTGAGAAACTGCTCTCTAAGCGCCTTTGTAGGTTTGCTAAAGATAATAATATGCTACCAACCTTACATTTTTGGTTTCGTAAGGGGCTTCGAACTCGTGATGCACTCTTGTCAATCATAACAGCTATGCAAACTGCTCTTGCTGAAGGTGCAGAGGCACGCATGGTAGGTTTAGATTTCAGTGCAGCCTTTACGCCTGTGAATCAAAAAGTACCTATCTACAAGTGAGGATTATCTGTTATAGGTGGCTCTTTTCTTAATATTTTAAGTTAATTCTTCAGACCCAGAGGGTCTGTGTTGATGGCCAGTATAGTAGTGTTAGAAATGTAATCTCAGGTGTCCCTCAGGGTGTCGTTTAGGGTGCCTTGACATTTATTATGTATACAAGTGACTTGTGTCATAGTTTGGAAAATAAACTGATTGCATATGCAGATGATGGAACTCTTTTTGCTGTTATTCCTTCTCTCCGCCTGAGGAATGCAGTAGCAGAGGCCATTAATAAGATCTAGCACGTATCTATGAGTGGTGTAAGCTTTGAGGCACGAAGCGTATTCCTTCTAGAAGTCAGAATATGATCTACATATTGATGAAACAGTATTAAATACCAGTGACTATTTTAAGGTTTTGGGCGTTACTTTTGATAAGAAATTTACTTTGAGAGGCACATACATAATATTGCATCCTCTTTTTCCTAGAAAGTTGGTATCTTGAGGAGATGTATTAGAATGTTTGGAGAAGAAGCTATTATAACTAATGTTTCAATTCCTTCCTTCCTTCCTGTTTGGAGTACTGCTCTCCTGTGTGGTCTTCAGGTGCAGATTCTCATCTTAAGTTCATAGATAACAAGTATTTATTTTTACCTGTCGCATAGTTGTAAAGTGAGTTCTTTATGCTTGTTACATAAACAGTATTAAGTGATAAACATCCTTTGCATCTGTTCTTTTCCGGATCTACTTGTTTTAGCTCGTAATAGAAGGCAGATAGCCACTGCTAATAGTGTGCCATTTTCTAGTATCAGGTATAGTACTAACAAGTTTGCCAGGAGTTTTATTGTGGCTGCAACCCTGATGTGGAATGGTTTGCATAGTGCTGTTGGGGAGTCTATTGATCTCCAAACATTAAACAGGGGAGCTAACTCATTCTTATTATCTGCTAACATCACTTGATTTCCGGTGTTTTCTTTTGTTTTTCGCCTATTTATTCCTTACTCTTCTTTTGTCTCTATCATATTTTTATTTGCTGACTGATCTCCCACTCGACCCCCTTGGGCTTATAGTCTTTGATATTTTCCATGGGTGTGGTCAGCTCAAGATTTAAAGAAAGAAAGAAAGATGTCACCCTTTAGAAGACCTTGTTGTGTGCATCGTTTCAGACGAGTCTCGTGTAGTAGAAAGGTTTCGCAAAGGTCCCCTATTCGATGAGGACGGGGTTGTGAGGTATACGATATAACCCTAATGTGTTCTCTCTTTTTTTCTGCTGCTCTATTCCTTCATATTTGGTCATAGCAGTCAAATTAAAGCTGGATAAGAGATATTCATTCATTTTTGTGCAACTTCTGTCATCTGCTGGTTCAAGTATTTGTAGTTCCAACGTATTAGGTACGGCTGTTGATGAAATTTCTGCTGCAACTAAGAATGGTAAACACCCTCTTTCGGTTGAATAAATGCACAGTTTCACGATCCCGTCTGAATGGAACTGGTTGAAGTAATTATGATTATAGTCGTTAATTTGGAATAATTGGCACACCTTTAGACTAGAACTACTTCATATTCATTGCTTTGGACTGAAGGTTATCGACGATATTTATGAACTGATCACTTTCCAATGCATATGTAACTCTTTTGGGGGGCTACCACGGTTCGATAAATAACCTTAGTGCTTAGATTAATAACGTTAGTCTGCAATCTTTGAAATGACGGAAAGCTCAATCTGAGCCCAAAAGTTCATTTTAGTTGTAATCAACTTTTACTGCTTAGCTAGTATCCTCTTTTAAGGAACTAGAAAAACTGTGGACACCCTACACAAAAATGGGCTTAAAAATTGGTTGTTACCCGTTAATAAAAAAAATTATCCTAATATATTGGTGTTCAGATATTCTTGGTAATGCAAGCAGCTGCTATCAATGGAACTTAGTGCTTCCTAATCAGGTGGGGAAGACCCAAAGCCTGACGCCAAATATCTTTATATCGTAGTATGACCAAGTGTACGGGAATATGCGCACACAGGCTCTAAGGTAGGCCAAGCAAGGCGACAACTGTTATTGTTCTAAGAGTGCGATTTGAATAAATAGCGGTAGCTGTGTGACCAAGGAATATAACAAACACAATGACAAAAATAGATCTTTAATATACACTAAGTAAAAGGCACAACAATAAATATGGATATATATATATGGGTACATAAATAAGACGGACTTAAGCTCAGAATAATAATTAGATAACTGGGGTTATTAAATGGTTGTAATGGGGGATTTGAGGGAGTGAGTGATTTAGTTCCTTTGAACCTCGAGAGTAAGATGGGGCAAACTTGGGAGAGGTCTTTGTGACGTTGATTACCCACGGGCGGTCGCCACAAACCTGCACCGGGTAGGGCTACTTTCTCGAATTTGTATTTTGCGAGATGCGGGCCTCCTGTGCTCAGAAGGTCACCGAACGAACTTTGAATGGGGGGGGCAGATGTCTTTCCACGTTCGGCTTGATGGATATAACGGGCCTCTTCTCCTTAAGATGTCACCAAATGAACTTCGGAGGACGGCTTCTGCAATATTTGATCCGAAGGCGGTTGAGAAAGGGTGACGTTGCCTCACGAGAGTCTTCTCCCTGACCCGAAGATAGGGGCGTGATGTCCAGCTCTTCCGTGGCTTGCGACCGTCACTCATACTTCTTGGGAAAGAGCTCGTTGATTTGCATTACTTTCGGGGAAGTCTTGTCTACCCAAATCTGTCTGTAATCCTAGAGCGGGTGCATATATACCCGTAGTTCTCTAAAACAGGGAGAGAGATTGAGACCTTCTGTAACTTTCGTTTTCGGCCGTCACAACCCAAGCATCTCCTTGCGGTGAAGTGTTAAAGGCAGGGATCAATGGGCCAGATGGGCGACCAGTGGCAGGAGCCATAAAACTGGTTCACGGCGAATCTTACAAAGTGATCTCCTGACTTGAATGAGAGGGGGCAGGGAAGATTGAGATGGCCGGGAGGTAGCCCCAATTTCAGCGTCATGCCTCGTTGGGAATTTCGCGAAGACATGGAGGCGACTCCAAAAAGGGTGAGGTCGGAAGAAAAGAGGGGGGGAGAGAGGCAGTAACGGCTGGCTTTCTCTCCCTAATTAATATGTTAGGAGGTGGGGAAGTAATATTATTCTAATGGGATACCTCCACACTCACTGATTTATGATATTTGCAAGCATTTTGATCTCCAGATTCGAAATAAAAGGTTCAACAATAGGGACATATATTTATTGTTTGACTGAATTTATGATCATTGTATAGATAATTATTTCATTAGAGGATCATTCTGAATGGTTATTGATGCAAATGCCTTTGTATATATATTCACTTTTTTTCTTCTTTTTTGACCATTATACTCAACGTGTTATGAAATATTTTATGTGAAAATATGTACCTAATATGTAGTTACCAGAGTCATAATCAATAGACAATGTGCCGCAATAGCCACCGGAAGGTTGGTTTCAGAAGCAATTATATTAGATATGATTATCTGCAAGATGTTCAACAATTATTCAGGATAACAGATAAAGAGAAAATCCTATATCTCTGGATAGCAAATGTAGACTGCCAAAAAGCCTTTACTTTAGTAAATATCGCTTAATTTATAAGAGCGCTAAAGAAATGAGGAATTAGTAAAGGCTACTTTGACATACTCAATTACGAATAGATAAATGCAGCTTAGTTATATTTAAGCTTCATGAGGTGGGTAATAAAATACTAATAATAAATGGAGCGACACCCTGGAACCAATTTCTCGGGATTCTTTAGAGCAGTGCTTGAGAATAATTTCAGAACTATGGAAGGTGGAAGGAATCAGATTTAATCAGAGAAATTGAATTCTCCTTCGCATGAAAACATAAATATCACAAGGCACCCCCAGAGAAGATTTAAAAATAAACTTTTAAAAGATTAAAATACATAGTCAAGATATTACAGATAATAAAATTAGTAGAATAATAAATATATCTTAATTCATATTGCGACTCATGATGGAGAAACCAAAGAAATTCAGTGAGACAAAATTAGAATGACGAACGGAACGGAACTTTAGTTCCACCCTTGGGAAAGACTTTTTAGTTTATACTTAAAAATGTAATCCGTTAATCAGTAAATAATATGTGATTTAACTCGTGAAAATGAAAGCTGGACTCTGGATAAAGAGATGCCATGCCATATCAGAGGAAAATTCATTAAAAGATGTCAGAAATAACCCACATGGACCAAAAAAGACATACTTAGATAAGAACATAATCACGACTAAGAGATATAGCAAAAAGTTTGAAAGTTGTGAAGTTACAACATATTGCAGGAAATCTCTACAGATGACGGATAAAAATAATTTTACCTTCGATACCTGTATATACATAAAGTGAAAAAGCAGAGTGCTTCCCAGAACTGGAGAGGAGAAAATTCTCTCAAAGTTAGATCTAACCTTGGATCTATCCTTGTTCATGAAAGGCCCTTATCTAGTGCAGAAAATATACACTCTGATGATATAGGTATAATTATATACTATATGTAAAAAAAATCTAGGAGAACAGAAAATGTGCACAATCCTAATCTTGAATCACGTGTAGGTAGCGATGTCTTATCCTCTGTATAGCACTTATGCGGCTAAAGATAATTGCCTCTAAAATTCGGATACTGAGGACACTTACTCAGTTCTAACTTGCGCGAGGAAATAGACAATGATTCGTAAAGACTTCAATTTCAAAACCTTTCATTTACTAGAGGGAAATAATAAAGTGAAATAAATCCTGTATGGAAGTCCGGACACGGGACCTTTAGCGCCAATAAGAGATATGAGAGCACATCAGCTACTACCCAAAGCATGATAGATCAAACCCTACTTGTGAGATTTATGCAAAATCCCAGTTGCAGATATTAATTATTGGACCAATCTCCTATTTAAGACAAGGCCAGACGTTCTCACATCCTATTCCTTACTCAATACTATTGATGTTTCATTATTTATCACCACTGTATAGTACTCATATATTTTTTGTTAAACTATGTAGTAACCTCGTTCTAAACACATAACTGTAATTTGTTAAAAAAACTTTTCAACTAAACCTATATTTAATCTAAGGAGTTATTTTTATTACCTGCCACAAACATTGTACACTGGTGTGGTCCCTAAATATAAGCAAATAAGCATGCAACGAAACAAAAAATTCTTCGTTTTATAATTGCCTGTATTTTACGATTGTTCTTGAACAACAATTTCCCGCGCTTGACTTTTTCCATTTCGAAATTTCTTTTAACTTATGGGGAGGTTAAGCGGTTAAACATACTCTTTATTTGACGGGGAATGGAATTCGCCAAATCTTCCTTCTTCCTTTTAAGTAGTTTCGATAGAACGGTCTGAAGCCGCTTTGATTCAGCCTCTATCACATGTTAACCATGCTTACCCACATGCTTACCCACGTGTATCCTGCGATACACGATAGGAAGCAGAAGCGCGTCATCTTCCATTATAGCCAATGTTTAATCAAGGAGGTTCACTCCCTGGTTTCGCCTCCATACGTCGATCTCGCCAGATTGACTTAGGCTTATTGGCAGATAAGATATTTTCCCAGGTGCCACCGGGACATTCCCCCGAAGTCTTCCACTCAATTATCCCCTACGCTATGGAGGTGGCTCCTGCTATTTATACAATAGCTTTTCCCAATTGAAGCAGATCCAGATTATCTTCGCGAGGCATCAAGCCGATCCGGTCTTCCTTGTGCACCTAGGAACTCTGCCGAGAAACCCCTTATTGTCCAGAAGAGGACAATATCCCTTGAGTGCCAAGGTTCGTGCCCTTCGAGATGCCAATTAAACAAGGCCCCCCTGTTGTTCAGAAAGAGAACAACGTTAGAACAGCCATTGTTTTTTGAGCCTGTTTGACAAAAAAAGGTTCTCACCCACCCCCCTGTTGTTCAAAAAGAGAACAACGTTAGAACAGCTATTGTTCTTCAAGCCCATTCGTCAAGAAACGGTTCTCGTTCCCAAGACATCATGTTCGGATAATTTTATTACGCCCTTTTTAACGTTCTTCAAGAGAACGCTTGGTTTCAACAATAACCTCCATTGTTCATCTTAAACATCTCCGATTTGCTGTCACAAGGATCGCTCGTACTTCCGAGCCCCACTTAGCTCTTACTCCTTGAAGTGAAGACAGTCCTTCTCCCTCTTTAAGGACAACTCCCCGAAGAACTCTTCTGCTGGAAATCGCAAGTTAGAACAAAGATTCCTTCGCATCGTCTTCCTCTGCACAACAACGTTTGTAATTACGTAAACTGAGCATTACATTTAATGATTTAACCTTTTGTCAACGCAACCCTGTGCTTTAAAGAGTTTAGCGAACCATTCCCCCCTTTTGTTTTTGTGTACCATTTTAAATCTTTCCAAATCTTAATCTTCAGATTAGTCAGATATTCCTACGATTCTTTTCATTCCTCGCTTATGTAAACATATTTTTTTGTGTGTTGTTGATAGTTTAATAAATAAAACTCTATTTTATTAATGGTAGCCATATTATTTATCCTTGTGCACCGTTCCACTTCTTAAGCATTTTGAAGATAAATATGCCTCACCGGGCCCCCCTTCTTTTCAAACTAACCACGGTCAATCAGATTACCACGCACTCGAAATATAGAATTATTCCCTTAACGAATAGTTATATATGGTATATCGTCGGGAGCCTATTCTACGACAGTAGTAAAGGAAGCAGCTATTTCTCTCTTGGCAAATCCATCTGCTTCTTCACCATCGTTCGAAGAGTCACCAGTTATGGATCTGTCTACCTTCTTGGGAAAGGAGCGACCCATAACTTGCGACAAGGTCTTCTTTTTCATGAGCTTCTTGTTCCCGAGCGGGTTGACAGAACTTCATGCTCTCTCACTTTTATTGCGGTCTTCTTCTCTTAATTTATGTCCTTTTGTGGTCCATTTCATATGGTTTTTTTTGTGTCGAAAATATTGGTGTGACCCACAATAAGGCACTGATGCAATTTGGGTGGAGCTTATGTGACTCGATGTTTATTTGTGTGTACACGGGGATAGAGAGAAGGCGAGCAGGTAATTCCAGATTCAGGTCTCCGCCGGGAGATCTTCATCTCGGAAACAGAATCAAATTTAAAGAATAAGATTTTGTGTTCCATGGCTTTGTGAGAATAAACAAAATGAGTGTCTTCCCATTTTGTGACCTCAGTGCGTCTTGATTAATATTTTTTCACAGCTGCTTCGGCGCCTCCCAGAACCTTGTTGTGGCTCGAAAGAGGTCATTGTTGATAGCGGGAGAAAAGCCTTTTCTGTGTGTGAGCGCGGCTATGCGTATAAGTGTATATTCGTGTAAGTTTGTAAGCATGTCAGTCCGTATGCGTATGAAAGCATCTCAAATTCATTTTTGCCCATAGCCCTTACAATAGTAGTACATATTTCCATTTACATGATCTAATCCTATATATTACTATTTACATGACCAAATGTTACATACTACTATTTATATGAGCAAATGCTATATATTACCATTTACCCCACCATATTATCGTTTACATGAGCAAATGTTACACACTCACAGTAGATTAATTTCATATGCAAAAATATAATATATGTGTGCCGATTTAAGGACTTCATAGGATTCTCATGAAATTCATTTTGTGAGGCTTCATTGTTGATCCTAATCCACCTTGTAATGAAGCGCCACAAACTCCAAAATTACACCCACACAGAAAGCAAAATGAAAGAATTCCCATTCCTTTTCACGTAATTTAATCCCTAAGAAAATAAAAAAATTTTACTTCGGGATTGGTCCTAAGCACATTCCTTCCGGCACTAAATCCTTTTAGTTTCGTTCGCATAAGTAGTGATTTTCAAACTAATTTATACTATTCGAGAGCGACATAATTTAATGACTGCCATCGTGGTGATATTATGATAGTTCAGCACCTCCTGTGCCCTTCGTTGGGTCGTAAAAAGCGTGAAAATAATTGTGAGAGATTTCAAACGGCGCAAAAGACCACAAGAGAGTGAGTGATAACTCAAATTTCTCCTGGCGAAATAGGTCGAGCGGAGGCAGGGTACCCTTTCTTCCTTTTGGCGTTTAGTGTGATGGAACGGGTGAGAGGAGGTCGTTTCTCCAGGCTGTTTTATTGTAAATTTCTATCCAGGATTGGACTTTATTACAGTCTGTCAAATATAGTTGAAAGGAAATTTACTGAACCCAATTTTGTGCGCAATCTAGTCTGCTGTTTATCATTTAACATGACTAGTATATTGTTAGGAGAATTTCAAACTTTGTTGAATATTTTATGTGTTATCTTGATGTTTTCTTGATGTAGGAGCCAGCCCATTTATGTGTATGTTTTGGATATATAAAAGAGTGTGACCCTCTTCTAATGCGTCTCGCGATACTACGTAGTTGTGATCTGATTAGAGATTTTGTAATGTTTTCTGAGAGTTTATGAAGAAAACATGGCTTTCTTCAAAATTGTTGCTGCTGCGGCGTGATTTAAAAATTTTGAGAAAAATAGCGACTCATTTTTTCTTATGTATGCGGGATAATTTTGGCGAAAATGCGGGGTAGTATGAATCTTCTTCTCTAGGCCGTATTCCCAGAACTAAGAATAGGCAACCGTTTTATTTTCTAGAAATACAAACGTGTCGTCAGTAAACTTTATTCATATAGTGGGGGTAAATCGATGGAACCTCTCAAATTTCGGCCTATATCTGCAACGGCCAAGGCCGATATATGGAACTCATTGTCAGGACCTTGTTTTGGTAGCAAATCTTGTTGCTGCGGAGGAAGTCTATTAATTTCCAAATGAAATCATGGACCTTGAGATATACTTTTTGTTTGAGTCTTGTATAGTGAAAAACTCTTCGTTGCTTATAGTTTGAAATTATGCAAAACATAGTGTTATAAACATGGACAAATGTCATATAGTCACAATATAAGAGGACTTTCAAGACCCAATGCTTCTCTCACTTCATTTTTTGGATAGTGTTGTTCATTCTGAGGTAACAAGCAAAGAGTAAGAGTAAATTTCACAGTATAGCGAATTTCAGTGTGAAGCAATAAATGATCTCATGTACATTTTATTATGAAGTTTAGTGTACTGAATTAAAATTTCCCAACAAAAATGTCGAATCACGTAACATTTTCTTGTAAATTGCCGATTTAATAATTATGTAATTTATACCGATTTCCACGATATCACTTTTGTATTTAGCTCTCAAAGTCAGGTTAAATGTGTCTATTGTAATTAATTCATTAATGTATTAGCCTATATTTTAGTATTTACTTCTTCGTTTGTAAAACTTCTCAGGGCTGTCACGCTTTAGGTTCCAGCAGAAGTCAGTCAGCATAGGAGAGTGCCATTTTTTCCTATACATGTTTTCTATTGTGGATATAATTCTATAGAACCTCGCTTTATGTTCATCCCTCTCATCTCAGTCATTCTCTGAAAAGAAGGACAGATGAGAATGAAGAAACTTTTACTTCAGAGACCGATTGCATCCGAGATCCTGGTAGTACTTGATTAAGTTCTCCAATATACCCTCTCGCTTAGGCCTCTAGTACTTTTCCAGAAGTCCTTTGCATTAACCTTTGAATGCATACCAGGCAGCAAGCTAGGTTTCAACCTCTGTCGTCTCAAAGCCCTCATTGGTTATGAATTTACGAATCTAAGGACCTACGAATATGCCTTCTCTAATCTTAGCATTATTTGCTTTAGGGAATTTCGCTTTGAGGTAGTGTAAACATATCTCGTTATTTTGCAGTGCTTTGGTAAATTGCTTCATTAGGCCTAGTTTTATATTCAGTGGTGGCAAAATGGTTTTCTCCTTCTTATCTATTTGCTCATGAATTACTACATTATCGCATCCAGTGGTCATAACTTCCCATGGTGACTATTCTGAGGGTACATGATGTTTTGATCTTGCTGTACTGTCCCAATTGCAAAGGAAGCACATAAACATTGTCTATCCAGTTTGTAGCCCATTAAGTAGGGATACTACTTTCAAATCCGTATAAATTATCCAGTTATTCTCCTTGAAACTTATGTACTCTAGAATAAAAGCAAGGTTCTTATATGTATCTCTTACAATGACTGATTGAGAAACTGGAATTGAAGGCAATATGCTCCCAATGTGCAACATAACCACTTTTATGGTCTAATGGGATGCATCTATGAATGACCCCTGCTCATTTGGTTCATAGGTTAGCTCAAGGGCATTGAATTGTCCTCTGATATCATTACAATAAGTCAAGTTGTTTTCAAAAAAGAAGAATCACTGTAGATCTGCAGAACGTTTCCTAAACACTGTAATTCAAGCATATTCATCCAACAGCTTCCATTGTTGCAGACGAGTGGACATGAGTTTACTATGTTGCTTACTAATTGTCAGATCACGATCTAGATCATTGATTTCCGGTTGAGTGATAAGGTATGGTTTGTGGTCAGATTCAAGCTGTACCACATATGGTATATCTTGAGATTGTGAAGCGTCTGAATTGCTCTTGTCATCGCTTAGTAGTTTAGAGGGCGACTAATGTACAGGAATAGCACATAAATATCGAACAGGGCCAAGACCAGATGGAAGATCCGGATACATGATATTTGTTTGCCCTTCTGTTCCGACCTTGCTTTTCATCCAGGCAGAGAAGAAACTTGTACATCTCACTCAAATATATAAGGTACCCAGCGTTTTTTCTGGTCACCCACTTTAGATCCCTAGTAGAGCTTATAAAGTTTCTTTCAATGATTTGCCAGGTGTCTCTGGCATGATCTTAATGTAAATGATCCGCATATATAACAGAAAGAGTCTGGAGAACTTTTGCATTCTCTAGGCATTTTATCTCTCTCCCCTGTAAGGAAATAACACTGTGGTATGTGAAAAATAATATAAATAGTAACAGCAACGAATATTAATTAAAAAGGTAAAAATAGAAAGCATTTATAGTAAGTTACAAAATTATCAATCGTTTCGTATGAGTTCCTACGGATTTGTACCCATATAGCTAAGTAATATTTGAGTATACTTTAATAAATTCAGAGGTTAGATTGGTAAATTACTTTAGGAACATTCCGCTAAAATTGTATCAAAATCCGTTTATAACTCGTAGAGTTGTCAGTTTTGGCCCAACCCTCTTTTGCATTTTATCCTTACGGAACCATCAGTGTATTTAAAGTAAGTAAGATGGTAATTTGAGAGAAACTGGAGGGTCACAGAGAGAGATGGATGTTACATTTGTGATTTACGCAAAGGTTTTCTTATTTCCTTTTTTTTCATTGTTGTCTCAAATTTATTGGACATTTTAATTACCCAAGGATTTTGCTAAGGCGAATAAACTGTCTTTTTTTCCTTTTTAATGTTACAATGCGACGTGAAATTAAATTTGATAGGGCCCTCCATTCAATTTATATTTCTGATATCATTCTGTTGTCTACGTCCTAGTATTAGTGGTTTATATACCTGATATATTAAGAGTAATCTATTCATTCTACTTTTCTTGGTTAATTAGTACTGAATCAAATCTAAACACTTTTAGTGCTGACTATCTCGGCGTTAATAAATTGCGTGTGGAATAACTTCCATTGAGAGGTGTGTTCAGTGCAAATATAAGGTTACATAAATTGTGATAAATATATAAAAAGTAAATATAAAGTTAGGGAAATTGAGCACCTTCTGCTCCACTATATGCTCTTAATTTCAGTGCAAGGTAGCAGGGCGATTATTTACTGTGAATACAAGAATTCCGATGCATGTGGGTGACCATGAGTATTATTGGTGTTTTACTATATATTTACAAACATAAAAGTCAAAAGTAAATAATATAAAAATGCTATGAGTCAATTTGTAATTGATCTTATAAAACTTTTGTGCCACTGTCGGGGTGCGAAGATGTATCAGAGAAAAATTTCTTCCAAATCGATAATATAAATAGCCCATTAAATTATCAACTCATAACGGACTCCACCATAGCGTGATGGCTAGAGTATTGGCCTTTAGATCTAAAGATACCACGTTCGAAACTCTAAAAGTCCACAATTTTTACGAAGAAATTTCACGAAGAAAACGGAAATCAAGAAGACTCAAGATAAAATGGATCGTCTCAAGAAAGAAAAACGGAAGAAAACGACTTCAAGGTCTAACTCATCAAGAATAAAAGAAATCAGCAAGAAAAACTCATCCTATCAAATCGTCAAGAAGCATCAAAAAGAAATCATCTCGTCGTTAATTGTAAGATGCATCAAGAAAGAAGAATACCAAGAGACAGATAAATGGAAGATGTTTCAAGGGGCAGCTTAAGTCAAGAAGAAATAAATAGATTCGAATATAGAAATCTCAAGATGAAGAATGATATTGATAAACAAGAAAAGAATAATAAATGCCCCCCCTTCATAACTGGTGACCCTCAAATGGGCGAACAATCTTCTGATCTTCGTTACAACTGCACCTCCTCTCCTACTAGAGTTTAAGAAAAAGTGCTGCTGGGAATCGGAGACCCGGGAAGGATATTACTGATTAGCGACAAAACTTCGTTCGCTCTCCTCAAATCCCACTAAATTAGCTTCACTCATCCCGCAAACTCGGAGGCCGGGGAGGGAGAGCTATTACTCCTCGGTTAAGAAATCCAAAGCTAGTCTCTCCCCAATCCTCAAATTCGCTCCGCGTTCTAGAAAGGGACCTGTGTAAGGGTGCGAAATGAATCAGATAAAAATTCCTTCCAAATCGACAATATAAATAGCCCATTAAATTACCAACTTAAAACAGACTCGCCGTAGCGTTATGGCTAGAGTGCTGGCATTTGGATTCAAAGACCCGCGATCGAAACTCCTCAGTCCACAATTTTTACGAAGAAAACGGAAATCAAGAAAAACACTTTAAGGACAACTCAATAAGACTCCAGATAAATGGATCGCTTCCAGAAGAAAACGCAACTCAAGGAGAACGACCTCAAGGGCTAACTTATGTCAAACTCATCAAGAATCAAGAAGAAATCATCACGTCATCAAGAATCAAGAAGAAATCATCGCGTGATCAAGAAAGAAGAAGGAGTCATCACATCAAGATAAATGCAAGTTAATATGAAGATACATCAAGAAAAGAAAACGAAGATCAAGAACTAACCTAGCCAACTTAAAGAAGAATGAATCTCCGCTAATAAGAATACCAAGAGTCAGATAAATGGAAGACAATGTTTGAAGGGGCAACTTCATTCAAGAAGAAAAAAATAGATTCGAATATAGAAAATCACAATATGAAGAATGATATTGATTAATAAGAAAAGATTATAATTTAATGCAGCCCCCCATATATCTACTTGATTACTATTAGAGGGAGGATAAATAAAAATAATGCAGGAACAGAGAGAAGAGCCCAACTGGATTTATATCAGACTATCAAGGCGATTCACTCCTAAAACTTGTTGGTTTTGGCAAGGATACGACGTATATGCTCTGAACCGTTAAAAGAATTGAGAGAAGAAAATGAACCGTAGGTGTAATCAAGGAAATAATAATCAACGAATACTTAGAATATTTAGTTAGCCACAATACAAACTGCAATTGGCTGAATAAATCGCATTACATATATATGGTCTTCATGGCCCGATGACTAGGTGGATCAAATAATGAGTTACAATTTTCAAAATGTGCTCTTTATTAGGTTGCAGTTCCTCTGCCAAGGAGATTTCCATTCAGGGCACCATTGCGAGTTTAGGGCCATACGTTTTTGTGAAAGGGATCAGTAAGCAGAAAAAAACTCAGAGTAGAGTATGAAGCTGTTTGGGATGTCCCTGCCAGGCATCCCATATACTTACGTACATAGTTAAAGGTATATATCTTACTTTACAAGAAAGATTGTGCAATAATATATGTATCTCTTTGTTGAGCTAATCATAGTCTGTGAATATTAGGAAAGTATGGAGATAGTACGCAAAGTATGTTTGCATTCAAAATTCGATCGATTGAATGGGCATAACACATGGGGAGACACATGGCTATTGTTCAGTTTTGCAGAGGAGAAGGAAAAGCTGTAGAGGAGAACAAACAAGGAGGAACAACAAGATACTCTTATAAACGATCACAGCCGAAGAGCTATTGAATGATAGTAGACATCGTTAAAGAACCTAAATTTTTTTATACGGCCAATGCTTACAAATTTTTGCCATTTCTCTATGGGAAATTGATTAATTTCAGTTTGAATACTATTATACGTTAGCAAGAAAGAAATGCATTTTTTTAGCTGTGCAGGGAACCCGAAAGCACGGGATGTCGGTGCTCTTTGTGGCGGTGAATTAAGACGATGTGGACTCTGGTAAAGTGGTTTGAGCACTCTGCAAAGACAAGTGGCTACACTCTTTTTCCCGATGCATTCTGTAATATATGTGCACAGTTCATTAAAACAAGATAATAAATTTCAGCGTGACAATATCTATGAGATTATGTGAAGCTTTCAAAGCATACTTTGTCATGCCAGTTGGGAACCAAGACAAACTATGGGTGCCTCCTTTCTCTTGTGACCACTGCAGAAAAGCTTTCGGAGGCAAGAAAAATGTTTGTTAGAAAATGTAAAATAAGAAATATTGCCAGTCCTAAGGCTATTAAATTTGTTTGAAAATTAAGAGTAATAAGTTATATATTTTTTGAATTTTACATAGTGATATAGTAGGAAAAGAAGCGGCATCAAGTTGGGAATTCCCTGAATTTGGTATAAGCCTATTAACAAATAAAGCAACTGATACTTCTGCATGGTGGACCCTTTCAAATGCCGAAATGTCAAATATGCTCATGGAGTTTCTTATCCGGATTTTTTATCCTCTATTTAACGAGTACCAGGCATTGCTTACCTTCCTGTAATTATGCCTCCAGAAAGGAAGACTTTGCCCTTAGAAGAAAGCAGCAAGGTAAATACTAAAAAGATCAGTGAAAGTGTAGAAAACAGTGCCGGAGATATGACTTTTGAAACGAATCCACAGTTTTTAAACCAAAAAGACCTCAATGACCTTGTCAGAAATCTTTGCTTGTCAAAGCCAAATTCTTAGTTTTTTTTATTTCGAGGCTCAAAGATTGAGATTTACTGTGTGAAATCTTTCAAGGGATAAGCAAAAAGAAACGTCATAAACATTTTTCTAGTTCTGTTTTGATACTACTGGAATTATATATAATCAAAATGAGTTGAGGCTCTTCATTGATAGCTCCTCAAGCAGTATCAAAACGGCAACTGCATCAAACTACTGCTACAATCTTTGATTTATGAGAAATATTGTGGGTAACTGATTGTAGATTTCAAAATGGTAGCATTTTTCATGGGTATCTAGAGAGCTTTTGTCAGTATCAATTGATAGACCCTCAAAATGTTTTGTTCCCTACTTTGCATTTAAAACTAGGTCTCATGAAGAATTTTGTTAGAGCTATTACCGATAAGTCTGCACTATTCATTTACCTTCAATATTTCTTTTCCTAACACTCTTAGGAACAGGTGAAATCTTTTTTCTTTGTTGGACCAGAAATCGGGAAAATCCTAATGTGTTCACAATTCCTTAAAATCAGAGCCCAGAAGGGCAAGACATTTTTTAGTCGTTCTTTCGTCTCATATAGACAGGCCATCTTCATTAGAGTACACAGTCAATATTCCATATCATACTCATTTCTTATCTTCTTTTATAAAGAAAGGAATGAAGTTCTTACTTATTATGGCTATGTATTTATATTTATTTTATTTATTTTTTGTAAGGACACATTTTGAAAGAGAATATTAGCCTCAATTAACGATTGCAGGACGGCGGAGGATACCAGTTACCAGTGTGATATATTTTTGTATATTTTAATCGTGAAATTCCAATGGCTTCTTGTTGAAATTCTCAACAGTGAACATATAATACAAATTATTTTATTGTAAATTCAAGAATGAAAATCTCTCATCTGGCCAGTAATGATTTGGGAAGATAACGAGACAGAAATCTAAGAAAAACTTGCAACCAACAGCAGCCAATCGTGGCAGCATTTAAGTTTGTCTTAATAAAATATTTGAAACAATGTCCTATTACAGTTCCATGAATATTTTGCTAACACGAATTAAAAAATTCGATGTTCTAAGCCTGAAGCACTTTGGAAATTGAAATAAACCTAAATCATCTTAATGGAAAAGGGAGCTCGAAACTGGACCTGCAAAGGACTAAAAATTAGTAAAGCAAACTGGTTTGTGTTTGTTTACCTTCTTTCCTTAACGCCTCAGAAGAACAGTGAGTGCTGGAACGTTATCTTATTTTGATGTTTGAAATACTGGTGGCGAATCTATGTGGCTGCAAGCAAGTTTCGTGATCCGAAAATGTTTTGATAGCATGAAAATCGAAATCTTTGTTAAATTATATTTTTTCTTGTTGCAAATATACTTCTGATAGCAATGTGTTTTCTAACGTATTTTACTGAAATGAGGGATGGACTAACCTTCTAAATATTTATTTCGGTTTTAATTTATTTAAAATCAAACTAAGAAAGGTATCTTCCATTCTAGGCAATAAAATGCCCTCTTATTTTTTTATAATCAAAGGAAAAGGAAACATTGACATATTTATAATTATGTTGATAATATGAATATTCCTTAGTAGATAAGTGTTCCACAAGGATCGAAAACCTTTATGTTACTTTTCCCTGTCTGATATATATTAAACTACTATAGAAAAACATTATCCAACTTTTCCTTTGAACCTGTCAATTTTAATTGGGTTGTCTAATGGCAACGCTATCTCAATACAATTCAATTCTGCAAGTCTTAAAGAGGAGAGGTATAGAGAGTATAGGTTTTTCTGTGCGTCTTAGTAAATAAATCTATTTCTCCTACATTCATTAATAATTTCCCCAGTTTTACCCAAGGTGTTCTTTCTTGTAAAAGCCACACATGACTCTTTTCTCAGGACGTTCTCTCTTATCCTCTCTGGTCTCGTATTTTTTACGTTTCTTCGCTAAGTGTAGTCCAGTTTCTTTGTGGATATTAAATTTTATGTTCTAGGTCCAACATCCCTATATATTTTAACCTTGTGAAATTACACTATTATATCGTTCCAATCAACCTTTTAGTTTAATTTATTGATATTAAATTAGAATTTCATGAATCTAAAGGAAAATATATTATCATTAAGAAAAAGGATTACGTTTGACCATCTAAAGATTTTCGTAATTTAGTTTCCATAAACATTCTCGTCATAGATTGCTAATTTGTCTGTTAGTTCCTAAGAAAGAGTATGTTCCTCGACACCAATATATATCTTTATAGTGCGAAATATCAAAAGACTTAAATAACTATTAATGTGCCAATATAATGCCATCAGATTCTGGCTCTTGAAGGAGTTATAATGTAATAATTAAGGCTATTACTTGTAAGAGGTCTAAAAATGAGGTGTGTAAGAGTTATTATAACATTTTGGGCAATTTCTCCTCCCGCTAAGCCACAAATTGGTTATAAAAGAGTTAAACTACAAGTTTTTATTCAATGTCTGCGTCTCGTTCCAAGGAGAGAGAACCAGGCTAACAAAAGACTCATATCATATATGAAATATTGTGAGTAATGTTGAAGACCGTAAGAGAACCTTGCTTTATTTCTGAGAAGGGCAGGTTCTCAGGAGTAGTAGTTTTTTCAGTCATAATCATATTAATTATTATGAGTAGATTCAAAGCCTTTGTGAAAAGGACGATCCAGTTCGATGAATTGCACTTCAATAGTTAATTCTGTTGATCTTCAGAAAATCCTCTCACCCTGCGCGGAAATTAGCTGGAGTGGTACATCTGGTCATCCTCTTTTTGAAAAGGAACTACTTTGAATCTATAACCCATTTGCTATCACTTCCTTTTAAAATTTTACTTAGAATAATTTTGGAAGCCGCAGTTGCCTGACCCCAATTCCCTCGTCAAG
Source organism: Ceratothoa steindachneri (assembly GCA_963969495.1). Classification (NCBI taxonomy): domain Eukaryota; kingdom Metazoa; phylum Arthropoda; class Malacostraca; order Isopoda; family Cymothoidae; genus Ceratothoa; species Ceratothoa steindachneri. The sequence continues at coordinate 64,870,785 of OZ018324.1, read as the reverse complement.
GGGGTTTGGGCGAATTTTGAGAGCAAGGCCTGTAAAGCCAGCCACAGCACTGTCGACGAGTTGAAATCCCCTGTCAACCATGTGCGGGTCTGCATGAGGAAGGACTTCGTCCGACCTGTGTGTAGTATTCAGGGTCTCGCCTGGAGCGCGTCCTCGACGCTCAAGCCAGCAAAATTGATTAATATTACTGTCGAGGAACGCCACAGTATTTCCAGCCCTCTAATATGGGCACGTACGTAATTGAGTCATACAGGAAAATCTCGGCCCTGTACTCTGGCAGGTATGAAACGAAGGGAAGGCAATGACCTCCCAAAGTAATATTGCGACTTAATTACAGGTTGGCTATTCAAAAACAAGCTTTAATACAAAATAAATGATTAAATATGGAGACAAGAATAATAAGGAAAATTAGCACAAAGGTTATCGTGACAAAGAATATTTTAGCGGGCAGGAATTAAAGGAAGCTGGGCCCGAGAATTATTAATTAATTCGATGGTTTAAACAAGAGGAGTAATATTACTAAAACTTTTCGTTGTGTGATTATGGGGTCTTCTTAATACTTGAGAGAATGAAGTGACTTACGAGGTTAGGATTCTGGATTAGCTCGGATGATTGACGGGAGCGGAAGACTAGTGGCTATGTCTTCGTAGAGTGATCTCGGGGTATGAGCGTTCAGGGAACTCAAACAGATTTGCGATTCCTCCAACTTCCGGGGGCGAGGGGGGGGGGAGACTACACTAGAGACTCGTCAACGGAACGGGCGTAAAATCTCCTGGAAGACGGATTTGAAGAGGCGAAGCCAAGGGCAGTCTTTCAGGAGGTAATAAAGTAGTGGCAATTTTCCTCTGAACAGAGCGGATTACGGAGAGGATCTGCTCAAGAGATCATGGCGACGGAGTTCAGTTAGACTGGGGTACAGGTGCAATTGATCTGGGCGACAAGACTTCCTAACTTGCACTCTCTAGTGAGAAATATTCACTTCGTCTTAAATAGGGAAGTTCGTCTGGACGCAAGTTGGGGGGCGAGACGAGCGAAGTCCCAAGGGCTAGCATGTTGTCTGACAGTGCAAACAAGAGACTTTGATAAGCGCCGATTTGATGAAGCCACCGGAGGGTAGTGAGAGAATTCTTTCTACCCTAACGGGAAGGAAAAGATGAGGAAGACCCCAGCGGCCCGACAGGCAGTCAAGGCTATCAGAGTGGAGGGCGGTGGTCATAAATGAAAACAAACATAGCTAGCGCCAGTCTAGGCCTAAGAAAATTTAGCCAGACTGCGCGTTCGAATTTTTCGTTCCACAATTACAATCAAAACACATATTGATAGGTTAAAACAATATAATCGTGTCTAACTGCATCAAAAATATCATTGCATTCTTTGTTAAAAGCATCCTATTGAGTTTACCAGGCCGTTTGCAACACCCAGTACATATACAATGGGTCTTCAAAAAGTTGGAAGAAAAATGGAATAAAATTAAAACCAAAATCTAAGGTTCATTTTATTTTTCAACATAAGCTACATTGCGGTCAAACACATTTGCAAGCGATGATACCTTACATTTAACCATTTCTGTAAAACTGAGGACTTTGAGCATTAAATAAAGTTAAAACAATTATTTTAACATCATCCACAGCCGCTACTGATGTTTTCCTTGGTACTTGTTCGCTATACCCTTATGCTGTTTGCTAAAAACCCTTACGTCGCTATTCGAAAAAGTCGATAAGTGTCACATCGTCGGTATACTATAAACCTTGTTTCTTACCTTTTGTCCTAATCGATCAGACTTCGGCTTAATCGATCCTCTTCTACTTAGTTGTACCTATTGCTTAGATTATGTTCTTTCGGATTATATTGAAAAATCTATGTCTCATCCCTGGTTAAATTAAGGGGCAAAAATCCCTCAGGTCTTCACCTAACTGTTTAAAATTTTCTGTAAAAGAGCAGGTTTCTTCTTCAACTGATCTTTGCGCAGTAAGTTTTGCCTTCATCAAGCAGAAAGCTTGCTGAGCTTCAGATCTTCAATGTAGATGAAATAAATTGACACTGCCGATATTTTACATTTTTCTGCTATTACTTTCACCATTACTTTTCTGACCTCTATAATTATTTCCTGCGCACGATTAATATTTTCTTCACTCATTGCTGTTGATTTTCTTCCACTGTGAATGTCTTATACAACCTCCTGTCTTCCATCCGCCAGGCGATTTATGCGTTTATATACATTTGAAATTTTAAGTATAATTTATGTAACTGTACGCTACCTATAGCATATAGGTAGAAGTCAAAACCCGTGCAATTAGAATTATTAGTTGGTATCCGATATGGAGCTTGAATAAAAATTAAATCGGCAAGGTCTTATTGCCGCACTCTGCCGTCTCAAGGCAAAAAGCATTAACTGCAAAATTGTCAATTTTGGGAGAACGCAAAAAACGGATTTCGGCCTAAAATAAGGATCTGATAACATTAATCGTAATTTTTTTATTTTTTTTGGTAATTGTAAGCATTCATCTATATGAATCTTGCAATATAATTTGGTTTAATCAGTTAATAACTTCAATATATTCAAATTTGTCCAGTAAATTTTGACTTAATGCTTTTTACCTGAAAACAGTTATAATAATTGGGTCATCTTATAATAAATTTATTTTTGTGGAAAAATGGTATAGGTATACCTATATCTAAATAATTGATAGGTACCTATTATATCATTAGACTCTATTCGTAAATACATATTTTATCATTTTAACTTTTACCAGAAAAGTTTGGAAAGGAAAATAAAAAAGATACATTGTAAAGCAATATTATTACAGAAAACAGAAAGAAAACATTGTAGACAACATAACTAGGTAGGTAATTGAAAATATTTTTTCCTTAGTTAATGCAGGAAACCTAAAAATAAAAAAAATCTTTGGTAAAACTTTACTTTTCCTACATACCTAATTGCAGCAAACAAAAGACAACACGATAATGAAAAAGAAATATTTGCAAAAATAATGAAAATTATGGCAAATCTTATAACTGGATTATAGAGCAAAAATAGTTCAAAAGTATATCTAGGTATATGAATAGAGCTACCTACCTATACGTAAGAATATCAATTTAATTTTTTTTCCAACAAACAAAATCTTGCAATTATTCAAACCTCATTGCTGCATACGTAATGTCAGCAATCAAAAGAAAAAAAAAATTGGGGTTTATACGCTTCCAAAAAGATCTGGGCTGTTCTTGCTTTCTGGTAAATTGATCCAAAATTTTTCCTGTTTTCAGGCATTAAACTTACAAGCTTGTCTAAAATATTTTCTTTCTTTTTTGAAGATAAGCCTCTTGGGCAATCTGACATAGGTTTTTCCAATAATCTTTTTGTGAAATTTAAACTAGCATGAACAAAGTCTGCAACTTTAAAGTCTCCCTTGTAGTTGGTTTTATATTTTAAGATTCTGCTACCCTTTTCAAATTTTGCTTCCACAATCTCTGCTAACAATGGAAGGTTTGTTTCTTTTATCCCTTCACGAAGCCGAGTTAATCTCTTGACCGAAATATCCGGAATATCGTTAAAACAGGCACTAAAATTAATATCTAATACTTTCAAATTTTTAACGGATGCATCAATAACTGATTTCAAATCTTGATAGTAATAGATATTATCCTTTTTCCTAATATTTTTTTCTATGTGGCCGTGGATGCCATCGGCGGCCATGAAGGTGTGCCCAGGCACTAGATACTTAAAGGTGATGCTATTGACATGTTCACTGGTGTTAACAAGGATTATCATTGGGCTGTAAAGTGCCCAATTCTTATTTTGGGCGGCGCAATTGTCAGCCCAAAAAATGAAATTAGCAGCATCTCTTTCTGTTCTTATTAAGTCTAAATAAGCATTGGCCACATGTTCCTTGTTTCGGCCAGCAATTGATTCTGTCCAGAGGACTGCATAATGATTATAAGTTGATTTTTCTTTTTGGCCGATACATGCAAATGTCTCATTAAAAATTATCAGGCGTGGAGTAAATAAACAAGTTTTTAAACCTTTCATAATAGGTAAAAGAAGTATCTTTTGCATATCAACAGCAAAAACTTGGGTTGTAGAATCCCATTTTTGAGAGCAATCGTAATCATATGCTCTTCGTGCATCTTTTGCAAGTTCATTATGCATAGTCCATTTTGCTTTCAGTGATTCATCTAATATACCTGAATAATTTTTTTAAATATAAACAGGTGTCGCAAAGATCAGTAGAGTCAGTTCCAAATCCAATATTTAGTTTGTTAAACACTCTTGAGTAAGTAGCGTAGGAGCAAAAATCAGGGTTCTCTTCAATAAAGGTTTTATATAAATCCTTCACTGTTAATTCAGGGGATAAATATCTTCTATTTGGAGCGTGCTCCCTCCTATAAGGCGAAATTTGGGGATTCATCTTTTCTATGTGATCAATAATGATTTCTTCATTTTTCTTGTTGCTAGGTTCATGTTTTCCCCTCATATCAAAAAACTCAAAATCAATTAAAGAATTAGATCCACCTAAACTAGTAGAAGCTTTTTTAAACACATCCAAAATAATGCGATTACTTGAAAAGCCTATTGTGTGTAAAAACATTGTCTGACACACTTTGAATTCTGACCCTGACTCATTTAAGAAAGTGTATACGAAGGTGCATGACTTTGTAAAGCATGAGGAAAAGGAGCGTCTGCGCTCAGTCGTAGGGTTTTTCTTTATTCTTCCTAAAAGCCACTGATTTTAAACAGATTTGTCCATTTTCCAAAACTCACTATGTATGGTATTCCGCAATTCAGGAGAAGTGGATTTAGTACACTGTTGCTTACACGAATCTTTGCAGGGAGGAAGCAATGGATGTTTTTCTCTTTGAGCTTCTAATTGAGCTTTAGCTGTTCGTAATCTCTTTGATTTTTTTCTTTCATCAGCTGCTGCAGTTTCTTGACTATTTTGTTCAGGGGAAAGAAGTTGAATATTCTGAGAGGGTTCTTGAGGGCTTTGTTCCAGGAGAAGAAGTTGATTATTCTGAGAGGGTTCTTGATGATTTTGTTCAAGGGGAATTTGAATGTTCTGAGAAACTTCTTGATGTTCATTTTCATCTATACTCCTATTTGATTCAGCATCATCATCATTTGGAATTACTCGACTGTAAAGGATAAAAAAAATTTATTAGCTTATTAATTATATAGAAAACGATATAGAAAATTGAGCTATATATATTATATATGTATATACTATGATATAAGTCTGATCCTATCTGTGTGTGTGTGTGTCACACTCTGCAGAGCCTAAATGGGGGCGTATTGGGAAAAAAATATATATATCATCTTATGTAATTTGGGGCTGCGGGGTGCTTAAAACTATTTCCAAGTCCGTATGACCAATGGTTAAAAAGTTATGAACCAAAAACTTGATCTATATATAACTTTTACATGCACAGAAAGACATCCAAAACTCTATTTCACATAAATTTTAGTATATTAACCTCACTAATTTAAGAGAAATTTTACAAAGAATCATGTTGTGCTCAAACAAAGGAAATGATTTCTCGGAAAAGCACTGTCTTTTGTTAAACAGCTGTACAATTTTTATTTCTTTCATTCTTGAAAAATACAGGGTGGGCCAAAAAAAAGGGGTATTATTAAAAAATTTCCTTAAAATTTATTTTTATATTTTTAAAACTAAACCGTAGATAATGTTTAGTTTAAAAATAGGTATAGAAAAATAAATTTTTAGTCAGTCTTTTAATAATGGCCCCTTTTTTTGGCCCACCCTGTATATTTAAAAACAAACAAAAAAGTTAGGTTGACATTCAACATTAACATTAGCTATAGAATTTAAACATAATATCATCAGTTAAAAGAAGTTACTCACCTTTTCCTCAATTCCCTAAAAACGGCTTGTGCACTGGTAAACATTACGAAACAATTTATTCAGACCTTTCAATTAGAAGGACAGAAGTGAAATGAAATTCCTCTTTCAAATTATGATCGAGATATAGGTACCTGAAATTAATCATGTTTTGCTTTGTTCAAACAGATCAGAACCTGCAGAAACATGACGGAATTGCAGCTCAGGCTGAGTTCTCAATGCGAATCATATTGTATAATCTACTTAATGCATTTTGCAGGCAAAACGCATTATCTAGCTAAAATTTTGTACTTAATGCTTTCTGCCTGAAAAAAAAGGATTAATGCTTTCTGCCTGAAAAATCCTTTTATTTTAGGTGGAGATAATGCTTTTTGAGCTCTCTTAAAATTTTAATGAATTAAATAGCATAACTGGCAACCTTCTAGTTAGATGCGTCTCGTCGAGACGAATCCAACGGTACCAAAGTCTCAAAAATCGCATTTTTGCAGTTAATGCTTTTTGCCTTAAGACGGCAGCACTAGACCGTCCCAAAAAATAAGAATGCCTATATTTGTATTAAAGATATTCCAAATATTTTTCTATAACACATTCCAAAGACTCCAATATTTCTATACCATATACAAATTTGGATGAATAAAAGGAATGTCGTAGCTAGATAAGCAATTTGCTATAAATATTAGCCGAATGCTTAAATCTTTTGTTGAGAAACCGTCGTTGTTTTGCATAACAACTAAATTAAGCTTAATATCGTGTACGTTAGGTAATTATTTTTCCGGCCCTGGTAGAGGAACCTGCCTAAGAAATCTGTCACGCATTTCTCCATGAACTGGTCGTAAATCCAATCCCCAAGGAGGGGTTTAAAAATGGATCCATTGTAGAGAGTGTCAAGGCCTCTAACGGTGTGCCTATAATATTAGGTCAACCTATAAGAAAACTGGTTTATTTAAGGGTGGTGAATCAACCAAAAGACTACAATAAAGGAAAGACATAGCATTTACGCGGGGTGTGAAAAAGGATCTTTATAATACAGGTACATGTTTCTCAAAAAGATTAGTGAAATTTTGGCTATTAATATCTCAAGGCAGACTGGCGCATGGCGGTTGCAAGAGGACACTCTTTACGGTGGCACATCCACAGTCAAGCCATTGACCAGTTTAAAGAGCAAGAGGCTCATCTTGCATTCGCCAATAAACACATTAAAATCGAAAAATAACCATTATAGCTAAATCCACTTCAAGAACGAATTTAATTTTAATTTTACCAGATCCAATGGCAAGAGGCTCGTTCGTCGTACATCACGCAAATTATTATCTGTGAATTGTACCATAACAAGTATAAAGTTTAGAGGAGGTAGTCTTTTAACTTGGACGTGATTTAAATAGAAGGCTCTACGTCATTTCGACGTTTATGTAACACGGAATACACACGTGTACATAGAATTGCTGCAAAAAGATGTTTTGCCCCATATGTGAGCCTCCTAACCCCAACTTGTAGTTTCCAAGCAAGATAAAAGATACTACTAAAATGCTAAGATAAAGAAAATCCTCTTTATCAACAAGCATACCATTGATATAGACTGAAATAAATCCCATTGAAATTGATAGCGAGCAATCGGTGGGTCTAAAGCAAAGAATCAGAAGAAATTTCAAAACCTCTGGCAAATTCTTCAAGATAAATTGATCAAGATTACTGCGCAAGAGTGCAAAGGCATGGATCGTTCTAGTAGCAGGGTATGTTAAAGCATCATTGAAAATATAGGATTTCAGACTAAATCCTAATTGCCTATAACTTTTACAAATATTTTTAAATTATAATTTAATCATTGCATTTCAATGTAACTTTGTTTCTACTGTTGTTAGAATAATTTTTTACACTCAAATTTTATTTTGAATTGCTAATCTGATGACAACTTTGGCTTTAGTCTTTCAACTTCTTATAGCCTTTACCCATACGTAATTTCTCCCTCTAGGTTAGAGTACCATGGTTTTACAATTCATGGATTTTTATGGCAAAATTTATGTAGAATTTTGCATGAGATATATAGAAGTTTTGATCTTTTGGGTCTGTAATCTATATTTAAAGAGGGAAAATAGTTAAACGCAACTGTTGAGCTATCTATCGCGTGTTTTTCAATTTCCAAACAATTTAACAAGATTTTCCTAATAAGAAATCTTTACTTACTGCTCTTTCGATTAATACATCTAAATTTAATTAAACCTTTAACCCGAACCTCAGCTTATGTTTCTTTTAGCAGATGATAATCTCACTGTTTAAATATTTCCCCAAACCAGGAAATATGTAATTTTTTAGTGTGCCCAATGATTTCACCATATTTTTTATAATTTGTATGCTAGATAATTACCTTAGCTTGTGTTGTTTCTTTTTTAAAAAAAATAGAAGGGAAACCTAACCAGGGAATCTTGAGGAGGAAAGATTTTCCATTAAATTTCATAAAGAGAATGGCAATAGAAAGAAAATTAGCGAAAGGTTTATGGTCAAATAGATAATTCTGCCAGGGATAGGTAAGGCATGCTAGCCTATTTTTTTATGAATTTATCTCGCAATGTACGAATGACAGATTATTTGGTAGTTCATTAAAATTGTGCAGCTATGTCTTAAAATGTTGAGAGTCACGCCGCTAAAAATTTCCTCTAGGGAAATCCCGCGTGTACTAAAATTACTGAGAGTTTAAAACTTTTTTATGCCAAGTATAAAATTATAGTAAACTAATAAAATGGAAGAAAGCGCATCTGATTCATTCAGCGTTGTTGTTTGATCCCCTCGGATTTTAGGGGACCAATTTTCAAGCTGATTATATCGTCTGACTTCTCCTGTGTTCAATTCTAGCCATGGATTTTATTGGGAATTTGATTCTCTAATTTCAGGCCGATGTTAACTTACAACAAAGGAAAGTGGCTTTATTCATTTATCGTTTCCGATTCCAGAAATTCCTTTGTCTTTACCTCTATCCTATTTAAAGCCTAATTTAATATTCCTCTTCTGAATCCTCAACCCGATCACCTATCATGCAGCTTGGTTCTTACCGTGAGATGCGGCACTAATTCGGCGATGCATGTTTCTTCTACCTTGGTTGCATTCATTTTTTTGACTTATGACTACTTCACCCAACTAAATTAGAAACCTTGTCTATTCAGCTTATCTTAATAAAAGATTTATCTGGTGATCAAGTTTCCTGAACAATAGATTAAATCATTAAGAATTTAATTAGATGATAACAAGGATGAATGATTTACAACCAATGGAGTCAGAATCCCTTCAAATTCTGCTCCTTAATCCCGTTATGACCACAATAATATTGAAGCTGATCTTGTTTTTCATTCACACTTAAGAATTAATATCTAACCAAAACTTTTCTAAGCATAAATAGAAAAATTAATTTTAATGAGGACGGATAAAATCTTACATAAACTCGATTCGTGTTCTTCAATCTGCTAAAGGAGTAACTAACTAATTATTTTGCTTAAAAGTTGAAACAATGTTTACCTCAGCAGATTGTCAAAGAAAGCTTTCCTGTACCAACTAATCAGCTCAACTAGGTTTTTCACATAATCAGGTAATACAAATTGCTTCCTCTTTGGTAGATAATCTGATAGCAGAAGTGGCGTAAACTGTTTTTTCCTGCAGTGTCCTAGTTTTCGATGACTTGCCTCATCGATTCTTTTCCACCTAATTCGCCAAACTGTTCAGCGCGACAATAAAACACCACTCAGGTTTCTTACTGATAACACAATGATAAACCTCACCAATCGCAGATGGCTTTAAATTTCATAACATCAAGATTTTCCTCATAAATTTGATTAGAAGTAATTCGAATTTCAGTTAAAATTAGGTTCGCCATGTGGTAAGTAAATGCTAGTTAGGTATACGACTCATTATTATGTGAATGTAGAAATAGAGGAGAGTTGGGTAGCTTTTGTCTTTTAATGATTCCATAGACATTGTTTCATTAAAATTGACACATTGGTACTTTTTAAAAACGTTTAGTAAACTATCTCAAAGAAAACTAGAACGTTCGAGAAGGATAGGTTAGCTGCTATATACAGGCGAGGTTTGGCAATTCTTCCACGACTTGGCCGTAAAAACATTTCTAAAAGCGCAATGGTAAATTCAACTGAGCATCCAGAATCTACGTGAAACCATATTATCAAACTTCACAAGAACATCCACTGATAGTGTAAAATTTACTCTGTTAAGTATAAATTAATGATATCATAGTAAACCATGCGCGTCAATGTCAACCAATAGAACTATGTGATTAAAATTTTCGGTCAATGATGAGGGTAGTTAGAAACAATTCTAGGACTTCATTAAATAATTTAGCAGCAAATCTTGCACCACAAAGCATAAATACAGATGCTCATTTATCACAACTAATTATTTACACGGGAAAGGATTTCATGGATGTCTCCGTAGGAGGAAACTTCTTTTGAAGAGTGCTCCTAAAAATGTCCCTTTACTGGTAACTAAAGAGAATTTGGGATATTTCAAGATAGGTTAGATAAAATCCTAAGGTTTAAATGAGAAAAAATAGAGTTTTAGGTAAAAGTGGCGAACGGTTCGTTTGGCCAGGATCTGGCGTAACCCTCGTAGAAAAGAACACCGTCCCTACTTATAATTATGGAGGAGCATTGATTATTTGCGGAATATATTTCGGTGCTGCTGGAAATGGCACATTAAACGTGTTGGATAAGACCATTAATTTTGAAAACTATCAACACATATCTGAAAAGACAACGATACAAAACAAAACAGCAAATAAATTTAGAAAAAACAATCACAAAAGATTGCTGTACTCAAATAGCCTTTTTTTCAGATAAAAACCATATCGAACATTTGTCGAAGAAGCTGAAAAATATGAACAAAAGAGAACCGCTCGCAAAATTGTTGAAATGGAAAAGGCTCCTGAAAAAGAGTGAAATAAAATAGCTCTAACAACGTGCAAAATTCTTGTATATTCCTATGAGAAACGCATTACGGCTGTTAATGAGGATAAAAGGGGACATATGAGATGTTAATTTCCTGTTAACATTATTCATGCTTTTTCTTTCTGTGATAATTAAAGGTTTGTCATTTTTACATCCCCTTTTATTTTACCTTTTTTTAACAATATATAGTCCCACTGAAGTAGGGAGCTTATGTAATCCCCCATATATAATGTAAGGGAAGTCTAAATCCTAAAATTATTAAAAGTTTCGAATAGATGTTGAGTCTATTCATGCTTACAGTTGTACATATGTTCTGTCCTAAGCATATTAACTGCTTTGTGTAATTCTCATTTCTATCTCTTAGCTCTATGGGTTATTGATTTTGGACGATTCCAAATTTTAGGTGTCAGCCACTAATTTGCAAATAATCCATACTCTAAAGAGTATTACAATGCTTTCTAGGTGTTTATAAATACTCACGACATTGAAATACTTCTTACAAGGTTATCTTTATTGTAATTCATGTAACTCTTATTTAACAAATAAAAATTTAGGGAATCAACTAATGTAGCACATAGAAAATTTCAATAAGGAAAATCACTTCCTGTACCAGTTTGTTTCAGGAATTATTACTTTTATTGCAAACTGTAGGAAGGAAGCTATACAGTGATAAGTAAGGATTTTAGAAATCATTTGTTTAGTTTGTCTTAGGCAATGCTTTTAGGAGCACTCTGACGTACTAACTAAAGTTTTAAATTTGCTCCATCATGTAGGCGGTTTCCATTTCTAGTTTTCCTTTTTACTTGAAATATTCTGTTAAAATCTAATTTTTTTTTGGTCTTTATGAAATCACCCAAGATGTTAAAATCGCGATTTTTTCTTATTTTTACTTGTGCAATTTCATTGAAAATAAATTTGAGTATTTAGTTCATATATCTGTGGTTTGTGTCACAAGCCCTCAAACCCATTTATTGTCCGTAGTTTGCCGATTCTTCTTTCTCTCCCCTCAAATTTGAGCGAGGAACTGTAAATATGGATTGTCATAAATAATATTGATACATTTTAGTCCGTTGTTTGTGACTTTTATGAATTCACGCAATGTTTAAAATAATCATAGATCTGAATCCGTCGCAGTAATGGCTTTCTCTTGAAAGTTTATTACAAATGAATTGAAGATAGATTTTCTATAATGCTTTGCATAAATGTAAGTTATCTATGATATAATTATTTATATGCTCTATAAAGTCACGAAGAGTTTTGATAACTGTACCTTGGCTTTGTTTCTTTACCAAGTAATAATAATTTTCATAACATTTTAAGTTTATATTTTAATTTTAGGGATAATAGCATTCAGCTGTTAATGTAAGTATTTTTGTGCTTTCGATGTTTAAAAGTGAAACGTATAAAAAAGTTAAGCTGCAAAAAGGGAAATTTGATATCTTTATATTGAAATTAAACAGCTTAAAAGTGATTTTACAGTACTGCTTGAAATACTCCATTATTGTAAACAATATTCAAGGTTTAATTTATTTTATATGGAACTGTCCTTTCTAGTTTACTTAAAACTGAATATACCACAAACACTCAATCTTTCATGAAATAAAATTATAGTAAATTGTCACTAAACAAAATTCAGCGTAAAATGTGACATGATACTTGAGGAAATTTGACGTCAATTCTTGTTTGCTAAATCCATTATTTACTAAATTCACTAGTTTATCTCTCTCCAAATTTTACTTCAAATATTTTTAATCATCTGGAAATCAGTATCCATTACTATGTACCTTTTCTATTTGCATAATTTTAATTATTTTTTAATAACAGAATTGTAAAACTACGGTAAATTCTCCCAAGGAGAAATTTTATGGATCCTAGGGGAAATTTAGCCCAGAGTTTGAAAAACGCAAAATGTTTAGAAAATGAGCTTTCTACTAATAAAATTATAGAGATTATACATAATAAAAAAATACACTCAATTGAATGCCATAGATCAAATTAAAGTATTTAACTTTTTTATTAGTAAAATATTTCATTGATTTATCTTATTATTCTTTAGAATATATTCTCTGATGTACACTGTTAAAAATTCAAGGTAAGATAAGGGGAAATTAGAAAAGCAAAATGTAATTTATAAAAAAAAAGTGTATTTATGTTAATGATTCACACTTGTTTCAAGATTTATCCTTTAGAAAAAGGTAAATGTTTCTACAAATAGCCTTTTCCAGTTCACCTGTGGTGCTGGAACCACATTATAGAATTGCATCTGACTTAAAACCACCTCAAAGATGAGCATTTTGAAGTCTTATAAAATTCTATAATTGGTTCACAGTAAACCAAAGTAGTATTCTATGAAAGGGTAAATAAATGTGTTGTGAAGGGAGCAATGAGATATGTATTAAACCTCTTATTTAAATATTTACTCTTAGAATAATATTGTAGTATTATCTCTTTTTTAATGAATAAAACTGTAGAATCTTCTTTCGTACGAATAAAGTTGTAATATTATCTTTTTTTATGGGGGGAATAATAATTCACTGAGTGACTGTCATCTTTAGGTGGCGGTGCTCACAGTTTGTACAAGAGTTGTGAAGAGTCGAATAATAAATAACAAAAATTTTGATGTGTCGCTAATTTAGATGCTCCGAATGTATCATTCTCTTTTTAATTCCCCATTAGGAAAAGTGAAAAAGATTTCACATATTTGATTCGCTTCTCCATTTCTTTACCTCCTTTATCGAGTGGTAAATTTTCTCTGAATTGAGTTGTTTATTTAATGGTGTGTGAGCAGACAATAAGGAAAATGAGATGAGATGAATAAAGTGTTCAAATGTGTTTTAGATAAATATAGATAAAATTAAGGTTGAGTATTGCCCTGGTGTAGAGGGCATCGCTTAAGTTCTTCTCTTTTCTTTTACTTACTTTGTTTGTTTTTCTTTCTGCACCCTCAGTGTTTTATTAGAGGTGGTGGTAGCCGCTTTGCGACCATCGTTACAGTTTTTGTTTTATTTTTTCTTTCTTCTCTCGTTGCTTATTTATTTATTTATTTTATTTTTTATCTACTCTTACTATTTCCACAGTCATGGCATTGTGGGCCCTGTGATTTTTGTTTTTGTTTAATTGTTTATTGTCGTAGGCACTTGACTTCTTTTTAATATTATTGTTGATTTTTTTTTTTTTGGTGTCTAGTATTTAATTGTAGTTGGGCACTTCGCCTCTTTTGGACTTGTCTTGTATCTCTTATTGTTCTTTTTTAGTCGAGATCAGGTGAATATTCTATTTAAGTTCTCTCGGTTTCATGTTCTTCCCTTTGGGAATAGGGCTCTCCACGTGGCGCCTTAATTTGAATTCTTTGAATGTCAATGTCGGTATCCATGTTTGGGAGAATTTCTTCTTTTTTTTCCCCACCTCTTTCTCCCTATCTTCTGGAGTTCCATATTCAATGGGTTCAGTCCTGCTCTTACATGCAGTTCTGTCTGCCGAATATGGTCTATCCTCTGGGCTCCAGCTATCAGCAGGGAAGCTTTAGTCTGCACTCTCTGCATTTGCCTGAGAGAGGTGGAACTCGCGGCCTGCAAGACCACTGCCGACTACTCCAATGTTGAGCATACTAGAGCAGTGTAGAGCATTTTGGTGTTATTTTCGCTGAAGCTTTTGAACCTATATAATTTTCCAAGCTCTCTGTTGGCTAGGGAGATTTGGATTTTAATGTGTGCTTTATACCCGGTTGAGGTGATGCGCAGACCTAGGACTTTACTCTCGTTGGTGTAAGGGTAAGCTTCATCATTTACTATGTCGTCTTAATTTTCTTGAGGTTTACTGGAAGAATTTCGATCATTTAGCAGGTGGTTTTAATCTTCCACTTTCCTTCGTATCGATTGATGTTTTCAATTTCGGTAGCTGTCTACCTTCCTTGACCTCCAGCATTCTTATAAGTACTAGGGATGATTTAAGAGATGTCATCAGCAAACTGCATATACATTACATCCTGCCTAACTGGAACACGTAGGTCCAATGTGTTCACTAGGTACATCATTGGACTCCGACCGCTAACTTGTGTAACACTCGCCTCAAGTTCGAATTCGGTCCCTCTGTAGCCCACGATCGATATTTGGGCTTTTCACTCCATGATATAATCAGAGAGGACCGTTTCCAGGATAGTGTTAAGCTCTCGTTAAGCTCTCGTGGGTTTCCAGCTCTGTTAGCTGATCTTTTAGCCTGTTTGCAAGAATCTTCTCATAGACTTTACTTATGAAATCGAGAAGAGATATTAGCCTGTAATCCACCAGTTGATCGGGGGGCTTCTACCCTTTGGGTATAAAAATAATTTTGGCCATTTTTACACCGTCGGAGAAGTAACCTGTATTTAGGGAAGCTTTGTAAATGTTCGTAATTCTCTAAATGTTCTACCCGGGGCCATGCCCTAAGTTGCCTTTAGTGATGCCCGTCTAGCCTGGTACTTTTTGTTCTAAGGTTTATACAGTTGCCATTACTTCTTCAGTTGTAATTAGTCGGCCATTGCCTTCCATCTCCCACCCTTCGTCGACATAGGCCTGTGGGGACGTTTGATGTATTCTATGATTAAAATCTTCAATCAGTTGGCCTTCGAACTCCCGGTTGAATTCCGCTTCGTCCTCAGGTCTAATTGAGAAGATTTCCTTTCAGAACGTGCGGAATCACTCTTCCAAACCACTGAATCCTCCAAGTACTCATTGCCGTCCTTAATGAGTGTCTTTTCTTTACTTGTTAGGCCTTTTAATTTCTTTACTAATCGCCTCAACTTTTCGGATCTCACTTCACTATCTACTTTGGCTATCAAGCTCTCCCAGATTTCAACCTGTTGCTAGTTTATAGCCTACTTAAGTTCTAGGCTCAAGCGACATACCAGTGAGCTTTTTTCACGATTTGTACCTGCTCTTCTGATTTCTTCATACACTTTCCTGTGTTCCCTAGCGATATATTTCATCTCCTCGGTCCATCTAGTTTGTAGAAGAGTTTTGTACCCTTTCATAGGTACACGCTCACAGTCAGCCTCGAAGATACAGCTCCTCGTCGACCTCATCTAGTATTGCTTTGCTAAGGTCCGCTAATTCATATCTGCCGAGGATTTCCCTATAGCTAGATCAGTGCAAGTCAGATGGTCGTCAAGATTGCTATATGGTCGCTGGGTATTGTTGGGCCCTCCTGGCCATGGTAAAAGAAAGGAAAGCCATCACTTGGCCTGATTATGTCGGGCTTTGTTGCTGCCCGAGAGCTAATATAGGTCGGAAAATCCGGTCCTATCCTCTAGATGTTCTTTCGACGCATAATTATTTCCAAGTTATAGCCTCTGTTGTTCGTGCCTCCATACCCAGCCGTTCGGCATCTTTCATAGAGGTCTCTTCCGAAGAATACCACTCTGCCTTGGCCAAACAGGATGCAGAATTTAGTGAGGGGCAGGTACAATCGTCGAGGTTTTTGGTATGCTACCACTATCACGAGGTTGACTACAAGCGTGGGCAACTCCACTGTCACAAAGGACTCGTCCAGTTCTGAAAGGTGTCTGGACGAGAGATCCTTTTGATGGTAACGGCAGAATCGTCAAACCTCTCTTGAGAATAGTTCTTATGTCAAATCAGTAGCACGATATCTTCAGTTGACTGGAAGTAGTGTAGATAGCGGGCTCAGTAATTAAAATAATGTCGGGGTCGAGCACAGGGAATATATTCCATATGCAGTGGCCTTCCCTCCCGTCCATCAACGTTGAGTGTCATGATCCTTAGTCTGTTTTTCGGGATTTCCACTCTGTGTTCTGGCTCTTAGTGTTTCTTAGTTGTCGACTTCCTATCCTGTTCCTCTTCTTTTTGAATTCTAATTGGGTGAGTTATACAAATTTTTCCCGGTGGAACGTATCGTTTTGATAGAGATGGCCTCCTCAAGAGTCTTCTCGTCACATTTCTTAATTCCGAATTTGTTGATGTCCAAGTCTAAAAGGAAGAGGAACTGTTCAGATGCATAGACTGAAAGGTTAACCTCATATGTGTCGAACCTCCTCTTGGCCTTCTTCTTTCCCTTCTTGCGGCGAACATCATTGGTAGCGACCTCTGAATCCGAGGAGTCAGATGTGTCCGTGGAAACTGAGGATTCCGTGTCTTCCATTTTCAATTTTTGTGACTCCATTTGTTTGCTCACGTTATGGTAGCTATTTTAGCAGCTGCCTCCCTCTCTTTTATGGACTCTATCATCGAGTCGAGCCATTTTCCCGCTTGCTTTGATTTTGGATCGTTCTTTTGGGGCTCTTGTATTTTTTCTGTTATCTGCTCCGGTACTATCTTTAATTGGAGCCCGTCCCTTGATGGAGAATTATCGGGGAACCACATCTCGCTCAAGCCGTCATGGCAAGCATTCGGTTCAATTCTTTGGCGAATGATCCGGGTTGTGTCAGGTTGCGTACGTGAGCATACAGGATGCATGTCATAATTTTAGTTGAGTTCTCATTTTCTAGTTTGAGGTATGTATTTCTGGTTTCTGCCTCAGAATAGGCCGTCTTCGCTACCTGTGCATACGTAGTATTGCTCCTCCTGATTTGTTCTTCATTCTTTTCTCGTGACCTTTTCTCAATCAGATCCTTCTTCAGTGATCAGGCCAACGCGAAGGAATAATGAAATGAAATGAATCCAGCAAACCGTAAAAAACAATATATATATATATATATATATATATATTGAAAGGATGACTTAAATCTTTATATTTTTTATAAGTATTCAACTACTCGATCGGACATTCCTGGTATATTTTAATTGTTACATTCCTTTTATGCCATATTCTTAAACATATAATTTTTCCAATAACGTTTTAAGGCACTGGAATCGGTAAATTTATCTTAAGATACTTCGTTTCAGGTGATGTAATCCTCCACTAAGGTAGAAAAATATTGTTGTACTTCTGTATTTAGACACATCAGGTGTTATGCGATACTCAAGACCTGTTAATTAAGAAAAGAATATTTCATATTCATAAAAGGTAATCAAAGTGCACTATAAAATGTAAGTTATTCTACTAACTTAACTTTAATGTTAGTAATTAAATATGTAGTTATATTATTAGTAAATTTACAAAAATAATATGAGTGCTGAATAAGCATTTTTCTTTACTACACCAATCTCTCGAATATTCGTACTGTCAGTATCCGGACAATTCATTATTCACACAGCTATCTGGTTTACTATTGGGACGGTTAGTCACTATTCAGAAACTGTCATTATTCAGATATTGGTGAGTTCATGGTTGGGAAATCAAAAAACCCAACCTTGAGAAACTTGGGTTTAGGGGTGGTTTTCAGGTTAAATTGGAAAAAATACGATATTTTGAAAATTACACTTTTTTCAAGAAATGAACGCTACTTATTATTTTATTCAAAATGAATATTTATGTTCGGAATTTCCTCAAATATGTATCAAATTAAGATTATTTCTCTGATACTGACTCATAATTCATCTCTCATTCAACAGGTTATCGCTATCATGAGTACCCACGATTCTCGAATATTAATTAATTATTTGCCGTAGAATAGGGTTAAGTAAACCCTTTCTGTGTTTCTCAGCCGAGGTCTAACGACTATGCCCGTGGGAAGTTTATAATAACAGCAGAGTGCTAATTAACTAAATGTAAGTTGGCCAACAGTTGACTATCTTGGAGGTTCCGGTACAACAGAAAAACGGGTACAAAAATAACTTTACTAATATGTAAATTAATATTCTTTAACAAGGTTAAAAGGAGTTTTAAAACATGCTATATACACAATAGACGTGCACTGGTCTCAGCGGCTAATAGGAGGGAGACTTGGTGGTGACGGTCACCGTACAAACAAATAAACAATATTGACCGACGGTCGCTCGAATGACCTTGAGCGTATACGAATCCGACGATGGAAGATTAAGCTAGAGGGGATGGGGTACAAGAAGGAGCATTTGGAAGGGAGAGTTGCGCGTTGCTGTTACCTCGAAGATTTGGTCCGAAGGATTAATCCTTGCCTTAGCGCAAAGTTCAAATAATAGTCTTTTGACAATTACTATTACGGGTTAAACATAGATCTTGCTTTCGAGTAAAACACGAATCGAGAATAGGCGCGTTGCGTTTGAGGAGCGAGTGGAAATGAGTACGAGGAAGACTTACGTGAATTAACGAGAATACCCGGAGCTTGAGGGGTTCAGCAAAAATTGTGGAGAGTCAAACGGTACGCAAATAGCGGGTACCGACATCGTGTGGGCAGATGATACTGACGGAGCCAGGCGGGCGGCGGATACTGCCTTCCAACTCTGGCACCGGAGGATTTATAGGGCCTTCGAATGGAGTTTTCCCCCTTTCGGCCGAACGGGAGCGCTCACGAGTCTGACTCATCGGCAGACGAGAGTAGACTCTCCCTTTTAGCATGATTGCGGGAAAGATCCTAAACTTTGTCCTACTCCAGATTGGACTTTTGGGGCTTTCAAACTTTTCGCGGCTTTCTGCTATGGCGGGCTTTCATGACCCCACGGCGTCTCATAATTTTGCCCTTCCATTAGCGCGAACAAAAAGGGTCGCCCAGGTTTCTGTTTTCTCTTTCGCAATTGAAGGGTGCGGCGACGCGTATCTTCCTCTCTTTCTCTCTCTGATCTCTGACACTCCTCCATCCTCAGATGGAACTTCAGGAGAAGAAATGACATCGGAGAATGATTAATGGGGGAGGAATATAACTTAAGGTCTCATGACATTAGCGGATACACAAACTTACACAAACACAAGGTTATATAATGCTACGGCGGGGTTGCCGAAGGATATTTATATCTCTGATATCATTAAGTGGGGCTCACTGGCCCAAAGGTGAGTTATCCTACAATTATAACAACAAAAACAAAATTTAAGGATATAAAAGGAATTCATTGTACACAGATAAACAAACAGGCCCCTTAAAATAATATATATAAAGGATATGAGCTTTTTATTGTTAAATATACAAATTTATTTAGGGAACAAAAATTAATACATGGATGAAAAAAAGGAAATTGCTCGGAATTAGTTTGGAAAAGGATCTAACGGGTTCCTACTTAAACTATCAGCCATACAGTTATCGGTGCCTTTTAAATACAAATTGCGGAATTTGACTTCCTTGAGGAACAAGCTCCAATGCATCGACCGACGGTTATTATTCTTCGCGTTACGTAGGTATGATAGAGGTTTGTGGTCCGATTTCACTACAAAATTCTTGCATATTAATTACAGGTTAAATTCACAGATTCCTCAAAGAATAGCAAGAGCCCCTCTCTCAATTACCGCATAAGTTTTCTCACGAAGGAGAAATTTTCTGCTTGAGGAAGTGATGGGGAATCTTTCACGTTATTCCCATACTGGAGGGGGACACATCCTACACCCTCATTACTCGCGTCTCTGCGAATGCCAAACAGTGTGTATGAGTTAGGGAGGCCGAGGATAGGGGCGGATGCCAACTTCACTTTCAGTTGTTTGAAGCTGTGAGTTTAAAGTGGCGTTCACTCGAGGAGTTCGAGGGCTTTCTTCTTTAATAGCTCGCATGGGGGAGAGGAAATAGTCGCAAAGTTGAGTATGAAGCGACAATAGAACGATGCAGAGCATATGAAGGATCGCAGCTGTTTTTTTATTAGTGGGCAACCACATGTAAACGATGCCCCGGATCTTTTCTTTGGGATTAATCGATCATTCCCGATAGGGAAGCCGAGGTTACTCGATAGTGGCAAAATCTAAGTGGCACTTGCTTTGGGCCAATTGTCAAACTGTGTTCCTGGAGTCGATACACAATGGCTTGAAGGGTGGTCAAGTGTTTATCCCAATCTTGGATGGACACATAAACATTATCGAAATAGAAGGTGACGTTGGGTAAGTCTCCTAAAATCATCATCATCATCCAGTTATAATTGCTGCAAGCTTTCACCACACTAAAAGGAAGGAGTCGGAACTGAATAAGCCCCTTGCCAGTGGGGAAAGCAGTAAATCTCTTCAATTCCTTCATCAGGGGCATGTGATAATAGGCCTTGCATACATTCAACTCGGAGATGAACTTGGCCTTCTCAAAAAGGTGGAAGTTCTGATCTATAGTGGGGATGGTTTCGGCCTCAAATATGCGGGATTCTTCGTCGATTGTAACGATTGGTTGATGCTTGCGTGCCGGTGTTACCGCTTGAGTATATTAATATGGAAAAGCTTACTTCCCGAGGGGGTTTCAATAAGGTGATCGACGGGAACACGCTTTTCGACTAGGTGGTTGGAGCCCTTCCACTGGCTCAACAATTTGTTGTTGTCCATGGAGAGGAAAAGCAAAACCTCTTCTCAGGGTTAAACTTCCTTTCTTTAGACTTGCAATCAAAGTATATCTTATACTTGTCAAAAGTGATGTCGATGTTCTGAGACGCAATTTCGGCGCACTTTTCCTGCCTCCTTCTTAAACCCAGTAGGTACGAATAAGAAGTCTGGATATTTTGATCCAATTTGTGATTGAAATAATGGACGATGGGGTGCCATTCAGTGCGCTGATCTACACACAACTTCCTGAGAATGGCCTTGAGGCTTCCATTTATCCTTTCACACATTCAATTCTCATCAAGTGAAAAGGAGTGATAAACGAGGGCTTAATAATCAATAATTTACCAACGTACTCCATTAATTTGAAGGTGAATTGACGACCACGATCGGAGAGGATTGCTTTGAGCAGGCCCAAAGGGGAAAAAAAGGAAATAAGGGCTTCGGCGCAAGAGATAATATCAATTTTCTTGAGGGTACAGCCTCGGGGAATCGAGTGGCAAAGTCGACCAACGTTAAAACGTAACTATGGCCTTCGCTCGACGGGGGATAGATCGTTCGAATTAGGTCGAAGGCTACTCGGCAGAAGGGTTCAGAGATTAGTGGTCCCTTCTGCAAATATGCATGTCTGAGTACTCCTTGTATTGTCGTCTTTTGACAAATATCGCACGAACGACAATATCGCAAAATTTCGTCAGTGGCGCCAGGCCAATAAAAATATTTGAAGATCCTCTGAGTGGACTTAGTGTGACTTAAGTGACCAGCAAATAGGCTGCCGTGAGCCGTTTGCAGGTTTGGAGGAGCCTGGGAGCAGGGTACACATAGTGTGCGTCACCCGGTGTAGTTTTCCTCGGTGCACACTCGATAGAGGAGGTCGTCTTTGGTGAGTAAGGAATTCCCCTTATTCCCTCTGACGGTTTCACGTGTTTTGTTCCGGGCTTTGGACCACAAGAAACGAAGAGATTCACATTCCATCTGGCCTTTGGCTAAGTCATGAGTCATCACACTTGGGAATTCTGGAGCACACGGAGGTTTAGGGGCCTTCAATTCCTTCTTCGCGCGGGAACGGGTAGTAACGGGTTTGAGCCACTGGGCGGAAGAAACCCAGTGGGGCAGACCAATTAGGACAGAGCGAAACTTGATGGAGGCTACAACGACTTCAGCCCAACCAGTAAAATACGCGGAATCAATTTAGCAGTGAACAATGGATAATTTATTGGCTAATTGGATAATTTATTCCGCAATTCTCCTCTCAATATAATTGTTTGATATATAAATGATTTTTGAATCTTTAAAATCAAATATATGGTCGTGCTTTTTCATGTGCGTAAAGAGACTTGAAGAGTTCGTATACTTTCTGATATCAGCCAAATGTTCTTCCATCCTCTTATTGAAGAAGGTCGACTCTCCGATGTATGTTAATTTGCAATTATAGCATGGTGTGCTGTATACTGCAGCAGAGAGATTGATTAGATGCACTCTTTTTAAGGATTTTCGAATGGTATTGGAATATTTGAAAATAATATTTAGGTTATTTCCGTTCGCATTTGATTTTCGGGGGACCAAGGCTAGAGCATATGGGAAACTAATACATTTTTTTTTTAAATTGTCCCTCAATGGGTCTTGGATTTTAGCAACTCTCCTGTTCTATCTCATTTTTTTTAGTTTGTCATTCGCACCACATTCAATGGAGTTTTTCCAGATTATTTCCCGCTGTTATATTTTCTTTAGGATGTGTCTTACCTTATATGTACTGTGTTTCTTGCCTAGTTTATTCATTATAAGTATAAAATGGCATCTTGCCGAAACTAGTACGATACTTATAAATTACCTTGATGCAAATATTGTGGTTTACCATTATCTTTCACTGATATACATCACGCCAATGTGATATCTTCCAGTGTATCTATATATATATATATATATATATATATATATATACATACATATTTATGGTCACTAAAAATAATAGACTGCTGCTTGAGAAGCAATATCTTAATAATAATTGCGGTTAGGGACATGAAATAAAACTTAATGATAGATGAATCTTATCTATAAATACTTTTCTTTGTAAAAATCGTCCTAAAATAATTTAACAAGTCAATTATCCTTTAAATATTAATTTAAATAACAGGAAGTTTTTCAAGAACTTACGGATCTAGAAAAGAGAACAAGTGATAAGGTAGCATTTGGTAAAGCTATGATTTGGCGAGACCCAAAAGATCAGTGCAGAAACTGTTACACTTGCTTGGTAAAAATAGTCTACCATCAGCTATACGTCCACCGCCTCATTCATTTGAAATCCTTTCGCATATTTTCATTCAACTACACCTTCTGAAAAATCTAGATCGTGATGAAGAACTCCGTGATAGCAATGATACAAATTTCGAAATTAAGGATGGTTAGCTCCTCTGGGATGTGATCAATATGAGTTAAATGATTTGGCACAAAATTTGGGAGTATAACCAAAGGCATGAGAAAACCTAGCATCAAGAAGTAAGAAGATAAATAAGGGAAAGTAGCTTAAATTTGATCTACACAAAGTGTTTCTTCAGTACTTTTGAAATAAAAGTAGCTACGTTTTTTTTTAATTCCAATCTGTAGCTCAAACGAATGGCCATTGTTCATCGATAGATCAAAACGAAGATTAAATTGTATCCTCTTCCAAAATGAAATTTTATAAGGTAAAGTCTAAATGGATATTCAGTTAGTCTTCGTGAAGAACATGTAGCATAAAGGAAATCCCTGATCTCTTATAATATCGCAAAAACAGTTAAATCATATGCACTGACCTTCAAAAGGAATGTTTCCTTCTTGTTCAGCAACATAGATAGATTAAATATCCATGCTTTTTGTTATGTTGGGGAGCATAACTAGGGAGAAGCATTTGGCACGGTTAACTACCAATTCCAATATTCTAAATGTGTCACTTGTTGACAGAATTAAAATTATATTCTCTCTAAGGGAGAGGAAAGCCAAGAAGAATATCCCCTTTATTTATTCCATCAATTCATTTCCTTTCTCTGTCTCCTAAATATAACAACGTGGAGTAATCTTTGAACCAAAAGAAAAAAAAAGGAGAAAGAATTTGAATATCCGTCAGCTGCCTCATAGGTGCAGTTAATTAAGTTTGGCGTGCAAAAATCTTTTACCTACCCGAGGAAACGCTAATCTCCGTAGTTAGTAAGCTGCAAGCCGAAGGTTTCCCGCCCACATCGTAAAAGCCATTAAGACATGGGTCAGGCAACAAACACTAATCCCTCTGGCCGCCGAAAGTAGTCAGCAGTCGTCTGAGTCTACCAACGAGTAAAAAACAAAAAATAGCCGTCATATTAATACCCTAGGTTTTCTAATATTTGGAGATTAAGTTTTGTGAACCCATCTCCTTCGGTTTAGATCGTATGTCTGTTTTCCCAAGTCCCTCGTATTCGCTTATACCATCGTGGTTGGATCTCACCAGACAGATGAATCTCTTTTGTGAAGCCTTACTCTGTTCAGAGCAAGCCTCGAATCGTCTTCGCCAAAGACTGACCGGGATTCCTCTTATCTCATCTGGAGCCCCCCCTCAATGATTTCTAGTTTGCCCTGTAAGACTTCGCCCCGAGCCGTGTCAGAGTCTCAGTTTTGGAGGTTGCACTTCTCTAGAGCAGACGTGCCCTCGTCCGTCATTAAGAAGGATCGTGAACTCGTCGCCTGGCCACCCCTTCATCCTCGTCACCGTGAGGATACTCGGCCGAAAGTCATGCCCATTGTCCATGTCCATTTCCCGCTAAAGAATTTCTCTTCCTCGAGGTGACCACATTAAGATAAAACAACCCTTGCTTGTATCTCCCGTTAATCAACCCACTCTCCGACATATAAATTATACCTCTGTATTACTGATTTATGGTATACTATTTAAAAGCTGATTAACGAGTAATTAACGTTACTCGATTTTCATGAAATTTATATTCTGTTAAAATTGTTCCTATTTAAATTACCTATATTTACCGTATGTATATATGTATATGTCAACTAGTGACTTATTAAAAGTATATTTTTGTTTTCACTCTTTAAATATATCGTTGAACTGTTATCGGCCCCCTGTAGTAAATCGCACTCTTATACCTCGTAATTAAAGGAATACTTACGTGAAGGACGCGTAAGTACATTAGAGATATATGTGAATATAACTGTATATATACATATTTTCGTAGCTTTTATCTCTTTCCTTCCAACCAATAGATACATGTATATATATATATATATATATATATATATATATATATATATATATATATATATATTTATATACGTATTGTGTAGGAAGGTGACCTATTCCTCGATATATATATATATATATATATATATATATATATGTGATAGAACGGTTTGAGGCCGCTTAATTTCAACCGTTATCACATGCTTTTAGAAACACGATGCTACCCACGTGCATCTTCGCCTTGAAGCCGGGCACATTATAGCCGTCACCTGAGTCAATGTTTAACCAAGGAGGTTTATCTTCCCCCGTTTCGCCCCATACCTCGAATCGCTAGATTGAGTTAGGCTTATGGGCAGATAAGGTATTGATCTCAGGCGCGGCTGTGCATTCACTCGAAGCCCCCACTCCATTGTCCCCTACGCCAAGGGGATGTCTCGACTATTTATACGGAAACTTTACCATTAAAAGCAGATTTGAGATCCAGATTTTCTTCGCGAGACATCTCTACGGTCTAGTCTCACCTTGTGCACCAAAGGGCCCAGTACCTCGAGATACACCATCATTTGTCCAGAAGAGGACAATATCCCTTGAGTGCCAAGGTTCGAGCCTTCATGACGCCAAGTCCACAAGGCTTCCCCTGTTGTTCAGAAAAAGAACAACGTTAGCGCATCCATTGTTGTTTGAGCCCGTTAACAAGAAACGGTTCTCACCCTTCCCTCTTGTTGTTCAGAAAGAGAAAAACATTAGAACAGCCATTGTTCTTTGAGCCCGTAGACAAGAAACAGTTCTCACCCTTCCCCCCTGTTGTTCATAAAGAGAAAAACATTAGAACAGCCATTGTTCTTCGAGCCCGTAGACAAGAGACGGTTCTCACCCACCTGTTGTTCAGAAGAGAACAACGTAGAACGGCCATTGTTCTTTAAGCCCGTTCGCCAAGAATCGGTTCTCATTTCCAAGACGCCACGTCAGGATAATTTAATTCCCCCCTCCCTTCACGTCACCTTCCTCTGCACAACAAGTGTAATTACGTAAGCTGAACGTTACCTTTAAGTATTCAACCCTTTTATCAACCCTATCTTGTGCTTTAAATGGTTTAGCGAACCATCCCATCCCTTTAATTTTTATTTGTTTTACCTTTTTAAATCTCTTCTAAATCTTAATCCTCGGATTAGCTAGATTCCCCACGACCCTTTCCATTCTCTGTTTATGTCAATATTTTCCGTTTTGTGTGTTTTTGATAGTTTTATTAATAAAACTCTCTTTTATTAATCATAGCCATATTATTATCCTTAAGCTCAGTTCCACTTCTTAAGCATATTGAAGATAAATAACCTCGGTCGACCAGACACCACGCACTCTAAATATAATTGAATAAGTTCCCTCAACGAATAGTCATATATGGTATATCGTCGAGAGTCCATTCTATGACATATATATATATATATATATATATATATATATATATATATATACTATTAAATTTGGTAACAAGTGTGTAAGGTTTAACGCTATATCTTTGCAAACACTGGTCTCAGTCGAGTAAAGCATAGTGTTATTCGTTATAAGAATAGAGTATAGTAGTTCCTTTTGTTTTAACGATTGCTATCGCCTTTTTGGAAACTTAAGAAGCTGGAGTAGCTCAAGGAACTGATATAATAATTTGTTTGTGTTTTTTTGGTGTGATTTTAGTCAGTGGTTATTTAAATCGAGAAACCAATTACGAATAGGTCAGTGCCCATATTTAGGTAGGCTAACTCTCTAGAAGGCATAATTCTTATTGCAAGGAATTTTAGTTGGTTGACTATTGCGCCCCCAAGTGCAAAGATGACTCAGTTCAAAATCTTTAAAGCGCAAGGAGAACCCTTGGGACTTTCCGGAAAAGAACTAATTGAGTACGTTCAAGGGGAGCAAAGAAAAGAGCGAGAAGAAAAAGAAAAAGAAAGAGAAAGAGAAATCCAACGAGAATAAAGAGAAAGAGAAATCCAACGAGAAGAAAAAGAAAGAGAAATCCAACGAAAAAAAAGAGAAAGAGAAATCCAACGAGAAGAAAGAGAAATCCAACGAGAAGAAAAAGAAAAAGATATAGAGGAACGGAAAAGACAAGCTGAGCTTCACTATCAGATTGAAATAGCTCGTGTTGAAGCAAAAATACAGTCAGCCAGTTCACGTTTAGAGCCCCCCTCAATCTTCCACTTAAGCTTTCCAATTTCATGGACGGAGACGATTTCGGGGAATTTTTAGCTCACTTTGAAAAGATCCTCGAAATCAATAACATGGATCTGGAGGCTGAAGGTGTAGTCAGATTACTTCCCTTGTTAAATTGTAAATTGAGCGAAATTTTTATATCTTTACCATCTGAATGTACAATTAAATACAGTACCTTAAAAGCTGAGTTATTGGCCGCTCATAATATGACTCCCGATTTATACCGCCAACAATTTCGAGGAGGTCGTATTAAACCCAGACAGACGTTCCGTCAATTCGGATTCATTCATCAGAGGAATTTTAAATTTTGGTTAGAATCATCAAAGGTTGATCCTGACTACGAGTCCTTAACCGACTTCGTGTTGCGGGATCAATTTTTGGCGTCTCTCCCGATGGAAATCCGCGCGTTAGTCAAGGATCGTCGGTGCCAGACCTTTAAAGAATGTACCGAAGAAGCGGATGTCTATGCCGCAAGCCATAATTTATTCCCAAAGGATAATCGAACTTCTTACCAACACCCCAACCAGGAAAGGAGGAAGGATTCGCGCCCCTTCCCAGGAAAGCTGACGAAGTTTCCGGGCCCCGTAAAACCCCAAACCTTCTTCCCCCAAACCAACAACGGGACTCCAAACCTCCCGTTATGATTTCTCCTCCATCTCTCTTCCCGAAGCGACCAATCATATGCTTCTCCTGTGGTGTAGAAAACCACATGAGCTGGAATTGCCCCCAAAATTCTAGGCTCTAAAGCGGACCAGCCCAACAAGTTCACCAGATTAATGACACCCGGCTCCCCCAGTGGTGCAGACCCAAGCAGCAACTTCTCCCCCTCCGTCAGGCCACCAGGTAAATTTTATTTTTGACAAAAGTTCATCGGGATCTTTGAAATTTGAGGAGGGCAGCGTGAACGGCTGCCGAGTATCGACTCTCGTCAGAGACACAGGGTGCACGTGTTTTATCGTGTCTGACGAGCTCCTCCCCCCAATAGACCCTAACCACGAAAAATTTGCGGCGGTACATGACTACCTTGGGCGGGCGAACCAATTTCCCATCGTTAAATGTTACCTGCAGTGTCAATATTATGATGGCTGGGCTGAAGTCATTTCAGCACCCATACAATTCTGTTGCATACTTATAAGACAGAGCCCCCAAGTAAGTTCCGACCCTGTGTCTCAGGCCGCCCTTCCTCGAGGCCGAGATAAGAAAAAAGCCCAGTAGCCCGTCCCCATCAGAACCCCGATACCATCCGATTTCTCGGAGACCCTTAACCAGGACCTTAGGACGGCACAAAAGGAGTGTGAATTACTAACATGCTTAGGTGATAAGGCCCAAGACAAGGACACGGAAATTGTCCGTGGAGCCAAAGAAAAAAAGTACCCCCAACGCCACCATGGAGATAGGTTCGTAGCCAATTATTACCACGCGAAAAGAGATATGCCACTATAGAGAAGGAAGCTCCATCAATTATCTGGGTTATAGACAAATTCAAAATGTACTTGATAGGAAAAGAATTTCAGATAGGAACCGATCACCGCCCGTTAGCATATATTTGGAATGTACGACACTCCAACGGCCGAATTATGCGCTGGAGTTTACTCTTGCAAGAGTATCAATTTAAAATATATTATATAAAAGGTTCCGATAACCAGGTCGCTAAAGCACTCAGTAGGAATGCGTTACCAAATAGAGTAGATTAATTGTATTCGTAGGATTAGGATCTCCATGTACGTATATACCGTCTTGTACGATTTAAATTAGATTCTCTTGTAATATAATTAGTTAATGTATATGTCTAAATTTGGAAACGCTCAATGTCTATTTTTTTGTATGTATATATATTTGTACCCATTAAATTACGTATAAATTATTTTGTCACATATGTACTTATTTTATATCATTTCATTGCTCTATTGCCCTTTTATTGATTAAGTTTGTATTAAAGGTTAGTTTCCCATATAATCAAAAGGTCAAAATAATCATATGTATTGAGGTAATACTATTTAGGTGCATGAAGGTACGGTTGGTACAAGAAAACGAGTTCCCCACAATAAAGCTCTATCGTTGTCCCTCCTCTCTTTTTTTTCGAAGTGACAACTTCCCCCGGAATGGAGGGGTGTGATAGAACGGTTTTTGGCCGCTCAATTTCAACCGTTATCACATGTTTTTAGAAACACGATGCTACCCACGTGCATCTTCGCCTTGAAGCCGGGCGCATTATAGCCGCCACCTGAGTCAATGTTTAACGAAGGAGGTTTATCTTCCCCCGATAAACCTCGCCAGGATGGGTTAGGCTTATGGGCAGATAAGGTATTGTTCTTAGGCGCGGCTGTGCATTCCCTCGAAGCTCCCACTCCATTGTCCCCAACGCCAAGGGGATGTCTCGACTATTTATACAGAAACTTTACCACTAAAAGCAGATTTGAGATCCAGATTTTCTTCGCGAGACATCTCTACGGTCCAGTCTGACCTTGTGCACCAAAGGGCCCTCTACCTCGAGATCCAACATCATTTGTCCAGAAAAGGACAATATCCCTTGAGTACCAATGTTCGTGCCTTCATGACGCCAAGTCCACAAGGCTTCCCCTGTTGTTCAGAAAGAGAACAACGTTAGAACAGCCATTGTTCCTTGAGCCCGTAGACAAGAAACGGATCTCACTCTCCCCCCCTGTTGTTCAGAAAGAGAACAACATTAGAACAGCTATTGTTCTTTGAGCCAGTAGACAAGAGACGGTTCTCACCCCCCCTGTTGTTCTGAAGAGAACAACGTAGAACAACCATTGTTCTTTAAGCCCGTTCGGCAGGAATCGGTTCTCATTCCTAAGACGCCACGTCAGGATCATTTAATTCACCCCCCCCCCTCCTTCGGCTGGAACTCACCAGCGGACCAAAGATTCCTTCATGTCGCCTTCCTCTGCTCAACAAGTGTAATTACGTAAGCTGAACGTTACCTTTAAGTATTTAACCCTTTTATCAACCCTATCCTGTGCTTTAAATGGTTTAGCGAACCATCCCATCCCTTTAATTTTTATTTGTTTTACCTTTTTAAATCTCTTCCAAATCTTAATCCTCGGATTAGCTAGATTCCCCACGACCCTTTCCATTCTCTGTTTATGTCAATATTTTCCGTTTTGTGTGATGTTGATGGTTTTATTAATAAAACTCTCTTTTATTAATGATAGCCATATAATTATCCTTGAGCTCAGTTCCACTTCTTAAGCACATTGAAGATAAATAACCTCAGTCGATCGGACACCACGCACTCTAAATATAATTGAATAAGTTCCCTCAACGAATAGTCATATATGGTATATCGTCGAGAGTCCATTCTACGACAATATATATATATATATATATATATATATATATATATATATATATATATATATATATATATATATATATATATATATATATATATATATATATATATATATATATAATAATTCTGGTGTCAGGTTTAGTTGGGTTAATTGAGGACCCCTTTTGTTTTCAAGTCCCTCAGTTGAATTATAGAAAGTTTACTAAGTTGGGTCAAGTTTATTTAAAGATTAGTGAAAACAATTTTCTAAATTTTTATTTTATTTTGAGTAATCGGTCTTTTGTATTGCCCGTGAGGCCATATTTATTAACAAGCCGTTGTTTTTGTGGCTGTTTTGGGGAGAAAATCTTTCAAACTCCCCTCCTTGTAATCCCCGTGGCAGATTAATAGTTCTTATATCAAATATTCACATAGGAATTACTATATTTATCATAATCTATTGCTTTTGTCTGTGTGTGTGATCACAAGGGTAAGATTTCATTTAGAATTTTTGGGAACTATTGCGAGAGCCCCATTTTCTTTGCCATAAGATTCTTGAACGCATCGTTTGGCTTAGGATCGCGTAAGGAAACAAGATTTCGTCCTTTGAGAGATTTAGTCAACAGGGTGAGATGCTTGGTCTTCCAGGTAAATAGCTAGTTGCCTATATTCAGAATTAGGAGATAAACGAAAGAGCATAGAAGAAAGAACTAAGAGAAGCTGATGAGAGAAGAAGGGACGCTAAAGCTGAGCAGAGAAGAAGAGAAGATGAATAAAGAGAAGGGGTGAGGCGCCATGAAAGGGAGTTAAATAGTACTAACTTAGAAACCCTCTCAGTTAGTTCCAGCAATAAAGGGCCCCCAAGATCCCCGCTTTAAACCATTTAAGGAAGGTGAGGATTTCTGGGCTTCTGCCTCTCCTTAATACTCAGCTGCGAGATATTTTCATTTAGCTACCCCCCGAAGCTACCCTCGACTCTTCGACCATCAAGCCCGAACTCTTGACTGCGATCAATATGAATCCGGATTTCTACAGGGCAAAGTTTCGTCAGGCAAGGCCACTACCTGGCTAGACTTACTTCCAGTTCGGATTCACACTCTGCAGTTTTGGTTAGACTCCACCAAGGTAAACGGCGAATATGAGTCTCTTTGCCGATCAATGATGGCTAAGCTGCCTTCTGAAATCCGTGCATTCGTGAAGGACCGAAGAGTTGCTTTCTTCAAAGAATTCATTGAAGAAGTGGATTTGTACGAGGCCAATCATAATCTCTACCCGAAAGATCCCAAGAAGAGTCATCTTCCCTCCCCAAGATTAAAGGCCGCTTCCCTAAATTTACCCGGAGAACTCTCCCAAATTCGAAAAGGTCCCAGGTCCCTCCAAACCTAAATATCATTCCCTGAATGAATCTAGGGATGATAAGCCTCCCATCTTTTATCCCCCTGCGTTGGATTACCCTGACGACCCATCGTCTGTTTTTCTTGAGGAAAATCCGGGCATATGAGGAAGAACTGTCCTTAAAATTCTCAATTCCCTTCTGCTCCCAGTCACCAAGTCCACCAAGTAAGTGCCTATCTTTCTCTCCGTCTTCTCGCCCCGGAACGCTTGTTTTCTCAACAGCGAATAGGCCCCCGTGGCCTCAAGTTTTTTTTATTTAACAAGAGCTTCCCCGGTGGGCTCGAATTTGAAACCGGATCCGTTAATGGTTGCCGGGTTTCACCCCTGCTCAGAGATACGGGATGCACGTGCATTGTCGTATCGCAAAAGTTGCTCCCGCCAGTGAGCACCGACCACGATAAATTTGAGGTAGTCCAGGACTACTTATGACGAGCGAACCGGTTCCCAGTGGTCCGTTGTATCATGGAATGCCAATATTTCACTGGTTGGGCTGACGTCGTAGCAGCCCCTATTAAATTCTTTGCCATATTAGTCGGTCAGAGCTCTCAGCTTTCCCCTAGTCCTGTTGCTCAGCCGCCCGCCAACACGAGGGCCCAGGCCATGAAGAGTGAGGTCCCCACAGTAACTTTAGAGCCCCATTTGTCTTCCGAGTATGACTCTGAACACGAATCTTTTGTAAATGCCCAGAATGAGTGTCCTTCCCAACAGCCATTGTGGGAAACGTTAAGGACCAACGATCTCGAAATCATACTGTTGTTCCGTTCCATCTCCGTTTCTAATAACTCCCTTACGCGCTTGCTCTGTACCCCTCGCTCCTTTGACAGGCCTTTTTTTGACAATTAGTCAAAAGAAAGACGTATCAGGCCCGGTGACGAGGTCTTACTTCTCCTGCCCACGGAGACAAATAAGCTTTTTTTCACAATGGAAAGTCCCTCTTTCAGTCCTCGAAGCCCATAGACCCGTAGACTACCTCATCTAAACGTCCTCCGGTAACAAATTGTTTCACGTTAACATGTTGTCCTGGACGAAGTGGCCGTGATGGAAGCCTCTTATTCCCCCGAACCTCTTAACCAAGTCCAGAGAGTTTACGTAGAATCTGGCAATGACTATCCACTTCTTTTGCTCCCCAGCTCGTATAAAGACTTCCCCCAGGAGCCCGCTCTGAAATCCCAGTTATCCCGGTTGTTAAAGGCCTAACCCCTACCCATTCATTTGCGATTAGCTTTCAATGAGGAGGTCAAAAATTTGATAAAATTAAAATTAATCGAACCCTCCTCGTCAGATTACTTTTCCCCTATTGTTATAGTTTGGAAGCCAGACCAGTCGTTTGGAATGTCTGTCGACTTTTGAAAACTTAATGCCGTTACGGTTTTCGATGCCGAACCGATCCGGTTGATAGACCAGAGCCTACATTTGTTCGAGAACGCCAAATTTATTTCTGAGATAAATTTATGCAAGGCTTACAATCAAATTCCCCTCAAACATAGTATTCGGAAATACACTGCCTTCCCTACAGAAAAAGGGCTTTTGCAATTTAAGCGTCTCCCATTCGGTTTAGTCACCTCTTGTAGTAATTACAACAGAAGGATGCGCTGCATCCTCGATGGACTAAACAATGTGTCATTCTATTTTGATAATGTGTAAGTAGCTACACGCACATGGGATGAACATCTAATCACCCTTCGTTCACTTTGTAATAGGCTCCGAGAGCATGGTCTGACCATGGGTCCTTGCAGAGTGTCATTTTGTTTACGACATTATCAAGTACCTTGGATTTCATATTGAGGAAAATCAAATAACGCACCAGCAAGAAAAGGTCATGTATTTGTGAGGGGATGCACTCGAAGAACCGCCGTGAGAGGAAGCCCCCTCGGAAATACTCCTCTCTTCTTTCAAGACCACGTGCGCCCAGCGTTATAATTTTAGAAAGTTCAAAAAAGAATCGGTTCCTCACTTAATCACCCGTCACGGCTATGTTTGCTTTCGGACGCCACTTGTCGCCCCTCCCTCCCCTTCGATAACACCGTGCGCTGCCAAATTAACGCTACCCCTATATACGAAGCAAGTTTTATCGTTTGGAACGACTCGTTATCATGAAATTTGTTTGCTTAGACTGGCGCAAAGAATCCCTGATATGCCCTGATGCGTCTATTGGATCAGCCAGCCGGGTATTTAACCCAAAGCTCACTATATCTCGAGGAGATTGAAAGCCCGTCATCCACTCCGTTCAGACTGCCGTCTGTTTGCAGCGAACCCCTGTAACCCGTGTCGAGTCGTCCTATTACTTCGTCGCAGATCTCGCATGCATTTACCTTTGTTAAGCTTTGGCTCATGTTCAGAGGAAAGCTATCGAGCTTCATTCTTCCCGAAGAGTTCTGTGGCCCTGTTATCTTCACCACCCTTACAAGATGCCCCTTCATTCTAGACTGAGACTCACTGCCAATCTAAAGAATCATCTCGAGTTGAGATTACCTCTCTCTGGAGCAGAGAAAATCTTATTCTTTATCACGAAGTCATACAACCCCATCTTCGAGTCCTCTTCGTCAGGAGTCCCTGAAGTATCTTCTTGATAACCTGTGCCGTTGTCCCCTCCTCCTCCAATTCGCCCGCGGTTGAAGGTAAAGCGATCTTGTTTGGTTATCCATAGATTACCTCGTTAATCTTCACTTAATTTATTTAACAACCATAAGTAATTTGTTCACCCTTTTTGTATATATATATATATATATATATATATATATATATATATATATATATATATATATTTAAATTTTACACTTTTATTATATATATTAAAATTATATGTGGGCGTATTGTCTTCATATATCCTTTGAAATGCAACTTGGCAAGCCATTAGTCAAAACCCGGTCAACCGTAAATCGCACTCTTTATTACTCGCCCTAGAACTATCTCAAGCGGCCTGTAGTCAGCTGTCTGCCCGTGCTTGTGTACTACTTTGTGGGCCGAGCTAGTCTACACAGGGACACCTCGACACTATTCACACAACTAGCATGTACTACCTCCACGGGGAGTGCGTTACATTTATCGATGCTTTTAAAGGTGAAGTTTTTTAGCTCTGTTCGTTTGAAACTACTGTCTCTGGAGTTTAAACCCGTTGTTACGTGCGATACCATGGTTGTACTTAATTCTTTTTATAATTTACTTTTTCAAATTTTTAACAATTTGGACAACTTCAAAAGGCTCACATCGCAATAGCTTAGATTCTGGAGTCAGGAGTATTAATATATTTGATCTTTCAAAATACGACTTAATTCTAATCGAAGGAATTAGTTGAGTTGCTCCTCGTTAAATTCTTTCCATTTTATTAATGTTTACATGTGTATAGCGTGACTATAATTGTATCGTGTATTCCAGGTGTGGCCTTGCTAAACTTTTCTATAAAGGTATGATTTCATGTATCTTGGTGCTTGTAGTGAAAAATTTCGCAATCAATTCAAGCATTCCGTTCGCCTTCTTACAGGCTTTTTCACACTGTTTGTTAAACTTAAGATC
Source organism: Ceratothoa steindachneri (assembly GCA_963969495.1). NCBI lineage: Eukaryota > Metazoa > Arthropoda > Malacostraca > Isopoda > Cymothoidae > Ceratothoa > Ceratothoa steindachneri. The sequence goes on along the minus strand of OZ018324.1, from coordinate 64,835,088 downwards.
CTTTGAAACCCGCACCACTAAAACGTTTTCTTCGTCCACGGAAATAAGATTTTTACCACCCATTTAATAGTTAAGAATTAAGTTAGTGTGACCTACGTGTAAATTGAATTTCATTTTCCATTTATTAGACCATTCGGAGATTTCATCTAGATCGCGTTGAATAAATTTATATCATTATCATTTAAAATTTTACCCTCAATTTTCGTGAGTGACAAATTAAATACCCTAAAGTGGCCATAAATATATAATAGAATACATTATACAAGAATTTAATAAAGAAAAAACATACAAATCAGTTAGACGGCTGGTGCTGCTTGCCATGAAGAAGTGTTTTGATATGCGGCTCGATAAATGAGGTAGACAACAAAAGAATGTCATTGAGGTGGCGGTCCAAGAGTTGGGAGCGAATGTCTACTTCATTTTGTAGAAGAGCTATTCGTAACAGTAGGTGCTGCTAAACATGGCCACGATGCGTTAAATTTGCACAATGTATTATGGAATATGGCTAGAAGGGAGGATGAGGTTGCGGAAGAAGGAAAGCGAATAAAAGGTGGCGAGCCAGAAGCTGGGCCGTCACGTGCCGGAGGTTGATCACCCCTGGCTTACATAAATAAAGAACCAAAATGGCAGAGCACAGATCCCTGGAGCACGCCACTAGTTATGTATATTTTTACACCCGAAAATTTAAAGTTTAAAATTACTCTCTGCTTACGATTACTTAGACACGACTCTATCACCAATGAGGAATAAGGTTGAATGCCTTAGCAAACACTAAGTAAAATATGCCCAAAGATTCATTTTCGTCACAGCCTTAATCACGTGGCGTAAAATTCTAAAAGATTAGTTAAACATGAATGCCTATGTATAAGGCCGTGTTGACTAACATTTATGAGATTATGTGCTTCCAAATGATCGATCAACCTATTGTGAATGTCGGATTCCATTAATTTACCTACGGTGGATGTTAAACTTATGGATCGTAAGTTCTCTTTTTCCCTTGTTAAAAATAGGAGTTATATTAGCTAGCTTAAAATCTAATGTCACGACACCTTCTTCTAAACAATTATTAGAAGATTTCGTTAGTTGTCCTACTAACACGTTTTGAATTTCTATTAAATGCGCCGTATAGATTAAATCAGTCTCTAAAGATTTACTGAATTTTACATTACTGATATAAAAATCTATTTCTGCTTTAAAAAATTCGATATCTGTTAAAAGGTTATGCTCGTTAATGTTATCCCTTCGTTTATCCGTGGTATATTATTGGCCACCTTTTCTGTATCCGAAGCTAATTCTTTATTGTCATTTCCGATAGGTCCTATTGTTGCCTTTTCAGGTTTCTATGGGATACATTTTCGAAGAACTTCTTATGGTTATGTTCACTTTCTTTGGTAAATTGAATTTCATATTTTCTTTTAGGGCTTTGTAGTTTCATCTGACATTACCTTGGTCGGTCTACGTAAATTTGATTATTTTCATCGGATGAGTTACGCTAGTGATGCCTATATGCACAGTTTCTATCCTTCAATTTGACTTCGATATCCCGATTCTACCATTTTGGTTTGCTTAAAGTGTTTCGTTTTTTTCGCGGAACGAATTGCTCATCTAATTCACTGAAATTTTTGGTGAAAAAGGAACGGCACGAATTAACCTTTCCCAAAATTGTACCACACTCGATCACTCTAAACTTGCGGTAAATCTATTGAGTCCAAACGTTTAAAATTTGGCACTTTAATATCATTATTTTCCTTGTTATGATTTATATTATTATCGAACTCTATTCATTTGAGATCCCTAGGACCTATACATTCCTCAATACTATTACCCGAGATAAGATTAACGTTGTTAGTTAGAATTACGTTAAGGATAGTTTCACCTCGGGTTGGTTCATCGTTTAATTGTGTTAAGTAGTTTTTTTTCGAAAATCTCCAATAGCCTATGCCCTTTTCCGTCTGCATTTAACGTTTCATAGTTAATATTTCTACAATTTATATCCTCAATTAATAAAGTGAAATTATTTTTAATGTTACTTTCAATAATGTTATATAATTCCGTGTCAATCTCAAACTGTTTTGGTGAGGGTCTATACACTACAAAGATATTTATTGGAAAACCATTCGATGTTATTTCAGCGCATATTAACTTAACTTTGGGGATAGTCACTTTCAAGTTCGGTTAAGATTATATGAAATTTGGTGTACAGTACTACTCTACCTTGTTTATGCGTACGGTCTTTATTAATTAATTTTTACCCCGGCAGTTTCACTTGGCCAGTATAGTCTCTCCTAGATGTCTCCACCCATGATTCCGTTATTGCTATAATATCAAAGCTGCGTAAGCGCCCTATTTTTTTAATTCATGGAGCTTATTACGATTACACAGAGCGTTACAGTAGTAGACATGTAAATTTATTTTTCAAAAGAGTACATTATTATTAGTACTCTTCCCTATGTGCACTATGCTCTCCGATGCTGTTTGTCTGAAAATTTACAAGCGAGTTATTAATTATATTCTTCCCAGCCTCGCCTCGCACACACCATTTAGATGAAGGCCGTCTCGCCAGAATAGCTCCATTTGTTCGTAAAAAACATCGCATAAATCGATGAATTACACTCCCTATTCCATAGGAAACATTCGCCGCACTTATTCTGGGAACGATACGTGTAAGAAACCACGTTCTCACTCCTTTCTTTCAGCTTCATCATCAGTTGGCGATACCTTGCTAGAATTTTCTAACACCTTGTAGATAAAAGATTAATAGTATTGATATGTATTATATAAGCTGTGTCCCGGGTATCTCCGGTTGTAAAATCTTACATTGAATCGACAAGATCATAAACTATTCCTCCAGGGTAACACTACCTCCTGCGTTTGTTTGGTTTTCTGCCACAGAATTCGTCAATTTAGTCCCTAAAAATATAAGCACCTGTTCAAGAGACATAATTTTAACACCTATATCTCTTCTCATTTCGCAGCCTTTGCAGCTTCGGCTCTCTCCGCGAAGAGATAAATCCACGCACACTGATCTGTTCAGTCAATGATGAAGCAATGAGAGCAAACAAAATTCAATTAAATATAGAACAATATCGATGAAAAAATCTAACTATCCACTTTAAAACAAAGCCGTGGTCAGCACTTTATGACATTGTAGCTATCAAGTTAAAAACACTTGGCGGTCATTATAAACTAATATTTAAGATATATATATATATATATATATATATATATATATATATATATATATATATATATATATATATATATATATATATATATTAATAGACCAAAGAAAGCAGATATAATTACGTTGCAGAAAGTCACTACCCTAAATGTAAAACAGAATACGGGCGCAATGACCTCCTGAATATTTTAGAGACGTGGAGCAATGGGTAAACACGTTTGTTTACAATAAAGGATCGCTTCGTGTTAAAAGAATTAAAATAAAACCTTAATGCAAAATTTGGGGAGTAATTGCAAAAGAAAAAATGAGTAAATTGCTCAATTGTTCTTAACGTTGCAATATGGTATTGCAATTTTTCACCATCATATATATGGTTAAAATATAAAGGTACAATGTTATTACATATATATATATATATATGGAGTGCTGAGCCCTAACAATTGACCTATAGTGTGTGTATATATATATATATATATATATATATATATATATATATATATATATATATATATATATATATATATATAGAGAGAGAGAGAGAGAGAGAGTAGTAAACTAGAGCCCAATGTTTATGCCTAACTCTGTTCTACTTTAATAAATTCGCTACTTCTTCTCCTAGTGCCATCATACCACCACTACTCGTACTTTTCGGCCGTACCGCGCTGTAAAGATAACAGGTAATGCTTTAAATTTGTTGCTGTGCATTTCAATTCTCGGTCGAAGTAATCCATACAATAAATTTAGCTGTGTTAATATTGACTTATTTTCTTTCAACTTTGCTAATTAACATGTTTTTTAATCCCGGGGTAGAATTTATAATTGTACAAAATCACACTGCAATATCATCGAGGCGGTATCACGCATAAATTTTGTAAGGAACGATCTACAAAAAAGGTGCTGAAGATAAATTATAGCCACAGGGAGGGCGGGGAGGGCACAAAAGTATGATCCGTAAAGTATATAATAATATCTCCTGAAGTTTTTGCAATTGTCAGCATTTTGGAGGCTAGAACATTGATTCTGGGAAGCTAGAAATAGTTCGCCATTCCAAATAATGAGAGTTTTTTAACCACTAATCCAATTTTCTTTTTTCCTCAGGACCTTTTTTACCTTATTTTTTTCTGCCGTAATTTTATGTTTGTGTTTGTCGGAGCTAGATCGTATGGCGAGTTGGAGGCCTTTATAGAAATTAAACTTAACTCTTTTTAAATATGTTTTGTCACTCTATTTTTTAAAAGTATTTTATAAGTTACTTTTAAACGATTCTCTCCTTTGTCAAACAAAAGACTCCCTTTTGAAAGCAATCGTCAAATTAGCCTGATATAGTGGCTGCTAAATTTATGCCTCCTGTCTTTGAGCGTCCATAGACCCATGGCTTACTTCTTGTTTCCTGCAACAGGATTTATTGAACCCCAAAGGCAGTGCTAAACTTCCTCTTTGGAGATCTCCCCCAGGGAATGCCCTTCTTTTGAAATTTACAATAATAGAGTAAGGGGTCAGATATACCCGTAGAGAAATAAAATTGCTACTTAATTCATTTGATGGACGTCCTACCTCACGAAACAGGAGTATTCATCGTAGGGGTTAGTGTTATTATCCTTGTGTAGTAAGAAAGCTTAAGAACGAAGGAAAGACAGAAAGTCACGAAAAATATAATGCAAATCAAATGAAATTTAGAGAGGAGCAAAAGATTTGACTAAATCGAACGGATTATTTTATCAATCCTCTTGAATCCTGAAATCTATTATCTGGAGGCGTCATTTAAAAAGATTGATAGAAAAGTTTTACCAAGGGAACCTATTATCAAAATAACGATTTGAGTAACCCCAGTTCCAGGCCCCAAATTAGGGGAACTCTTCAAGATGTACTATATTTCGATAACTGAGGCCATTTCTATCTATTAACCTAGCCCAATGGTATACACAATTCGCTTAGCGTGGCGTTTTGGTTTGCAGGTAGATTTGAAAGTTTTCAGTTAACTATGGGTTAATTTTTTGACAGTTTTATTTTATATTCTCAAGATTCCATAAATATATTAGGAGAGGGATTATTTCTTTTTCCCTGGATGGTGATAATATTTGTTCTCCTTTACATTGTTCTTTTTCTGTTTATTCTTGCCAAGTATTGTTTACATACAGTTATTCCCACTCTTGGCTGTTTCTTCTTTCATTACAAATCTCTTTCATAAACGCATAGTTAGTTATAACTTTGTTGATTTCAACTTTTGCACAAACCAAAAATAACTTTTCTCTCCTTTACTCAACTAGTTGCCTTTACTTAGAGCCATATATATGCCAGCCAGCCGTATCTTTAATCGTTAGTCGTTTGATCATCGCCTTTATTTACATTTTTTTAAATTTTATATATTCATCAAGCTTTGTTCGAATTTAATTAGCCATATGAATTATGAATGATTAAAACCAAGTTTTATTCATGAAAAAAGTACTTTTGCAATCTTTTACTAATTCCTTTTGGAGTTCTCTAATGTCTTCACGTTGCTAATTGGAACTATACATTATAAGAGAAACACTCTAGAAGAGAAGCAGCCATTGAGTTTTGTGTAAAGAGTAGAATGGTAAAATTGAATAATTTAAAGAAAAATTATTTCAAAGGGAAAATAGGCGCGATAAGATGGCAAATTTTATACCTTTAATGCTCTCCACAGCATTCTGTAGCAAACTTGAGACCAAAAGGAGACAATTGAAAATGCGTACGACTCTCTTGAGATATCACTTTTGTGATCTATTGTTCCTTTATTCCCTTTTCATATTTTCAGCTCCTTATCCTCTCGTTATTCTCATTAAAATAAGTTTAGAACAAGAGAACGCGAAATAAGTTCTGTTCAAAGGAAAAGATTTCAACGAAACCAAGATCTTTTTTTTTAATAAAGAACTTTTCTCAAGAGGGACATGCATAATTAATCTGGAATTACAGCATCTAAATTCAGAAAAATCGCGTTTAGGTAACGATTAATTCGTTAAAATTACTTTCTCAGTAGATCGTTTCTGACAAATATAATAAACCGAGAAATCCGTGTCAATTATAAACGCTTTCTGCAGCGTTCTGAAACAACAAAACACATGAGACCATAATGAGTGGATTAAAACTACGTAGAACCACTTGAATCATCACTCTTGTGTACTGTTCCTTTATTCCCCATTAATATTCTTACTTCCATATCCTCTTGTTATTCTTTGAACTTAAGGTTAGAAAAAGAGGACGTGGAATAAATCTGATCAAAGAAAAGATCTCCACTTAACAAGATCTGTTTTTTAATAAAAAATTCTTAAGAGGGACATAATTAATCTTCAATTACAGAATCTGAATTCAAAAGAATCTGGTTGAGGTGATGATAATTCGTTCAAATTACCTTCTCCGTTCGTCCTTTGAGGTGGATATAATGAATCAGATAATTTGCGTCTAATATATATAATCCTGGATACCAGTAGCAGTGCCTCTATAACTTGATTACTTAAGGAACGTCATCTTGAGCATAATTCATTATAAAACAGTGGGTATTACTGAGAGGAATGGCGATGACTGACACAGACTTAATTGTTCTCATATCAGCATGTTTATTTTATTATGTACACCTGAATTTTTGTTTTGTCATTACCTTTAGAGGGCTAGTTCTCGGTTTATATCTCGTGGATGAATGTTATAATAACTTTAATCGATATATGGAGGTGGAGTTTCTTGCGATTGAAAATTTTAAAGTAACTAGATATTACAGAGAGACATTAGATAATTGATCTACACCAGTAAACTGGTGCGAATAAAAAAATTATCTTCATTTAGAGTAAAACCATGATAAAAAAATAGAAATTATTTGGAAATACTCAAGTAGTTACTTCATATATTAAAAATAATCCTTTCCCTCAAGTGAAAGGGGAAACAACTGAAAACCAAGAGTTCGTTCCCACTTATCTAATAAGTCCTGCAATTTTGCGGCACAATTATTTCTCTGTGAAACAGCCTTGTAAATTTAGGTTTCTGCGGAGATTCTTAATTAAGTTTATTCTAAATGGAACTACTAACAACGAGACACTAGAAAATTATGAGTTTTAAACTTAAAAAGTTCTTATTATAATTCTAATTGATTGTCACTGGTAGTATCATTACATATTATATTGATGCAAAATAACAATTTTGCCTGATATTTTTTAGTTTCAGTATTTTTCAATGTTTAAGATACAACTTCTGTCACTCTGGATGTTTTCTTTATTTTCAATTATAATTTATTTGTATTTTCTTTGTTTCAACTATTTTTCTCCCTAAAGACAAAAAATAAATTCTTGGATTATATTCGTAGTCACTTTTATAATCATGAGGAAGTAAAAGCCTTTCATGACCCTAGTAGAATTATTTAGTAGCATCTGATGATGTTACGATATACTGTATTTTGATCATTATTGATTCAGAATGAAGACTATAGAATTTGTTAATAGATCCGTGGCAAGAAGATACAATAGATCTATAACCTCAAAGCAGAGGTTTTGTAAAGCTTCCGTATAAATTAAAGGCACGCGTAGTTTGAACATGCTCCGAGGAGTCAATCTATCTTCCATCAGCCGCTTATCACTTTTAAATAGTCACAGGCTTCTAAACCTGCGGCAACCCATGTCTCACAATAAGAACTTCTTGGCCCAATTTTTACTTTCTCATTCATGCAAGGCAACATTAGATGGCACGGCTTATGGGATTCCTCCCACCATTCATATTTAGATATTTTAACACTACTTCTTAACTTTCACGACACGCGCTTATTTTTTTTTTCCTAAGCGGCTTACATCAAGGCCCTACATTATGTGCGATTAAACGAATTCATCGACCAGATGCCCACTTGAACTGGTCGTCCATTGATGCGCTATATGAAAGCCGCAAAGTGAAATAACCTTTTTCAACTCTGTCTCACATCTACCTGACACAACATGTAGCCATCTAAATAATTAAGCGCAAGAGGCTTGGAAGTAGCTGCCAACATAGGATCGCCTAGATTAGGTGGTTATTTATCGCTCTTTAGCCAATATCCTTGACATCCATGACCTTCCTATGGATCCAGTAGGGTTAGGCAATGCAATTATAAAATGTACCACAAATTCTTACCCCCATTCACCCACTAATTCGCATTTCGCCTGGGTGATAAGCTATGGTCAAGTTCTCTCTGAAATGAACTAGTTCATTATCCTTCATCTTATAAAATATTTTCATATTTCATATTATCTATTCCTTACCTTTTGAATCTTCTCTTGGGATAATTTCTGCCCACTCCTCTTTTGTGCCTGTTTGTCATGATATGTAAGTACGCACAATAGACAACATAAATTTACTACTCATTAAGTGCCGAACAAAGTGTTTACCTGCAAGGGATAATGTAGCCGTCCACCATGATCGCGTTATTTCATGTAAAAGATTGAAAATTTGTTTTTTATACAAAAAGGGGACAAGAAATCGAACGCGCTCTTGAGAAGTATTCACTAGAATCATCTCATTATTATTAGAAAAAGAAAGAGAGAAAATTGTTTGTGCAGCTTCACGTATAAACGTTTGAGTGTGGTGCAGCTTTTGGGTTCTGCTGCAAGTGCAAAATAGTGAAAGAAAGAGAGAATAAAATTTTATTTTGTGCAGCTTCTGTATCTTTCTATTGTTGTCATCTGCTCTCCGCTAATTAGCTTTTGTCTGATCTTAGTTAGTGTGTTGTCGCTTTCATTAGTTACCTTTATTACAAAATTTGTAATTTTTTGAGGAATGAGTTGTTTGTTAAGCAGGTTGTTGAGTTCCCTATATTCACACCTCTTTCCAAGTTTGCGATAATCTAATTTTTCTCCTTTCCTTAAAACGTCTTTGCGTGCCTCACTTATTTGGGTATCTAAAGTCTGCTGTTATTATTTTCCCAAATTCTCCTTGTAAATTTGATTCTGTTATACATGTTTTCAGATTTCTAATGATGATTTTCCTACTTAATCTCTAAGTTTATTGCAATTTTTTGCGTGTGTTGTTTTAAACATACATATGAATTTTATTTTAGTTTGAGTGTTAAGTTTGGGTGGATTTGCTATTTACTAGTTTTTCGCTCTTTCTAAATTCAGATCTATTTTGATCTTCTTTCGTATTAAACTTTGCTCGCTGCCACTGTTAAATGAGCTGATAACCACTATATATGTCAGTAATGAACTTTCCCAGTAAAAAATATGTAATCAGCTCCCATTTTTTCCAAATTGTTCCCATTCCAGACCATTTTCTGTGCTGTTGATTCTCAAAGAAGTAGTTCATGGGGTAAAGGCTACTTATTCAAATTCTAGTAACTTTCACTTTCCACACCAACCCAAGGAAATTTTCCTTGACTACTCTGTATTTTCCTACTATATCACTATCGTGTTGTGGTTCTCCAAACTTTGCATTAATTTCCGACCACTCTAATATTAATCCAAAATTGATGATTTATTCTTGTTTGTGCATTCGTGTGTTCAGCATAGAAGTTTTTAAATTCTTAGTCTGAGTGAGATACTGTAGGTACTTATTGTTGGATTAGCTATAGGTAATTCTTATTCGATATCTAATTACTAGTTTGATTAATTTATTTGATAATCAAATATCTTCTATAAATAGCTCGTTGTATGACCAATTCCATAACATTAATCTGTATGCCGTTGAGCCCTTGAGTTAGTTTTGCAAGTTTTGCTTCTTATTTCCTCTTTCTTTTGCTGACCCAAGTAATATTCCATTCTGTCTTTTTAAATTCTTCAGTTTTTGTACCTTATTAGTGTCATTTGAGATATCCTTCAACCGTTTGCAAGCCGTTCTGTAGGAACAGGAAATCTTAGACCTCTCTATCCCCGAGCTAATCTGCTCACTGCCGTGGGTAGGGAGATTGCCTGCCTGTAAGAAATGAGGGCAGTGTTCTGCAGCTTAGGATAATTGAAATACTTGGTTAAAGAACTCCACCTTTTGAGATACTTTCACCGGTAAATGATTTGATCTGCTGTGCAAGTTGAATATCATTATCATAGATTTGCAGATATCTAATAGTGCACACCAAATCCGTCACCTACGGATGCGCTGGGCTCGATTTTAAAATTATGCAATAATGAAGTAACTTTACTCAAAGATACACGCAAAAATAGAATTTACTTGGAAAAATTCAATAATATAACTCTTTTCTTCCCCGTAATATAAAAAGCATTTCTTATTCTTTACGTTATTTTCACATCTATTTTTAATTACATTCAGAACTTGCCAATATTCAGTTATGCAAACTACTTAATATAAAGATTTAATAATTATTAGATCACTACTTTTAGATTATTTATCTTTTTAAGCAAATTTTAAAGAATATTTATTATTTCCTCAGGAAAATTTTGGGGAAAATAATTCCCTTTATAAAGAGTTTCATAGGTAACTCTAATATGTAGAGCGATGAAATTTGCTGCAGAAAATTTCGATGGCTCCTAATATTATAATGAAATTTGATAATTGTTTTGGTTCGAGTTTAATAATCTCAAAATAGAACCACAATCATTGAGTTAAGAGGATAAAAACTCTTTAAAGGGGACGAAAGGTTTAATTAGGAATAAAGATTGATGTTGTAACAGAAGGTTTACGCAAAATTCAAGTGCCTTTGAATCGCATTTTCATATTTATATTCGAAAGCTAAATTTAATAATAAATAAATTATTAAAAGTTTTTACCACCAATCTGCATTCAATTAAGCTCCCTTTATTCTGATTCGAGCCCCTCCGCTTAACGCGGAATCTGGACTACCGGTTTTGACTGCGTATGGCAGCGGCTCTGAAGCCGGCCCAAATTATTACTCCATTCGACGACTAATCGCACTCGATGAGACTTTTAACATCGCTGTAATTAGAAGATCCCTTACCACTCAGCTAACCTGGAGCTATTAAAATAAAATAAATAAATAAATTTTTAGATGTACAAATTCTAGAGGGAATAGAATATTTCATTTAAATTGAGTAGCCTTTACCTTTGACTATAAGTATTTAAAATACAACTAATCAATTTCAAAACATACACTCGAAATATTTAATTTATTCGAATGTAGAAATTTCGAGTTAAGTTCCCCCAAACTGTCATGGTTATCTTAAGTGATGGCGTTTCTCCTCTAAGATAAAACTTGGATAGCTCTCCTCTCGACATGATTCCTGATTAATGCTGAAGATCTAGTCTCCGTCAAAACTTTCGCCAGCATCAGAAGAAGGTGAATTTCCGTCACATTTACGGATTAATTATTTTTTCCTTTATTGTATAGCAGGAATTAAGGAATATTCTACTATTTTTTGATATTAATAATATTAAAAATATTCGGAACATTTTGCTGCTTGCATTGCCTAGAGCAACCATGCCTCACATTTCTTACAGTTTACTTCACACTTTTCTTAAAAGTGGCGACAAAATAGTCCATCTTCAAAGTACCTTTACCCTGTTTGATGAGTCGAGAGTCTTATTTAAAATTCCTTTCTTCAACATCACAATGTCACTAGGATGATTGCGTGTTTGCTTTTCTATAACCAAATAGTTCCAAGTCTCGGATTTGCTCCCGATAAATATCACAAGAAATAAATAATGCGATTTTTAAGCCACATAGAGCGGGTATTGCAAAAGTTCCTTTACATTCGTTTTTTTTATCTATCGGGAGGTTTATGTATGAGAGAGACAAAGTTCCAGCGCGTGCCATTAAAACATCTTTTCTATTTTGTGCAAATGTGTAGAAATTTAATTGAAAACAACTGAGACTACTCTTCTTCGCGCAGGCAACAACAAGTCTGAAATCGCCAAGCAGATCACCGTCAATCGGATGACCGTGCACAAAGATTTGGATAGTCTAAATAACGGGAAAAACCTAAAAGATCAAGCTCGTTCAGGCACAACTCAAGTTGCCAACTGGATGGATGCGAGAAAGGACTTCGAATGTGCTTTAAGCTGAAAATGGCTGCGCTCTCGAAGAAGAAATCTTGTTGGCCGATGTGTGCAGGACCATCAAAGATGAGAGCGGCCAGAGCTTGAGGTTCATGGAAAGCCCCCTGCTTACCCACTACATGCGAGAACAACGTCAGGGGCACTCATATCGCCTTTTCAATGACCTGAATTTTCATCAAAATCAAATTCTCATTTTTTCTAAACAAAATAACCTTCAGAGTAAATCCGGTCATCATTAAGGAGAACGACCAGGTGGTAATTTTGGCCAGCACGTCTCGAGGTCGGCTACGTCTCCACGACAAACCATTGACTGTCTCTGATGAGTCTCGGCGTCATTTCTTGAAATGCCGAAATGAAGTTGCTGTTGGTGCTGTTTGCGACCCGTTACAGGCTCATCGAGGCTGATCATATAAATATTTTGGCCAGTAATTTACTGACATGGGTGAGAAAAATCACGTATATGGCGGAAAACGTCTTTTAGCACGACGATACCCCGGACCATACGAAAAAAAACCGTGCGAACAAGATCCGCCACAACAACTTCGACTAGCTGAATTCTTCCGACAACCACGTGTGGGCCAGCATGAGAAAGGATTTCCTCAGCAACGTGTGCGTGGGCTTCAGGCCTTGCCATACGCGCGTGGTTGCCGTCGAGGGCGGCCATATTGATTAATATTACAATATGTTACAACATTAAAACCGTGTCAAACTTTATATCAATTATCATTGTGTAAATTGTTAACATAGCCGTAACGAGTGTAACGGAACTTTTGAAAAACCCGGTATGCAGGTTATTTCGCTAAAATTCACTCCCCTTTAAACTTTAACAATTTTTAACTAATTAAGCAGATGAAAATGCGAAGGATCCTTTCTGAGATCACAAGTATTTAGGTAACCTCAAGGGCACATCTGCTCCACTATTGCTTGAAGTACCTGGGCTTGTTAAATGTAATCTTCATAGACCATTCCCTTAATTGTTTGAACATTCTTTTCAGAAGTACTCGTATATCATCAGCTTTCCTTTTATTATTTATATTTTTTCGTGCCACAGCCATCCATTGTGCACCAAGTTCTCTATTCTGTAAGTTATTCGATACCTTATAAAATTTCTCACAAATGATTCCTCTGGCCACTTAAATTTCGAGATCAGTATTGTGTTCTTTATCTTTCAGGGTAGTGATACAACCAACGTAACTATACTACCCTCTTCAGTAGGTTACTATTTTGGCAGAAATCGCAATGATAATTACATGAAAGAAGACTTCCTATATATCACTCTACTAAGGAACAATTTTAATCATTTCTGAAGAGAAAAAGTTGATAATTTTATATATATTTAACAAAATTAGTTTATAATTTTATCCTGAAATTTATGAAATTAAGATTTTGTTACTGCCTATTAATTTTGTGATCAATTCACATATAAAAAAATCGTGGATTTGTATATAAAATCCCATAAAACTAATTGAAATACAACTAATATCATAACAAAATATACCCTAAATATAACAATAACACGGGCTACAAACTAGTACCTTCTTTGACATTCAATGTGGTGATAAATTTCTTGATAAATATTAAAGAAAAAAGTGAAAAATATTCAGTACCTCATCTGGAGAAATAGAATTTAACTTTTTGTAAATTAATAACCTTCCTTTTTTTAGGGTCAGGACGTGACCTGGAAATTAATATATTGTTGCCAGTCTATATTTTTTCCTTTTAACGAAACTAGGACAGTAAATTAGAAAAATGTGCACTATAGACGGCACAGCAGCTGAATGTATGAAATTATTTTCACGTTTGGTAAAAACCAAAAAAATGATGCGGCGTTTTCAAGAGCGATTTATTTTACTTGAGATTATGCTTAAAATTTTATATGCCTGCATTTAATTTTACCTATAAAGAAATAATTTTAGAACTTAATGATCCAATGTGGTTAAATATTTTGAAAACCTTAATAATTAAAATCAAATTTAATTCCTACTATTATGTTAAACACTTTTTTGTGAATCAATTAATCTATATGGAATTTATTGAGAGTTCGATTTTACTATTATTATAATAACAGGTAGAATTTTAATATTTCTTCCCTACCTTAATTGCGAAAACGTCGTATTGGAGGAGTATTTTTACTAAAAATTAGAATAATGACCTCACATTGTCCACATACTTTCCCGTGAGCTAACTTCGTCCGCATTATTCACATTTGTCTCTGTTTTGGATTTCACAGCTTTAGGTTATAACTTGTGAAAGATGTGAAATATATTTCGAAGGAGTAGTAAAGGAGGCTTACAGTGCCTCAAATCGCGCCTTCGAATTTTTCAGAACTCGGTGTAATTCGCAACACTTTCACCTTCTGCAAGTGTAGGGAGCAGAGTAATACATTTTTGTGTGATCGCGGTTTTCTCTGCATTAATAAAGTAGTGCGTAATAAATACCACCAACGATTGTGGTTTAGTATCTGTCAATTGGCAGACACACGCTTGCACGCGGACATTTATAATCTGGTAGAAAATAGTTTCCTTAGCCAAACTTCATTAAGTAGCATTGTGTTTAAAAACCTAAGGATTTATTCAGCACCTTTGTGGGTTAGAAAAGGTTTTCTTTTTTGGTCCGTTTCCATTGTATTGCTATGTAGGACTCTTTGAGGGTCAAGGGCGCATCGTAAAAATTGACAAGTCTCAATTTGGAAACAGGAAAAACCAGTATAGCCGTAGTTTAGAGGAGGTGTGGTTGTTTTTCAGAATATAGCCAGACTCTTAAAAGATATTTATTGTCAACGCGCAATATCGAATGACACAAACTTTATCTTCTCTAAATAAAACAATATATCAAGCCAGGTGCAACGATAACATCTGACATTTGGATATCATACGCAACTCTTTATCATTTACCAGAAAATTATACTAAAAAACTGTGACTCACTCTAAAGAAATAATTTTTGAATCCCCCAAATCGGTCTTTTCCAACTCAGAGAATCGAAAGCTTATGGCAAAATGTGAAACAATGGATTTTCCGTTGGCTGAATTGACATACCCACCTTTTTTCTTCTTCACTGTAGCTCAAATTCATACCATCACCTGCTCGTTAATGTATGATTTCACTCTTAAAATACTTTGTTTCAGGTTTGTTTGTTTTTTACTTCTAGGTTAGGTTACGTTAGGCCAAGTTACGTTAGGTTAGGTTATTTGTTATCAGACTATTCTAGGTTATTTCTTCAAAATCTGTCTGAAATTTAGCGGGTGCAAGGCCAAATGCAGCAAATTCGCAGTTTAACCCGATTTGGATAGAATCGCTATCAAACGCAGTTTTGCCACATTTCGCATACTGACTGCCAAAAAAGAACAGATTTAGACAAGATGAAAACAATCAACAAGAATAATAAAGCGTCAATGTAAGTGAGATAAAGTAAATAGTAACCTACATACTTTTGTTCATATTAAGAAATGAGTAAAGATACTAAACTTTTTCATTTCATATCAACTTTATTCAAATAAATACCTACCTGATTGGGATGTCTGTTTCTCATAGTGTGTCAATTGCCCATTTATGTGATATTCCCATAGACTTGTTCTATTTAGCATATGGGCTCATTTCTAGATGAAATTTCTCCGGCATAATAGTAGAAGTAAATGGCAGAGTAATGACATACTTGCCTTGAAGTTTGCCTAAGGGAATCTATAACGCGCCTCCAATTCCTCTCAATTCCTTTGATGCAGCTGGGTCGAGTAAATATGACTATATTAATCCATCACTTGATGGTGACGCACATTTAATCAAACAAGGACTCCTCTATTTGTTTCGCAGTGTGCCTAGTCATTAAGCTTCACATCTCAGCGCAAACGTCGTCACCTTTTGCTTTTCTGCTTACCGGTGCAAAATTCTTGTAATAAAGAGCATTACAACTTTCCTTTTCTTTTTCCTGCTTGTGGTTGTACACAGTAAATGTAAAATTCATAAATGTTGACCCGGCTTGAACTTAGCATAATTAACCGTCTGAACCCAGTATGACCACTTTTCAGCAAGGCTCCCCAGATCACGATGCCCTCGCATCCTCAGTCATCGATTTCGAGTACCAACTCAGTAGGTAAAAATTTTGTTTCTGCTCTCGGTCCTTTACAAAGTATTAAAGAGAGAGCGCTCCGCTAATTACGCTTAAATGATATCAGATTTGAGGCAGATAGGTTGCAGATAAAGACTTCTACGACTACCAATCAAGAGAAACCCATGAAATAATGGATGAGCTTAGCCCTAGTTTTAAAATTAGTGCTAATCAAACTCATCAAACAAAATTTAAAATTTATCAAACTACCCCTAATTACCCCAAAGCGCTTAGAGCACCTGCTAGCAGCATTGTTACGGTGTCGGTCCTCTAACGTCCATGGTATCTGGTTCGAACCCGGCATGAGTGGACACAAACGTCAGTGGGCCTAGAGATCTAGCTATCAATTTGTGGACGCGCTGTGCTCAACCCTGTAATGGCTTTCGTTCTAATACCGGGTGTCCGAGAAAAAAGTTAACCGTACTTTGACGTAGTATGTATAACTTAAGAACTATTGGAGATTTTAGGTCTTACAAAAGGTGTTGTAATAACAACTATTTATCTGTCGATTCTTGGAATTTCATTAAATTCCCTTTTATGATATTGATACACTAGGGGGTTTAGTGGAGGCTATCAAAAATATGTTTGCGCAATGAAGTAAAATAATGAAACGAAGCCTAGGAAGGCTAGGCCAACGTGCACTTTCAAGAGAAGCGTAGGGAGACTAGGTAGCCTAGGTCACTGTGCGATTCTTGAAGCAAAACTTAGGCCATTTTACAGTGGTTTTTCAGCCACGCTGTGGTATAATCTCGTCATTATTGCTTACTAAGCAAATCAAGGCGCTTCTGTGTAAAAGTTTACTTCCATAGAACTTTTTTAATCATGCAGTTAACAAAAGATCAACGCGTATTTGTAGTCACAAACTTTATTAAGACTGGCAGTATTAAACAAGTACAAGATTCATTTGAACAACGTTTTCTAGGTAGGCACCCACCAAGCAAGCCCACAATTTGGAAAAATGTTCGCAAGTACCAACAAGAAAGAATATGCTTAAATCTAAATACTGGCAAATCTACATCTTTCTTTGCCAGACCAAAACCCCTTTCCCACTGAAAAGCTAATGCCAGTAAAGGAAGTGCTTTAATACTTACTCAGCGATAACTTTGTTTGCCTTATAATCCCTATGAAAAGTACAAGAAGCAAGCGTGTCTGCACGGATCTCTCAAACATTAAGGCTGTTAGTAACCCTGACTGCTATCCGTTCCCTTGAAATTAGAAACTATTAGAAAATCTTTATGGGTCGTTGGTCTTCTGCAAGATTGATTCAGTTAAATACAGCATATAATCAAATATCCGTGTTTCATCAAGCAAGATATTGAAATGGCAAAAGTAACAAAATATTTGGTTTCTTTGGTATTTCTCCATTATGTTTGAAAGCAGAACTCCTCAATTAAATTTAAGCTTTTGAGGTTTACCTATTTCTAGAGCTTAATAAAACGTTCTGATCTTTAGACGATTTCCTCGTCTCTTAATAAAATAGTAAACAAAAGACAGAATGACTAAGAATGTTTTGTTGGTTGTGATACAAGAATTCGCCATTTAGTTAAAGAAATCCAAGGTCTCAATACCAAATTAAAGAATCTAACAACTACAAAGAAAGAGAAATGTTGCTCGGCTTATCGAATCTCTTCTTACACAATATCCCTTCTCGAGCAAGCGAGTGATTCGTAACAGTTAATTCACATATTTGGATTCATGTACTGCTAAAGGCCGACCTATCTATCACGTTGTATTGAATTAACAACAAATGATTTGGGGGAGGAATTCTAACAGATATAAGGGTAGTCACTGTGCTTCAGCTTTCTTTTAATTATATATTTTGCGCTTTGGTTTTCCCATTTAGTCAACTTAAGTTCGAATGAACTAAATTTATTGCTTCGCTATTTATTTTCGTCGTTTCCAAACAAATTTGTATTATCCTTGGAAATATCAAACATTGAAGAAAAAAAATTGCCCTAGTACACTTGTCGCTTATTCTGGTGTTCGAGCACTTCCTGCGGAATATGGATTTTTACCTTTTGCAGGGGTTGCAGAAGCCACAAAACTCTAATTAAGTGCCATTACTACAAGTTCATATACACGGTGAAAAATAACTTTAAAGATAACTTTTGCAGCTAAATGAGACTTTTGATACATTTGTCAAGCTCATATCCATTTTTCACCGAGGATTTAGGAATTTGCAAGTCACTAATCTGCTTTTAAAATCCTTGGTTATTGAATTCAGTTAATGCTCTAACAAAAGCCCTTTCTTTAAAGTGTCTAAACACAGCTTACGTATTCCTAGGTAATTCTTTATAAAAAAGTAATATTTTAGACAGAACAGTTACGAGTGATGGACGTTGCGTCAAATTTCCTCCTAATTGACCTAATATTAACTTCTAATAAGTAATAAGCTTCCCTTTTCGAAGACATACTTTTGTCGAAATTTCCTCTCAATTGTGTAAAAAAAATAATAATGTACATTTACTAATAATTTGGTATATGTTCCTTTTTCAACTGGGTTAAAACTAAAGTGAATAAATATTTCCATTTCAAATGATTAGGTTTGATTTTATTAATAATTGTCGAGGTTTAGTGAGTGGGTAATCCCAAGTTCAACTTCCTGGACATATATTTTATTACTGTACCAAGGTGATATGATTATCCTATCCTGGATCACGAAGGCGAGCCAAACTGTGGCTCAAATCGGACTTCTTCTTCCTCGAAGTGACTGTCTGATTATTCGGCTCCATGAGTAGGTAGCCAAAACCGATTACCTAGCTACGTCTACGGTAATCCACAGAGGGAGGTCCTGTGTAACCTCTGATTTTTAAAGGAGGGGGGGGAGGTCTGCGAGAAGTTTGTCAATTATAAGTACCGTGATGGCAACACGCCCATTCCCCGAGAAGTTTCTTCCTTTCGACGGGCGAATTGTTTCTTTTGTGGAATGATCTTCTGCCTGACTGCACAGAGAATTTTCCCTTTTATTTCCCTCACGAGCAAAAATCGGGAGAGAGCACCGAATTCTCATAAAATCCGTATCGCTGCACGAAAGACCTTTTTCATATGCTGCCAGATAGAGTAAATCTTTCACACTTTCGAGCTATCCTTGCTCCACGTCGTGGTTTACGACGGCGCGAAAACTCAGATCTTCATCGGCTAGCAGGTGTCCTTCGAGGCTGACATTTTCCTGAGCGACCGGCCTCAAATTTGGTCGTTTCTTTGGTGCGAAAAGGGGCGGAGTGAATTCGAGGCGAAAGGCGAATTTGGAATACGGGAGGGACACGCAGCTTGTGTCGATGTATCAAATTCATAACCGTCCATTCTGGTTAACTTTAGTAGCTGGTTCAATTCCTTGTCTTCATTTAGATATCGTTAAAAACAAATTCGACATACAAATTAATTACCTAAAGAAAGTTTATTAGTGCGAAATTTTTCTCCAATTAAATGAATTTCTGAAAAGAAAACTACCTTTCTCCATTTATACCTTTCTCGATTTGTCCTATTTTACCTATTTCTTTATATTCTTTTGTGAGGTTTCTTTTGTTACTTTTTCTCTTTCCTTCTTTCTTTTATTTTCTTATTTTCTCTATCTATTTCTTGATTTTTCGCCTTTTCTCCACCCTATTTGTCACTCTTTCTCTCTTGTTTCTCCTTTGCTTTTTATCTCACATCCCCACATTCTTTCTTATATTCTCTCTGAATTATCTTTCTCTTTATATTTTTTTCTTTCCTTATTTCACCCTCTCTTTTTAACTTAATCGTTCTCTATATTTGTCTCTCTTTTTCTGATTCTCTAATTTTCTCATTCTCTTAATTGTACTTTTCTCTCTCTTTCACAAGCTCTCTCTTTTTCTTTCTCTCTATATATTACTCACCTTATATCTCCCTTTCTCTTTTTTCTTGCTTTCTTTATTGATTGCTTTATCATGCTATTAGTTCTCTCTTGTTGTTTCTTTCTGGCTACCTCCCTTTCTCTCTTTTTTCTCTCTTGTTTTTTCTTTTTGGTTGCCAAAAATCTCTCTTTTTTATCGCTTTTTCTCGATTTATCTCCCTGTTTCTCTTTGTTTGTACTTTATTTGTCTCTCACTTCTTTCTTTGTTTCTCTATATTTGTTCTCTTTATTTTTCACTTGTTCTTTCTCACTTTCACTCACCATTACTATTTTTTTCTCTGATTCTCTTTTTTTCTCTCTCTCATATTATCTCTCTTCTCTCTAGGTTGCTGTGTCTTTCTCTCTCACTCTCTTTATCTCTTTCTACCTTTCTCTTTTTCTCTCTTTCCTTCTTTCTGTTTTCTCTCTCTCTTTCTTCACTTATTCATTTTCTTTTTCCTTTTCTATCCTCTTTGTCTCTTTATATCTTTTTCCAATTTTCTCTTTTGTTCTATCTCTTTTCTCTCCCTCTCTCTCTCTTTAGTCGGTTATTTTTTTCTTTTTACCTTTCTATCCCCTTTATGTCTGTTTATAACTTTTTCTTTTTTTTATCCTGTAGTCTTTTCCTTTTCAGTTTTCTTTCTTTATATCCCTTTATTTTTCAGTTTTCCGTTTTTACCTCTCTTGCCTGTTTCAATTTTTACTCTTTTATCTCATTTTGTATCTCTCTCTATATCTTTCTCTGTCTACCTCTTCTAACATTTTATCCTCTACTATTTTTTGCTCTCATCCTTTTTATCTTTCTTGATTTTTCTTTTTTCTCTATATTTCCCTTTCTTTCGCTCTTTAAATATCTTTCTCTTTTTCTTTCTCTCTTTATCACTCTTTCACTTTATATTTCTTTCAATCTGTATATATTTTCTCCTTTTCTTTCACTCAATGTTTGTCTTTTTATCTCTTCCTGGCCTTTTCTTTTTCACTTTTTATTTTTTTGTTCACCCTTTTTCTCTTCTAGCTCTCATTTTCTCGTTATTTTCTCTTCTTTCCTCTTGTATATTCTTCATTTCTCTTTTTTACTCGTATGTCTATTTTCCTCTTTTTCTTTGACTTTTCCACTCTCTCCCTTATTCTCTCTTCCTTTTCGTTCCTCTCCCTTTTCTTGTGTCAGGTGAAATTTCTCCATCATCTCGTATTGTTTTAATTTATTCTGTAGAGGAGTAACATCTAAGAAAATGTTGCTCATATATCAAACATCCCTTCCTGTACCAATATAGCAAGAATTAAATGGTAATTTATTATTTTATATAATAAATTGGGCGTAAATTCGGAGAGTCTATTAGATGAGAATTTTTTAGATTTAATTTAAATAACATCCATCAAGATATTTAAAATATTCCTTTTCTTGTCCTTAAATCCTCTCTTTATGTCAAAACGCTTTTTACATTTAAATTTTTCTTGTCACAAAACCAAAGATAACGTAAAATGATTTTTTTCCTTACCAAATATGAATATGCAATTTTAAAAAAAATTTGCCAAAATAAAATTGGTTACACATCGAGTGAGTAATTTATTGCTTTTTCGGTTTACAATAAATAAAAAAGAATCTGAAAAAAGTTTACAAATATTTGGCATTAGTGGAAAGGTTCTATTTGACTTGAATATCGAGGATAATTTTCATGAAAGAATAGGATAAAAATCGGAATAAAATTTTATTCAAAATAAAATGTCGCATGGCCTATAATCTTTTACATATTCAATTCAACAAATGGGCATGAATGAGAGGGCAATAGCCTCTCGTTTTAACGAATTAGGCGAAAATTAAAAAATAGCTCCATATTTTAAATTCTTACCATTTTGGGATGAAGAAATACACGCACAAAAAGCAAAAAAGAATAGAGTTTCGTTATGGCAATTAGTTAAATAACCTTCAAAAGCTTGTCTCCGCTTTTTCTCCTATTCCTTTGTTTAGGACAGGGAGAAAAAAACAACTCTAAATAATAAATGTACTATGCCTTCGATTGAATGTAATTAATCTACCCAAAATCCTTTATTCTTATCCTTGAAAATCAATCCATTTCAATTTACCAAATATATCGAATTGACTTCTTGGCGTTATATAAATATGAAACCCTCCTTTGTGAATGAACAAGATAAAAAATATGAATCATATGATTTTTTTATTGCGATGTTTATAATATTGTTGATAGTTTAAAGCTAATAAATAATATAGTTAAAGAGAGCGTCGGTGATAAGTTACATAAAGTTTGGGTAATTTATTAGTCAGAACTTTAAATTGAGATTTATTTGAATAATTTATGGTATGAAATGATAGTCTCAAATATGACTGAAACTTTTTAATTTAAGTTATCTTAAACATTATTATTATTTGAAAGACAACCCAGGCATATCAATTGAAAAAGAAAATAACAGGAGTTTAACAACCTCAGGCGTGAGCTTTATGCAATGAATTTGAACACAATTATTTGACATATATAACTTTCTGTATAATTGCATGTAGAAGTATTTGGTATTTATATTATTTTGTTCAACCTCTTTATATAAGGGCTTTCAGGTGTGCTACCTGCCTATATAAACAATTTCTCCCGCCATATGAGGCAGGTATTGTTTGGTGAGAGGAAGGTTTTGACGTCTTGTGTATGGGCTTTGAAGCCAAATGACAGTGTCATTCATATATGTATATTTGGTCAAAAGTAGAGAGGATCCCAAAACTATTTATGTATCATATTTGCAATAAGAATATATAACTTTCGAAGGTATATTTTGATCAAGAAATGGGTATCCTTCAAAATTCCAGCATTAGTAGGTTTTTGTGAGACAGGATTTCAAAAATACTTGATAATATCTTGGATCTGTGGTAAGGAAACAAAAAAACTACCCTTGAGTCATAAAATTCAGTTATTTTTCCCCAACGCAAGGAAAATTTGATATTTTCTCTAAATAAATAGTAGTTAAAATTATAGCTACTAATCTGCCCGTTGAATTATTTTCCATTTTTAGCGCTTAATTTCTTCAGACCAAAATATAGAATTCCAAAATAAAAAAAAAAATCAATAAAAAAAATCAAAATTTAACAGAATAGCCTTTTATTCTGCTTCTGATTCTACTAAATTTCTAGAGATTATAAATGTTTGGGTTAAGACATTATGAGAGCATTATCTATTTCTTTTTATCATTCTTCTTCTCATGTTTTGCTTTTTAGTTTTAGTCTGATGAGTATTTTTTAATTTCAAATCTACCATGTTAGGGAATGGTCACGCCGTTAATTCTTTAGTCCTCTACTCGGTATTTGAACCCCATTGGTCACGTTGCACATGGTATAGACGCTGATCAACTTCCCGACCTTCGAAGGTTGTCTAATGTGAGTTATGGACGTCACATCACATCCATTTGAATTAGGAGTGGAGGTGTGGGTGTAGTTATAAAAAGCATTAGGAAGGTCGTTTAATCAGTACATATACATAAAAAAAGGCCTTGTCATCATGTTGGTTTAGACAATTATGGATCAAAACAAAATTGTTGGTGCATCATAGTGAAAGAATCATTATTATATTTATATTTAAATATTGCCAACAAATTTTCATTATGAGGTCTTTTATGGAGTCTGGGAACAGGCCAAACCCTAAAAGGTTATGAATAAGCCTATCTTTAAGCTAATTAAATATCAAAAACAACGACATAACTAGAACAAAATCAGAAAAAGTAATTAAGACTGTCATGTGTCCATGCCTGCCCTGCCTTAAAGAAGCCACTGGACCTTAAATTAAATCAAGCTCTTGATGTTTTTTCCTTGGCCTTAAAGCGGAAAGGCCAACCACACGTTTGGCGTTCCACAACACTCTATATTCATGTTACTACGGGGTCTTTCACGAACCCATACTGCAGCCACCAGCCGTGCTTCAAACTTAAAATTACTTGTATACATCAATATCTGCAAATACTACGTACACATATAAATAACTAAATAAGTAAAGAGACAATTGATCACCTCATGACTAAATAAAATTACTTCTTAGCCCAGCGTTGCCTAGGGTACTCTAGAGCTGTAGTGTTATAGGACATATAGCCCATAAGTCTTGGGACTTATGGGGCAACATTTGTTTTCCTTTAATAAAATATTAATATTTAATTTCTACAAAAAATAATAAAAAAATTAAATTCGTGTCCCGTTAGTAACGAAAGTAATGTCTCATTTGATAGAATAAAGTTTTAGATAGTATTGATTAAAGTAGCGCCTCTTATTATCGTTTAGGAATGGTACAATAATTATATTACAACTTTTTCTTCCTGATCATAAAAATATTGTTTAGAATCTTTTTCCTCCCATCTCAACATCCCTTTTTAAATGTCTTACTCTCTGAGTTTCATAAATATATCAATGAAAGTACAGAGACAAAATTCATCCAGAGCACTTAATTGGATGATGCTGAAAACGAAAGAAGTTTCAAGGGGTCGTTTTCGTTAAGAGGTATCAAAAGAAGGTCATCCAATAAAATATGATTCCAAAGATTTGTAAGCTATTGTCACAGAAAATCGTGCTAGAAATTCTAGGGATCTTCACAAAACAATTTACGGACCCAGCCGAATATTTTAGCCAAAACCGGAAAAATAACTATATGTTTTGGTTTCAGGTTTACTTTTACCCCTGGCGTCAATATTTTACCCACTTCCTAAGCTCAGTTGAGTATTTTCCACCCAAATCTAAATATTTTACCTCTTAAAGGTTTCCATATCAATGGATTCATTTATAATTAATTATACCGAAATCCGTTTAAATCTTCTTAGCTTTTTAACTTATAGTTATTTTAGTATCTAAATGCCATTTTATGGCGTAATTTCTAACTTTTGTTATTACTTTTTAAAATGAATGAAAAAAATTATGTAAAGAATACCACTTAAATTGGAATAATTTAAAAGATATTACAAGCTGCTAAGTGATGAATATTCTGAGAAGGAGGAACTAGATCTGGTACTTTTCTTCCCCCTCTTAAGAAACTGAAGGATGTTTTCTTACTTAAAATGAAAAATTAAAACATTTTAGAAGACATAAAATTTTAGTATTACAGGCACATTTAATTAAGATAAATATTTTATTCAAACAAATAATTTTAAGGTTACAAACCTTAATATTTCTTTAGTTTAAAAAGTTTTAACTTTTATAGTGGTCATGAAATCTATAGACCGAAATGAAGAAAGATATCAAAGCAATTTTTCATATTGAAAACATTTTCACCCTAAATTGTTTAGTATAATTGACATTATTTAATAATATAACTGATCTGAATTGGAAATATTGAAATAGAAGAGTACTTAGAATGTTTGCTGACATCGTAGGTCTAACCAATCTGTAGTATCACAAGAAAAATACCAAGGATTTATTATTGCTTCAGTTAATTTTGTTTGTCATTTTTTTGTCTGCGGTTATCAAAAGATTCCTCGATAAGAATTACAAATGCCAGATTATATTTGTTATAGAATGTAACAAATTGGTGTTGATCGAGGGAAATATTTATCTACACTCTGTCGATGAAAATATTAAACTAAAGTAAATTGATAAATTTATGAATTAAGAACATACCTAAACAAATTTTTTAACTAAAATTATCGAAGAGGAAACTAAAGGGGGAGAATTTTTTATCAAGCTGTAATATAAGATGATATTTAGACGTATCAATTCGATCGAAAAAGCAAAATTAGATCCAAGCTGTTTAGCTTGGGAGAGCATAATCTTCACAGAACAGGTTGAAATTCAAAAGCTCATCTCAGAGGCGATGGCAACAGGTTTCTGACTCGGACTGAGTGATTTTGAAAGAGTTCCTTGAAAGAGAGTAAATATTTCCAGATTTATAAAGAAGTAGTGTGAAAGCTGAAGAAAAAAGCATTATACCTAAAAAGGAGATGGAATTCGAATCATTAATTCCTCTCCTGTTCCATTATTGCCACTGCTAATTTAACGAGGAGTTTGAATGTGTCTTCCATCCTCCCACCTGCTCATTACTGACATGATTTAGTCCCTTTTGACTTTCTTCTAACAATTAAATGCCATTTAATAGGAGCTCTGTTTTATTCATCGAGTGATGCCAAATACGACGGTTTTAAGTACTATAAAAAAGGCTAAAATTGAAGTACAAGGGAAAGTTAATGTCAGTTGAAATTTCGAGATCGGAATTTCATAGACCTAGAGGAAGGAAATGCAAGGAAAAAAATTATACTTTAGTTTAACTTTTTTTCTGCAACTTTTCGACATCATGGTATAGGGCAAAAACACGTAAAAAAGGGAAGTAAATAAAGAATATAACAAGGGTTAAAATAAATAAGTATTTTAGTTAGAATAAGAGTGTATTATAAGATCTAGTTTGAAAACTCAGTCTACTATTGAAAAACAAAGGTTTTAACAAAGGAAAATTTAATAATATTTTGCATAAGATTTTGTGATGATATATGATTCGTGTAATTATGTGGGACAGATAAACTTTTTATTTCATCAATACTTGATTTTAGGCTAAAAATAACAGTAGATGTAATTGACAAAAACCTCTATTTTTGTGTACAAGCTTTCTATATAAGGTTGACTCTTCTTTAATTAAATTAAGTAATACAACCCATAGGAGAAATATTATACCAAAATTGTAATAAATGAATAACAAAGGTCGTAATTAAATTCTAATAGGTAAAGTTGCCGAAAAACTGACATCATCTAGTTCAATCTCAAAGAAGAAATAATATAATGACTAGAGTCTAATTTGTGGAATTAGATAATCAATTACACAGGAAACAAAAGATTTGTTCCATTTATACTGGACCTTATGGTTGCTTAATTTCGGTTTGCTTAATTCAAATCTGATGAAAGATTTTCTCTAAAGCTTTAGATTTTTGGCAAATCTGCCTTTTTTTTCGCGAAATTTTGATACCTTTCGTATAATGTCATGTTCAATCTAACTAATTAATTGTAATCCAAAATTAAATTTAGACTTGAAATAAACATTTAGGTTAACAATCACTATTTTTTATCAACATGGTGTATATTCCTGACAATGCGTACAAGAATTTAAAATAAATCAGATAGGTAGCATAAAAATTTTGTATTACTAATAGTAATATATGACGCCTCACTCCATTTCATTCAAATATCACTTTGCATTTGTGCAATTTAGAAGTTCGATGAAATAAAAAAACTAAAATTCTTACTAATTTTTAGGAATTTGCGCTTATAACGCTTTTGTTTCAATGCTTTGTCAGAGTAAGCAGAATAGATAGTCGAGTCTCTGTACGCCACAATATGTCTATCCCATTTTGAGGATGATTACTATGAGTTATTTATGTTGCATCCCAGATCACGATCTCCAAAAAACATTAGAGCAAACAAATCTTTATACATATCAGCTTCTTTTTAATTTCAGGCAGTGGCAGTGTAGCTATACTTGAATAGCAGTTATACTCTAATTTCTGAAATCTTTCTGGCTTTTGCAACAAAGGCGAGCAAAAGTTTTATCCATTCTAGACAAGGATATGTTCAAAGAACATTAAAAGAGCTGTTTCATAACGTTTATTCTCCTTGGACGTCATAATCCTCATAAAATGAATGCAATGTTTCACTTTAGCACTTACCAGTTGGATTCATAGACCTTTATATATACTATGACTAGGTTAGTTGGCTAGTCCCACTACGCAACTCACCTTCTAGCGAGATTCACCGTCTCTAAAATTCTTCCAAAAATTCACTGCCTCTCAAAGAAGCTTTTCTTCTCGCCTTGTTCGAAAGATAGTGATATTGTCTAATGAATTTCGTGTTGATACTCGTGTGAGTGTTTAATTTCTCCTGTTCCATAGATCGATACTCGTGCCATTTAACCAGAATTTGCGAGAAGATTACTCAATTTATAGCATCCAAAATCTTTACCTCGAAATTGACGCAGAGGTTTCTTTTTCCCGGGAAGTTAGTCCTCTTCAGAATTTTGAGCAATCGCATATTTTAACTTTTGTATTCTCCTCTATCCTGATATAATCACAGCCATTTTTTGCTGCACGAACTAAGTGGATATGTCGCAATTATTGTCTCTCTATTTACTCTTTTCATTGTCTATACCTCCGGGTAAACTAATATTTTTTTTACATATCTTTAGAATAATATAATAGAAACTCCTTTTTCCTCATCTTTTGACATAGTGCAAATGCCCCCATTTTTCGTCATCGCTTAATGGTACACAAGCAATATCTCTCCTAAACAGCCTTCAACAGGTTATTCAAAGCTCTCCCACTTACGAGTATACTTTACTATGAAGTAATCATTAATTCTTTGAAGAAAAACATTAAACCATTCTGAAACAAAACTCCATACGAGGGTGGAAAATAAAAATGCAAAAGGACTCTGAAAGTGTTGCCTTTAGTTTAATTGATATAAACAAGAGAGTAAGGAGGCAAAAGTAAGAAGCAAAACTAAAGAATCAGTATTGGGTATTTCACAAAGGTAGTATTTCCAAGATTAAAAAATCAATTAGACGGATTTTCATTGGTGAAATATTGATTGTGTCAAGGAATAGGTAACCTCCACGGACAATACGTATATATATATTTATTTATATATGAGGGGAGGCAATAAGTTTTGGGAATCGGTAGGGCAAAACAGAGGAAGGGGGGTGGCTGTTTGTGGGGGTTCAGGACAAGTTATGACAAGCCAGGACCTGCAGGCGCACGCTCCTGTCTCGTCTATTTAAGAAGCAGTAGCTGATCGCACATCGTCATTCACAAATTTTTCAACAATGAAGAAGGTTGAGCACCGCGCAGTTATCCAATTTTTGACCAAGGAAGGCAAGAATGCAAAAGAGATCGATGAATGCATGGTTGCAGTGTACACCGAAACCACCCCTTCCTATTCAACATTGCTCGCTGGAATAGGGAATTCCGCCATGGTCGTGAGTCTCTCGAAGATACCCATCGACCAGGACGCCAATCAGACGTGACCAACGAGGACAATGTGGCCCGTGTGGAGAGGATAATCCTCGAAAATCGACGGGTGAAGGTCGAAGAAATCGAGCGACAACTTGGAATATCACATGGAAGTGTTATCAACATCATCCACGACAATTTAGCCACGACCAAGGTCTCTGCCCGTTGGGTCTCTAGAAACCTGACGCCCAATGATCTACTTCAACGTCGTCAAAGTCCACAAGGCCAGAGTTGCACAAGCTGCCCTGAGCGAGTGCGAATTTAAGAAGCTCCCCATCCCCTACAGTACAGATCTGGCCCCCAGCGACTACTTTTTATTCCGCCAGCTCAAGGCTGCACTGCAAGAACACCAGTTTTGGGATGATGAAGCTGTTCAGCTATCCGTCCAGGAGTAGATTAAACAGCAGTCGGGGGATTTCTGGTTGTCGGGAATTCGAAGCCTCAGGGACAAGTGGTGCAAGTGCATTGAAGTCGAGGGTAGTTATATTAAAAAATAATAAAACACTTTTCCTCAAACCTCGTTTCCCTATATCCGAATTGCAAAACTTATTGACCACCCCTCGTAAATATATGTATCTATTAGTTGGGAGCAAAGAGATCAAAGCCCCGAGAATATGTATATATACAGTTATATAGACATATATCTTCTAATGTTCAGACGTATCCTTCACTACGTACAAGTACGTTCACTTTGTAAAAGTGATCCATTGATTACGAGGTATAATGAGTTTCTAAGTTGCAGTTCAATGATATATTTAAAGAGTGAAAACCAAAAATATAATTTTAATAAGTTACTAGTTAACATATACATACCAAAAATATAGGTTATGTTAATAAAGATGATTCTGACAGAATATAGATAAATTGGCAATCGGGTAACGTTAATTACTCGTTAATCAGCTTTTAAATGGGATACCTTAAATCAGTTATACAGAGGAAATATTTATATGTCGGAAAGTGGGTCGATTAACGGGAGATACAATTAAGGTTTCTTTTACCTTAAAGGAGCCACCTCGATGAAGGGGAATCCTTTAGTGAATCGGCACTGGGGAATGGAGACGAAAAATGTTTCTGATCCTCGGCCAAATATCCCGATGGTGACGAAAATGAAGGAGGGGGGAGACCAAAAGATGAGTTCATGATCCTCCTTGAAGACGGACGATGGCACCTCTGGTGCTCCAGAGAAGTTCAATCACCAAAAATCGAGACTCTAACGTGGCTCGGCGCGAAATCTCACACGGGAAACTGGAAATCCTTAAGGGAGGGGGGTCCAAATGAGACGAGAGGAATGCCGGCCAATCTTTCGGGGACGAAACGATTCGAGGTTTGCTCTAAATAGAGTAAGCATTCACAAAAGAGAGGGATCTACCTGGTGAGACCCAATCTTGATGGTATAAGCGAATACCAGGGACTTGGGGAAAGAGACTCATGATCTTAAGAGAAGGCGACGGGTTCTCAAACTCAATCTGCCGATATTCTAAAACCCAGGGTATTTATATGACTGCCAATTTGTCGGTTTCTCCTCGTTGTCAGGCTCAAACGACTGGCTGACCGCTTCTGGCGGCCAGATGGATTAGCATCTGTCGCCTGACCCACGTCTTAATGGCCTTTATGATGTGGGTGGGAAACTTCGGCTAGCGGTTTCCTGACTACGCAGATTAGCGCTTCATCAGCGAGGTAAAAGCCTTTACCGCCCTGCTTAATTAACTGCAGCTGTGAGGCGCTGACCGATATTAAAAAAATTTCTTCTTTAATTTTCTCTTTGGATTCAGAGATTACTTCACGTTGAGTTATTGATTAGGAGACATAAAGATGGAAGGAATTGATGAAACAAATGAATGCAGTATTCTTCTTGGCGTCCGTTTCCCTTACAGATTGAATATCCGAGGTATAAAGAATTTTTTTTAATTAACAGCGCATCGTAAATTATCGATAAAAATAATGGAAGTATGGTAAATAATTTTATCGGAGGTACAAATCAGATGAGTAAGTCCTGAAAAAGTGCTTTAGTGAAGATGTGGGGTTTCTAGACAAGATTTAAGGCAATTAGTTAGAAAGGTGAGCTTTGAAGTGGAAAGCTCGATAACTCATGCAGCACATACAACTAAGAAGAATAAGCAGTATGATAGCATAACTAGGACGTGGATTTGTCAATAAGAGAGTAAGAAGGTGACGCGTGGTTTACAAACTTTTAAGAGAGAAGACCGACAATGAAGGTAAATTTGGATCGAACCAGTATTCTGTGGAATTCATCAAGCAGGCTATGGTGAACACAATAAGTATCAGCAGTGCAGAAGAAAGTACGCTGTAGCTTTAAATATGTTGAAGAGATCGAAAAGGGGACGCATTGGATCCTGCGAGAAAAGAGTAATCAATGCTGGATGTCCAAAAAAATGTGGATGAAATTCTCAAAATTTCATCCATCAAATTGCATTCATCAGAAAAATAACAAACACAATATTTAAGAAGTGGAAATAAATATTTGTGGAGGTTAGCCCAAGAAAGGTCGAAGGTGCAAACATTCCCAGAAATAGTCTAGCTATATCACCTTAGTTAGTATCCCCAGAACGTTTAATCAGCTCGAAACTCTGTCGGGTGCCCCCCCCCCCCTCATTGTTCTCGGTTACCATTCCCCAGTGAAAAGTCGAAAACGAGAACTATGACTCCCACCCCCCACCAATGCGAGAAGCCCGTGATTTGGGGCTGTTTACACGGCTACATCCCAATTCTCCCATGGGATGCCAGGGGTCCCACGCCTCTCTCCCTAACCCCATCCATCGCAGAAACCTGCTATATCTATGCAAGCGATTTCACTCCATTGATTGTCAGCGAGAGTTTCTTTCGACGTTGTCCCTCAGATCGTTACCCGTTGGGTCGCAATGTCGACGCCTGTGATCCCTCGCGCGGATCTTACCTTCGTAATCTCTCTGGTCAGAAACCGATTACTCTCCTTCGTTATTCCCAATTCGGAGGGCTAACCGGGATAAACCCCTCGCTCATTGCCTCCACTCTAAAAGGTCCCTGTACCTTAACCTCAATTGTGAGACAAGAGGCTAGGAAGTCCGAGAAGTCCTTCCGTGCGGATTCTTATCTGGTCACCAAGCCTGCATCAGTCCCTGAAGCGGACTTTCTCTCCCCCCGTTCGTGATTCCCACTTGGAGTACAACTTGGAACCTGATCTACGCTCATTGTAGAGAAATGGCTAAATTAAGATACCCGAAAGAAGATATGTACATTAAAGCCCCCCTCCCCCTTTTGTGGAGAAAGCGGAGAAACGAGCCCCAATGAGGAGAAGCGTAGGAACGGTAGCCGGGGAATAAAAGTAACTGCCTACCCTGTTTGATCTCCCCACCGCATTATGCAGTTGGAGCTAACTTCTGTTTTAAGGCGACCAAATAAGGCCCTTAAACGACGATTTAACGATCCAATTACCTACAAAACCCATAAACCCGTGGTTAGGTCACAAAAAAGCGGTGCTAGTCAAAAGGAAAGCCGAGGAGTGGGGCGGTATATAGTCTCTCTAATTAGCAAGCCGACTTGGGCAATCAAGTGCCAACCTCCGCACTTCTCGCTCTCGCCAGATGCGAACTTACCCTTTGCGTTCCCGCTCCTGTGGCCTGATCACTTCTCTCTTAGATGGAGCGGTGATCTGCCTATAAATAAGCGCCGAAAAGAAAGAGAGGAGATTAGAAGTCGATACGAAAGTAGAAGGATCAGTTCGTGAAGATCTATCCTTCAGCCGATCAAGAAGGTTAGAATTCGATAAGAGAGAAGAAGGTTCAGTTCGTGAAGGTCGATCTTTCAGCCATACAAGATAATTTCCGTGAGAAACGATAGGATCAGATTGAGAAAATCGATCTCCCCTCCCCGGGCCGAATTAACATAAATAGTCAATCTTTATACCGGTGTTGAACCGAAGAATTCTTTACAGACATAGAAAAGTCTGCCTAGAGAAAGGTAGACTTGCTCACACTCGAGTGACTCTCACATCTCAAGCTCCATAAGAGTGAGAGGAGAAGAACCCAGCCCCAACGAGGTTCCGTTCTTTAATTACGGTAAAAATCCCATCGCATACCCCAAAAGCTAGGAGAACACTCAACGTTGAAGAATCTGACACCAAAAATCGTTAAGATCATTCTCAAGAGTACTCTTGGAGCAAAGAGCCCCGTAACTCTGGGTTTCTTCTTAATTTAACCAGAGGCAAGTGTGCAATAAGAAGTTACATCGTCGCATCTCTCTCCCGCCATACCACCTCGACGAAATTCAATCATCGGCCACAACAACACGCCAAAGCGAGAGATAAGCCCTCCAGCGATATCCTGCAATCCCTAATCCCTCCTCTCATGTAAGTTAGAAAGAACATTAATATTCATATTGCGATAGTAGAAGTTTAGTACGTCTCACGTTTTAAGGGGAGTAGAAACCATTGTTCGTGAACCTCGGTCATATTGGCTAGTAGACGCGAGTACTTTAATTTAATGTTTATCGCTAATCAAATAGGGTCACGATAAAAATACTTCTCGGCAATTGGTGTGTTTATGTGTAGCCTATTTTTTAATTTTTGTCATCGCAGTCGATGCGATAAGCCTAGATGCCACCTGGAATAGTCGAGTTTAGCATTGAGAAAAGGATAGAAAGGGAATAATTGTTTGTTTGCCATAGTTAAGTGTTACATTTAAAATATATGTTTATTTTGAGATAATTCCTGTGTTTCCTCTTATCCTTACGTGTTGAAGTTGCTCTTCCTTAAAAACAAAACAACCGAATATTCACTCTACGATCAAAGCCTACTTCATTAAAGAAGTAGCTCACGTACCACGAAGCGAACCGCGACAAAAGTGGTGTCAAGAGTGGAGTGATAAAAAGGGGCATCCTGCTACAAAAATGGGTGTCAGGTCTGTAGGTTTTATATTAGAAATAACCCAACAGCGTCTAATTAAGGGAGACCTAACACGTAAAAGGAATTCGAGGAATAATAGAATATTTGACGAAAGGAAAATTGGTAAAGTTAGGCTGGAAACAATCTAATGGTAATTGTTAGGCCAAGTGGTACGTTTCGGTGGTGGAGTAGGTCAGGCTTGATTTACAACAAGGTAGATGACTGACATAAGCACGATGGCATCGTTTGACCTTTATCAGAAGCAAGGTTAAAGCCTCGAACTGGAAGGAACCGAGCTGAATTCGTTTATTCAGGAGAAAGAGAGAAACGAAAGAGAAGAAAGAAGGGAAAAGACGAAAATGGAAGCCGAAGAACGTAAGATGAAATGGCAAGCCGAAGAACGTAAAATGAAACTGGAAGCTGAGGAAAGAGAGAAGATAAGGGCCCACGAAAGAGCTCTTAACAAAGACCAGTTGGAGGTGCAGTCAGTGTCATCCAAACCAGGAGTGTCACCAGCGGCCAGCATGAAACTTCCGGAGTACAGGGACGAAGAAGATTTATGCTCGTATCTCTCCCATTTCAAGAAAATATTCGAAGTCAATAATTGAAACCTAGAAGAAGATGGGGTAACCAGTCTGTTACCTCTACTCAATCGAAAGATGAGAGAGATATTTTTATCTTTACCCTTAGAAGCGACTGTGGACTATTTCACTCTCAAAGCCGAACTTCTCTCAGCAACAAATCTTAACCCGAAATAATATAGGATGAAGTTCAGGCAGGCCCGTATAAGACCTGGACAAACATACAAACATTTTGGCTTTGAGCTTCGTAGAAGCCTACAGGTTTGGATGGAGTCAGAACGGGTAGAGAACAAGGTCGCTTCGGTCGTCGACTTCATGCTCAGAGATCTTTTACTAAGCACACTACCCCAGGAAATCCGTGCATTCGTTAAGGACCAAAAAGTTTCTACCTTCATCGAGTGTCTGGACGAGGCTGAGTTTCACGCAGTAAATCATCGTTTATATCTGAGGAGAATACAAGAAAGAAAAGGCTTCCTCCCTAAAGAAAAATGGGCCGTCCCCAAGAGATTTGCAGAAGAAGCCCCTTAAGTTCTCAGCAGCAAAAGGATCTTATAAGCCAAATCTTGGAGGGAAAAAAAATCAAAAGAAGTTAGGGTTCCACAGGGATCATACCCCCATACAGGCAGGTATCCCAGCAAGCCCGTCACTTGTTATACCTGCAGGATAATAGGTCGCCTGAGTTTCCAGTGCCCACAGAACTCCCGACTGAGGAAGACCTCGAGACAACAGGTGCACAGCATGACTGCCGCGATCCCAGCAGGACAAGCTGATACGTTTTCCGTCCCTGCGCTAACATCCGAAGGGCATCAGCAACAGGTAAACTTTCTATTCAACAAAAGTTAGATAGGCGGCCTACAATTTGAATAGGGCACTGTTAATGGGTGCTGATTATCCACTTTAGTCAGAGACACCGGATGTACGTGCATAGTAGTATCTGACAAGTTGCTGCCCCCAGTTAACCCTAACCATAAGAAATTCGCAATCGTCCACGACTTTTTAGGACGCGACAATCAATTCCCCGTCGTGACATGTCATATACAATGCAGATATTTCACCGGTTAAACGGACGTGGTAGTAGCTCCGATTAAGTTCTGCGCAGTACTAATCGGACAAAACCCCCAAATTCCCCAGCAAAAAAGTGGCCCAAAAAGTAGTCACCCGGTCACAAAAAGCCCGGAGGAAAGAGCAACCTGCTGATTTGACCCCGAGGATTACCCTCGAAGATAATGGGTTAAAATTGACTTCCTTCGCTATTGCTCAGAAGGAATTTCCGACTCTTAAACCTCTATGTGAGAAAGCTAATAAGGGGGAAACTCTCAAAGTAAAGGAAAGAAGCCTATCAAATATATCTTAGAAGACGACTCCCTTATCTACCGTACTATCAGCGAGGAGGATAAGGAGAGCAACAAAGCACTGTCTGTAGCTCAAGAATACACGCCAAAAATCTTAAATACTGCGCATAATGGAATATTAGCCGGACACTTTGGGCACAACAAAACGGCGCAGCAGATATTCAGACACTTTTATTGGCCCCACGCTGCCAAGGAAATTGTGGCCTATTGCCGATCATGCAACGTGTGTCAGAAAGATCCATCCAGAGAACGAGTACCTCTCTCACCATTACAAAAAGTGCCCGTTATACCTGAACCATTATTTTGAGTGGCTATTGATTTGGTGGAACCAATTCAACCCCCTTCAAGCGGAGGACACTCCTACATCCTCACCCTAGTGGATTGTGCTACCCGTTTCCCAGATGCCGTGACGCTATGGAAGATTGACACTATTTCATGCGCGGAAGCATTTATTTCAATATTTGCACGAGTAGGCCTGCCTAAAGAAATTTTATCTGATGGAGGGCCCCACTTCACCTCAGAATTGATAGAGTATTTTAATAAACTACTGCTAGTCAGGCTAAACGGAATCTGTGAGAAATTAAACGGGACTCTCAAAAATATATTGAAGAAGTTGTGTCAAAACAACCCTACACAGTGGCACAGATACCTGCCTGCGGCCCTTTTCGCTTGCCAAGAAATACCTCATCGGACGTTGGGATTCTCGCCCTTTGAGCTATTATACGGGAGAAATGTGCGAGGTCCTATGAGTATTCTTAAAGAATTAATTTCCAACGCGCATTTCGACCAAGAAATCAAATTGTCTTTCGCCTACGTGATGAAAATGCGCGAGCGCCTAGAATACTGCTCTGGATTAGCTCGAGATAACGTCGAGAAAAATTTAGCCAAATACTGGGACTACTTCGATATGAAAGGGAAGGCGCGAAAATTAAAGGCAGGAGATGAAGTATTATTATTACTCCTGACCGAAAATAATAAGTTATGGGCCCAGTGGAAGGGACAGTTGGAAGTAATAGAGGCACGGGGACCAGTAAATTACTTGATAGATACCTAAACAGGGCGAAGAGCCTATCACATAAACATGCTAAAAAAATATCACCACCACGCGTGCATAAACAATATTACCCTTCTAGACGAAGAAGAACCGATGGATGCCATTTACCCGGGTACGCCCCTGCAAGTCATACACACAGTATGTGTGGAACAAGACGAGGAATACGAACTGCCATGACACTCACTTACCCCGGAAGACCCTTGGGCGGATTCGAGGATAAATCCCCACTTAGAGATTCAACAGAAAGCGGAAATGTTGAACTTGCTAATGGAATTCCCAGAAGTCATTTCTGAAACCCCTGGATGTGCCAAGGATTTCATCCATGAAATAAAACTAAAAACTAATTCAGTGGTGCGAAGCAAACTATATCCTTTACCGATCCACCTACGAGAAGACATCAATAATGAAATCCGGAATTTATTAAAATTGGGGATTTTAGAGCCATCGGAGTCCAATTATTGCTCCCTCATCGTAATGGTTAAGAAACCTGATCAATCATTTTGGATGTGCGTGGACTTCCGAAAATTGAATTCAGTGACCGTTTTCGACGCTGAGCCCATCCCGCTAATAGATCAAAATCTCCATTTATTTGAAGATACTAAATTCATCAACGAATTGGATTTGTGTAAGGCGTACTATTAAATACCTCTCGCTAATGAGTCCAAAAAACTGACGGCTTTTGCGACTGAGAGAGGTCTGTTACAGTTTACCAGCCTACCCTTTGGACTACATACAGCCGGTAGCAATTACAATAGGATGAAGAGGTGAATTATCGCTGGCCTAAGGGACGTGTCGTTATACTTTGACAACGTGTAAGTAGCTACCCGTACATGGGAGTCACACTTATACGCCTTACGCTCGTTGCTGGAGAAATTGAAGGAGCAAGGACTAACCACCGGGCCTACCAAGTGTTATTTTGCCTACGAATCCATTGACCACCTCGGATTTGAAATAGGACAAAAACACTTGACTACCCAGCAAGAAAAGTGGACGCCATAGTCAAGATGCCCCAGCCGAAAACAAAGAAACAACTCCGATCTTTCATGGGAGCCGCCTCGTTTTACAGGCGTTTCGTGCCACACTTCGCTTCCATCGCGGCCCCACTGAATAATAATAATAGGCCTAGATGCCAACCGGAATAGTCGAGTTTAGCATTGAAACAAGGATAGAAAGGTGATAATTGTTTGTTTGTCATAGTTAAGTGTTACATTTAAAAAATATGTTTATTTTGGGATAATTCCTGTGTTTCCTCTTATCCTTACGTGTTGAAGTAGCTCTTCTTTAAGAACAAAGAAACCAAATTATCACTCTACGATCAAAGCCTACTTCATCGAAGAAGTACCTCACGTATCACAAAGCATACCGCCACAAAAGTGGTGTTAAGAGTGGAGTGATAAAAAGGGGCATCCTGTTACACTCTTCTTCCTCTTTACAAAGTACCTCCCAAACTTCGACCGGTAACGCTATTGAATTTGCAGCCGCAGAGGTAAAACCGAGGTCTTAGTCCCGTGATTTTTCCTCCATTTAGTTTACTCCCCGAAAAGCCTCATAGTTCCCCGCATTTAATACATAGATATTATCTCAACCCGCATTTAACAATGGTCTTTCAAGTGATTGTTACCATTTCCTGGGCTATTCCCATTTATTCCTTGCTCGCTTGTATTAACTGCTGGTCACTTATTCATTAATATATTAGTTTGCTTAGTTTTCGTAACCAATAATAATTATATTATTTACTTGTATATTAAATATTTTTTTATAAGAGGTTTTTCTTTTAATAACTCTCGAGCTGAAACCGTAAACTCGATTCCTCCCTTTTATTGGCCAACCTTGGATTAACGCACTCGAATATAAATTGGGCACAAGCCCTTAGCCGGGACTTGCCGGCCTTGTTGAATACCCGTTGTCCCGACTATGTATAGAGCGTGACACTACCGTTTTGTTCCTCGACAAAGTTCGAGAGATATTCACATAAAATAATGATTCCAAGATTTTAAAATATGTGAAAAGTCAAACTGGAATTTTCCTAGTTTAAATAGAATCAATGATATTTTTTTTAGCCAGCCACATCCCCATATGTACTTACTAAATGGCATCATCTTAGTTCTGTTCTAATTAGGCTACAGAAAATTATGCAGGTGCCATTTCGTAGTTATGTCATATGTAGAAAGAAGATTTTTGTGGGGCTATGAAGTAAAAAAGATAGTCTTGCGTAATATAATCATATAATTCAAATGCTAGCTAGCTAAATGTGACGCACAAGAATGCCACAGGCATTCTTTTGAGTTAGATATATCACTTTTGATATGAGCGGAATAAGTGGAGATAATATATTTGACCGTGGCTAGCCAAGGAAGTTCTCTCTTCCCCATCGCATCTGCTTTCACAATGGTGGTCTTAATGCAATTAGAGATCAATAAGAGGATAAATACGACATGACAATTTATTCCACTTTTGACATCGCAAGAATCAGAGGTGTTCAAACGGAAAAACCTATTCGGGTCGTTGTATAAATCAATCAAGAATTTTTCCTTTTCATGGTGTTTTCTCTCAAAGGCAAAACAAAATGGTTGTTCTGTCTCTAATTCTTGAATTCAACTTGTAATAACTGAGATTAAAAAAGGCAAAATGAGCTTGCAAATTAGGACATTTTCGTAGGCTTTATTTTTTGGTGAATTAGGAGAGACCAATTTAAGTACATCAAGGCTTGAAAATAAAGAACGGAGGAGACTTTTTATTTGGGCCCTATTTCAATACGTCACTGTTCATTTTTTTATTATCTTCCCTAGGCAATAATTCTAATATATTTCGGTATGTAATTGTGTTTCTACTTATAAATCAAGAAAAAATCAAATCTTTCTTTAAAATATTGGATATCTTGCTAAAAATCATCGAAAACTCTGAGGGAAGGATTTTTTTCTTATTTTTTATTATGATGGCTAATATTCAAGTGTGGGGGCTGAGGAGTAAGCCGATTAAATTATAAGTCAATTTATTGTTCACAGTTCTTGAACATTCTACATGAGAATAAATGTGCATTCAATGTCAAGATCAATAAATATTAGCAGGTCAATTTATCACATTAGTAAGTGCCTGAACTTTTTCATAGAATTGATTTCAACTGTAATATTGGGGTTAACTTTTCAAGGTTTTATCACTTTATTTTCGAATAAAATCCTGGCAAAACTTTTCGCTAATCTTTTAACAAAAGCTTCTCCAACAATAGCTCGATTTCTGTTAAATTAAAGCTCTTCTCAATAATCCAGGTGACAAATACGGAATGAACGTCGTCTCTGTTTTGTGGTTATTTGTCTAATCCTTCCTAAGGTAAAATTTAAGGTGGAGTTGTTGATGCTTTAGCTTAAAGCAACGAGGATATGCGCAATCGAATGTTTGTAGAGTTCAAGACAGGACAATTTGCAATACTCCAGATTTCAGCCAATGTTAAAAATAAAAAACAACCTTGATCAGTTTAGGTAAGACATATAAAAGAAAATAAACTCTAAAATTTAATCAAATTGCGGAATAAAGCAGAAGGCGATGCATTAATTAATTTACTGCTCATTAAAATTCATGTCCTGAAGCGACACATTTTTGTACCGTTAACATCGTTTATGTCTTGATATCATCTGCTCCCCAATGCTTGCGTGTACTAGTGTGACTGGGCCCACGTGTTTTCAAATATGTGTCCGAGAAAAATATTAATTCCTCGAGAGAATAGCCCCATTTCAAGCCCCATTAATATGATCCACCAGTAAAGGATTAGGTCTGCAAAGCAGGAGAAAGTGGAGCAGCATCTAAAATTTAGGTCCAAATTATTTATGAAGGAACAATAAATTTGAAGTAAATAGGGTGGGGTATTTTGGGCACTAGAAACTTTATTTCCCCTGTGTTATGGGCTACTGTATTCTTTCTTTCATTACACTAAACACCAAGTCTCTTTTCCCATGACGCAAGTTTTTTTATCGATGCGCTGTTTGGGCTGAACTGAAGGCAGCTTGTGTTTATTTCTAGGTGAATTTGATGAAATGTATCGTAATTTTGGTTTTCTGAAAATTCAGAGCTTAATTATTTTAGTTAATATGTCGGGTGGTATCGACATAAATGTACCCTTTATAGGTGGGCTTTATCTATGTATAGACATAAAATATCCTCATTATTAACCAAAATATCATAATTTCCAGAAAGACAAAGGGGCCAAGGAGATGAAAAGCTTTACTGATGCATATCACTCACTCAACCATACACACATCCTCCACGCACAATGAAAGGACGAGCGAGAAAAATAACCTAACGCCTGAGAAAGACAGGAATGACATCACATTTCTTCCTGAAGTGTAATTTTCATCGAGCAAATGGGACAGAATAGAGGTTAGTAATCGCCTTACGTAACATGAAATATCAATTTCTCCGACTCAATCCAGTTTTCCCCATCGACATTTAACCATAGACCCGTAGAACTTACTTTGATTGGTTTCATGGCTTCCAAAGTAAGTAACTTTGATACACTAATAAACCATGAGTTTAAATATTTCCCTTTCTCATATATTATCGCTTAACTGCCTTACTTACGAACATAGATTCCAGTGATTAACACGATATCTGCGCGACAAGAGCTTTCGACTCCATTATCTTATTTCCTACAATACGTTGTAATAATAGGGTAGGGATGGTTGTTTTAGTTCCTTATTATAAATTTTCTTTGTAAAATGAGATTTTTTTTTTCAAAGCTCATCTGGTGACTGCTTACTTGGGCATTAGTCGCCGTATTAAAACTGGGCTAGTTCTAGACTACTTTAAAATAAAATTAGAGAGGAAAAAAAACACCCCAAAAAGGGGGAAAGGAAGCAAGCCGGTGCGTCGGGGAGAGGTCCCCCCGGCGCAGGAGCGTGAAACCAAAGGGAAGAAAAACAAAACAAAAATAAAACAAATGCAAAAAAAACAAAAAAAACAAAAAAACAAAAGACCTTGCTTAAATAATAGGGAAAAGGCCGGCCTCCCCCAAGAAGTCAACAAGTCCACAAGTCAATGTGCACGAATCTGTCCCGAGTAAAAGGGACAGGCGGTAGCGACCCTGCCCATCCCGGTACTGGGACAGGTATCGTGCGCAAAGATCACCCAGACTTGGACATTCGACAAGAATGTGCCGAACAGTCTGGGAGACGACGCAGTCGTTGCAATAGGGGGCCGGCGAGCGCTTCATCAAATGGCGATGCGTCACACGAGTGTGTCCGATTCGGAGACGACAGAAAGCAACCTGAAGCCGCCGCGGCATTGGGGGATAGGTCCATGGAAACAGTCGCGGCGCAATGGCACGCAACTTTAAGTTCCCTTTGACCGTCTCCCATCTTCTTTGCCAAGTAGTCCGAAGAGCTGCCCGTATTTCTGCCATGTAGTCGGTGTGAGGAAGAGCGAAACGCTGGTCCAGTCTCAGAGTCCTCACGGACTCTTTGGTTTTCTCATCAGCGCCTTCATGCCCCGCAATTCCTCCATGTCCAGGAACCGAGCGGAAGATAATCTCGACATCTGCCCGGGTGCCGAAACCGTGGCGTGACGGATATTGCGAACCAGGGGATGCGCCGATGAGGGCACCAAAGAGCCTGCAAAGGACTCTGCCACCAGACCAGCGTTTCACTCTTCCTCACACCGACTACATGGCAGAAATACGGGCAGCTCTTCGGACTGCTTGGCAAAGAAGATGGGAAACGGTCGAAGGGAACTTAAAGTTGCGTGCCATTGCGCCGCGACTGTTTCCATGGACCTATCCCCCAATGCCGCGGCGGCTTCAGGTTGCTTTCTGTCGTCTCCAAATCGGACATACTCGTGTGACGCATCGCTATTTGATGGAGCGCTCGCTTGCGCCCTATTGCAACGACGTTTTCGTCCCCCAGACTGTTCGGCACATTCTTGTCGAATGTCCCAATCTGGGTGATCTTTGAGCACGATACCTGTCCCAGTACCGGGATGGGCGGGGTCGCTATTGCCTGTCGCGTAATCTATCGTACCAAGTGGTGTATTGCCACCAGCTCGGCCGTGAAGACAGACGCAGCGCTTGGTAGGGCCCCGCTGACTTCAATTAGAGGAGATACGGCCTGGAAGCCGACCCCCTCTTCTGACTTGGAGCCATCCGTATACACTGGCACGGTTCCAGCGTGACACGATGTGTGCTCCAAAAAGGTCGAACGCAATACTACCGGCGCAGTACAAGCTTTGGGAGCAGAGGCGTGGCGACAAATAGCCAAATGTGGTCCTCTCCAGGCTGGCGTCCTGGGCAGAATCAGGGACGCCACCAGCCCGAGAGCTATATCTACCTCTAAAAGGAGTTTTCTGGCCTTAAACCCAAATGGCTTAGGGTATGACTGGCGTCTATCGGTGGCATAGGCACCATCGAGATCAGCTGCCGATGCAGTGAGAGCTGTTGGCGACTGAGCGAGGCGCCGGGCTCGCGCGTACAGGCGAGTGATGCACTGCACGCGGCGCAGAGCGAGTGGCATCTCCCCAGCATCGACCAACAGGCTCTCAATGGGGAAAGTGCGGAAGGCACCGGTCGCAAAGCGAAGGCCGGTGTGGTGGATCGAATCCACCTTCCGCAATAAACGCTCATCTGCGGATGCATAAAACTCGCATCCGTAGTCGAGCTTCGAACGAACAAAGGATCGATAAAAAAGTAAGGCAGTAGCCCTATCAGCACCCCAAGAGTTGAACGTTACGGAACGGAGAATGTCCATGGCGCGGGTATCAGAGAACTCAAGGCTGCGAATATGAGCCTCTTAGGTGAGTCGTCGGTCGAATACAATACCAAGGAAACGGTGCGACTCAACCACATCCAGGCGCACCCCATTAAGAAACAAATCTGGGTCGGGGTGAAGCCGTGGATGGCGGCAGAACTGCACCACCTTAGTCTTAGCCAAAGAAAACCAAAACCTGTGTGCTTTGGCATAGCGAGAGACGCGGTTCAATGCCTGTTGGAGTCGACGCTCCAGAGTTAGGATCTCGGCCACGCCAAAAGAGATCGAAAGGTCGTCCACGTAGAGCGTAGCAAGAACATCTTCCGGCAGCAACGATGTGATGCCGTTGATGCTTAGGGCAAAGAG
The DNA here is from genome assembly GCA_963969495.1 of Ceratothoa steindachneri. Lineage (NCBI taxonomy): Eukaryota > Metazoa > Arthropoda > Malacostraca > Isopoda > Cymothoidae > Ceratothoa > Ceratothoa steindachneri. The sequence goes on along the minus strand of OZ018324.1, from coordinate 64,791,094 downwards.
TGTGACACTGAGAACAATTCCCTGCAGGACACCCTCTTCCTGCTCCTTTGGGCCGGAGAGGGCTCTCCTCACCCGTACGCAGAATCAACGATCTCGCAAAAATTCAGATATAAACATTGGGAGGCGTCCCCTATCGACCATTATGTGGAGAGTCTCCATGATACCGTATCGCCATGCGGTATCATAGGCCTTCTCCAGATCGAAAAAGACCGTGGCGTAGTGCTGTCTACGAAGGAAAGCCTCGCAGAGGGCATTTTCCAGTCGAAGCAGAGTATCCGACGTGGAGCGGAACTTGAGGAAGCCACACTGTGCGGAAGACAGATGGCCTCCGCTGTCCAGGAAAAAGGCTAATCTAACATTTACCAATTTCTCCATCAACTTGCACACGCAAGAGGTTAGAGAGATTGGGCGGAAACCGGTCGGAGTAGAGTGGTCTCCTTCCCTGGTTTGCAAAGGCAAGCACAGTAGCGATTCGCCAGGAGTCTGGAAAAAGGCCTTGCACCCAGATCTTTTTGAATAAATCTAAGAGAAAGGCCATGCCCTGCTCACCTAGGTGTCAAAGCATGGCGTACCTGACATCATCCGGACCATGGGCGGTGTCCGCGCACAAAGCGAGAGCGGAACGCAACTCGCTCACAGTAAACTTGTCGTTTAAGGGTTCTCCGCTTTTGGGGGTAAAGTCCAGCCGGCGGTCTTCCGTGGCATCACAACGTGCATTGAATGCTGGCGGAGCAGCATCACGGCTACAAAATGCGGAAAAAGCGGTCGCTAAGGATTCCGCCATGAACGCGGAGTCCGAGAATGCGATCCCATTCTCCTGGAGAACGGGAGGTGGGGCCTACGAGAACTTCCCCTGAATCCTTTTGATTCGCTTTCACACCTCAGTTAGAGGGGTCTTCCCGTTAAGTGAAGGCACGTTTGCCCGCCAAGAAGAGCAGTGTGCGTGCTTCGAAATATACCGGAACCAAGCCTTTGCCTGACGAAATTCAGCGACAGTGAAATCGTTCGGGCGGTGCTTATAGCGCATGTAGGGGTAACGCTTCTGCTTGAGGGCCGTCTCACACTCGGCCGACCACCATAGGAGTGGTTGGCGTGCAAAACTGCTAAACTTCCTAGGAATTGTAGGCAGGCCAACGGCGATGAGGTTGCCAAAGAAGAACTCAACGGCCTCATCTACCGACCTAAACTCCTTGACTGACATAGAGAATTCAGTCATTTCCTGAAATACAGGCCACCGTGCCCGCGCCAAGTACCACCGAGGTGGGCACTCAGGCGGCAGTTGCCCTGAAAATGATATTTGAATGGGGAAGTGATCACCATGGAGGTCATCGACCACCCCTTAATCAAAATCAGGCTGTGCATGCGAAGAGCACAAAGATAGGTCAAGGCAAGAAAGTGAAGCGGTTCTCATTCACGTTTAGGACACTCATCTCAAGCTCTTCGATCAGATCGGCAAGGACTTGTCCCCTGGAATGTATGGAGTAATCTACGCAGAGAGGATGCCTGCCATTCAGATCTCCAAGCAAGAGATAGGGCCTCGGCAACCGTGCCACGACGCGGCGGATGTCCCCCGCGTCAAATTCAGCTGACGGTGGAATGTACGCAGAAATGATAGTATATCTCCTATCTAGGTGCAGCTGCACAGCCACTGGCTGAAAGGAGGCATCTAAAGAGAAAGGGAGAACGGAGACATCATGCCGGGTGTAAAATGCACATCCCCCAGACCGGCCATCCCGCGGTGGTGGGGTCGCAAGACCCTTACACCCACAGAGGGAAGGCAGGGGGCACGCCCCTGCCAGGGTGATGTCCTGCAAAAGGATAGCTAACGGGGAACGGGAAGAGACGAGCCTCCGCAGCTCCTCCCAGTTGGCTCAGAGTCCAACGCAATTCCATTAAAGGAATATGCCCTCCAGGCCTAGCTCGGAGGGGATGCGGGGGCCCTCCTTGAACTAAAGACCCTGACGGGAATACCCGTACGCTTCCCGGGGGCAGAACCATGGGCGTTGTTGGCCAGACAAAGCGCTGAAGGCGCTGTCGCCTTCGAGGACTTATTGGGGGAGGTTGGGATCGCCATGCGAGTCTTTTCCTCCCTCCACCTCAACACCTTAGCCAGGCGTAGCGACTTCGAGGCGGAGGCCCCTCTTTTCGAGGAACAACCGTCTCCGAGCCATCCGCTCCACCTCTGGTCGTGGGCGAAAGAGCCAAAGCTCCTTTGTTGCTGTCCTCCTTTCGGGGGACAGCGTAAGGAACCCAGAAAGATTGCCTAGCGACCATCGAAAGGGGTGTTGCCTCCTGTGAGTCTAACGACTCGGTGAATGCTTGTGGCCGTTTCGCCTTACGGGAAACGGTCACGCTGGGGGAAGAGGGGGGAGCCCTGGTTTTAGCCGGGTCTGGATATGAACCCTTTTTACCGCCACTTTACCAGGGAAGCGCCCGGTTTGGGTAGAGCCCACAGAAGGGCTCGGAATGGGCGTGGAAACAACCGTCCTCGTTGGCCTAGATGGGCCAGGAGAAGAGGTTGCCTTTCTTGCTATTGACGCATATGACGTCCCAGGCAGTGCCAGGCGCGCCAGGAGCAAGTCCTTAGCCTGGCGGAATGAGAGTCGATCCTGGGCCTGAATGGCCAGGATTTCTTTCTCAAGGAGATATGCACCACATTGCTTTGAACAAACAGGGTGCGACTCTCCGCAATTGACACACTTGGCCACACACGATTTGGACTTATCGTGTGCGACCTTGGAGCAATTTACACAGACTTCGGGTGACCCCGACTTTGCACGTCTACATGAGTGATTCGTATGGCCGAAGCGGTGACAGTAATAGCACCGCCGCGGCAGTGGCACACGAATGCCTTCACGTGGTAGCGGTACCTACTGGCACGCACCGACTTAGGAAGCTTGTCACAGTCGAACGTGACGAAGAGTGTAGGGGTGGGTCTTGAGGCCGCTCCATGTTTTCTCATCACACGTTCGACCTTGCCCGCCCCATGGTCGGCCAGCTCTAGGTTGATGTCCTCAATGGAATAGTTAACGAGTTCCCTCGCATAAACTATTCCTTTCACAAAGTTAATGGTAGAGTGCGGCGTCACACTCACCGGGGTGCCATGAAGTGTCCGAAGAGCACTTATCTTGGCCGCCTCGGCGGGATTCGCCGCATTCGCCAGAAGGCTCCCGTCCGAGGAACGGGTCACCTTCGGCTATCTACCAATTGCACTAGCTAATCCTCTCCTCTGATGGATCCTGTTGCCCTTGGACAACATGGTGCCATCAGTGGAGTGGATAACGAGGAAGCTCTTGAAGCTAGCACCCTCGAAAACGCCAGGTAACCTCTGAATGAGGGGCCCCGATGTCATCGAGGCTCCGCCCTGTGCACTTTTGGTCTTTGTCAGGGTCAAGAGCTCCGTACCCAGGGGGGCAGAGGGGCCGGATGTGCCGATCTTGGCTTGGTCGCTTGCCAGAGTAGCAGCAGACCCATCCGTCCCCGCAGCTCCCTGCGGATGAAGAGGAGCCCGGAGTCTTCTTTGTCTCCCTTGTCTTGGTCTTTTTTTTCGAGAGGAGGGCGGTGAATGAACCCGCTTCTCACCCTCGCCGGTAGAAGCCCCTAGGCCAGATGTACCGGCCTCAGCCAGGTCCTTCTCCGAACTGGAGAAGGTCCTGGTTGTTGCAGGGGCATCATCCGGAGGAGATCCCGCCCCTCCTTGTACTGCCTGAGAATCCCAAGCCGTTTAAGGAGGACCTTGCATAAGGGCGGATTCGGGTTCGGTGCTTGGCGCCGAGCCCGGATTTTCCCTTATGGAAGGCCCTACCGTCTGAGGCTGGTTTTCCTTAAGGACCATGTCTATCACAGGAGGGGCCTCCAGTTGGCCATCCCCTCCCAGGACATCGCAGGTCTCCTTGGCAGCATCTTGAGTCTTTTGTGGGGAGGCACAGGCCTTGACCCCGGTAGGGTTTAATATTCTTGCCAGCAGGTCTTTCGAGGGAAGCGAACGAAGGGGCCTGGCTTTCCTCTCTCCCTTAAGGGGGTTTGCCCTACCGAGCCACTTACACCCGGGGCGGTCGGCAATGGGCTGCCAGCTGGCTTTCTTGGCAGTTTCCTTAGAAAGCAAAGGAGGGACTGCCGCTGGAATTAGGGAGGTGCCCGAAAGCACCTCCAGAGAAGTGGTTGAAGGGGAGTCCCCTACACCCGTATGCGTAGGAGAGGAGTAAGCCTCCTCTCTGGTTAAAGAAGTATGGAGGGTCCCCTGCGCAAGCACAAAAGAGGGGACCGCGATTTTCTCAGGGAAGCTGCCCGAGGGCGGCTTCGTTGATGTTCTTGGGGAAGTTGGGGGTTGGGTTTTTTTTTATTTTCTTCATTGGGCATGGTGACCCTATTTGTTCTACGGGACGCAATAGCTCATCACGTCTTGCAGTTACCCGCACTGCAAGAGGTGCTTACAGGCCGGGCAGTGCCAGGCGCTGCCATTTCGGACCACCCCTCCAGCCTGGTGGCCTGGCAGTCCTTTGGCATGGCGGCTCCATCTTGAACACGGTGTAAAAAAGATAGATTTTGAAGACGAGAGAAAAAGGGATGTGAGGACTGTATGGGTTGGGATGAAGCAGGTTTTCAGAAACCAACCACGCTAGACCGGAGCTCAGGGGTTAGGGAACATTGCCACCTCCCCTCTCAGCTCCGATCCAGGACGGTTGGCCGAGAAGAAGGTCAGCATCTACCCTGTGAAATTAGAGGCTGACCAGAGAAAGTTGTGGAAGATGTTGTATGAAAAGAGAGGAAACAAGTGTTTTCAAGGAAGGAAGAGAGGCTAAGCTGGGGCCGGACGGGGTGCTGAGTCCTGTCAGCACAGCGGCCAGGATGGCAAATCTCTGCGCCCCTTACGGGGTTGTAAGATGAGAGAAAGAGTAACTACCGTCACCTGACCGGCTGACTTAGAATATTGACATCTATTGCAAACATAGGAGCTGTTTTTTCAATGTTCTCTATTCATAAACACTTCTTAATCATTACTGGTGACATAATGGGGGACAAGAATCTTGTTTTGCTTATATTCGCATTACGCAAAGCGAAATATATGGATTCGTATCCATTTGATAGAGGAGCATGAAAGTACATAAGAAATTTTCTACTCACAGCTAATAAATGTCCCTTTACCCACAAAGGAGTGGTGTGAATAAACCATGGTCAAAAATATAATAACCTAAATGTTAAATTATAGAAAAAGAAAACTTTTGGAGAATATGTAAGAGTTTGTGATTTAACATATTTTAGTTGACAGCCAAACGGAATTTGCTATTTTTTGTGGATTAATTTAGGTCTAATTTTATTTATCGTTGTTTTAATCGAGAACCACATTAAAAAGGGTTTGCTAAAGAGTTATATTTTCCTTTGATGAATTTGATTAAATTTCGAACTCAAAATAAGAGATAGAAAATTATAAATGAAACGGTGAAAGAAAAATGAAGCAAACATAAATTCAAATGTACAATAAGTGCATATTTCATTAATATAACCAGTTTAAATATGAAAGATAGATCCGACTTTAAGTATGTTTATCATAAATATTTGAAGAAATGTGCTTGAGTATATTTCGGTGAGTAAGTATACGTTCTTGTTATGCTAAGGACAAATTCTTTTTACCTAGTAGCAATAATAAAAGAACTGTGCTGGAGCACCGAATAATTTCTCTATCAAACGTGTAAAAAGAAAGAGTTTACTTATGTGCTCCTTTTTCACTGCTAAAGCTTGTGTCTATTAATTAAATTTGCCGAAATATAATGATTTAACCTTGTTCAGGAAGAAGATTTTACTCATTAGACTCAACTCCTCTCAATGGCCAGAGTTTTCTTCTTTTCTTTGGAACTACAGTATTGTAAATAAATTCTGCCTAATAAATAAACGCAGATATTCCACTAATTAAGAGAGATATGGAAATTCGGTTGAACTATTTAATGTGAAGATATGCCTTGGATTGGCACTGCTTAAATAAAATTTAAAACAAATAATTAACTAAGATTCTTTTCCTTGATTATGTCATTTATCGGCAAAATTTCGAATACAATCCCTGAAAATATTTATGTCCCTCACATTTGCGAATTTTCTAAAAATATGCCGTCTATTATTTAGAGTATATAAGTTCGCTGTAGTAATTCTTGCATGTTTGATTTCTCAATAATTAATTTTCTTATAATAAACCTGAAATTTAAGATGTCTGTATTAATAAGAAGCCCCTAATAATTTAGGCCATTATAAATGCAAAATAAATGCCGCCTCTTTCTCAAGTATTAACGCAAAGTGGGTCAATATAAAAGCATGATATATAACAGAGAAAACAGGGAATTAAAAATAAAAATTTTAATCCTTTTTTCGTAAACCCGTTAAAACTTATAGGAAATTAAATTATTTGTTTATTGGATCATGAATAATATTTTAAGTGAACTAAATCGTACTGATGATAGGAGTAGTAATAATATTAATATTGGAGGTATTAACCATTAATCATTCCAGTCCAGACCTATGATCTGCTTATCCATTTCCACATTTTATGTAAGGATGAGGTGGGATTATTTTAATAGCGTTTATCCTGCTATTACCCACGAGAGCATACGTCACAAAAAATAACAGGAGGTAGCTTATTCTAAGATTGAAATAAAATAAAAAACAATAAGAAAATAAATAAAAAAGCAAAGGAAAAAGAAAAAGCCATGATGAGGCGGAGGAATGACATCCGTCTTAACCCTGAACACGACGCAAAAAAGTCAATCAGTCCAGAGACAGTAGTTTACGAACATATTCCTAATACATGGGACAAGCGGCAGCAAAGCAGCTTTCCCTGGTAGCTGGATAGTTACGTGCGCGAAGATCCTCTAGTCTCTGTCACTCAACCATAATGTGGCGATCAGTCTAGGAAACTACGTAGTCGTGGCAGTAAGGAACAAAGCAACACTCTATCAACCGGCGGTGCTTCCTACGAGCGTATGTAATTCAGGGACGAGAGAAATCTAACTGAAGCCACCGAGGTATAGATTAGGCCAAGAACAACTGTTGTGTCAATATGGCACGTAATATTATTGCTATCATCTGTTTCCCAAGTAGTCAGTTTGAGAAGGCGAAATTCTCGTCTGGTCTCACAGCGAACATTTGGTGGCTACTTCTGCGCGCTCATTCCCACCAAACATCATATTTTATGGATCGTACCAGAAACTATTCTCGGCATTTTCTCGGCTTGTGGTAACCGTGGTGTTAAGAAAACGGTGAAAACAGGTTTGTGTAGATTACAAGCTCTGGGAAAATTCAGCACATTTAAAGAGTCACTAAAGAGCAAAGTTCGGTAAGTAAATCGCTCACAATGCATTATATCTCTTACCGAAGGACTGATTACAATCAGACCAGCCGTGAAGATTGACTCATCACCTAGTTGAACAAAGGATGGCTTCAACTAGAGGAGATCAGTAATGGCCTTGACCCATCTTATACACCTATATGGATCTTGCATAACACAGTGTACTCCAAATTGACATAATCAATATTCTATACACTGCAAAAGGTGCTCCATCCAAGGTGACTTTTGGGGAAAAACCAGAGCTGCCTTCGGCGCTAGAGCTATATCGAGATCTCGATAAATTTTTCTTTTCCTAAATAAAAAGGGTTTAAGGTATAACTAGTCTCTTTCGGCATCAAAATGCATCAACGAGTTTGGTGGTAAATACAATGAGAGAAGTTGACGACTGAGAGAGACACCTAGTCCCCCGCAGACAAGTGTATGATCGACTATTTTCGGCTCAAAGCAAGTTGCCTCTCTTTGACATTGATAAGCAGGCTCTTCCTTAACAGGGTACTTACGGAATGTATTGGTTTCCAGATGGAGACTAATGTGGTGAATTAATTCAATTTTATACAAATTTCTTTGAACGAACAAATTATAAGAATAAAATTAAAGCAGTCGCCATATCAGCACCCCCAAATGCTGAAATTGAACGGAATGAAAAATGTCCATCTCGCAACTGCATGATACACTAAGGCTACGGATATGGACCTGTCTGGTGAGGCACTCATCGATATCATAACCAATGAAGCGGTGTGAATACACCAGTTCCAGGAAAACCCCATTCAAGAAAGGTTTAGGTCGAAAGGGAGCCGTGGATGGCAGCAGAAGTGAAGTACCTACTTGATTCTTGAGCAAGAGAAAACAAAATTGATTAAAAGAAGAACCTCACAGTCGGAATGGAAGCGATGTAGTTAAAAATCTATATACATTCAGAAATCTAATGTAAAAGAAGATATGAAAAATATTTATTGGGATGATCAAATAAGCGCTGATGTATCTAACCTCCCCTGTTTTTTGTTGAAAATAAACACAGAAATTATATATGCAAAGAACATAAAATAAAAGCTCCTACCTAGTATGAGTAAGAGAATGGGTGATGCAAGAGGCTTTGCACAGAGAAGCCAAAATGTGCCAAACATATAAAGTTGTATAAATTAAAGACTGAAAATGAAAAACGAAATTGCTGAATAAAGAAAATCTATTAAGATTTTTTGGGGGGAAACAGTAGAGAAGGTTCGAACCATGTTAAGATTTTCAAGCCGTATTCTATAAATGGTTCGATTTGTACATTATGCGATTACCTGTCTTCAAGGACTCTAATAAAAGGATTTCAGGAATTCCGTGGTTGGTGGTAAATTCCCTTGTTTAGAAGTGTTTTGGTTGTTTAATTTGAAATCCCGAAAACTTCTAAAAACCAATTTGTTTAGCTTACGTACCTCAGCGTGAAACTTCATTATCATTGATTTAGGAGTAAACAAACACTAAATAAACAGGCAAGGTAATGTATTCTAAAATCAAATCAAATCATTACTTATTAAAAGTTCTCTTGAAGTAATGGCTTGGATGAAGGAGAAAGAACTTTCGCGCGAAATAAAATGTGCTTGGAGTTGGTACGAAAAATATATTTGGAAGCATCAAAGGAATGAATGAATGAAGATATAACATACCGTTTGAAGTAGAACATTTCGCTTTTAATTATAAAATGAGTATGCAAAAATGTGCTGAACCAATTTTTGATTGGCGCAAAGATCTTGTTGAAATTAATACATCTAATTTGTAAAGCGTATTAATAGGCACTCTGTTTTCTTAGTACGAGGGGAGGCCAATAAGTTTTTCAATTCGGATATAAGAAAACGGGATATGAGTAAAAGTGTTTTATTATTTTTCAATATAACTACCCGCGACTTTAATACACTTTCGCCACTTGTCCCTGAGGCTTCGAATTCCCGACAACCAGAAATCTCCCGACTGCTGTTCAATTTACTCCTGGACGGCAAGCTGGACATATTCATCGTCCCCAAACCGGCGTCCACGCAGTGCATCCTTGAACTGGCGGAATAAAAAGTAGTCACTAGGGGATCCCAGTGATGGACTGATGTTTCATCACCTGCCACTATGCGTGACTCAAATCCTGCCGGGTCTTGGTTGTATAGGAGTAGCAGCTCCTCCGAACTTTGACGACGTTGAAGTCGATCATAAGGCGTGAGGTTTCTAGGGACCTAACAGTCCCTTGGTCATGGGCAAATTGTCGCAGATGATGTTGATGACACTTCCATGTGATATTCCAAGTTCTTGCTCGATTTCTTCGACCTTCGTCCGTCGATTTTTGAGGATCAACCTCTCCCGTCTTGTCTGACGGGCGTCTTGGACGGGGGTCATCTTCGAGGGACGATTGGGCTCGTACGACTCTTTCCGTTCCTAGGACAACTGCCATCTGTGTATTGCTTCACTACTTCCGTGACAGGTATTTGGAATATTTCTTTCACCTTACGTTGCATTCTTAGGTTTTCGTTATCGCGACCTACAGCTATTTATAAAGGACGTAAGACGGGGGAGTGGGTATATTCCGTTCCTGTACTGATTGTCCGGAGTAGCAATGCTCGTTTTGTAACTACGTGCTGTCGTTGGTGATTTAATCCTGTGACATATTTAATGCACCTGTTTATGCACTGTATTTATTTAATACATTTGAATCATTCATTGTATTATTATACCCTCGCAGATATCTAAGCACCTTACTCTGGACCTATTTATTTCTTGTTTCGGGGCCAAGAGAACTTAGTTCCTCGTTTTGCCTTTACAATTGGCAACCTTGCCAGGATTGGTGCTGGTATTTGCTTGGGAGTGTAAGTCGCCTCGAGCGCACATTCACTGTATATGGCCACAAGGAAATTCCTAGTTATTAGCCTTTTGTGCTTTTAAGGCTTGTTGAATGCCTCTCTTTACACGGCTGTGTAAAGAGAGGCATTCAACCCGTGTTTATTGTGTAAAAATTACGTTTGGCACTTTGCAAGGTGTGTCATTTATTGCTCTTGAGGTTTGCTGATTACCTCTGTTTACGCGGCTGTGCTTTTGCCCGCCTTTTGTTGCGTTCTAGTTACGTTTTCTCGCTTTACATTGTATGTCATTTATTTAACTTGTTTCATTTACATTTTTGGGCAGAGTTAACTTTCCAGGTATTTATTCCTTTAAATTTGATTGTGTTCTTTATTTCGCTCTGGTTGTTTATTTTCTTTGCTTGCAGAGTTAACTTTACATTTATTTTAAAATATAACGTATATTGGGTTATGGTCATTATTATAATTTTTCTTTGTTGATTAGTATGTATTTCATCCCATTCAGTTAAAATGTCTATTAAAGAACTCATTGGAACAAGATGTGGACTTGGGCCTAACAGGGAACGAGATCGGCCAATATGTTCTGCAACGGCAAGCATTCGAACATGACGAGCGTGAGAAGGAAGGCCACAACAAGCTCCAGCTTGCTGAATTTTAAGCTAAGAAAGAGGAAGAAGACAGATGGGTCCAGTTAGCCCAGATTCAAGCTATGAAGGAAGAGGCTCAAGCAGAGGAGATTAAGTTGACGCGCATCTCTGCATAACAGCAATCTACTTCTGCTCAGTTTAATGAACCAGTGAGTCATCCTAAACCCCCTCAATCGCAGAAAGTGTAAGATATTACCTCGTAACTTAACCGCTTCGAAAGAGTTGCCGAGTTAGTTGAAGTGAACCTTGAGGGCTAGGCAGCGAGGCTAGAAAATTTACTTGCCTGTAAATCTGCTGAAATGTATACTTCTCTGCCGGCTGATATCACCAAGAACTACGACTTATTCAAGAAAGCTTTACTGACAGGATTTAACAAGACTCTCCATGAGAACCGTGTGAAGTTCCGAAGCGCTAAGGTTTCAAAAGGTTAGCGTCCACACAGTTTTCCTTCCATCTTATTCGATTGTTCCAGGCGTGGTTGGAAGCTTCTGGAATAGGTAACATTTGGGGAATTGGAGGAATTTATGATCCTTGATCAGTTCTTGTCTTCCCTCCATCCAGATATACGTGCTTTCATCAAAGATTTGCGACCAAATGCTTTGCGGAAGCTATTCAGCCTACCCTAAGCTTCCCCGAACTTCTAGTTCTAGCTCTAATAGGTGCGCTCGACTATCCAAGCCGCATACAAAAGTAACGCTAGTAACTCTGCTAACAGCAAAAAAAACCTTCATCATATCTGACGTGCCATGGCTTAGGAGAGGTTGGGCTTATTCAAACTCATTGTTCCTTTAATGGTGTCTAAGCAGTTAATAAGGAAAATTGGACATAACAAGTTAGGAAGTATAGATTAGTGAAGCAAAAGAGAGTATAGTGGTGAAAGGGTTTTGAAAAAGATAGTAATGGTAAGTTTAGTATAAGTTTGAAGGAGATATTTTTCCCTGGTGGGAGGATATCTCCAGCAAAAGTAGACAGTATAGTAAGAATAGTATGCGAGAGCAGGGATGAATACATATCTGGTTAAATGGTAGCTCTGGCAATGTTAATCTCGTGTTGTGTTGTATTGGGGGTCGAAATTGGTTGGCAATCGAACCTTTATAGTAACTATAACACTTGTTACTACGGCAGGTAAAATTTAGGTGAAAGGTTGTCGTAAATTGAGTTTCATAATCGGTAAGAGTGTTACATGTTAGGATTAATGTTACCGTTGAAGTAAAGTCTTCTTAGATTTTTCGGCTGACATTTTATCTACGCTCGCAGTGTAGCCTAGGTGTTATGGCGTGGAGCTTTTATTCTCGGTAAACTTTTGCTCCTTGGCGGGAGGATGAAGGAGTCTTCCCCTTCGCCGGATCTCTTCTTACGGAACTCTGCGTCGGTGAAAACAACATAAGTGACGGTTGAGAATTGGACAAGGTCGCGGAAGAGAGTCTGCTTTACCAGATCTTCTGGTATGTCAGCCTCATAGTCCCATTTGTATTGTCCAGCCCTAAGTCCATCGATAATATCTTCTGGGCCTGCTTCGTCAGGAAACGGGTTCCCTTCGATAGCATATACTCTGAGGTTTAACATCCTCGAGTAGTACATGTACCTGTGAGCCCGATTCTTTGAAGACAAGGACCTACTCGGTCAACGTGACTACGAGGCCTTTTGGGGCCGGGGCGAATGCTCTAGCTTCTTTAAAGTCTCACAGCAGCAGCTTCCTTCCGCTCGACTTGTGCTTCTGTTAGGGTAGTTGAGTGTGTCTGTGAGTCCGTTTGTGCCTTCTGCCGGGCGGCCATAGCCTGCACTCGACGAGGATCCCGTGGAAGGGCATTACTCGTGTCCGGAGCTTTTTGGCTGCTCTTTTCGGTTTGCAGTTGGAAATTCACTCGAAGAACCTTGTTTGACGGAGGGTTTTCCAGGAACCACATTTTTGCATGCCGTTATTGACGAACATGGTGTTCAGTTCCTTCGCGAAGCTGCCATGCTTGGTCAAGTTAGCAATGTGTGCATAATATATGTAATACATTATTTTTGCCGATTTTTCGTTTTTGATTTGCAGGTAGTAGGTGCATTGGCAATACTATTCTCTGCCACCGTTGCCTTGGCAACCTTCGCGTAGGTGGCGTTAGCCTTTATTTCCTCCTATTTTATGCCTTTGTCATTGGTTTTTTGTATTTACTCCTTCTTTATTGGACAGGTCATTTCCATGGGTCTGTGTGGGCCACCACATTCGAGCAATTTCTGGAACGAACTTTTACATTCGCGCTAGTAATGGTGTTGGCTGGTGCACAGAGTACAAACTGTGAGTGTAGAGTTGGAGCAAGTGATGGTGATATGTTTGTTGTACCTGTAGCATCTGAATCGTATTTACAGGTCAACGAACTCCTCACGCTCAATCTGATCAGGGCAGATGCCTTAATCGCCGTTGTTGTTTCGGTGAACGCAACTTTAAAAACCTGGGTGTAGTCTTTGATTTAAAAAAAAATATATATATTTTTTTTAAAGCTTATCTGGCAACTATCCACTTGTGCATAAGTCGCCGCACTCACGAAAGCCTAGCACTAGGCTACTTTAAAATAAGAATGAAAAACAATAACAACAACAATAATAGGGGAAAATCCTAAGAAAGAGTAAGCAAACTCCTGCGTCGGGCGGAGGTTTCCCCGGCGCAGGAACGTGCCCTCTACAAAGAAAACAAATACAAAATAACTAGCTAAATAAAAGAAAGAAGGTCGGCCTTTCCCATGTAGTCTTTAGAATTGATTACTTTAGATACTTTTGCCCACTTATGATTCCGAAGAATCTCGCCCGTGATTTGGTCAATCGAGTGTCCTCCGACCCAGGATCGAGGCGTTGGCAGATCACTCTTCTCTATGTGCGTATTTGTAGGGGTTTCTTAGGTATGAGATAAATTTTTCCAAAGGTGCCTGAGGCACGCGGAGAGGTGAGGGCTTCGATGTCCGTCTCCATCTCACAGATAGCCTCGTAGCCATTTGGCAAATTAATTAGCCGTACGAGGGCAATATTGAGCTCGTCGTAAATTTTCTGCAAGAGCTCGCTCCTGTCCGGTTTTTACCGATATGGCAACGTCATCAGGGCAATACGTAGCGTCTCCCTCATCTCTTCGTCATTTAAGAGGGAATATGGGGTGACCCGAGGTTGTAAGTTTGTGTAACTGGGTAAGTATGTAGTTTGAGCGATCATTTATAAAAATAAGGTAGAATGTTATGTGGAGAAGGTGAAAAATGTCCAATGAACAAAAGGACACTTTACCTTCAGGCAGTGGAGAGGAGTCCTTCTTCCTTTCCATTATTTGAATGAAATCCAGTACGAATTTCAAAAAGGTTTGACTGTACCGATACACAGGTATGCAAGAGAACAATCCAAGCGATAAATGCAGTTAATATGGAAAAATGAATTTCAGCGACGCTTATGTTTAGATTTGTTTGAACGTAAATATTTGTACCGCTTATGTGTAAAATGTAAAGTTGTTTAAAGCTGAATAAATAAATTAAACATAAAATTGTCCATAAAAATCTGCTTAATCCTGATTGGCTAAATTTCGTATAGCTTATGTTTATGTATAATAACTATATATAGAGGAGCATTTTGTGAGAGAAAAAAGGGTTATCGTCAGTTATTTTCCTGTAAATACTTCAAGACGAATCCACGCTCTCACCAGAATGAAACCTTAGTGAATCCAGCTTAAAATTTTTCTTAACCTTTAGAGGAAGTTACGATCAAACTGGTTAATCAGTCTACAAACAACAAGAGAGCGTTAATATTCTCAACCTCATAGTACTGATATTAAATGAGGTGTATTTTTTCAACCTCAATCTGCCATTATTTCGTTATTTTCTTTGACTCAAAACCTGCTAAAACGGAAGTCGTCGCTCATAATTAGCTCGTTAGCAGTTTGAGGGATATGAATTTTAACCGTTTATAATAACTTATTCCACCAAAGATTTAAATGTTGACGAGAGTTATTATTTTACTTTTTTTCTCCTTAAACTTTTTTCCTATTACTTAAACCTATCTTTTGCTTATACGTCTATCGCTTTGAGGGTTTTTTCAGTCTTTTTCAATAGAATGAAAATAGGCTTTGACAGCTCCACCATTTTCATTTTTCTCATTTATTTAAGAGATTTATCTACAGAGGACCAACTTAAAGTTGATACCGATCCTCCTAAAAAGAGAAAATGACACGTTTATTTAATAAACCTATTGGTGTTGAGACTAGCTCTGTCCAGATAAGTTTTTAATGGGGTTAGAAGCATTTAGTCCATGCCTACATCTGCATTAGCCTTGAGTATTTTTCTATATATTCTCTGATAAAGCTAACAAGATCATATGTTTTGAAATTGCTCATAGTTTTTTCTATCTTCACTATTGATTATATTCTATTGATTTTATTGTCTTTCGTTTAAATATAATTTGAATAATACATTCAAATAACTTCATATCGTTGAGAGGCTGCAACAAATGTTCCTCTCACTTTCTTTCCTACAAAGACAATTACATTTCTCCTATTCAACGAAGTACTACGTTTCTCTTGACTTTGAATCTAGATCGATTTTCCCTTCCAAAAATTCTGCGTCGTCCATTTCTCTCCAGTGTTCTCCGTATTTAATGTACACACTGTGTGCGCACTTACCTTCTCTGCACACGAATAAGGGATCTTTTTTGGTTCTACTGTTATGAATAAAAATACATATGTTAATAAACATCACCTCATTTAGTAAAACCATTTTGTATTAAACAAAATTATAAATTACACTTATAATTGAATTTACCGAGAACCGGCTGCCCCGGCACTCAATTTCACATCTGGTACCATCTTGGTTGTTGTATGGGGGGGGGGGAGGCCCTTTATTATAATTTTTAACTATTTTATCATTGATTATCTTGCTTTTTCAATTGATTTTTTCTTTATTGAATCTATTAAGTTTCTTCTTTAATGAAATTTCTTTAATCTTTAAGTTGGCCCTTCAAACATTTGTCTTCGATTAGACTCAGGTATTCTTCTTGGCTGGGTTGGTTCTTGATCTTCGTATCCTTCCTTTCTTGATGTATCTTCATATTTCTTCCTATTATCTTGAGTTGATGATTTCTTCTTGATTCTTGATGAGTTAGTCCTTTGAAGTGGTTTTCTTTCGTTTTTCTTCCCTGAAGCGATCCATTTTATCTTGAGTCTTCTTGATTCTAGTTGAGTTAGTCCTTGAAGTGTTTTCCTTGATTTCCGTTTTCTTTTTGAGAATTCTTCATAAAAGGTTGTGGACTTTGAGTTTCGAACGCGGTACCTCTTTGATTTAAACGCCAGTCAATCTAGCCATTACGCCTCAGCTTAGTCCGTAGTGAGTTGCTAATTTAATGGGCTATTTATATTATCGATTTTGAAGGAATTTTTCTCTGATACATCTTCGCACCCCTACATTTGCATATGATCTCATTAACACTACAAAAGGCGTCCAATCTGTACTAGGAGCGATATCTTTTTCCCTGTGTTTTAAAAATTCAATTTTTCTGTTCACTGATTCAGAAAAATTAAAAAAAAATAACATATTTCCATATAAACGTAGAAATCGATTTCAATGCGAAAACCCACTTTATGTATGATCCTATTTCTGACAAATAGATCGACGGATACAAAATGAGGAGGGCATCAATCCTCTGAAATGGATTGTGCCTCAAACATGAAAACGTGACTGAAGGAATTAAATCTTTTTCTATTCGAAATGGAACGAGCGGCTCGGTTGGATATCCGAATTATTGCATGGAACCATTTATTTATCGAATACATAAAGTAAGCTCATATTTCATATATATTATTATATTATTTATTATTTATTCAGCAACGTATTCTCTCTTCTTATTATCAATGTTATTTTATCGATTAAATTAGCAGTAGATATCATTTTCGAAGATTTCATTGGGATTTTATGACATATATGATATTATAGTCTTTTCCACCCCCTTTATATCAGATCAAACTTTGACATTTATCTGATTAATAATTTTAACGAACGCTTTGCTTCTCCACTATCCATCTTCTTCTTTGCGGGATTCAATCTCTTATCCATCGAAGACAAGATGTACGGTTAATCCATTCCCTTTTGACGACCTAAAATATCAAACGTGGAGCGTTTTCAAGGAAAAGGATCGCCCAAATATTTGCGATAGCCTAAGAAGAAGACACCCCAAAAAACAGGAAGCCGACAAGAATCACACCTATTAAGTTGAAACTTTTAGCGAATTTAAAGTAAAGAATTATTGTTCTTTGAAAAGCAAAGTAACCTTAATATTACCCAAAAGTATCAGTCGGCTAGAATTTATTTAAATGTTGAATAAAATTCAACTCAGAAAAGATTTTTTCGAACTCCCCTTTAAAGTCAGTCTAAAGGCAAAATAATATTGTTTTTAATTTTAGGCTGGGCATCCTTATATTTTAGGGAGAATAATTTAGTTTGGGGAAAAGAATTTTAAATCTATCCTTTACAAACGATAGATTTAGTTTGCAAAGTGACAATTTTCTTTTCATTTTTATAAGTATTTCAATTTACTCCTTACTTCTAGTCAATCCAAGGTAAGTTCCTCAACCTCCACTAAAATAGTGTTAGAGTGATATAATTTTCACTTAGTCAAGATTGAAGTAATTAAGGGGGACGAATCACTTTGTACTTTAGCCCTTTGAGTCAGAACAGGAAGGAGTCACGAGTCATTCACAAAGGATAAATTTAGTGAGCAACGTAACGATTTTCTTTTCATTTATATAGGTATTTCAATTTACTTCTTACTCCTAGGCAATCTAAGGTTCACTCCTCATCATCCATTAACCTGTGTGATTAAATTCACCTCACGCATATCAATCAAAGCAAAAAGCCTTGTTCAATTAAAGTTTAGAAGAGTAGATTTTCGCAATTCCATTGTTCCATTTAAGGGAACATGTGAAAGGAAATTATAAGAACCCAAGAATACAAAATTGGCTGAATAGTCTAGAACAGTATTTCCTGAGGGAGAATATTGTGTAAAATGACGAAACGCTGAAGAAATATAAAGCTTTGTACACCTTTCTAAGTGAAACGCTCAACTCGAAATTAATCCTATGTTTTACTATGAGCGCCATTTAAGACAAGTTTCAAAAAGAGTCACAGAGTCAAAAGAAGTAAAAACAAGAGGAAAAAGAATATTTCCAATGTTTTTGCTTGCTTTACCCAGTTGGTATGTAGAACCCTTCAGGCCATTGAGGAAGTTTTGAATGTACAGAACACAAATCAAAACGCTCTTAATTGGTAGATGAAGCGGTCAAGTATGGTATAAGATCCAGGAGAGAGACACGAGTATCATGGTGTAAAATCTAACCCACCTATAAACCTATTCGCTTCTAAGACAGTCCCAACCCCAAAGGACACCTATTCCACAAAAGTTGTTCCCCTCCAACTACCCGTTATGAATCATACCATCCCAACAGTAATTCCATGTTGATCCAATTTGTTACAACTTCGATAGTCGTAGTTATTTTTAGACGAGAATTTAACTATCCTCCGTATTGCTTGATCTGCCATGAACACGGGCATAGTCGTGAACAGCGTTTCCAATTTAAAAGTCAAGCATCTTTTCCACCTAAGACTAAGCAATACCCAATAAGTGCCAGATAGCAAATAAAAACCTGCAGTTAAAGAATCGTAGCCTAACAAAATCCAAGTAATAGAAATGGAAACATAATTAGGTATTTGGAAGTTTTTTCGAGTTAAATTAGGGACTCCCCATATTTGTATAAGAAATTTCAGAATTTATAGAATTAATAAATATTCCAACTTCAGTCTTACAATGAAGTAACGGTGAAATACGGTCATTCATGTCCTTTTACGGCGAAGTGTACTGGGCTAGGGAGTAAGTTGGGCTCGTATTTGGATGAGTTTTTAGACCCCTTGCCCACTTCAAAGATTAATTTAAGACATGAAACTGCATTATCACTTTTGCATAATATCAATTATTCATATATCACCTCACCTTTTTCTTCCTATACAGTCATTCCTTTCTTTATAGTCTCTCATTTCTTTCAAATACTATACCGAGAGTGAAGAAACGAAGAAGAGAGAAGAACGATGTTCCGATCTTACTAGGAGTACCGGCGACACGCTGAAGTCAGTATTAGCTCGAGCATTGACTAAGAAGGCTGGCTACCGATTAACAGTTAACTACAGATTGATTGATGCTTTCGTCTCCTCGTATAACCTAACAAGAGGAAAGTTTCAACGGCAGTGTCTTATCCTAGGAACTACTATATCTTTCTCGGAGGTAAAAGTTGTCGTCTGTTTTCAATTCTGTTGGTTAAAAGGCCAATAAAGTCGAAACTTGATTCCATGAGAGGAACTTATTTCACTTGATATTGGGAGATTAAGCCTCCGTGTTTTGTCCAAGCATTTCATTATCACAGAGCATTCCCTTAAGTTATTGCTTGGCACATTGTCTTATATTTAAATCGTTTTATTGTGTTTGTTATGAAACTGTTGTTTTGATGACAAAATGTCCTCCCTGGAAAAAATTAGAATGGTACTTAGAGTTCTTAAAATATCACCAACAAAGAGAGTAAACAATACTCTCCAGAGAGATACGAGTAGGTCCCTATTAGCTGTGCCTTATTTACAAGAGGTTATTTCTGACTTCAAATCTTTCCTTGCCTTTTAGAAAGACCGTCAAAAAACACACCACCTGCTTATTTGCAACATGGAAGGTGTTGGGACGGATGCCATTGATAAAGAACTTACCATACAAGTCAATAAAGACACTGACTATAATGATAAAATAGTTTTTAAAGTGGCAGCACTGACATCCCCTTTGGAAGAAAGAAGTTTACCCCCTAAAACATCCAATTGTGCAGGATGTATTAATAATGATAAATTACCAAGTGGCTCTTCCTTTAAACTAAAACTACTTGAACTTAAAATAACTCAATTTTGTGATAACAATAATGATTTGTTCGCCCTTTTTAGGTTTAAGTCTAGTTTTGATAATGCTTTAAATAGTATTCCAGATGTTACGAATTCTTTAAAATTAGTGTATCTCAAATCTTATGTTCAAGGAAGAGCTTTGGCTTTAATGGAAAACTTTCCTGTAGATAATGAAAATTTAGGGGTGGCATGGAGGTTGTTAGAGGAGGAATTCTTCGATAAGGACCTATTAATCAATGAAACCTTAACAGGTGTAGTTAAGTGGAAAACTTGTTCTACTTTGGAGTCTAATATAGAGTTCATTTCCCATCTTAAATCAAAATTGGCTGAATTGGATAAGTTTGGTTTGGATTTTTTCACAAATAATGCCGGAGAGCAGGTAATGAGCATTTCTTAAAAGAATTATGCCAAAACTTGGCAGCAATCATACCTCAGTCAAACTAATCATTCAAAATTGCACTGCACTTTATAAATTGCTTTAACCTAGGGAAGGTTTTCAGGCTTAGACCAGTAAGCAAATTCTGGTACATTCAACTAAATTGGAGTCTAAGAAAGAAGTTAGTGTTACCTCAAAGTTTGATACTAAACAGGAAGTACTTAGGTCCCCTTATGCATGTTTGCAGGATAATAAAAAAATACAGCCAGGGTGTAAGTTTTGTAATCTTCTAAAACATTCTTCTTTACACTGCAAAAAAATATAGCAATTACCAGGCCAGATAAAGACGAGCCATAGAATTACAGTTATGTACAAGGTGTCTGTTATTTAAACATACTGAAAGGGATTGCCCTGCGTTTTAAAACAAGCTAATGTTCCCTTGTAAGATCTGCCATGCCTTAGCCCATGTAACTCTCATGTGTCCTGATGTGGTACTATCCCTTTCCACTACCAAATCTCTAAAAACACAAGGAGACAAAAGATGACTAGCAGTTAGCTCTTCAGCAGATATTGCCAACTATGCCTTGACATTAAACTGCAAAACGCCATCAGTTGATGTATCTTTACCATTTTTGCTAGATAGTGGAGCTCAAATATCCATTTTAGATTATAGTACAGTAAAACAATATTGAGTTAATGGCACACCTATCGAGAAAACCATGATTAGCCTAAGATTGAATGAATCAGTAAGTGGATATTCCTTTGATACCATTATTATTTTGCCAAATTCAGAGATATCTAAGATGTTCCTATTTTTTTCTACCATCTTTCCAATTGGAATTGTCTGTAAAGAGAATTTCGTCTTTTTTGGATAAACTCCAAAAGATAGGTATACCTCTGAGTTAGAATCTACCAAAATATACTAATGATAGTGTAAAAATTGTAGGAATTTTAGGTAATCATATTTTACAACATTTTCAATTGTTTGAATTAAGAGAAGTACTGGGTGGTAAGATGCTCAGGTTTAAAATGGGTTCATACCTATAGGGTCTAGCCAGTCTCTAACTGCAGAAATTTTTAATAAATTTATCGCTTGTGTTGATGTAAATAACTCTAATATATCTTGTGATAAATCTAATGTAAATGTGCCAACTAATAATAATTGGTTTTCTGTATCCGTGAATACTAAATCTTCACGCTTCGAGAATTGCATAAATATACCCAAGAAACTGGGTCACGATAAGGTATGCTCGGTGGACTTTTCCTCTGGTGTAACTTTCTTTCACGTGTCCTCTAAAGAACAAACTGCCCATAAGAGTAAAATATTTAGTAGAACTAAACATAGTGAAAGAAAGAAACAGTTTAAAATTAAGCCTAAGAAACGACGATGTTTTCATAATAATGAGGTCTTTATTCCGAGGCAATATACTAGGGCAGTAAAGTATGTATTACATAAAAAGCAAACTTATTTTAATCCTTTGGAAGATGTCTTTGAGGACTTTGATGTAGAATATAAAGTTGACAATTTGTTTTCCCTGGAAAGTATAGGTTTAAAAGAAGAAACTTCAAATTATGATGAAGACGAAATTGAAAAGTTAAAGAACTCAAATGTACTAAGAGAGGTAAATTACTATGTTTACATACCTCAGCACAGCAACATTGTAGATAAAGTCCTTTCTCATTATGAACTATCAAACATTATTGCAAAAAATGGAAGCACATAAAAATGGTAACTAAAATAAAAATATTTCAAATTTTTTCAGGATCAGAAACATTTGGGCATAATTGAATTTATAACTGAAGCTGTCATCCCCGAGAATCAGAAATGAATTCCTCACAGACCCATTATTAGATCAGATCCGTTGGTACATAATATTAAAATACGGCTACTGTTTAATGCTTCCCTAAAGGTGGGAGGTTCACCGTCGTTAAATGTAGCAGCATATTAGGGAACAAACATGTTAAATTACCTTTTAGGTTTATTATTACATTTTAGGAAAATCCGTATACTATATTAGCAGAGATCGCTGAGGCCTTTCTTAATATTAGACTCAACAAAGAGTAGGAAAAATTCCTTTAGCTTTATAGTGTGATAGAACGGGTTGAGGCCGCGTAATTTCAACCACTATCACATGTTATTTAAAACCACGATGCTACCCACGTGCATCTTTGCTTTAAAGCCTGGCGCCTTATCGCAGCCACCTGAGTCAATGTTTAAACAAGGAGGTTTATCTTCCCCCGTTTCGCCCTATTCGCCGACCTCGCCAGATTGAGTTAGGCTTATGGGCAGATAAGGCATTGTTCTCAAGCTCGGCTGTGCATTCCCTCGAAGCCCCCACTCCATTTTTTCCCACGCCGAGGGGGTGTCCCGACTATTTATTTGGAAACTTTACCACTAAGATCAGATTGGAGATCCAGATTTTCGCGTGAAACATCACTACGATCCCCTCTCACCTTGTGCGCCAAGGGGCCTCGACCTCGAGATTCACCATCACTTGTCCAGAAGAAGGACAATATCCCTTGAATGCCGAGGTTCAAGCCTTCGTGACGCCAAGTCCACAACGCATCCTCTGTTGTTCAGAAAGAGAACAACATTAGAACAACCATTGTTCTTTTGAGCCCGTTGACAAGAAACAGTTCTTACCCCCCCCCTGTTGTTCAGAAAGAGAACAACGTTAGAACAGCAATGTTCTTTTTAGCCCGATGATAAAAAACGGTTCTCCCCCCCCCTGTTGTTCAGAAAGAGAACAACGTTAGAACAGCCATTGTTCTTTTGAGCCCGTTGACAAGAAACGGTTCTCACCTTCCCCCCTGTTGTTCAGAAGAGAACAACGTAGAACAGCCATTGTTCGTTTAAACCCGTATGCCAAGAAACGGTTCTCACACTTCCCTCTTGTTGTTCAGAAGAGAACAACATTAGAACAGCCATTGTTCTCGAGCCCGTAAACTGGAGACGGTTCTCACCCTTCATGTGTTCAGAAGATAACAACGTAGAACAGCCATTGTTCTTCAATCCATTCGTCAAGAAACGGTTCTGATTCCAAAGACGCCACGTCAGGATCATTTAAATCCTTACCTTCGGCTGGAACTCGCCAGCGGACCGAAAAATCCTTCACGTCGCCTTCCTCTGCACAACAATTATAATTACGTAAGCCGAACGTTACCTTTGAGTATTTAACCCTTTTCTCAACTCTATCCTGTGCTTTAAATGAGTTAGCGAACCATCTCATCCCTTTAATTTATATTTGATCTACCTTTTTTAAAATCTCTTAATCCGCGGATTAGCTAGATTCCCCACGACACTTTCCATTCTCTGTTTATGTCAATATTTTCCGTTTTGTGTGTTGTTGATAGTTTTCATTAATAAAACTCTATTTTATTAATGATAGCAATATTATTATCCTTGAGCTCAGTTCCAATTCTTAAGCATATCGAAGATACAATATCGGCTAGCCTAGACATCCACGCACTATAAAGATAATTAAATAAGTCCCCTCAACGAATAGTTATATATGGTATATCTTCGAGAGTCCTTTTTACGACACACACACACATATATATATATATATATATATATATATATATATATATATATATATATATATATATATATATATATATATATATATATATACTATTTAAATTTGGTATCAAGTGTGTAAGGTTTAACGCCATATCTTTGCAAACGCTGGTCTCAGTCGAGTAAAGCATAGTGTTTTTCGTTATAATAATAGAGAATAGTAGTTCGCTTTTGTTTTAACGATTGCTTTCCCCTTTTTTGAAACTTAAGAAGCTGGAGTATCTCAAGTAACTGTTATAATAATTTGTTTTTGTTTGATTTTAGTCAGTGGTTATTTAGATCGAGAAACCAAGTACGAATAGGTCAGTGCCCATATTTAGGTAGGCTAATTCTATAGAAGCATAATTCTTGTTGTAAGGAATTTTGGTTGGTTGACTATTGCGCCCCCAATGCAAAGATAACTCAGTTCGAAATCTTTAAAGCACAAGGAGAGTCCTTAGGTCTTTCCGGAAAAGAACTAATTGAGTACGTTCAAGAGGAGCAAAGAAAAGAACGAGAAGAAAAAGAAAGAGAAATCCAACGAGAAGAAAGAGAAAAGGAAATCCAACGAGAAGAAAAAGAAAGAGAAACTGAAATCCAACGAGAAGAAAGAGAAAGAGAGGAACGGATAAAACAAGCTGAGCTTCACCATCAGATTGAATTAACGTGTTGAAGCAGAAATACAGTCATCCAGTTCACGTTCTAATGCCCTCCCCAATCTCTCACTAAAGCTCCCCAATTTCAAGGACGGAGAGGATTTCATAGCATTTTTAGCTCACTTCGAAAAGATCCTCAAACTCAAATACATGTATCTAGAGGCTGAAGGTGTAGTCAGAAAAAATTCCCTTGTTAAATTGTAAATTGCGCGAAATTTTTATATCTTTACCATCTAAATGTACAATTAACTACAGCACCTTAAAAGCTGAGTTATTGGCTGCTCATAATATGACTCCCGATTTCTACCGACAAGAATTTCAAGGAGGTCGTATTAAACCAGGACAGACGTTCCGTCAATTCGGATACATTCTTTAGTGGAATTTTAAATTCTGGTTAGAATCCTCAAAGGTTGATCCTAACTACGAGTCCTTAACCGACTTCGTGTTGCGGGATCAATTTTTGGCGTCTCTCCCGACGGAAATCCGCGCCTTCGTCAAGGATCATCGGTAACACACCTTTAAAGAATGTACTGAAGAAGCAGGTGTCTATGCCGCAAGCCATAATTTATACCCAAAGGAAAATCGAACTTCTCACCAATCCCCCTACAAGGAAAGGAGGAAGGATTCGCGCCCCTTCACAGGAAAGCCGACGAAGTTTCCGAGCCCCGTAAAACCCCCAACTTCTTTCGCCAAAACCAACAACGGGACTCCAAACCTCCCGTTAAGATTTCTCCTCCATCTCTCTTCATGAAGCGACCAATCATATGCTTTACCTGTGGTGTAGAAAACCACATGAGCTGGAATTGCCCCAAAATTCTAGGCTTAAAAGTGGACCTGCCCACCAAGTTCACTAGATTAATGCCACCCCGGCTCCCCCGGTGGTGCAGACCTAAGCAGCAACTTCTCCCCCTCCGTTAGGCCACCAGGTAATTTTTATTTTTGATAAAAGTTCATCGGGAACTTTGAAATTTGAGGAGGGCAGCGTGAACGGCTGCCGAGTATCGACTCTCGTCAGGGAAACAGGATGTACGTGTTTCATCGTGTCCGACGAGCTCCTTCCTCCAGTGGACCCTAACTACGAAAAATTTGCGGTGGTACATGACTACCTTGGGCGGGCGAACCAATTCCCCGTCGTTAGATGTTACCTGCATCGTCAATATTATGATGGCTGGGCTGAAGTCATTTCAGCACCCATACAATTCTGTTCCGTGCTTATAGGACAGAGCCCCCAATTAAGTCGCGACCCTGTGTCTCAGGCCGCCCTTCCTCGAGGCCGAGCTAAGAAAGAAGCCCAGGAGCCTGTTCACCTCAGAACCCGGATACCGTCCGAATTCTCGGAGACTCTTAACCAGTACTTTAGGACGGCACAAAAGGAGTGTGAATTACTATCACCCTTGGGTGATTTGGCCTAAGACAAGGACACGGAGACTGTCCGTGGACCCAAAGAAAAAAGTACCACCATCGTGCCCATGAAGATACCTTCGTAGCACTGGAAGAAACATCGGCGCTTCAAGAAGAATACCCCATGGAGTCCCTTAATGTAATACAGACTATGTGCATCAAACCGGATGCCAATTACCCTCCTCCTTCCCTACCAGGCGAGTCTTTTAACCCTTTAACCTGGATATTGACGCGCAGCTGACATCACATCAAATGAGTCAGCTACAAGAACTATTTGAATAGAGTCACCATTTAACCACCCTATTAGCTCTTTTCGAGCGACTGCGCGAAAATGGCCTCACAATTCGCCCTAAGCAAATGCCATTTTGCCCACGAAACCATAAAATACTTGGGTTTCAAAATAGGACAAAGCCAGATAGGTCACCAAGAGAACAAGATTTAGGCAATCGCCGACATGCCCCTCCCGATTACAAAGAAGCAATTAAGATCGTTCCTAGGATCAGCTTCTCACTATCAGCGATTTGTTCCGAATTTTGCTGCAATTTCGGGGCCTCTCGGCCCCCTTTAAAAAAAAAATTTCCCCGATCGTCTACGTTGGAATGATGTCGGTGTTTCCCACTTAAATCAGCTAAAGAGTAAGCTCATTTCTGCCCCCATTTTAAAGTTGCCCAACCCGTAAAAGTCCTTTGGGATTAAGACCGACACGAGCAACGAGGGCATTAGAGGTGTACTCCTTCAATAGGAGGATGACGGAACGAGTCATCCAGTTGCATATGCTAGTAACCAATTATTACCACGCGAAAAGAGATATGCCACTATAGAGAAGGAAGCTCTATTAATAATCTGGGTTATAGACAAATTCAAAAGGTTCTTGATAAAAAAAGAATTCCAGATAGGAACCGACCACCGTCCGTTAGCCTATATTAGGAATGTGCGACACTCTAACGGCCGAATCATGTGCTGGAGTTTATCTCAAACAGTATCTATTTAAAAAAAATTATATAAAAGGTTCCGATAACCAGGTCGCTGACGCACTCAGTAGGAATGCGTTACCGAATAGCGTAGAGTAATTGTATTTGTAGGATTAGGATCTGCATGTATGTATATACCGTCTTGTACGATTTAAATTAGATTCTCTTGTAATATAATTAGTTAATGTATACGTCTGAATTTTGTAACGCTCAATGTCTATTTTTTTTGGTATGTATATATATTTATACTCATTAAATTACGTATAAATTGTTTTGTCCTATATGTACTAATTTTATATCATTTCATTGTTCCATGCCCTTTTTTTTTTCTTTGATTAAGTTGTATTAAAGGTTATTTTCCCCTGTAATCTAAAGATCAAAATAATCATATGTATTGATGTAATACTAGTTAGGTGCAGGAAGGTACGGTTGGTACAAGAAAACGAGTTCCCCACAACGGTGCTCTATCGTTGTCCCTTCTCTCTTTTTTTTCGAAGTGACAACTTTCCCCGGAATGGAGGGGTGTAATAGAACGGGTTGAGGCTGCGTAATTTCAACCACTATCACATGTTATTTAAAACCACGATGCTCCCCACGTGCATCTTCGCTTTAAAGCCTGGCGCCTTATCGCAGCCACCTGAGTCAATGTTTAAACAAGGAGGTTTATCTTCCCCCGTTTCGACCCATGCACCGACCTCGCCAGATTGAGTTAGGGGTTATGGGCAGATAAGGCATTGTTCTCAGGCTCAGCTGTGCATTCCTTCGAAGCGCCACTCCATTGTCTCCTACGCCAAGGGGGTGTCCCGACTATTTATTTGGAAACTTTACCACTCAGATCAGATTGGAGATCCAGATTTTCGTCCTGAAACATCACTACGATCCATTCTCACCTTGTGCGTCAAGGGACCTCGACCTCGAGATTTACCATCACTTTTCCAGAAGAAGGACAATATCCCTTGAGTGCCAAAGTTCGAGCGATCGTGACGCCAAGTTCACAAGGCTTCCCCTGTTGTTCAGAAAGAGAACAACATTAGAACAGCTCTTGTTATTTTGAGCCCGTTGACAAGAAACAGTCCCCCCCCGCCCTGTTGTTCAGAAAGAGAACAACAACGATAGAACAGCCATTGTACTTTTTAGCCCGTTGACAAGAAACGGTTCTCACCTCCCCCCTGTTATTCAGAAGAGAACAACGTAAAACAGCTATTGTTCGTTTGAGCCCGTTCGCGAAGAAACGGTTCTCACCCTTCCCCCTTGTTGTTCAGAAGAAAACAACATTAGAACAGTGATTGTTCTCGAGCCCGTAAACAAGAGACGGTTCTCACCCCTCTATGTTCAGACGAGAACAACGTAGAACAGCCCTTTTTTCTTCAAGCCTTTCGTCAAGAAACGGTTCTGATTCCCAAGACACCACGTCAGGATCATTTAATTCCCCACCTTCGGCTGGAACTCGCCAGCGGACCAAAAATTCCTTCACGTCGCCTTCCTCTGCACAACAAGTATAATTACGTAATCCGAACGTTACCTTCGAGTATTTAACCCTTTTGTTAACTCTATACTGTGCTTTAAATGATTTAGCAAACCATCTCATCCCTTTAATTTATATTTGTTTTACCTTTTTTTAAATCTCTTAATTCTCGGATTAGCTAGATTCTCCACGTTCTTTTCCATTCTCTGTTTATGTCAATATTTTCCGTTTTGTGTGTTGTTGATAGTTTTTATTAATAAAACTCTATTTTATTTAATGATAGCAATATTAGTATCCTTTAGCTCCTTTCCACTTCTTAAGAATAGCGAAGATACATAATATCGGCCAGCCTAGACATCCACGCACTCTAAAGATAATTAAATAAGTTCCCTCAATGAATAGTTATAGATGGTATATCGTCGAGAGTCCATTCTACGACATATAGTTTATCATAACCATATATATTATTATTTCAGATATAATACAATTATCTTCGGCTTGCTATGTTTCATCTTCATTCTAAATTATATAATATTCCATCATGCTGAAAGCTGTCAGAACCTGGTAGTGAGGAACATTCTATTTAATAAATTGTATGTAGATAATGTGATCTACACAGATAATGATAGGGACCATATTGTTAACATTAGTCACCAAGTTTTAGACACCATGGAGGAAGCTGTCTTTACTCTTAGAGAGTGGGGTAATAATGATAAAATATTGTTTTAAATAATCTTGATTCAGACAGCAAGATAACCTCTCTATCTGAAACAAAAGTTTTGGGTTATGCTTTTGAACCAGAAAAGGATAGTTTATCTATAAAGGGTTCTGTGCTGGATGTCAATGGTAAAAACTAAGAGGGAAATTGTAAGTTCTGTTTCATCAATATTTGACCCTCTTGGAATTATTAGTCCTTTATTAGTCAATTACAAACTCTTTATAATAAAATTATGTAAAAATAAGTTTTCCTGGGATGAGAAACTTTCACATGAATTATTGACTGAATGGCAACATTTTGTTAATAAATTTAATGTATCAATGTCCAATAATATGTATATTCAAAGAAAAATGGCAAATTCAGATGAACGCTGTTCTATAGTAGTCTTTACAGATGCTTCTAAGGAAGCATATGGATTTATTGTCTACTGTATTCATAATAATAGTTCTAAATTGCTATTTAGTAAATATAAGCTTAATCCAATGCTCAGCAAAACCCTGCCTTCTCTAGAATTGCTTGCTATATAATTGGCAATACAATGTGTTCTTAATATAGTGTCAAATAAAAATTTTAATCTTGATGTACACAAAATCACCTTTATTACTGACAGTCAAGTGTCTCTTTCTTGGATTTTGACAGGAAACTTCTCTTTGAATATTTTCAAAGAGAAGTTTCCTGAGAGGGACACTGTTGTAAAGTTCTCATGTGTTCTATCTGAATGTCGTAGAATAGACTCTCGACGATATACCATATATAACTATTCGTTGAGGAAATTATCCTAATATTTCGAGTGGGTGGTAATCTGATGGACCGAAGTAATTTATCTTCAATATGCTTAAGAAGTGGAACTGAGCTCAAGGATAATAATATGGCTATCATTAATAAAATAGAGTTTTATTAATTAAACTATCAACAACACACAAAAAAAAAGAAAATGTTTACATACCGGAGAATGGAAAGGGTCGTGCGAATATCTGACTAATCCGAGGATTAAGATTTGGAGAGTTTTAAAAAGGTAAACAAATAAAAATTAAAGGGGGTGGGGGTTGCTAAACCATTTAAAGCAAAGGGTAGCGTTGACAAAAGGTTAGATAATTAAAGGGAATGCTCAGCTTACGTAATTACAAAGTTTGTGTGCAGAGGAAGGCGATGCGAAGGAATCTTCGTTCTTCTGGCGATTTCCAGCAGAAGGGTTCTTCGGGGGGTGGTTTTCGCGAAGGGAAAGGACTGTCTTCGAAAAGTGAGGGCAAAATGGGACTCAGAACTGCGATTGCTCTTTGTGACAGCAAATCGGGGATGTTCAAAGGTGAACATGGGTGGTTATCGTTGAAAATAATCGTTCTCTTGAAGAACGTTAAAAAGGGGGGAATTAAATTACCCTGATGTGATGTCTTGGGAATGAGATCCGTTTCTTGACGAACGGGCTTGAAGAACAATGGCTGTTCTAACGTTGTTCTCTTCTGAACAACAGGGGGGAGGGAAACGTTTCTTGTCAACAGGCTCAAAGAACAATGGCTGTTGTAACCTTGTTCTCTTTTTGAACAACAGGGGTGCCTTGTGGACTTGGCCTCTTGAAAGCACGAATCTTGGCACTCAAGGGATATTGTCCTCTTCTAGACAATAAGGTGGTTCGCGAGGTAGAGAGGTCCCAGGGGTGCGCAAGGTGAGACCGGATCGGCGTGATGTCTCGCGAAGATAATCTGGGTATGATCTTATTTGGAAATGCTATTTTATAAGTACCCGGAGCCGTCTCCTTGGCGTAGGGGACAATTGAGTGGGAGGCTCGGGGAATTGCCCCGGTCGTGCCTGGGAAAATACCTTATCTGCCCATAAGCCCACCTTAATCTGGCGAGATCGACAAATGGAGGCGAAACGGAAAGAATGACCTCCTTGTTTAAATATTGACTCAGGTGGCGATAACGCGCCCTGCTTCCTTTCGAAGATGCACTTGGGTAGCAATGTTTCTAACCATGTGATAGCGGCTGAATTTAAGCGGCCTCAGACCGTTCTATCACACCCCTCCATTCCAAGGAAAGTTGTCACTTCAAAAAAAAGAGAAGGGACAACGATAGAGCTCCGTTGTGGAGGACTCGCTATCTTGTACCGACTATACCTTTATGCACTTAGCTAGTATTACCTCAATACATATGATTATGTTGATCTTTTGATTATAGATGAAACGAACCTTCAATAAAAACTTAACCATAAAAGAGACATGGAACAATGAAATAATATAAAATTTGTACATATTGAGTTACAAAATTCAGCCATATACGTTAACTAATTATATTACATGAGAATCTAATTTAAGTTGTACAAGACGGTATATACATACATGGAGATCCTAATCCTACGAATTTCAATTTAATCTACACTATTTGGTAACGCATTTCTACTGAGTGCGTCAGTGACCTGATTATCGGAACCTTTTATATAATTTATCCTAAATTGGTACTCTTGCAAGAGTAGACTCCAGCGCATAATTCGGCCGTTGGAGTGTCGTCCCTTTCGAATATGGGCCAACGGACGGTGGTCAGTTCCTATCTGAAATTCTTTTCCTATCAAGTACATTTTACACTTGTCAATATACCATATAATTGCTAGAGCTTCCCTCTCTATAGTGGCATATCTCCTTTCGCGTGGCAATAACTGGCAACTAGCATATGCAACTGGATGACTCGTTCCGTCATCCTCATATTAAAGGAGTACACCTACAATGCTCTTGTCGCTCGCTTCGATCTTAATCCTAAAGGATTTTTCCAGGTTGGGCCAATTTAAAATGGGGGCAGAAATGAGCTTACTCTTGAGTTGATTAAAATGAGAAACAGTGACATCATTCCAACGTAGTCAATCGGGCGAATTCTTTTTTAAAAGGGTGCTGAGGGGCGCCGAAATTGCAGCGAAATTCGGGGGAAATCGCCGATAGTAAGAAGCTGATCCTAGGAATGATCTTAATTGCTTCTTAGTTTTCGGGGGGGGCATGTCGGCGATTGCCTTAATCTTGTCCTCTTGTGGACCTAACTGGCTTTGTCCTATTTTAAAACTCAAGTATTTTATGGTTTCGCGGGCAAAATGGCATTTGCTGGGGCCAATGGTAAGGCAATTTTCACGCATCGCTTGAAGAGAGCTAATAGGGTGGTTAAATGATGACTCCATTTACGAGTAGCGACGTAGACGTTATCGAAGTAAAAGGAGATATTCGGAGGTCCATCTAACAACCTTCTCATGAGATGGTTATATTTACTACAAGCGGTCACGAGGCCAAAAGGAAGGCGCTTAAATCGCATTAAGCCTTTTTCAGTTGCAAAGACGGTATATGCTTTCACATCAGGCCGGAGGGGAATTTGGTAATACGCCTTGCACAAATCGAGTTCTGAGATGAACTTGGCGTTTTCAAAAAGGTGGAGGTTTTGGTCTACCAACGGGATGGGCATGGCGTCGAACACAGTTACTGAATTTAACTTCCGGAAGTCGATGCACATCCGATAAAGAGCCATCATGTTACTTGACCATGACAATTGGGGAACAATAACTAGAGGTTGAAAGGTTAAATTATGTCTAAACTAATCAAATTATCAACTTCGGCGTTAAAAAGCTTGAGGTAAATGAATTGGCATGGGAAAGAGTTTTGAACGGACAGGGACTAAGTTCGTTAATTTAATATCATTCTTGAAACTAGTAGCACATCCAGGCTTCTCGGAAATAACGTCGTCGAACTGACATAATAGTTCTTGTAGCTGAATCATTTGATGTGGTGTCAGCTGCGCGTCGATATCCAGGTCAGAGGGTTCAAAAGACTTGCCTGTCAGGGATGGAAGAGGGTAATCGGCATCAGGTTTGATGCACACTGTCTGTATGACATTAAGGGACTCTGCGCGGGGTAATCCTCTTCAAGCGCCGATGTTTCGTCCAGTGCTACGAACGTATCTCCATGGGCACGTCGGTGGTACATTTTTTCTTTAGGTCCACTGAGAGTCTCCGTGTCCTTGTTTTGGGCCTTAACCCAATAATGGTGTTAGTACTTCATACTCCTTTTGTGCCGACCTAAAGTCCTGGTTAAGGATCTCCGAGAATTCGGATGGTATCGGGGTTCTGAGAGGGAATGGCTCCTGGGCTCCTTTCTTAGCTCGGCCTCGAGGAAGGGCGGTCTGGGACACAGGGTTGGATTTTACTTGAGGGCTCTGTCCTATAAGTACGGAACAAAATTGTATGGGTGCTGAAATGACTTCAGCCCAGCCATTATAATACTGACGATGCAGGTAACATCTAACGACGAAGAATCGGTTCGCCTGCCCAAGGTAGTCATGTACCACCTCAAATTTTTCGTGGTTAGGGTCCACTGGGGGTAGGAGCTCGTCGGACACGATGAAACACGTGCACCCTGTGTCCCCGACGAGAGTCGATACACGGCAGCCGTTCACGCTGCCCTCCTCAAATTTCAAAGTTCCCGGGGAACTTTTATCAAAAATAAAATTCACCTGGTGGCCAGACGGAGTGGGAAAGTTGCTGCTTGGGTCTGCACCACCGGGGAAGCCCGGGTGGCATTAATCTGGTGAACTTGAGGGGCTGGTCTGCTTTTAGGCCTAAAATTTGGGGGGCAATTCCAGCTCATGTGGTTTTCTACACCGCAGGTGAAGCATATGATTGGTCACTTCGAGAAGAGTGATGGAGGACAACTCATAACGGGAGGTTTGGTGTCCCGTTGTTGGTTTGACGAGAAAGAAGTTTTGGGGTTTTACGGGGCCCGGAAACTTCGTCGGCTTTCCTGTGAAGGGGCGCGAATCCTTCCTTCTTTCCTGGTTAAGGGTTTGGTGAGAAGTTTGATTCTCCTTAGGGTATAAATTATGGTTTGCGGCATAGACATCCGCTTCTTCGGTACACTCTTTAAAGGTCTGTCACCGAGGTTCCTTGACAAACGCGCGGATCTCCGTCGGGAGAGACGCCAAAAATTGATCCCGCAACACGAAGTCGATTAAGGACTCGTAGTTAGGATCAACCTTTGAGGATTGTAACCAGAATTTAAAATTCCTCTGAAGAATGTATCCGAATTGACAGAACGTCTGTCCTGGTTTAATACGACCTCCTTGAAATTATTTTCGGTAGAAATCGGAAGTCATATTATCAGCGGCTAATAACTTAGCATTTAAGGTGCTGTAGTCAATTGTACATTAAGATGGTTAAGATACGGAAATGTCGCGTAATTTACAATTTAAAAGTGGAAGTAATCTTACTACACCTTCAGCCTCTAGATTCAGGTAAGTGATCTCGAGGATCTTTTCGAAGTGAGCTAAAAATGCTCCGAAATCCTCTCCATCCCTGAAATTAGGGAGCTTAAGTTGGAGATTGAGCGGGGCTTCTGAACGTGAACTGACTGATTGTACTTCGACCTGTACTTTAGCTATTTCAAGCTGATGGTGAAGCTCAGCTTGTCTCTTCCGTTCCTCTCTTTCTCTTTCTTCTTGTTGAATTTCTCTTTCTCTTTCTTTTCTTTGGATTTCTTTTTCTTTTTCTTCTCGTTCTTTTCTTTGCTCCTCTTGAACGTACTCAATTAGTTCTTTTCCGGAAAGTCTCAAGGACTGTCCTTGTGCTTTAAAAATTTCGAACTGAGTCATCTTTGCATTATGGGCGCAATAGTCAACCAACTAAAATTCCTTACAACAAGAATTATGCTTCTATAGAATTAGCCTACCTAAATATGGGCACTGACCTATTCGTACTTGGTTTCTCGATCTAAATAACCACTGACTAAAATCACAAAAAAACACAAACAAATTATTATAACAGTTCCTTGAGCTACTCCAGCTTCTTAAATTTCAAAAAAGGAGATAACAATCGTTAAAACAAAAGGGAACTACTATACTCTATTCTTATAACGAATAACACTATGCTTAACTCGAATGAGACCAGTGTTTGCAAAGATATAGCGTTAAATCTTACACACCTGATACCAAATTTAAATAGTATATATATATATATATATATATATATATATATATATATATATATATATATATATATATATATATATATATAGATATAGATATATATATATATATATATATATATATAGATATATATATATAGATATATATATATATATATATATATATATATATATATATATATATATATATATATATATATATATATATATATGTCGTAGAATAGACTTTTGACGATATACCATATATAACTATTCGTTGAGGGAATTATCCTAATATTTCGAGTTCGTGGTAATTTGATTGACCGAGGTTATTTATCTTCAATATGCTTAAGAAGTGGAACTGAGCTCAAGGATAATAATATGGCTATCATTAATAAAATAGAGTTTTATTAATTAAACTATTAACCCCCCCCCCCAAAAAAAAAGAAGAAAATATTTACATAAACGGAGAATGCAAAGGGTCGTGGGAATATCTGACTAATCCGAGGATTAAGATTTGGAGAGATTTAAAAAGGTAAACAAATAAAAATTAAAGGGGGGGGGGGGTTGCTAAACCATTTAAAGCAAAGGGTAGCGTTAACAAAAGGTTAGATAATTAAAGGTAATGCCCAGCTTACGTAATTACAAAGTTGTTGTGCAGAGGAAGGCGATGCGAAGGAATCTTTGTTCCACTTGCGATTTCCAGCAGAAGGGTTCTTCGGGGGGTTGTTTTTAGCGAAGGAGAAGGACTGTCTTCGAACAGTGAGAGCGAAGTGGGACTCGGAGATGCGAGCGATCTTTGTGACAGGTAATCAGGGATGTTCTAGGTGAACAATTGAGGTTATCGTTGAAACCAATCGTCCTCTTGAAGAACGTCAAAAAGGGGGGAATTAAATTATCCTGACGTGATGGCCTGGGAATGAGATCCGTTTCTTGACGAACGGGCTTGAAGGACAAGGGCTGTTCTAACGTTGTTCTCTTCTGAACAACAGTAGGTGGGGTGAGAACCGTCTCTTGTCAACGGGCTCAAAGAACAATGGCTGTTCTAACCTTGTTCTCTTTCTGAACAACAGCGGGGCCTCGTGGACTTGGCGTCTTGAAGGCACGAACCTTGGCAATCAAGGGATATTGTCCTCTTCTGGACAATAAGGTGGTTCTTGAGGTAGAGAGCTGCCAGGGGTGCGCAAGGTGAGACCGGATCGGCGTGATGTCTCGCGAAGATAATCTGGATCTGATCTTATTTGGAAATGCTATTGTATAAGTACCCGGAACCGTCTCCTTGGCGTAGGAGACAATTGAGTTTGAGGCTCGGGGAAATGCCCCGTTTGCGCCTGGGAAAATACCTTATCTGCCCATAAGCCTAACTCAATCTGGCGAGATCGACGAATGGAGGCGAAACAGGGGGGGGGGGAAACCTCCTTGGTTAAATATTGACTCAGGTGGCGATAACGTGCCCTGCTTCCTCTCGCAGATGCACGTGGGTAGCAATGTTTCTAACCATGTTATAGCGGCTGAATTTAAGCGGCCTCAGACCGTTCTATCACACTCAAGATAACATTGCTGATGTACTTACTAAACCTATTTCCATGACCAAATTTGTGAAACAAATAGATACTTGGCTTTATGGTCCTGTTGAGATTACTGGTCCTGAGAAAAAGTAGCCCAGGAGACAACCTAGGTGCTTACTAGTTCCACAAAGAAAATTTCAATCTTTGGTGGAGGAAGAAGAGTCCTCGCCCATTGTGGGAAAGAAAGTGGCAAGTGAAGTAGGTGTTATTGATAGAAATAAGTATTCCTCATATAATGGATGGCTTTCAGTAACTTCTAAAGTCTTTACAGCCATTAAATTAGTAAAGAAAGAAATTGTAGACAGATTAGCTATTAAAAAACAAACCTTTGTACATCTTATAAAATGTATGCAGAGTAAATCTTTTTCTATTGACAAAGAATTTTTACAGCAATAGCCTACTTCATATGCTAATATATCTAAATTACTGCAAGATTTAAATTTGTTTATAGACACTGATACTATTTTAAGAACAAGAGGTAGAATGTATAAAAATGTAACATTAAGCTATGATGCAGTTAATCCTGACATTTGTAGTGACACTCATAAATTAACTAAATTCATCATTAAAAACTCTCATATCTTTTGTAGGCATTTGGGGATTGAATCTACTTTGAAGCATTTACATCAAACAGGCTTTTGGATAATAAGGGCTAGACAAGTCACTAAAATGGTAATATAGGAATATATCTTGTGTACTAAATACAATACTAAAGCATTTATTCCTCCTCTTGCAACAGTGTTGCCTAAAGAAAGAGTACAGTTTGTGAAACCCTTTGAAAACACAGGAGTAGATTATACTGGTCATTTTTTATTAAAAATTCTTCAGATAATAAATGTCAAATTTACATTTTAATATTTATTTGTATAAATACCGGAGCAGTTCATTTAGAAGCTGTAAAAAATATGTCTGTAGAGCAATTTGTTATGTCCTTTGTTTGATTTTATACCAGATATGTTTTACCTAGAGTCTTGTAATCTAAAAATGCAAAATCATTTATTTCTAGTGCATCGTTGTTATCTAATTTTATGACTTCTAAATTTTCCCAACAAAAATTTAATAAATATAATCTAATTCATAAGGCAATACCAACTTATATTTCATAGTTTAGTGCTAGCTGGGAAAGGTTAATAAAAAAATTAAACAGTGCATCTACAAAACCTTTGGTAGACCTTGTATTAAAGAATCCAGCTTCATTACAGCACTTGCAGACATTCAGTTAGCCATAAATAACAGGCCTCTAACATATAGGGATTCTGATAATTCTTTAGAAGTAATAACCCCTAATCATTTAACATTATTTTGTACTACATTTCCTTCCCTCATCATATATGATGAACATCATTATGTTGATGATTAAAAAATTAGGGGAAAGTCTCATAAATTCTATCGACTTGAGAGAAGTAATCATTCATAAATTTTAAAGGGAATGGTTTACTAAATATTTGTTGCCATTAAGAGAGAAACACAAAGACTCCTATTGTATAGATTTTCTGCATTTAGAGAAGCATAAATTTCTTCACATTGGTTCTGTAGTTTTAATCAAACATCCTGTTAAACCTCGCCTGTATTCGAGCTCCGGAAAAATAATAGAGCTACTTCCAGGAGAAGATAACTTAATAAGGGTTGAGAAGGTTTTAAAATCAGATAAGAGTACTTTAATAACATCTGTTACTAATCTCTTTCAACTGGAATTAGACCGTAATTCTCATTTTGAAAATGTGGATGATAAAAATGGGTGAAGGAGAGCAGTGTGTTCAAGCTGAAAAGGATACTGAGGTGTCTACAACGTCTAAGCCAATTTCTGAGTGGCCAGGTCCTTTAGGTGGAGTTGCTGCAGATGAACCTTTAGGCAGACCTGTTCGCAGAGCGGCATAAAAATTTTAAAATACTCTTAAATACTGGATAGATTTAGAATCTGTTTAACTTCATATATATTTTATGTATGCATAAATGTGTGGAAGTGTATCGTGCGTATTGATGTGTGTGGTATAAATATAAACTATATAAGGGATAATTCCTTAGTTCCTTAATAACTTATAAGATTAATAACTTAAATCAATTTCATAACCACAACTTAAATATAACTTTATTTATAATTTAAATGTTATCCATGACAGAGTATTATAATTTAACTAATTTATATTATATCTTTAAAATTTAACTTTTACATTGATAAACATGGTTTATCAATTTATATTTGAGGGGGGGGGAGGTTAGATAATATCAATTATTCATATATCACCTCACCTCCTTATTTCTCCTAAGTTATTCCTTTCTTTGTACTCTCTCATTTCTTTCAAGTACTATACCAAGAGTGAAGAAACGAAGAAGAGAGAAGAACGATGCTCCGACCTTACTAGGAATACCGGCGACACGCTGAAGTCAGTATTAGCTCGATCACTGACTAAGATGGCTGGCTACCGATTAATAATTAACTACAGATTGATTGATACTTTCGTCTCATATAATCTAACAAGAGGAAAGTTTCGACGACAGCGTCTTATCCAAGGAACTACTATATCTTTCTTGGAGGTGAGAGTTGTTGTTTGTTTTCAATTCTGTTGGTCAAAGAGCCAATACACTACATACATAAAATCTCAACTTAAATCGTTTCAGAATTTTATACCCCCTAATTAAGGTTAAGAGGTAGGTAGTCTAATCCCCCCTTCCATTCCTTAAGGCAATGTATGTCCAGCCTACTGTTCATTCCTTGAAAAAGTCTGCAAGAATAAAGACGAAAGCGCTCGAAATCGTTTTTCACTTTTCCTTTATTGGTGTATCAGCGCAGCTGCATGTAATATATTATTTGATGCTAAATTAAATAATGTTGATTGTCTAGCTTTACTAGACACTAGAGTTGTATTTATGTTGTAAGAACTTAGTATAAAGGTAATTCTTTGTTGAATTGTTACGTTATAGATTTACGCCGTCGTTATTTAAGTTAGTTGGAGTCAACGGCCATTAGTTAGTGTTTTAGAGAGATTTAATTTTATCTGGAATTGGGTAATTTGGTGTATCCCGCAAAGTGTTCTATTGTCGGAGATGATACGAGATTTTGGACAAGTCTTCTAGTAGGCTTATATTTTTTGCTAAGGAACATGAAGATAAATGACCAGGCAAATATATAGTTTGTTATAAAGGAAACATACATACTCTGATGGACAATGTGACTAATGAATGGAGGTAACCTATTTTGCACTCGTGAGCTTATGGATTTGAAGGTTCTTAATGGCTAATCTAAAACTCTATTCACCTCATAAGTGTCTAAAACTTTCTTTGCAGCGCTATTTATCCCAACCCTCTACAACTATCATCTAGCAGAAATATTTTTGCTAAATTATATTCTAGGGATTTAAAATTCGTTTAAGCCTGTCTGCGCGAGCAGACGTCTCATTGTTTAAAAAGAGGCTGTTTTTAAGCAAAATGGAGGCTGCCTCTCTATGAGCACAACGAACCTCAGTAAGCGATATAGAGTTTTGTGGTTTGGTCACCAAATAAAAATATAGATGCTTTAGAGTAGTTAAAAACCTCATTTTACTCACCAAGCGATTAGATATCTGCCCCGAAGCCATGAATACCAGCGTGACGTCGTTGGATATGAAAAATTGTAATCATTAGAATCAAACTAATATATGTATAAATAACTACACCTATGGATATTCTGCACAATTACTCCTGCAACACTTGACCAACTGGCAATCTCTATTAATGGCGAAGAAAAATAGCTAAGGGTCAATTTATCGAGAAAGCACAAAGTCTTCACATCGAGAGCATTAATTACACAAGACCACACGGGTTGAATTCAAAGCGACCAATAAAAAGGTAAAAGAAGTAACTCCGACATAAACAAATTCACTTAGCCAAGGACACAATGGAAAGGAAGATAGAGAATTACAAACCCAAATTATAGTCTGCATGTTGGAAGATATGTTTTCCCTCCTAATGGGAAGCGGGGCAACATTAAAGTTTATAGGAGAAAGATCCGTATAAAAAAAGGGTTTGATGTAATTTTCTAAAGGTGCTCATCATTTCTTAAATCGGACATTAAATTAGTTAATTATTTCTCTTATTTTTTCGTGCTAAAGAAAGGGTTAGACGGCTTGGTCCAACGGGCAGAGACCTTAGTCATGGCCAAATTGTCGTGGATGATGTTGATAACACTTTTATGTGATATTCCAAGTTGTCGCTCGATTTCTTCGACCTTCACTCGTCGATTTTCAAGTATCATCCTCTCCACACGGGCAACATTGTCCTCGTTGGTCACGGCTGACGGGTGTCCTAGACGAGAGTCATCTTTAAGGGAATGACGACCATGGCAGACCTTCCTATTCCAGCGAGCAATGGCTGCATAGGAAGGGGTGGTGTCGGTGTACACTGCATTCATGGATCTCTTTGGCATTCTTGCCTTCCTTGGTCAAAAGTTTGATCATTGCGTGGTGCTCAACCTTCTCCATGGTTAAAATTTTGTGACTGACGATCTGCGATCAGCCACTGCTTCTTAAATAGACGAGGCAAGAGCGTACGGCTGCACGTCCTGACTTGTCATAACTTGTCCTAACAATACCATAAACAGCCATCCCCCTTTCTCTGTTTTGCCCTGCCGATTCGCCAAACTTATTGCCTGCCTCTCGTATGGTAAAAGCTTAGGTTCTCGCATATTTTTGGATCATTATCATCACAAAAATGAGCTGCAGAGTAACTCTCCTAAGAACATAAAAACATAAAAATTACAATAATGGAATACGAATCAACGATGGATTACTGGATATAGAAAGTATAAAAGGAAAAATACGGAGAAGAGAGTCGGGTCAAGGACGTTGACATCGTCTGTAACATACGTGGGAGGCCTTTGGTTAAGTAAATTTTTTAACCCGCATAAAGAAGTTAGCAATTTTATCCTCTCGCACGCTCTTGCGCTACGGCGCTTTGACAGAGCTAATCATCCATACGGATGCCCTTAAACTCTTCTCCAATATGAGCGATATTTAGGTATATAGCGGATCCACGAAATGTACCGGCATTATATCGATACACTTTCTTAAGAATAGAGTATCGACCCGAAAATCGCTGAAAGTCTCAAATAAAGGTTAGAAATCCCTGTCAGATGGATGCGCAAGTAGCGGCAAAATTAAATAACAGGATATAGACCATTTCGGTCCACCTCTTGCCCTCCCTCTCGTAGACACAATGTAATTGAAACCAATAATGGAAATAGAGCGCGCCATGTCTACTCCATTGCGGGTAAAGGAAGGCATCAGGGGTCCCGTAACGTTTTACTCGCAACCGTTGTCAGTTATAATATTTTCTTGTTATTCATTTTATTATCTGTCGCGCACGTGTCACTCAATACTTATTATGGAGGATCATCACTATTTAACCAACATTTTGATGACCCTAGGAATTGCGAAGATGCAGTAGTAATAGTTCCACGAAGCGATGGAATTCTACCAACAAAACTCTTAAGGTAGTTTATCGAAATATACCTGATTCGAGGAATAGAAGTAGCTGGAGAACTCCACTTTCTTGATCCTGTAATCCATTGCAGCTTCGTATTCCTGTGTTGAGTTTTTTTAACTTCATGATGCGGTAGGGCAAGATTTAGGGCCAATTTTACCTTTCAGAACCTTAAAAGAATAATGGTGACCTTGATCATCTTTAAAATGGAGCTATACCTATTGAAATTAATTCAAGGTATCTCAAGGTAGAGGTTAACACGAAGGTGTTAGCTGGAATGCTTACAGGTTTCGCCCATAATTCTTTATTTTAAATCCATTCTGGGTTTTGAACCACATGGATTTTT
Organism: Ceratothoa steindachneri; assembly: GCA_963969495.1. NCBI lineage: Eukaryota > Metazoa > Arthropoda > Malacostraca > Isopoda > Cymothoidae > Ceratothoa > Ceratothoa steindachneri. The sequence continues at coordinate 64,748,922 of OZ018324.1, read as the reverse complement.
TCATTCTTCTTGTATTTAATTTTCCTGGTGACCAGATCACATGGTTGAGATGAGACTCTGCGTACATGACGCAACTCATGGTCATAAGGGAGTCCTAGTTTCCCCACTTATCGCTCATGTATGGCTCATTACATAAATATTAGCAAAGAAATTGAAAGATCTTTTTATTTCCTGTAAATAGAAGTTATATATGTTAACACCTGCCATTTGATTTGGGTCACAAATTGTATGTTCATATTGGAGTAACATTGCGCATGAATCTGAGTATTGCAAACAAGACCAAGGAACTTAATAGGCTCTTTAGATAATTCGTTATGGTTTCCCAAAAGATTATTAATGTCAGATGAATTAGAGTAATAGTTTTAGAGCTGAAGCCTGCCTGACTCAGATTTTCCTTTAAAGCCTTATAAAATTGACTTATACCTTTCGCTTTAGTGAAGAACAAAGTAAATTGTCGAGAGAAAGACCCCGTTTCAACAATTCGAATAAGCTGTGGCACCTTTTTAATTTAAGAAGTAAGGAGTATTAAAGAATCTCTACTGATTGATCCCCAAAACACGACCTTATACGGATAAGTAACACGAGGGCTATGAGGATCAATTGGATACTTCCTCCATAAAACGCGATCAGAGATTTTATCTACGTCCTTTAAACGTATCCTTAAGTAGGCTTTCTCTATAATAGCCATTCATGCAAATGAATGTTATCTAAATCTTAATAAAATATGGAATATATTATTAACAAGAAAAAGCTCCGGATATTGGTTACTCTCTGTATTTAAAAGAGATGAACACAATACGATCATATGTGTAGATCTAAAAATGGTAAATTTTTTACTTGGCCAACAAGGAGGCTATACAAAATATCCGTGTTTCCTGTGTTTATGGGACAGCCGAACCAAGGAAAAACATTGGGAACAGAAACTGTGGCCAGTTATAGAAAGTTTGACTATTGAGCAGAAGAATATTATACACCAACCACTTGTTGAGCGAGAGAATTTGTCTTCTCGCCCCTTCATATTAGACTAGGGCTGATGAAACAATTTTTGAAAGCTCTTAATGTGGAGGGCAACTGTTTAAAATTCATATGTACAATATTACTGGCTTAAGTTATAATAAAATAAAGGCTGGAGTTTTTGATGGGCCACAAATCAGAAAGTTAATGGAGAAACAAAACTTCTCCAGTTCGATGAGTGACATAGAAAAGGAGCATGGGTTTCATTTGTGGTCGTTGTGAAAGGATTTCTTGGAAACTAAAAGGCTGCTAACTACAAGATTTGGTATAGACGTACCTTGATATCTTTCTTCGTTTAGGGTGCAACATGAGCATAAAGGTTTATTTCCTCAAGAGCCAAAATTTTGGATTTCCTCCTAATCTTGGCAACGTGAGTGATGAACACGGATAGGGTTTTAATCAAGATATCAAGATTAGGGAGGGGAGATATCAAGGCCGATGGAACACAAACATGGTGGTAAGCGGAAATTCTTCCATGGATGTGTAGGTATGTGTACGATTGCTTTTGTTTTTTCCATTATATTTAAAAAATAACCTGTATGTATTTAGTAATAGGTGATGTTATCTTAAAATGCTTTTATCCTTTCACATTCTGTTGACATTTTATGTTATGGTTTGAAGCCCTAAAACTTATGAAACCATTTTTACCAAGTAAAATAGATGCAGTGCATCGTAAAATAGGAATATGCTATAGAATAAAAATCTGACATATTACAAAAAAAAGGATGCCATATTTGAAATCAGTGCTTCAAAATCAGTTAAAAACAACCACAAAACATAAGTTTGCAAAATGTGTGTTGACCAGGTTTGTAATTCTGAACTCCACCCAACTTCTCTATTAGTGATCTAAATTATTTTAGTTTTGAACTTCTTTATTTTCACCAAATGTGGTTCAAGTCAATCAACTTTCCTCCATTCATCAGTCAACTCTAGTTGGCACAATAAATAATAATTTACCCTCACTCGAATATTTGGCAACTTTATATTTCCGTTGTAGTTAGTCATTTTACCTCTAAATATATGTTATTAAAATGAATGTTTGTCAAGAAAACAGATGGGTATTTTAAGTTACTCTAGACTTTATACATGCTGCACATTATGGACTGGAATAATTCAAATCAATAGAGAATTTTGTAATATCATCAATCAAATAAATTTATTTGGCCAAAACTGTAACTACTAAATGTATTCTCGTTGCAAAAATTGTAGTAGAGGATTTAAAGAACCAGAAGTTTGTGAAAATTTCTAAATTTGATATTATATCGTTTGAACGCTAAAGATGATTTTTTTTTATTCCGTAAACTCCAAAATATTGACGTTTCTTTCTTAGTAAAGCAGGAAGCAGTAAACGTTAAGAGCTACTGCCTTTAAATTGAGTAATTTATTTATATTTCTCCGTTATTTACTAACTCTCTTCGTTACGTTAAGGCGTACTAATGGCAAATCTATCAGCACGAATTACTTTCAACATACTAAATAATCTATTTTTCCTATTTATACTCCGAAACAAAAAATATTTTAGTGCCTTTCTACTTAAAGACTACTGAAGCAATTGTTCCTTTTAGAAACAAACATTCAAAGTAAGGCATTAAAATATAATGTTTTTGTAACCCCTTTGTTTGATTTTTAGTTGCGTGATCCAATACATCTCACTATGTCGGAAGATCGGTCGGTCGGGTCCGTTTTGCTTCTTTTTATTGTCTTTGTAATGCCATTGTAACTATTGGGCAGATTCTAATGAAATTTGAAACCCTCATATTGTTTTACATTCTCTTTCGAATCATCACTTAAATCACCACAACCTAAACCACCTACACCACCACGACCTATACCACGTACAACACCATCACCAACACCACCACCTGCAACACCTAGATCATCACTACCTACACCATGACCAGCTACATCCAGGTACCGGCGCCATTCCTGGGGGTGGTCGTGACACAGCTTTTTAAGCACGCTTTTCAAGGTAGCGTTTAACTTCTCGCACATAACGTTTGCAGAGGGGTCAAAGGGCGTGGTGAAAATGGGACTAATTTGGAGCAACTACCTCACATTATTCATCAATTCGGACGTAAATTGGTGGCCCCTGTCAGAGAAGACCTCTTTAGGAATAAAGATTAATGCCTCAGCACACGAGATGCTATCAATATTTTTGAGAGCAATTGCTTTCGGGGAACCGGATGGCCCAATCGACGAGGGTGAGAACGTAGGAGTGTCCCTCGGTGGAAATGGGATATATCGGTCCAATAAGATCGAGGGCAACCCAGAAAAATGGTTCTGATATAACTGGAGTCTTCTGAAGGGGGACCAGTTGTACTCGTCCTTTGGCTGTGACTTTTTGACATATATCACAGGTTTTGCAAAACTCTACGATTTCCTTGGCTGCGATCAGGCAAAAAAACCCAACTTAAATACACGTTGCGTGATCTTATTATGTCTGAAATGTCCGGCAAACACACCTTTGTGTGCTATTTGTAAAATCTTCGCAACGTGGGCCCTAGGCACGCAAAAGGCATTAAACAGGGAGCCTACTAGATCCTGGGAAGTATGAAATAGTAAAGCTTCTTCTATCACGTACCTCACTTTTTGTTCTCCACGAACCGATTATGTCTCTTTTCATTTGGCCTTTTCCCCTAAGGGTTAAAAGAAAATGCAGTCCTTTGGGGCACTGATGAATTGGGCGTTATTTAGTCCCTCGTAATCGGAGGTGCAAGGAGGCTTGAGAGACGTTGGGGTGGGCGGAGCAGGCGTCCCTATCAGCTTGAGCTAGGGTGTCGACAGCTTGCGACACAGCAGTTGGGGAGAGATGCACGCTCTGGCACACCAACACTGCAAAAAACTTAATCGGGGTAGCTACGACGTTGGTCCACCCCGTAAAATAGCGGCATTTTACGTTGCAACGGACCACTGGGAATTTATTAGCTCTTTCCAAGAAATCGTGTACGACAGCCAATTCCTTATGTTCTGGGTCCACGGGGGGCAGCAGCTTGACCGATACCACTATACACGTACACCCTGTATCTCTCACCCGAGTGAATACTCTACATCTCTTAATAGATTCGAACTCAAATTTGAGGCCACCAGAAGAACTGTTAAAAAGAAAGTTCACCCGGTGCTCCTGAGAGGTCGACGAAGATGGCAGAGGCGCCGGTGCGGTAGGCTGTTCGGCAGCGAAAGTTGCGGAGACTTGGTGGACCTGATTTCCAGGGGCAAAGCTAAAGCGGGAGTTTTTTGGAAACTGAGATTTGTAGTGACCAGGGGTTCCGCAAGAGAAGCATACAATGGGGTTACCCTGGTAGGTGTTACTCGACGGAGTATTAAAATTTCGGGGTTTCACCTCTTTTTGCTTCTTATGGATTTAAAGGTGCCTGGAACTTTAACTAAATGAGGTGGTTTTCCCGGTTGTGATTGTCCTTGGTTCTTAGAGGACGGAAAAATGCTCTTCTTTTGCTCCTTAGGATATAACTGATGATTTGTGGCGTAGAAATCCGCTTCTTCGAGGCACTCATTAAAGGAAGAGGAACGCCTATCTTACACAAATGCATGGATTTCCGTAGGGAGGGTGTGCATTATCTGGTCATTTAAAAAATCTAGCAGTGAGTCGTAGTTGCCACTGACTTTAGCCAAGCCCAACCAAAATTGGAAGATTTTCTGCAGGATGAACCGGAACTGGCGATACAACTGTCCTGGCTGGATCATAGCCGATCGAAATTTTGTCTGTAGCACTCGGGGTTTAAATTAATTGCGTATAAGATTTCTGCTTTAAGAGATGAATAATCTATTGTAGCTTCTTTTGGGATGGTACTGAAGATTTCTCTTAGACGAGAATTAGGCAACGGGAGCAGGCGGCCTAGTCCTTCAGACTCAATGTCCCACCCATTGACCTTGAAGATCTTTCGAAATGGATTAAGTAACTGCAAAAGTCTTCTTAATCACCATAAGGGTGGAGCTTTAATGCGGGGACCTGAGGTTGATGACTTCTGGACCCGACGGAACTGATCTCTACTTGATCTCTACTTAACTCACGCTCGTGTTGACGAATTTTCTCCCTCTCTTCTCTCTCTCTTTCTCTCTCTCTCTTATTTCTTCTTGTCTTCGTTTCTTTTCTATTTCTTCTTGCATTCACCTCTCTTCTTCTTCTCTTCGTTGTTTTTCTCTTTTTCTTAACGTTCACTCCTTTGTTAACTCCGAGAATACACCTTACTACCATAATCCCAATTAAATTGGATGATAGAAGTGTGTAATGTACACAAATTGAGTTTATAGCTCCACCAAGATGTATGAAAGAGCATCATTATTAGGTCCATCTTATGGAGACAACTCGTCGCAGTTCACAGAGATTAGGAAACAGGGTAAGTTTGTGATCCCACGTCTAGGAAAAGTGCCTTGCTTTCTTCTTTGAGCCGGAGGAGCGGAACCCTTTATGAAGAGCCCAGGAGTAGATGGTATCAAACGCCAACTGGAGCCGGTGGGCTGAGGATGCCGGGGATAGGAAGAGCAATACAGAGAAAGGTCGTCCACAAACAAGGTTGCAGACACCCACTCGGACAGTGTGTAGACAAACCTCTATCTGCTAATAGTGAACAGATTACCACTTAAAACACTGCCCTGGAGAACATACTTCTCCTTCACATAGAAATCAGAATAAGTGTAAGCAAAAATAAACGGAAATTGTGAGCAGCAATTACTATAGATAGTAATTCGTAAAAATTCGGTAACATTTTATCGTTGAAATACCCAATAATTATTTTTAGAAACCCACCACTCTAAGTGAAAACGGACACTTGGTTCGAAATTTGATTAGTTACGGTCATTTATATTCAAGCAGCGATTTTTGTGTCCATCTCTTTTGAATTTTGGTAGTGATATGTTACATTTCGTTTGGCGGTAATTGGAGCCAAGTTATTTCGAAGGCGTCTATTTGATTTAATATTGGAAACCTTTGGTTGAATATTTGTTATAGATGAGCTTCAGTAGAAGATTAGGGTATTTTTAGTCGCGTGCTGGTCAGGTCAAGGGCGACTCTATATCTCACTATGTAAGTCGGTCAGTCCCGTTTTGTTTTTTGCTTTTGGGTAATAACATTATAACTATTAGGCAGATTTTAACGCAATTGAAAACCTTTATATTGTTTTACATTCAATTTCAAATGATGTAATTGCCAAGGTACTCCCAAGTTAGCCCGGGAATTATATTGTTTTGGTAATAATATCATGACTATTCGGCCGATTCTAACGAAATTAGAAACCCTTGTGTTTTTTTACATTCTCTTTCGAATCATATAATTACCAAAGTCCTCCCATGGTTAACCGGGAAATTCTTTTGCGAATAACATTATAACTATCCGGCGAATTCTAACGAAATTTGAAACCCTTATGTACTGTTACATTCTAATTTGAATGATATAATTTTCAAGGTCCTCCCAGGGTCAACATCATAACTATTCAGCCGATTTTAACGAAATCTGAAAACCTTTGGTTACTTTACATTCTACTTTGAAAGATATAATTGTCAAGTCCTCCAAAGGTTAGCCAGAGAATTATTTGGCAATAACATGATAATCATTTGGCCGATTCTAACGGAATATGAAACCTTTATGTTAATTTACATTCTCTTTCGAATGATATAATTGCCAAAGTCCTTTGACGGTTAGACAGATAATTATTTGGCAATAGCATACTAACTATTTGACCGGATCTAACGAGATTGGAAACTCCTATCTTGTTTTGCTTTCCTTTTCGAATGAAATAATTGCTAAGGACCTCCTAGGGTTATTCTGGGAATATTTTAAAGATTTGAAGGTTGTAAGTTCCTAAATCAGAATAAGTGAGAGGAAACGACTTTTGGTAAGCAGACCTTGTTTTCTTTCGTTTTAGTTTGAGCATTATTTTCTGAAAATAATCATTTAATATTAGTCAATACGTCGTGTTTCTACCTTATACATATATAATATAAACTCAGACAGCACTCGTAAGGCGCATAATACTCCTGCATAGTTTATTTGCATTGAAACTCTTAAAATCATGGAGGTTTTAAACTAAATAAATCAAAAAGCTTAGAGAAAGTGAAGATTTTCTCTCATGCCAGAATAATTCTCGGTTTCCAAATCCAATTATCTATAGGGTAATTTAAGTAACAGTATCGAATGCCTTACCCCGGAAAATTTCATATCGCATTTGGGATCATGTCTCTATCTTAATGGCAGATCTGGATCTTTCATTTTTCCAGATATAAATTTTTACTTTTTAAAGATAAATAAAATATGTTTTGTTCCACTCGAGCTAGGCTATCCCATTTGCACTAAACACAAACTGATTGCGCCAAAAACTGTTTTGAGCTTCCCAAACGAGCGCTGAACTGTAATCAAATAAATCGCTCTCGTGGTTCCTAGTGGGGAAAAGTAACTGAAATTCGCTTCTTACCAACCAGGGTTTTCACTTGGTGACAAGAAAGTTTCTAGATGATAATTTTCTTTAAAAAATTGGCAACGAGAAACTTTTTTATTCCAACGATCCAAGACTCATTGCACATTCATGTGCAAGGAAACTACTCCTCTGGAATGGTTAAAACTTAGGGTTAACACCCCACGAAATCAATAATAAAAATTGATCCCTTCAAAGATATACTGTTAGCAAAGAAATAGTTCGTTCGTTACGCTAGCTAGCAGAGCTCCCTATACATAAACTCAGAAATTATAATAAATTCTCTTTAGTTGAGTGAAAGCAAACAAAACCATAAATGCTTCGAATAAGTAAATGCTTAAATCTAATATCTAAAGTACAAAAATATTTATTGCAAAAACTAAAATAATTATAAGTCTTCGATTTGAATTGAAAAAGTTATTAAGAGAAATTATTTAGCTCCGAATTATCAGAGAACAGCTCTCCAAAGAGAATAATCTTGATGCACATCATAACCAGAAAAACGAAAGCCTCAACAAGAAATCAATTAGCCTCAGATAACACAAAATCCCTGAGGGGATTGAAAGCTTTCAAAACTATTTACCTCTATGAAACTAAATATAAATCAAATTACAACGTCTTCACAATGTGAAGCAAATACAATGAGTTTAGCTCCGAATTGTCAAGGACTAGAGTTCTCTATAGAAAAGAGTATTGCAGTACGCGTTAACCGAATTAAAAATAATTCCAACTGCTTCAGATTAAAGCACACCTGATTGTTTGAAGAAACTTTACTAGGAGACTGATATTAATAAACAAATTTAGTATAATGTATATAATCCTACGCCAAATTTAAAGTATATCGCAGTGCCTAATACCGGCAATGAAATCATTTATAAAAGATAGAGGAAGAAAAGCAAAGCAATTACACTTAAAATCCCAATGGTATGAAATATCAAGCAGATTTCCTGAAGGAATCAAGGAATCTCAAATCAAGTGACATGAAGTTATATAGCTCTCTGCCAATTGACACCGGCGTTAGGTTATTTGAATGAAACTACAAAAACCAATACACAAATGGAAAGAATAAAAATACAAATTATGCATGAGGGAGATGTAATTGGATAATAATCGAATGCAAAGGATAAGTAATCAAAATACTTTTGTCCAGCAAATAATGAAAAAGGCTGTTTGAAAGAGAATCCAAAGCTGAGAAAATCATAAAATGGAGTAACTTCCTAATAAAGGAAGCAAAAACAAGTCTCTCTATTTCGTGTCTAAGTTCATTCTATAAATTTTGAAAAGCAGAATAAAATCAAACCAAGGGAGACCGAATCTCAACACAATTAAGATCCAAGTGCTTACCTGAAGATAGAGAATTAGGAGTATTTTATACAACTTCTTATTTATCCAAATTACCAGAAATTTTTATATAAAAAAGTAATTATTCTACTGGAGTTTAGATATAACTTAAATCTTCAATCAAAAGATTAGGCAGGATTCCGCGCTAGTTTCAAATATGAAGTTAAATGGAGCCCACCAAACTAACTTGGCTCCAAACACCACCAAAAGAAAAGTGGGTGAAACTTCAGAAGACCTACGCCGTGTTTTTAATATAAAAACAGTACTAATGGTGTTTTTTGCATTGTAGTCGTCATATATGGTTTCGGTTTGGCACGAAAGGAACATACTTTTAAGGTACTCCGCCTTGATGGTTTCAAAATTAAATAGGTCAACCTTGCCTTCTCTTTATATGAAAGAAAACCATGAATTAAAACAATAGTAAAACTCATTTCAAACTAATGTTAGTCTTTTGAATTGCTAATACTACTAGCGGGGTGTGTGGGGGTGCCACCTCCCACACACCCCATTTTTAAATAATTACCTTAGTTTTGAAAAATAAATCGAAAGCCTAGCATTAGGTTGAAATCAGTGTTGACAATGTTCAAAATAAAGAATTCTCTAAACATCAATAGAAGGAAAGGTGGACTTCTTTTAATTTATTTTTCACCCCATTTAGGTGGTGTCTTAAAAATATGTACTTTACGCAGCAAATCGAAACCTTATATGACGACTACAATGCCTAAAAACACCATTAGTACTGTTTTTAATAATAAAAAGACGGCCTAGGTTATGTGAAGTTTCATTGCAAAGTAATCTAATTTATCGCTCCCAGAATTTAAAGACGCTTCTACAAAAATCGCTGTACTATAAATTATCTTAACTGATCAAAGCTAGAAACTAAATGTCCGAAAAGCTCAAAAACGTGCAACGTTTTTACATATATTCTTTGGTTTGTAAAAGAAGTATATTGTGTAAAGCAACGGAGAAAATGTTACCAAAATATATTTACATATTATTACTGTAGTGTAAACCATTTAGTATTATCATATTATCCACTAGTGGTCATTATACCTATTACTTTCTGAATGAAAGCTATATTTTTATAACTTTCATTTAAAATAACAGAGAGAACGATAGAAGTTGCAGAAAGATTATTGCTGTTGAGAAATAGATCAGCATTTTGCTATAAAACGGCGCATCGATTAATAGCTAATTGAGTTAGGCAATAGTCGGATTGCAGAGCAACAAAGATTCAAATAGAACATAGATGATAGTCCCTGATAGTTTACTTAAAATTAAAAGAAATGTATATGAGTGTGAAATGCATACACTAAATGTTTGTCCCCCGTAAGGGGCGTGGCGATTTGCCATCCTGGCCGCCGTGGTGACGGGATCCAGCACTCCGTCCGGCCCCAGCTTAGCCTCTCTTCCTTCCATCAGATAGCATGATTTCTCCCCTACCTCGTCGCTTTTCATACAACCTCTCCCACAACTTTCTCTGGTCAGCCTCTAATTTCACAGGGTAGATGCTGACCTTCTTCTCAAGCCAACCACCCCGGATCGGGGCTGGGGGGAGAGGGGACATTGTTCCCTAACCCCTGAGCTCCGCTTCAGGATGGGTTTTTTTTAAACAACCTGCTTCATCCCCACCCATACCTTCCTTACATCCCCTTTCCTCTCCTCTTCACATTCTATTAATTTTACGCCGTGTCCAAGGTGGAGCAGCCATGCCGATGAACTGCCAGGCCACCAGGCGGGAGGGGTGGTCCCGAATGGCGGCGCTTGGCTCTGCCAGGCTTGTAAGCACCTCTCGCAGTGCAGGCAACTGCGAGAGGTGATGAGCTATTGCGTCCCGCATTAAAAAGAGGGTCACCATGCCCATGTATGACAAAAAAAACAAAAAACCCCAACCCCCAACTTCCCCAAGAAAATAAAAGGAGCCTCCCTCGGGCAGCTCCACCGAGAAAATGGAGGTCCCCCCCTTGTGCTTGCGCAGGGGACCCTCCAAACTTCTTTAAACGGAGAGGAGGCTTAGTCCTCTCCTACGCCTACGGGTGTAGGGGACTCCCCCTCACCCCCTTCTCTAGAAGTGCTTTCGGGCACCTCCCTATCTCCAGCGGCAGTCCCTCCTTTGCTTTCTAAGGGGACTGCCAAGAAAGCCAGCAGACAGCCCATTGCCGACCGCCCCTCGTGCAAGCGGCTCCGCAGGGCAAACCCCCTTAGGGGAAACGAGGGAAGCCAGGCCCCTTCGGTCGCTTCCCTCAAAAGACCTGCTAGCAAGAATTTTAAACCTTGCTGGGGTCAAGGCCTGTGCCTCCCCACACAAGACTGGTGACACTGCCAAGGGGACCTGTGATGTCCTGGGAGGGGATGGCCAACTGGAGGCCCCTCCTGTGATAGACATGGTCCTTGAGGAGACCCAGCCTGAGACGGTAAGGCCTTCCATTGGGGGGAATTCAGGCTCGGCGGCAAGCCCTAAACCCGAATCCGCCCCTATGCAGGGTCCTCCTCAAACGGCTGAGGGCTCCGAGGCAGTACAAGGAGGGAAGGGATCTTCTCCGACAGGTGCCCCTACGACTACCAGGACCTTCTCCATTTTGGAGAGGGACCTGGCTGAGGCCGGTCCATCTGGCCTAGGGGCTTCTGCCGGCGGAAGTGAGAAGCGGGTTCATTCCCCGCCCTCCTCTCCAAAAAAGAAAAAGACTAAAAATACTAAAAAGACGAAGAAGACTCGGGGCTCCACCCAATCCGCGGGAGCTGCGGGGACGAATGGGTCTGCTGCCACTTTGGTAGGGGACCAAGCCAAGATCGGCAGATCCGGCCCCCTACCCCCTCGTGTGCGGAGCCCCTGACCAAGACTAACACCATGAGTGCACACGGCGGAGCCTCGATGAGATCGGGGCCCCTCATTCAGAGGTTACCTGGCGTTTTCGAGCCTGCTGGCTTCAAACGCTTCCTCGTTATTCGCTCTACTGATGGCACCATGTTGTCCAAAGGCAACATGATCCATCAGAGGAGAGGATTAGCTAGTGCAATTGGTAGAGAGCCGAAGGTGAACCGTTTCTCGGACGGGAGCCTTCTGGCGAATGCGGCGATTCCCGCCGAGGCGGCCAAGATAAGTGCTCTTCGGACACTTCATGGCACCCCGGTGAGTGTGACGCCGCACTCTACCATGAACTTTGTGAAAGGAGTAGTTTATGCGAGGGAACTCGTTGACTACTCCATTGAGGACATCACCCTAGAGCTGGCCGACCATGGGGCGGTCAAGGTCAAATGTGTGATGAGAAAACAGGGCGGGGCTTCGAGACCCACCCCTACACTCTTCCTCACGTTCGACTTTGACAAGCTCCTTGAGTCGGTGCGTGCCGGTTGGTACCGCTACCGCGTAAAGGCATTCGTGCCACTGCCGCAGCGGTGCTATTACTGTCACCGCTTCGGCCATAAGAATCGCTCATGTAGACGTGCAAAGTCGGGGTCACCCGAAGTCTGTGTAAATTGCTCTAAGGTCGCACACGATAAGTCCAAATCGTGTGTGGCCAAGTGTGTCAATTGCGGAGAGCCGCACTCTGCTTCTTTGAAGCAATGTGGTGCATATCTCCTTGAGAAAGAAATCCTGGCCGTTCAGGCCCAGGATAGACTCTCATTCCGCGAGGCAAAGGACTTGGTCCTGGCGCGCCCGGCTCTGCCTGGGACGTCATATGCCTCAGTAGTTAGAAAGGCACCCTCTGCTCCTGGCCCATCCAGGCCAACGAGCACGGTTGTTTCCGCGCCCATTCGAAGCCCTTCTACGGGCTCTACCCAACCCGGGTGCTCAGCTGGTAAAGCTGGCGGCTAAAAGGGTTCATACCCTGCCCCGGCTAAAACCAGGACTCCCCCCTCTTCCCCCAGCGTGACCGTTTCCCGCGTGGCCGAAAGGAGGACAGCAACAAAGGAGCTTCGGATTCTTCGCCCACCCATTGAGTTGGAGCAAGTGGCTCGGAGACGGTGGTTCCTCGAAAAGAGGGCCCCCCGCCTCCGAAGCCACAGCGCCTGCCTAAAGTTTTGAGACGTAGGGAGGAAAAGACTCGCATGGCGAGCCCTACCTCCCCCAATAAGTCCTCGAAGGCAACAGCGCCTCCAGCACTTTGTCCAGCCAACAGTGCCCGGGGTTCTGTCCCCGGGAAGCGTACGGCCATTTCCGTGAGGGTCTTCAGTTCGAGGAGGGCCCCCGCGTCTCCTCCGAGCTAGGCCTGTAGGGCATATTTCTTCAATGGAATTGCCCTAGACTCCGGGCCAACTGGGAAGAGCTGCGGAGGCTCGTCTCGTCCCGCTTCCCGTTAGCTATATTTTTGCAGGAGACCATGCTAGGCGCGTGCCCCCTGCCTGCCCTCCCGGGGTACAAGGGTCTTGCGACCCCACCACCGCGGGATAGCCGGGCTGGAGGATGCGCGATTTACACCCGGCATGATGTCTCCGTTCTTGCTTTCTCTTTAGATACCTCCTTTCAGGCAGTGGCTGTGCAGCTGCACCTGGATAGGAGGTATACTATCATTTCTGCGTACATTCCACCCTCAGCTGACTTCGACGCGGGGGACTTCCGCCGCGTCGTGGCACGGTTGCCGAGGCCCTATCTCTTGCTTGGAGATCTGAACGGCAGGCATCCTCTCTGGGGAGATTACTCCATAAATCCCAGGGGACTTCCTTGCTGATCTGATCCAGGAGCTTAAGACGGGTGTCCTAAACGTGGATGAGTTTACGCATCACTGTCCGAGAACCGCTTCATTTACTTGCCTTGACCTATCTTTGTGCACTTCGGATGCACAAACTGATTTTGATTGGGAGGTGGTCGATGACCTCCATGGTAGTGATCACTTTCCCATTCAAATATCATTTTCAGGGCAACTGCTGCCTGAGAGACCACCTCGGTGGTGCTTGGCGCGGGCGCGGTGGCCTGCATTTCAGGAAATGACTGAATTCTCTATCTCAGTTGTGGAGTTTAGGTCGGTAGATGAGGCCGTTGAGTTCTTCTCCGGCAACCTCATCGCCGTGGGCCTGACTACTATTCCTAGGACGTCTGGCCGTTTTGCACGCCGACCACTCCCATGGTGGTCGGCCAAGTGTGAGACGGCCTTCAAACAGAAGCGTTATGCCTACATGCGCTATAAGCGCCGCCCGAATGATTTCACTGTCGCTGAATTTCGTAGGGCTAGGGCTAGGTTCCAGGATATTTCGAAGCACGCCCGCCGCTCTCCTTGGCGGGCATACGTGTCTTCACTTATCGTAAGACCCCTTTAGCTGAGGTGTGGAAGCGAGTCAAAAGGATTCGGGGCAAGTTCTCGCAGGACCCCCCTCCCGTTCTCCAGGAGAATGGGACCGCAATCTCGGACCCCGCGTCCGTGGCGGAATCCTTAGCGACCGCTTTTTCCGCATTCTCTAGCCAGGATGCTGCTCCGCCAGCATTCAATGCAAATCGTCATGTTGCGGAAGGCCACCGGCTGGACTTTACCTTCAGAGGCGGGGAACCCTTTAACGACAAGTTTACTGTGAGTGAGTTGAGTTCCGCTCTCGCTTCGTGCGCGGGCACCGCCCATGGTCCGGACGATGTCCGGTACGCCATGCTTCGACACCTGGGTGAGCGAGGCATGGCTTTTCTTTTAGATTTGTTCACAATATCTGGGTGGAAGGTCTTCTCTCAGACTCCTGGCGAATCGCTACTGTGCTCGCCTTCCGCAAGCCGGGAAGAGAGCACTCTACTCCGACCGGTTTCTGCCCAATCTCTCTAACCTCTTGCGTGTGCAAGTTGATGGAGAAATTGGTAAATGTCAGATTAGCCTATTTCCTAGACAGCGGAGGCCATCTGTCTTCTGCACAGTGCGGCTTCCGTAAGTTCCACTCCACGTCGGATGCTCTACTCCGACTGGAAAATGCCGTCTGCGAGGCTTTCCTTCGTAGACAGCACTACGCCACGGTGTTTTTTGATCTGGAGAAGGCCCATTATACTGCATGGCGATACGGTATCATGAAGACTCTCCACACGATGGGGGCGAGGGGATGCCTCCCAATGTTTATATCTGAATTTTTGCGAGATCGTCGATTCCACGTACGGGTGGGGGGAGCCCTTTCCGGCCCAAAGGAGCAGGAAGAGGGTGTCCCGCAGGGAAGTGTCCTCAGTGTCGCACTCTTTGCCCTGAGCATCAACGGCATCACCTCGGTGCTGCCGGAAGATGTTCTCGCTACGCTCTACGTGGAAGACCTTTCGATCTCTTTTGGCGCGGTCAGATGCCAACTTTGGAGCGTCGACTTCAACAGGCATTGAACCGCGTCTCTCGCTATGCCGAAGCGCACAGGTTTTGGTTTTCTTTGGCCAAGAATAAGGTGGTGCACTTCTGCCGCCATCCACGGCTTCACCCCGACCCAGATTTGTTTCTTAATGGGGTGCGCCTGGATGTGGTTGAGTCGCACTATTTCCTTGGTCTTGTATTCGACCGACGCCTCACCTGGGAGGCTGATATTCGCAGCCTTAGGGTCTCTTGTACCCGCGCCATGGACATTCTCCGTTCCGTGACGTTCAGCGCATGGGGCGTTGATAGGGCTACTGCCTTACTTTTTCATCGATCCTTTGTTCGCTCGAAGCTTGACTACGGATGCTAGTTTTATGCATCCGCTGCCAAGCGTTGATTGCGGAAGGTGGATTCGATCCACCACACCGGCCTTCGCCTTGCGACCGGTGCCTTCCGCACTTGT
Organism: Ceratothoa steindachneri; assembly: GCA_963969495.1. NCBI lineage: Eukaryota > Metazoa > Arthropoda > Malacostraca > Isopoda > Cymothoidae > Ceratothoa > Ceratothoa steindachneri. The sequence continues at coordinate 64,733,437 of OZ018324.1, read as the reverse complement.
CCCATTGAGAGCCTGTTGGTCGATGCTGGGGAGATGCCACTCGCTCTGCGCCGCATGCAGTGCATCACTCGCCTGTACGTGCGAGTTCGGCGCCTCCCTCAGTCCCTAACAGCTCTCACTGCATCCGCAGCTGATCTCGATGGTGCCTATGCCACAGAGAGACGCCAGTCATACCCTAAGCCCTTAAGGGTTTAGGGCCAGGAAACTCCTTCGAGAGGTAGATATAGCTCTCGGGCCGGTGGCGCCTCTGGTTCTGCCCAGGACGCCACCCTGGATGGTACTACATTTGGCTATTTGTCGCAACGCCTCTGCTCCCAAAGCTTGTACTGTGCCGGGAGTATTGCGGTCGACCTTTTTGGAGCACACATCGTGTCACGCTGGTACCGTGCCAGTGTATACGGATGGCTCCAAGTCCCAAGAGGGGGTCGGCTTCCACGCCGTATCTCCTCTGTTTGAAGTCAGCGGGGCTCACCAGGCGCTGCGTCTGTCTTCACGGCCGAGCTGGTGGCAATACACCACTCGGTATGGGAGATTACGTGACGTGCCCGGTTTGGAGCCTGGATTGTGATCTATAGCGACTCACAAAGCACCCTGAGTGCTCTCGGGGCATTGGAATCTCCGCATCCCCTGGCTCGCGAAATCCATGAGGCCACGGTTTTGGCGAGCCGGGCAGATGTCGAGATTATCTTCTGCTGGGTTCCTGTACATGTAGGAATTGCGGGGAATGAGCGAGCCGATGAGGGCGCTAAAGAGCCTGCGAGGACTCTGCGACCGGACCAGCGTTTCGCTCTTCCTCACACTGACTACATGGCAGTAATACTGGCAGCTCTTCGGACTGCTTGGCAAAGAAGATGGGAGATGGTCGAAGGGAACTTAAAGTTGCGTACCATTGCGCCGCGACTGTTTCCATGGACCTATCCCCCAATGCCGCGGCGGCTTCAGGTTGCTTTCTGTCGTCTCCAAATCGGCCACACTCGTGTGACGCATCGCTATTTGATGGAGCGCTCACCTGTGCCCTATTGCAACGACTGCGTCGTCCCCCAGACTGTTCGGCACATTCTTGTCGAATGTCCCAGTCTGGAGATCTTCGCGCACGACACCTGTCCCGGTACCGGGATGGGCGGGGTCGCTACCGACTGTCCCTTGTACTCGGGACGAGTGCGTGTACTTTGACTGGTGGACTTATTGACTTTTGGGGGAGGCCGGCCTTCTCCCTTATATTTAAACTTGTTTAATTGTAGTTGTTTTTGTTATTGTTTTTGTTATTGCTTTGTTATTGTTATTTCTTTTTATTGTTTCCTGTTCAATTTTTTAAAGTAGCCTAGAACTAGGCTGTTTGTTTACGGCAACTTATGCCTTAGTCGGCAGTCGCCAGATAGCCCCTTAATTAAAAAAACAAAACTAAATGTTTGTCACTTTTCTTTAAAGCTAATTATTATATATCTACATTAGAAGTTTTTGCGTTACTTTCAAATGGCATCTATTTATGAGGTGAATTGTGCATTTTAGTTCAATGAAAATGCCGATAAGGTGGTTAATTTCATCCTGAAGGAAAAAATAACTACCCCTCATTTTATCAGAGATATTATTCACAGGTTAATACGAACAAGCCAATCGCTAGTAAACACATATTGGAATAATACGTATTTATATGAAATATTTTGGGTAACACTTCAGTTTCAGGGAGCACGGTAGGTGGCGATGTTTATAGGCTACAGTTTTGGGCTACAATATATGTCTTATTACGTCAGACGGTAGCGTCAGATGTGAACAATTACAGCGTTATATTTTTTTGTAATATGAGTATATACTGGAGGGCTGTGCCTCTCAGACCCCCGTCAATTGATTGAAACTCAGGATCATCGCAGGATGGTCCTCCAGCAGTGATATCTCCCCCACGAGCAGTCCCCTTGAATTTACTGTTTTTTTTTCAGAAAACCTTATTACTGTGAGAAAAACCTAACCTAATAACAAACAATACTTACTTTTATAGATTTCTTGAATAGTTTATGCACCTCTAAATAATCTAAAAGTTTTTGGCGGTCATGAAAAATATACCCGAATTCGAATAATGATGAAGCACAACTAGAGCACGAAAAAGCCCTAATGGAAGAGAAACAGTATTAGTATTAGTTGTAGAAAGTTGTGAAAAAGAGGGGGTAGATAGTGAGTACAGAGAGGAGGGGGGGCGAAAGATGCGAAAATGAAAAAAGTACTAGGTTAACAGAGTAGTTGCCCGGTGTACGGGCCATCTCCCTTGAATAGGTACTTTAAGTGATGGTTGAACTTTTTTTTTTCTTTTATTTTTCTATTTTTTCTCAAACAATTATTCTGTATGTTCTTCCATATATGAATATGTATAAAAGTTTTTTTTTTTTTTTAGTTTAACTCACTTGAATCTGGGTTGTGGCTCTACGTTTTTGGTGTTTGGGAGGTAACTCATGTAACCTCCCTCTTCGTGATCGAGAGCATCGAGTGTCTCGTTTGGAAGAAACCCTTCCAGTTTCTCCCAGATGCTTTTCCCTCTTTTGTAGAGGTATAAGTTGATTGGCTCAATTTTTGTTTGTTCGTGTAGGCTCCTTGAGGTCCGGAAGTCGTACCATTTGAAGCCTGTAACGAATTTGAGACCTAGGTTCTGTACTCTTTGTAGCATCGACATGTTCCTGCCGGATGCTACATTGAGTAGATGCTTGGGTATACCAGCTTGGATCTGACCAAGCTGATGTATAATTTTCTTTTATTGGTTGTGGAAAGATTCTTAAATCGGTGGAGTTTGTCAAGTTCTGTTTTCGCAAATCCAATTCGGGACCTCACGTGCTTGCTCATTCCGGAACTGGAGAGTCCGAAACCGAGAATAGACGCGCGAGGAGTGTATTCAATGTCGGTGTTTCCGATTTTGAAGGGGATGGTACGCTGTCTTCCAATTGTGGTTGCGGAGAACTTAGCCACGTTGGTCTGAATCTTCCAGCGTCTTTCGAATCTGGAGATTCTCTCGGCTTCAGCCACTGAGGCCATGGCCATCAGCCTTGCCGACTTCGTCCTTCGCACCACAACTTGGGTGACATCATCTGAGTACTGGATGTTAAGGGTTTTCCCATCAGCTGGTTTAGGGATATCCCTTGTGAAGATTGTGTAGAGAGTGGGGCTAAGGCATCCTCCTTGAGGAACACCGGAGGCAAGGTCGAAGGATTCTCCTACGTGTCCTTCGAATGCTATTACTGCTCGTCTGTTGGTGAGATAGCTACAGAGAATTTTTTCGAAGTGAGGAGCGAGTCTCAGTCTGGAGATTTTGTAATTGAGGCCTTCGATCCAGACCATGTCGAAGGCCTTCTTTACATCTCTGCAGACGACATCGATCCAGCAACCTCTAGCTCGCCATGCTGCCGCATGTTGCAGCATATGGGCTATCGCTGTTTCTGTGCCTCGGTGTTCCCTGAACCCGTGCTGCTCTTCGTTCAGGAGGTTCTTTTCAGCTAGGTGTTTAGCCTGTCTGCTGTTGAGGATTTTTTCAAAAACCTTCCCAATGGTCTCCAGCAGTGAGATAGGTCTATAATTCATGACCTGGTTAGATGGTTTTCCCGGCTTGGGTATGAAGATCATTTTGGATGTCTTCAGGCCATCCGGGAAGTATCCCATTGCAAGAGACGCATTGAATAGGTTCAGCAGTCTGGTCTTAAGTCTTTCCGGGGCTTCTTTTAGGTGCCTGATAGTGATTAGGCTTAGCCCTGGGGCTTTAGACTTAAATGATGAAATGGAATTGGCAAGCTCCTCGGTTGAGATTTTAATGCCGTCCTGAGAGGATCCTTGAAATCGGAGGTAGCAAGTGGTACAGTAAGGGTCAAACCTCCATTCTCTTCTTTCCATGTACTCAAGAACCTGATCCTCGAAGCCTAGGTCGAAGTCTTCTTCTTCTTCATCAGAGATTCTGAAAACGTTCTTCCAGACTCCGTGGAAAAGCTTCTCTTTCTCCTTAGGAGTGACCGCCTTCGTACCTTCATGCTTGATTTCCGTTCGGCCAGGGATGAAGAGAGAGAGAAAAACAAAGGCTAAGCGGGTTCTATATATAGCTACGACGTTGCCAGTAAGAAGCTGTTATCGTTCACTGCTAAACAATAAATACAAACACAAAAAAAACAACAAAAAAGACATCAAGAAACCTTACCTAACTTAGAAAAAACTATAAACGAGCAGAGGCACAGATATTTAGCAAATAAACAGACTAAAAGTTACGAATCCCTAAAACAGCAACAAAAATATAACGCCGTGATTGGTCACATCTGAAGCTACCGTCTGACGTCCTAAGAGATATATTGTATCCCAAAATTGTAGTCTACTGACAGCGCCACCTACCGTGCGCCCCAAGTCTGAAGTATTACCATATTTTGGTCTACTGTAATTGGCTTTTCAACTGATATTAAATAATTGCCAATGGTGAATTCCGAAATGATATTGGTTATCTCAATCTGGGTAATTATTTTTCTGAATTGAGCATTTATAATTATAATTTTTATTTTATCACAATATCAAGAGGTTTTCTCAGCTTAAGCATGAAAGATATTAGAAGAAACTCGTAAATAACAAAAAATGTTAATAACTATTTTTTTCCTTAAAATGAATATAAAAAATATTAATTGATGAAGGAATAATCTTTTTGCGTGCTTTTGGTCTGTTTTCTTCCATTATTTCGATATTATGGTAAATTATTTCACCCTTTTTATTATAATTATCCTCAATCCAATTTTTAGGCAAATAGTCGAAGTGGAACTACATAAAATGCAGTTTTGTGGACATGCGCGACCCATAAACTTTGCGACAATGGTTTCGTATTCTTGAAATTTACGGATGGCGAGAAAAACATTTTCAAATGATTTAAATCCATGCCAGGCTTTCTTTTTAGTTGGAGTCATTGCTATTTCTACCTGGTTATCTTTCATCATAGTTTGAATTTGATGAGCATTAAAAATTAGACCACTTAGTTAAACATCAGAAATATAAGGAAATTTACATTCAAGATATTGAAAAACATGCAACATTATTAATTGATTTCATGCATTTTTTTATCGATTAAGGTCATAACATTATGCTTAAAGATTCGAAATTTTCTCTGGATGACCATTCACGCTGTGCAAGACATCCTCTCGTCTATCCCATTTGGAGAGGAAGCATGGGTATCTCATGTATCTTGCATTACCAAAACAATTGCCACAATCGGAAGAAAATTAATTTGTAAAACTATACGGAGACTTTGTTAGAGTAAAGTGAATGAGCTATGCATTGGAATGTATCACCCACATGTAAAACCAACATATATAATAGCAATAGTTATTGCTAAAAAAAAATAACTAGAAATATTAGAAAAATAAAGTTTAATTATATTAGTTTCTCATGCTCCTTCTTTTGTAAAGTTATGAAAGAAAACATGTAACTAGTAGAAAGAGATTAGTATTGCCTTTTAATCTCCTAAGATAAACCGGTAAAATCTTTAAGTTATTATAGCTCTCGATTATGTCGAATGAGGTACAAGGACTGATGTAACCTTATTTCCAACGTTTAGAGGTATTGCTTTTAAACTTTATTAAGAGAAGTCTATAAATAGCCTACAATCTCATGTTGTATAACGCAGGCCAATGATTTGATAAGCCCTCCAACATTGCACAACTAAAATACAAATATGGTATTTTCGTTCAATGCCCCAAAATTACTGAATTCTTTTGGTCTTTTCCTATGCCAAGAAAATGATTACTCAGAGACATAAGTTTTCCTCTCGAATTAAAAAATCCTAGATCCGTTATAAAATCGCTCGGTTTGGCTTGGTTTAGAGGTATTTGGAGGTCTATATTAATGAAACTGGTCACTGGCTTTCTCATCATAATCATTCAATTGCAGGATTTATCTGTGTCGGGTATTGAAATTTCAAGGCGATAGAGGTACGGGTCAAATCTTTGAAGGAATATCAAGGTATACAACAGTTTTTTTTTCGTTTTTGTTAACTAATGAAAATAGAAACGGATATAACTTTCTAAAAAATAAACTATGAAAAAAAATAGGCCGATGTTGTCTGGATATATTCTATTTTTTCATTCATAGTACCCCCTGGGTAGAAATATGAATAGAAATTAGAGGAAATATAGAATTCCTCTATTTTTGACAACAGACTTCTATCAATAGCCGCTAATTCATTTAACTAAATTGCATCATTTTATTGGCAGATTTTATTATAATAAATAAATGATGCAATATCTTTTCAAATACTAATTTCAGATAATATGGTGAACATTATGTCAAGTTTCACTTAGGATTTCAAAATATTAAAAACAAAATTATAAGCCAACCTAGTAAGTTTCTCATGCTGAAATAGCAATTTTGGGAATTTCAAAAAGCAACGATGTCGTACTACCTTTGATCTATATTTTCAAATTCCCCATACAAGTCTTGTAGTAGATAACTGTGGTGAAATTTATGTCCTCTTTACTTTACAAGTGGTTAAGAGGCCAGGGAGTCAGGCTCATAAGTTGCCTCTTTTCACACTATTATAGCATTTAACATGCTTGTTTTTAAATTTTATAGTACTTACACTGAAAACAACATGTTCTGGTAAACCATTCCATTTATTTACCACCCTAACACTAAAAAAGTGGCCCCCGCTTCGCTGTTCTGTGACGGGCCTTCAGTAGCTTGAGCCGGTGGCCTCTAACCTCTGACTGGATGTTGGTACGTTCCGCAGCAAGTTGAAAGAACTGGTTCGCTTCAATATTCTCATAATTATTCAATATTTTGAACACCTCGATCATGTCACCTCTAGTCCTTTGTTCCTCCAATGTGGTAATCCCCAGCCTTTCAAGTCTTGTTTCATATGGCAGACCCCGAAACTCTGGTACCAGCTTTGTAGCTCTTTTCTGGACTTTTTCTATTTTTGTAATATCTTCACTGCCCTGGGGTGACCAAGCCGGTACAGCATACTCCATTAGTAGCCTGACCAGAGCCAAGTATAGTGCCAGGAACATTTCTTCATTCATATAAATAAAAGTAGATTTTATCCTACCCTGTATCTGGTTGGCCCCGGCTGCCACCCTATTAACATGTGCCCAGGCTTCAAGTTATTTGAGATAATAATTCCAAGATCCTTCTCTGATGTAGCAATATTGTATGCTCTATAAATTTTCTTCATAAATTCTATTTTGTTTTTGAGAAGTATTTTGCATGGTAACCTTTCTATACATATAAAATAATCTATTGAAATCATTATACAAGCGTTATTCATTACGTAACCATTTAATTATAAGCATGGAAGTTATTAAAGATATGAGAGAAATAATTTTTGAATAAAGTTTAGGCATGTCAAATATCTAATATATATTTTCTAAAGTTTGTTGATATATATATATATATATATATATATATATATATATATCTATATATTACCGCTATAGAAGGCCACTTAGAGCGACCTTAAAGGAGGAGAAAAGTCACCATGGAGAGTAACCTAATCCGGGGAGTAACCTAAGCTTTTCAGATCTTGCAAAAGGTGCTCCACCTGGTTTTGACGTTTGTTTAGGTTAGGTGAGGTTAAAATATTTACCCTTTCTAGGTGTTTTAGAACAAGTAATCGTGAGTATGAGTTGCTATTAAAGCATTAGTATTGTCCGTGAAAAAATTATGGTTTGCCAGACCAATTATGCCACTGCAACGTTTAAACAACGTGATAATACCTATTATTAGCATGCTGGAGACTCGAATAATTTAGATATTTAGTTAAAACTCTCGCCCATCTGCTTGAGGTGCGCTTTAAAGTCTATAGCTGCCACTCGACTTGCGTACTCATGTTTGCCCCCGCCTGCCTGCCTGCCTACCCGCTCGCCCGACCTGTCGCACTACTGTAATGTAAAATCGTTCTCTGTTAGTATTTCATGATAGAATACTCCTCTATTGCAAATTAAAATAAACCTTATATCTTATACCAACCAACTATATTTGCGTAATTAAACTCAAACATAGAATTTAATTTATTTAACGCCAGGTATCTTTGCTTGTTCCTTATAACCATATTGACTTACAAGACCATAGTTGGATAATTGAGCTGATTGAGAAAAAATGGAATTCAGATTAAAAATCAGCGGGAAACCAATCATATATTTCCGGTACAAAACCCTTGACAGAAAATATATCACATACCAGCGTAATATAATCATATTTGCACCGAGATATAGTTTTTAAGCGTTAAAGCTGTGAAAGTGTCGTTGTAGGAATTAGTACTTAAATAATTTACTCTTTTGTTTTGAGGAACAACGAACGAAATGTGTTCTTTTCCCCTGTGTTCCCTGCTAATAAAATGCACACATAAATATGTTACTCTTAAACAATGACAACCCTAATTCCACAAAGACGATATATCACAATAGACTTTAACTCATCAGCTCCCTATCACCAAACGAAAAATTTCCATTTATATTCTATCCTTGAAAAGTTAGGGATTTGAGCAATACTAATAAAAAACCTTTTTCTCTAACTCTCTAAGCTCAATTATTCAGAGCTCTAGCAGGTTTTTGCGCTGCAAAACTCTGAAAATACTTTCGATTCGTTTGCTTTACAACATTTGAAATATCGTAATGAGCTTAGCAATTATTTATTTTTTACTATAACAATAAATTATTTCAGGTTGATCAGAAAGTAGGAAAATGAAGTTTAGTTTATTTATAAATAATTTAATAATTATCAATAACATCAGCTCAATGACAAGACAAATTTATATTTCCGTTTTATAAAATCAGCCTTTTTTTTCCCCCAAAACCGTTTCAGCCACTATTTTCAGCGACATCTAGGATATTAAATCTTCTACGATGTATAAAAGTTCTTATAATACAAATGTGTAATAGTTATTAAATGAAATCTGCCATGAGTACGTGGTATATACATAAAAATATCTTACCATACTAATATACTCTTTTCCTAGGATTATCTTATAGCGGGCCAGTGCCTTAATTATACTGATGCAGAACAACACTGCTTCTCTTCACTAAAGGTTGCCATTGTTGATGTAATGCTATATTTAAAAGATTAAGTTTCCGGCACCAAATTCGTACAATAATGTTTATGGAGAATTCGAGATGATAAATTGAGTTTTGGTGCCAAATCTTTGTTTCTTTGATGGGATTCCATCATTTATTGCCAATGAGCGTCAACCAATGTTTTGGCTTCAAGAATGATGCTCTATCTTGGCGGATCCAATTTCTGTTTAAGGAGATAGAAGGGCAGTGGGTAGTTAGTCGCTTTCGTCAACTATGAATTCCGCACATACGTGTTGTCTGGTATCAGTTCTTTCGTCTTATTTTTTTATAGTAGCATCAGTTGTGCATCATCTGTGATGGAAATGATGCTATGAGTGAATTTAGTCTTCCAAAGAAGGGAAAATGCAAAGCGCACTGCTTAGGATTCACACCAGGAACTCAAATGCAATGATTTTTGAGTGCTTGGCGATCAATATGAGGTAGGAACTGAGGGTCAGGAAAGAGTTGGATAAGTCAGACTCTACGTAAGAGGGTAATTCAGCTTGGAAACGTCACTCTTATCCCCCTGAGGGAAAAATACTCCAGAATTTGTCGCAGAGATCCAAGCCATTATTGCTAACGATCCCACATAGTCGATGAGCTCCATAGGCATGGAAAAGAGAGTGTCAGTTATTCTCATTAGGGGAGTTATTGCATTAAAACATCCGATACAACTCATTCAAGACGAGATACGGAGCGTTTCTCTCGCAGAAGATAAAGGACGAGCGGAAGGAACGTGCTGCGAAGCTTGCTAACAAACTGAAGCATCCCTTCAGGCCTAGCATGCTTTGGTTTTACTTAAACGATAAGAATCTCTTTCAGAACTAAGTGTAGAACTCGCGAAACAAGTGCTGAGTTGCTGTCTCCCCCAAAGATGTACCCTGCATCATAAAAATCATGAAACTAAGTTCCCAATTGCCAACTTGGTGTTATGGGTTGTTATTAAGAATGGTCACGATCTACCTCCATTTATCTTATCTTAGGGTGACCTAACTTGTTTGGAGTTGATGTTACCCATGATCCAGAAAGTGACCATTGTGAGGCCGTACTTTTGGCAGCTGGAATCTGCACAATTTTACATAAGAAGAAAGACCCAGTCTTGGCCGTCAGACAATTTATTTGACTAAATTACTCCGAACTTCTAGCCTCCTAACCCTACAATATACAACCCCATGGACGATTATGTGTAGAACGAAGTTAAGAGAGAGACCAACAAGTATGCATATTGAAATTGGGCGACAAATTAGCCAATTCTGCTGTATTTTTAACAAACTTTCTGATGTACAAACCTCCGTAAAGCGTATGACCCTACTAACCATTAAAAATCATAAAATAAACAATGGCCAATATGAGTTTTTCTAAATTTTTATCTTGCATCAAAAGACTAAGACTTTAATAAGAACGACACTACAGAGTAGAAGAGATGGTAAAATCTATATAGACCTGGTTTCCTACCTTTTAAGCATGGACCATCCCTAGATAGATGTCTTAAGATTCATAGTGGTCTAATTGGGAATCAATTACCCTCGGAACATCATAGAAGAATCAGAGAAGAGAGAACGCAAGCGTTCGTATAAAAACAAGGTCAGCTGACCAAAACGTCGCGTGCTCTCACTTATTGTGATTTATGACCTTACGACATTCACAATCTTCACAAATTCCTGGACTAACCTTCTGAGGACCTTGGCAATTCTATCATTCGAAAGAGAATGTAAAAAAAATAAGTGTTTCAAATTTCTTTGGAATCGGCCGAATAGTTATGATGTTATTGCCCAAACAATATAATTCCAGGACTAATCTTGGGAGAACTTTTACAATTATATATTTCGAAGGAAAATGTAAAACAGCATAAGGGTCCTAAATTTCGTTAGGATCGGTGAAGTAGTTACAATTCTATTACAAAACAAATAAAAGAAAAACGGGGACTGACCGACATAGTGAGATGTAGAGGCGTATGCTACTAAAAATTAATTTATAATTTCTTCGTCTATCATCTTTCATTTTATCTAGTAGTGTCCTTTTTCATGTCGATTTAAATTTATAAATTTTTTTTTGTCCCCCACGTATGTTTTCGAATTAGTGTATTTATTGTATATTCCCCTCAGTTATCTCCAACATATATTGTCCATTTTTCTCATATTTGTGTTCGGTTTATGTATTCTTATTGTGACGGGTGTTTAAGTTTGGTCATAGAAAACGGATTGAGTCAAAAGTATGCGTTTAGGCAGGCCAGATTGTAGTTTCTGAAGATCTAACTATACTTGTAAATAGCTTTACGTATAAAACCTAATTTTCTTCGTTGAAATTACGGGCTTATGTTTAAATCTATCTGGAATCATAAGCAATTTTAAGTTGGCATATTCTTTCACCTGCCGTAAAATTTTATTTTAAATTACAATTGTTCCGTGTAGTGAAAATCAGGTGTTCATTATTAACGCCTTTGAAAAGATTATTCTCATCTCAATTTGGTCAGTATTTGTGGTTATTCTTGTGATTTAATATAAACCTTCTGGTTTAAAAGTAACTGATACAATGAGGCATTAATTAAAATTGCCCTTTAGTCCATTATTAAATCTAGAAAATTTAATTAAACAATTTCATATACTGTTTTATTTAGATGGGATCCTCCGGGCTTATTTGATTATATTTAACAAGTAAATAAGATACTAATTTACTATAATCGTAAAAAGAGAATAAAACATCTCGATTTAAACTTCGAGAAATATTGCCTCTTTTATTTTAGTTATATTGGTGCTAAATTTACAGTGGTAAAAGCTGCATACTTTGACAAGTTTATCAAATAAATAGGTTCCTCCTCTTGCCTGATATATATATCTGTGTTTCTAATGTTTATCGATAGCAAAATTCTGAAATTGAAAGTGAGAGTTAGAATGCAGCCAGTAGTCCAAATATTCCACTGCAACTCATGGTATAAAATGTGTTCAAATAGAAGTTGAGTGATATGCTCTTTAAGGTTTACGCCGATGACGAAACGACGTCTTTTCTTTTCTTATTTAAAATACATTAATATTCTAGTAGGTTCTACTATTCCTTCTGTGGAGTATCACAAAACTTTCATTAAACTGGAGCCTTTTGAACTTTCAATAATTTAGAAATATGGGGTCATTGAAGAAATAATAACACTGTTCAACAATGATTTTGCTACAGAAATAAGAAAGTAGTTCACGATTTTAGTTTTATGCGTGGATTACGAAAATGACCTTCAATTTTCATGAAATGACTTCAGTTTTTTGCAGAAGCACATATAATTTTTTATTACTATTAGATTATTCAGTATATAGAGGTATAAAATATTTGTTATTATTTTTATTATATTTGACAAAAAGTACAAAGATAAGTAGAAACAAAAAGCTTATTCATCAAAAGAAATTAATAAGTCCTTTTAATACATTTCAGAGTATGATATTATAAAAATATATTTAGCAAAATTATGAAGATTTAAAATTGCTGAAATCTCTACAATAGTCATATATTTTTAGAATATTTAGGTTTCTATATATGTACACCATCTTGGCTGTCTCTGTGAAGGGCCCAGAAGAAGTCAACGAGCATTGCAGCACTCCATTTTCCTTTATAACGATTTTCTATAGTCGCAATATCTTGGTGGAATCTTTCACCATGCTCATCATTGACGTCTGCTAGATTTTCTGGCAAGAAAGACAGATGGGAATGCAAAAAATGCACTTTCAGTGACATACTACATCCCAATCCTTTATATGACCTAATCAAATTCTGAACAAGAATGTGATAATTTTCTGATTTGTGTCTTCCAATGAGACCATTACATCCACCTTTGAAACTATGGTAGGCCTCAAATTCTGGCTTGCTCAATTTTGCCCCAAACTCACTATCTATCATAAGTTGTAGAATCTGAGGCCGAACAAAGATTCCTTCTTTAATTTTAGCATCATTAATCTTAAGAAATTTTGTTTTTAAATATAAGAAGGATGGCTGCTCATGCTTTAAAGTTTTCACAAATTGTTTCTTTAAACCTAATTTTATGTGAAGTGGTGGCAAAATTATGTCTTCCCACAGAACCAATGGTTCACGTATAACATTATGACAACCTACTTTTTTCTTTTCTCTTAAAGGCCATTCTGAGCGTATGCAATGTTCTCCCCCAGCTCTACTGCCGCACTGGCACAAAAAACACATGAATCTTTGTGTAGACTACTACCTTAGTGTCAGCACAAATCAACCATTTATCTTTACTGTATTTAATGATTTTTTGAATAAAATCTAAATTCTCATAAGTTTCTTTCAAAGCAACATAGTGATATATCTGTATCGATGCTCGTTTATTTCCATTATGCCAAAGCACGACTTTAATACTTCTGTAGAAGCGTCAGTGAAAAGTTTCCATTGACTGGGTTCATAATGTATATCTAATTCTTCAAAGAGACTTGGAATATTATTACAGTAGCATAAATTGGTGTCAAATAAAAATTTGTCTTGTAAATTGTTTGATTGAATGCAAAACTTAGTAATTCGAACATCTTCTGCTACTAAATTTCTTTCTTTCAGTCTCGAGGCCAGTAATTCACTCTGCTGCTTTGTTAAGTTTAGATCTCTTACAAGATCATCTAGGTCAAGTTTTGAGAAAGGTTTTGGAGTAGTATCAACAGTTTTAGGAACATAAATTTCAGTTTTTGGTTCACATGATTCCATATCTGATTCATTAGAGTTAGACAAAACAATTTCTGCAGGTGGTTCAGGAACTGGAATGTCTTTTGAGTGAGATATAGGCTGAATAACAGATCTAAAGTTGAGATATACCAAAGCTGAGGCGCACTTCGTTGTTTTACCTAAAAGTATGGAAATTATATGCATAAAATTTAAAGTTATGTACATATGTGTGATTACAATAAAGTGGTTCTTAACTTAATTAATTTTATATTTTTGAAAAATAATATTACAGTATACTACTTCAAAATATAGGTACAGTGGACAATAAACAATTACTTTGTTTGTCTACTAAAGAGAAAGAGCAGTCACTGGCATGATCCTGGGGCTCTCGCTATACCATTTAGAACACCAAATTGAAGGCTTTTTATTTTTTTTAGGCCAATTTGATAAAGAATTAAAGCCTATCGTGCAACAGATATGTGGTGCCCATGGTTTATCTTGGTCGCCAATTTTAATCCAAAATACAAATTATATATTTTTTTCACTAGAGAAGAAATTTTTCTTTGATTATTTTTAAATGTTAGTGAACCATATACTCGTATGTAGCCACATTTATCTGGACTATTTTTTATACTGTCTTCTTGGAATTTTAATTAAAATTGTTACTTTTATTTAAAATTTTATTTAGTTAAATAACCTAAAAATAATAAATTAACGAGTGAAATTCATTAAAATCTTCAACATTTGACAAAAATAATAAATGATAACTTACAAAAAGCTGGAGTCACTTCGCTGAAAAAGGACTTCCATTTTTTAAATCTATACATAAAACTAAATTAAAAAATGTCATTCTAATCTTTGTAGTCGACAAAGGGTAAATTTTGTTGGATAGTGTAATTGAGTTATATTGAATATTTAGTTTATTGGATAAATTTAAACATTAAAGTTATCCTTGAGCTACTAGTAAATGGAAAATAAAACCAGCCAGAAAGTGGATAGAGAGAAAGAAAAAAGATAAGAGTCAATATAATAGGTACGAAAGCTTTTTCTGGTTCATATTTGTTGGTTTCATTCAAGATAATTATACCTACTTTATACATTTGTTCGGATTAAAAATAATCAGATTATGCAGCAATTTATCAAAAGCTATAATTACTCACTTCCCCACGTAAATGAGATAGGAGGGGAATGAAAAGCTAACTTTTTGTTTTTATGTAAGGAACCAATTTTTTATCACTTTTGAGGCTGATATACTCCTGAATTAATTATAATTTAGTTGCTTGTAGATGATTAAATTCTGCGGCATATTTTATACATAATTCAAAGTGATAAGCTCACACCCTCAGTTGCCATGTGAAACAACACTAGACCCATAGGTTCTTTTCCTTTGATTTAATTTCACCGATTCTACTCTATGTCTCTTTTCATTTCTTACTAATATGATACCTCGGTTTGAAACTTTCATTTTCTTTCGTCACCAAGTTGCAATTTTTCTTCTTAGAACTAAGCATTAAATATAATACCTTAGCTTGGACACGTGAATTTTTGAGGATGTCGTGAAAGCTATGCCTGCAATGGGATCTCGTGTGTAGGATGTACCAGCATGCCCTACCTTACATATAAAGAAATTTTTGCCATCGCAGACTAAAAGAGCGCAGGAACATCTTGATCTGTGGAAGGTGGAATGGGTTTGACAATGAGACCTCACACATGAACATCATGAGAATCCTATGATGGCTTGTAACAGGCGCGCTAACAACTATGCACATGCAAATAATCTATAATAAGTATAGCAGTTTTCATAAAGAATAATAACCCTTTGTGAAAATAATATGTAACATCTCAGTAAAATAATAATATATAAGTTTTATAACGAAGGACCTATATTAATAGGCTATTTAAATAATATATATATATATATATATATATATATATATATATATATATATATGTTACTTGTAAAGGCCAAGGCAAGAAGAATGTTTTTGAGACGTCCACACTTCAGCAAATCTGTACACATGTAGACACTGATATAGAGTAGAACGAAGTAAAGCGATTCATACACTCACGGTAAAAGGTCAGCTGTTCATCTAAGCTTGGTAGCTGGTGGAGATTCGAAAACACGATGTTAGTCGTGAATATTTGCTACCGTGAAACCACGAAATGCAAAGTCGCATCTTTTGAAATTCGAAATGAAATGAATCTTTATCTCCATAGAGGGACAGATGAACACGGAGTGAAAGAGGCTGCGCCCAAACAAAATTATTGGCTAATGGTAAACCACGCCCACGGTGTGTGCTACCGAATATAGCATCTTGGGTTGACCGAGGAGAACAATCTTACAAATAATTTATTCAATCAGAGCCAAGGGAACTTTCAGAATTACAGTCACAGTTACAGTCGCAGTCAGAGTCGTAGGCATTTACGATACCAACCCAAAACTAGAAATAGGCTCGTCCGAATACAAGACTTCCCCATTTCGAATTTATCTTACGCCGAAACAACCCGAGTTCTACGCCATAAATAAAGACTCCTTCATTCCGCCGTTTGGGATTTCCTTTCCTGCTAGTAATCCCTATCGATCCTCTTAACGAGCCTACCTAACCTCAGGCCGAGGGAGAGTACAGGTGCCGTGTGGCCCTGTAACGAGATCGTCACTGTTAAGCATCATCTGTTTGGACTTAATACTTGAATGGTTCACTGCCAAGGCCGTGGAGAATCTCACAACCGCATTTCCCTCAGATAGCAACCCCGTAAGCTGATTCCGTACCATATTCAAGCCACCACAACCTAACACTACTAACCTTCCCTACCTAATAATAATAATAATAATAATAATAACTGTGTCATACGATTTTTTTCTTTAGGTAGCAACTGTTATTTTCTATTTGCTTGTGTCTAAAATACAGGAAAAAACAGTTATTTATTTCAAACTTTGCTTTTGTGTCCAGGATAATGATATATATGTGAAATTTACTTGTTTCCTCTGGAAGAAAGTGGCAAATTTGAACTTTTATTTGCATAAACTAGAAACAAGGCGCCATGATACAAAAGTAGCATTTATTTATTCTAGAATTACATAAGTGAGACAATTAAAATATTATAAATAAGAATTTTCCGTGATTTACGCTTATACTATAGATTACTTTCACAAATCAGCCCCCAAATATACTATCATATCAGATTTTCATTATACGATGCCTGATGCGGTGTTCAATGTCCAGTAGATCCTGGTGAAAGTGCTTGCCATGCGCCTTGGAGAACGCTTCCATGTTCTCCTAAAATTTCTCAATATGAAGGTCAAGAATATGGACTTTCAGGAACATCATGCAACCAATCTTGCAGTAATTGTTTACTAAGTTCTCAACAAGCCCTACATAGTTTTCGCCTTTGTGATTACTTAGGAAGCCCAAAACCACTGTGATAAAGCTGTCCCACGCTGCTTTTTCCTTCCAAGTGAGCTTCTCGGGAAACTCCTTGCACTCCATGATCTTTTTATTTGTGGACCGACGAAGACCCCAGCTTCCATCTTTGAAGCAGATAGGTTAGGAAAGAAATCCTAGAGACACTTGAAAGCTACAGATTCTTTATCAAAAGCTCAGACGAATTGTTTCATAAGGCCTAATTTTAGGTTGAAAGGAGGAAACAGTACTTTACGGAGGTCCAGCAAAGGCTCCTATTTGACAATGTTTCTCCCCACACTAAACTCGGTCAGTTGCGGCCAATCCCGCTGATGGTAGTGTGCCACCGTATAACTGCTGCCCCAAAGGCAAAGATAACAA